>OZ025302.1:139834968-141084968 GCA_964019185.1 Maratus speculifer | reverse complement strand
ATTATCTTCATTAAAATTTCATGCAATTAGTACATTATGATTGGAAGTTCCGTTATCACAACATTCTTTCAATCAATTACATTTTATATGCAATGATTTGCCTAATAATTGATTGTATGAATTCAATTTCTAGTATGTCATCATTTATTGAACCTATTACATTGAATATATGCTGAGATGCTAGCTGTTTAATATTATGACTATCGTCACAGAGGATTGCAAACAAAATTTGCGTGTAAAACAACAATATTTTTAAAGACGTTTTAGCATGCCTTATGTCGTTTCCTGTTTTGTTCCGTAGTCTAACAATTTCTAATAAGATTTTAGATCTATTATTCAGGTGTGTTGTACATTTGGTATAAAACATCCCGTGGTATAAACTTGGATTATACATTTTGTGAGTGAACATATAGACGCTCATTGCCAATCTGTGCTTATATAAAGCGGAAAATTTTATTAACTTTATGAGCTGTCTTCTGTGTGAGATGTTTTCTAAATTCCTATTCCCCATTCTTTCTGAGAAATAGCTTTTTTTATGAATTAGCTTTGCAATCTCCGACAGAAATTTCTAGTCTGTTCTGAGTATATTTTTCTCAATTTGAGAAAATAATTTTTCAAAATTATTCTCTATTTTATAAAAAAAAAAAAAAAAAAATGCAATAGGAATGAATAGTACGTAGACAAAGATTTTGTTTATTGATCCAGTGAATCTATGTAGCTTAGAACGTTTTATATCGACTTCTCTAATAATTGACGCAGTGGAAATTCACTGGAGTTCAAATAGCGAATGATTTAATATTATACACAATTCTAAGCTTACCCCATGCAAAATGGTTCACAGTGACAAATAAAATTCTCCTAATTTTAAATGAGCACTTATAGTCGATTAGAATCTGTACATTCCCTCATAAAGTACTATGCATTATAAGTTTATGCCCAGGACATTTCACCATCAAATGTTGTCCATTCATAAAAAGGAGATCTAAAAGTTAATAGGAAATTACCTGGATACGAAAACACTTAGAAAACGGCATAAAACTAATGCAAAAAAAAGGTTATTTACATAAGCGGTTGCTTTACACATAGAGAAAATTTTTTCATTGCAATTCTCTCTGAAGATAACCATCACATTAAACAGCTCGCTTCTCAACACATAAAAAAAGCAAAAGTAGAATAAATGATGGCATACTTATAGTTAAAATATCTGAAATCATCTTTGAAGCAAATCATTACGTAAAAAAATACAATTGACTGAAAAAATGTTGTGGTAACAGAACTTCCAATCACTTTTCATCAACTGAATGTAAGTTTGATAAATATAATAGATGGCCGAATAGACCCCTTTAAAAATATTCCCGTACATTACTCTGCTTGTCATTTTTTTATGTATAAACTGCAAAAATATACATGAAGATAGTTACAGCAGCATGTGGATGCAAAGAACATATAAAAAAGGTGGAAGCATCGAAAACATGCCAAATTTTTATAAAGAAAATCACAAATCAATGTATAAACAAAACACTGTACTAAGATGATCGAATAGTTGGGCCGGGTGGTATAGGAAATATAGCCACCTCCACGACGCATGTCCAAGGTAGTTTTGAAAACAAGAGCTGTATTAAAAACAACAATTCGTTGTATGACCCAATAGAGTGGTAATACTGTTTTCTTACTAAAAGTTGTCTGTTTTGCTCCAGCTATAGGGAATAAACATATTGTTTTATAGTTTAAATATGTTAAGCAGATAAATATAAAGGTCTAAGCAACACTTTTAAATACTAACCAGCTGTGTAGGATTTTTTCAATTTTTTTGAAAAAATCTCAAAAAATGACAAATTTTACCCAAAATTTCGATTTTTGGAGTAAAAGCGCAGACTCAAGCCATTTTTTTCGGCGGTAAAATTTCATGCAGTTGATGTACTAGTATAAAGGCAACTTTTGGCACCTACCCGTTTTTGATTTTCAAAGAAAATTTTTTTTCGCTCCACCCTACTGTATATATATATACACAGAGTACGGAACAGAGAATCAACTTTCATACACTGTAATGGCAACTTGTTTAACATGGGATTACGCATAGACAGTAGCGATACGAGCGGATGACTCTGAAACTACAATCATAACATAAGAGAGGTTGCTAATTTGGCGAAATATCGCTTCCTTGGCGACAAATGTTAAGGGAAAAAAATACAGCGACGGCTTGCTGCTTCTTGTTTTGAAATTTATGAAAGAATTATTTTAATATGAAGTAACTTTGACGTATTCGTCTTGTAAACAATACATGTGTCTCTTCTTAACATAAAGACCTAATAATCTAAACTTGAAAATTCAAGAACAATAACAGTAATAATTACGAATCAATATAAGCGCGGAAATCTAAGATCAAATAGCATAAGCACGTGTGCAAAGATAATCAAATCAGCATTCAGAAAGAAGTGCCAAGCGAGAATATGGTTACAGTTAAACAGAAATTACGAGGATAAAAATCGCCAACGCGATGGTTTAGTTTTTAAGTCATCTACTGAGGGCGTTCTTTTCAAGCCGAGTTGAGGCTCTGTCCGTACTCTGTGTATATATATATCTAATATTTCGTGCAACACTCTTGTTAGAATGCTATTAAATTTTTAGCGAAGGAAACTTTTAAATGTTAGTGGTGAGAAACCACCCACTGGCGCCTAGATTTTTGCACACCTGACTGAAACACAATATTGAATTTAAAATATTTTTTTCGAGAAGTTAAAAATATTTATATTATAATCTCTAATGGTATGTTCTAGAATTATTAATGAACAAAATAAACTAGAAATGAATTATTGGAAAATGAAAATGAAATATCTTAGTTTCAAATGTTGGTGAAAATACAATTGGGCTACAAATAAAAGGAAAAAAAGACAAGAAAATATCCTACATATTTAAAGCTTTAAACCTCATTTTTGTGTTTGAAAAATCGTTTGTCAACAGAAATTCCGAAAGTTCATCTTCGTCTTCCTTATTGTAAACTTTATACAATCAAGGAAAAATGATCTCTATTAAAATTGCAGTAGCTTGGTAATATGTTGCCAATAGATTAAAGTCTCCTATTTAAATCAATAATCAATTTAAATATTTTTTTCTGAATTTATCTGTGCAATGCTTGCTTTAATCTTGTAGTAATATTTAGTGAATTATTTGTTTTTTATTTTAACAATACATTCAAAGTATTTACTCAATTTACCAGATCTTAGAAATAATCGTCATATGAATAAAATAATATATAATGAATAAAAAAGCCATAAAATTGCACTGACTTATTTGATTATATCACCAAAACTCTGGACAGAGACGACTTGATCTTCACAAATTTATTTACTAAAAGTAAATGAGTAACATTCTATAAAAGTAATATTTTATTTTTAAAACTGTACCAGAAAATTGTTAAAGATAAAAATTCAACGAAATAACAAAGTCATCATTTGCTACTACCTTTTTTCCAACTTACTGAGTTCAAGTTCGGAGCTTTCTTCAGAGAAAGCTTGTTCTTGTTACACTGTTAAAAATTTGATACATTTGATGCATCGTCACTCCATCGCTTTTATAGAAAATGATTACTTCAATGTATTATGGAGCACTCTTATTGTTCAAAATAGAGGTATTCAGTAAAAGCGGTGGAGTGACGATGCAGCAAAAGGTTCAAATTTTTAACAATGTATGTCATTTAACCTCTTGAGCGACGATGGTATGTCTATAAAACCACTTAATTTTCATTTCGAAAAGCTTCATTGGTAGGAGAATTTTGGTTAAAAAAATTCGGCTTATTATATGCGTGAAGTATAACTTTTTTCTTGTTTACAATTAAATTTCTTTTTAAATTTCGATTCATTAATTTCAACACCTAAGCAATAAATGTTCTCTGCACCGCAAAGGGTTAAATGTTGTGCCGAATGTCGCTCATAAATGTTAGGTATATAGTGGTTTTACAGTAATTTGTAAAGTTTACCATAGCTTATTTAAGATTTCATTTGGAGGATTTACATGCTATCATAAGTTGTCAAATATCCGAATTCGTTAAAATTTAAAAGTTCTGTCATAAAAATGAAAAACATCTATGACAACAGATATAAAATCATATTAGTTCTTATACACTATGCAGCTGCAACAGAAAAAATTCGCACTAACAGGCTTTCAGATTAGTAACCGTATGATATGATGACATAAAAAATATTCTTTCTTGTATTATTGAATGAACACAGCATTTCATGGAAAAACTTAATTTTCGGAAATCAACTTCAGTACTAGGCCTAAATGATATCTATCCGAAATTTTACCATCATTATTTTTTAACGGAATTGTTTGTTTCAGATGTCAATCTTGCAATATGATAGGCACCAGATATATCGCTCGGTAAATTGTAGTGTCAACAACGAAAATAGTTTCCAAAATTTAGCATTGGGGTAAAAAAAGCCCTTCAACACTTCTTGGGACATTACTTAAGGCATAGTTGCCAACTCTTCTGATTTTTTGTACCACAAAAGATTAATAGAAACTTTTGCCTTTTTTCAATCGACAGATTACGGCGAATTAAAAGGATAAAATTTTGCTACATAATTTCTGGGGTACAAAAATGTAAGATGTTGGCAGCTATGTTTAACCCTTTAACGTTCATTGGTTTCGCCACGAAACCACAAAATTTTAATTCCGATACGCAACACTGACACCGGTATTTTTATCTAAAAATATCCCTTTTATTATGTATGTGAAAAATCACGTTTTCTTATTTTGAAATATATTTGTTCTTAATTACCGGTGTCATTCATTTATTTCGACATCTTAGCAATGAAAATGCTATGATCGTTAAAGGGTTAACCCCTAAGCGACGGGAGTCTTTTATTAAAATTTTAATGTTTTGTCACCACTTTTGAAGGACAGAAATTTGTGTCTTTTTAATCGAGAAAATGCTCCTATTAAATAAGGCAAATTTTACAGTAAAGTTTTACTGGTGGGAATAAACAAGGATTCTTAAGAGACCACACTACTCATTGTAAATGACCCGTATGATAATGTGAAGTCTATGGGGACGTTCTTTCTAAATATCTCGCTCAAATTTTAATATTTTAACGTGATTTGTTTTTGCATAGGATAGCTGAGGACGATCCACAGCCGTCCTAGTTTTTACTTTTTTGATTTTGGTTATATTCTTTTTATATTAGGACAGTTTCAGTTTCATAACCGGTTCAAACCGGTTCTAAAGTTAAAGTTTTTTTTTTAAATTCTGACACAAAAATCGAAAAAGTAAAAACTAGGCCGGTTGCGGATCGTCCTCAGCTATCCTATAGAAAAAAAAATCACGTCAAAATATTAAAATTTGAGCGAGATATTTGAAAAGAACGCACCCGTAGATTTTACATTATCATCCGGGGCTCTTCCAGTCAGTAGTGTGGCGTTTTAAGCCTTTTTTGTGGCACGTATACGTGTCGCTCGTGCCCAAGGGGTGAAAGGGAATACATGAGTCGGACGTCACGTCTAATCACATTTATTTTGCTCCAGCATTTTATAATTATATTTTATATGTAATTAAATTTTATCCAAGTTCATCTATACACTGTTATTCATGTAATTGATAACACTGTGTAAGAAATTCACACAAGTTCGAAGTGTAAGTTTTTTAGCCCTTCAAAAAAATTTTCTTTTCAGCTAAAAAAACATTTAGATACTAAAGTACTCGAGCGATTTCGATATATATATACAAATTTGTGTGTGTGTGTGTAGTAGAGTAGAAATTTAAAACTATATGTGATAGACAGTTAAAAATATTAAATCATTAATAAAACTATGAAAATTGTAAAATTTCAGAAAAATTGTTCTTAAAAATGGAGAATTTGGAAATTTTTATCTTATAATTCGTAATTACATCAGAAAAGCATATTTACAAAATCACAAAGCAGCTGTTTAAAGGGAACTATAATGATAAAAATAGTCAAAAATTACTTCAAGAAAATTAATCGGCGTTTGTTTTATGAAATAGCAAAGTTTTTGCTATTATTATAAGTAAAATTATTCTGCAAAAAATAGTGGTATCTTTGTGGCTCGTGGGCCACAGGTTGTGCACCCTTACATTATTATGTATGTATATTTATAAAGTTGTTTCTAATTATTTTTTTTTCAACCACTTGTAAGAATATTGTTATGTTCGATATATATATCTTTAAAACCTTATGAGATAAATACTTATAACTATAAATAGTTTTATTTTACGTTTAAAAAGAAGAAACTACTATATTGTTTTGTGCAATAAATATATCCTATTATAAAAAAATATCGAAGATTCATACATCACGCAACTGTAATGTAAAAAATTCACACAGATGCTTTAGATGAAAACAAACATGCAAATTCTTATAACATCCGGGTGTTGCCCGAGGCCCGTTGTAATATCCTTAAACAAAACTGAACTATGCATTTTTATAACTCTTGAATATCTTTTAAATGAACCTAGTTTCGGGAACCTTAATGTCTACCGTTGTGTCTAGTGTGATCTCAAAGATCGACTTTCCGAACGAACCTACAGGATCTGGGTCCTCCCAACCTAAAGTAGCATGCGCTGAGAGTGCTCCACATGAGCTGGAAATAATTAAAAACCAGACTGGGTGAACCGAACCTCGTAACAATCAAGCCCACAGAATTGGCAAAAAAGATATTGTTAAACCTTGGCACTCCGTTGTCTCCACTGCGGAGACATCATCTTTCCTTGCAAAATTCGTTTTTGTCATTAGTAATAAAGGAAAGTAAAATTTGCCTTATTTAATCCGAGCATTTTTGAAATTGTGTACTTGAAAGAAACTTCTTTTAAAAAAGTGGTGCTGGCCAAATAAAATTTGTGTGAGAGACACCGCAGTCCGAAGGGTTAATGTTCGAAAATGTTATTAGCTGAAGTCTAAGATAAAATTCCATAATACAGGAAGTAGACGAATTGTCATCTGAGTTTAATGAGCCAAATCCACTGAAATTAGGACCTTTGAACCAAAGAACTCCTTCCTAAATATCTGAAGGAGCTGCGTACAATAATTATCACAAATTACTTTTAATATTAACACAATAGTTGATAAACGAATGAAATCTCTTAACTAAATTTATCTTTAAAGTAAAACGATTTTTAATTTACGGCTGTAGTGAATAAACATAAGTTTTTTTTTTTTTTTTTCTCAAAAAGAAGATTAATGTTAAAAAAATGTGGTAGATAAGGTAAGAGGAAAGACCGGGTCCTAAATCCCAGGATCTTAACTGGAGTACAGTTAGTTGTTTTAAAATAGATACAGAACGCTAGAACTATTGTACAATGTGTAAATTGTAACACTTTTGAACTATGTTACAGAAAATTGGAATAATATCAGATTGTTTTAGAAAAAGTTTCAACAAAGGCTCAAAGAAAGGGATTAATATTAAAAATTGGTGGTATCTGAAGCCTGAGAAATATTTTTGTCATTCATGCAGTAGACGGAGAACATAAGAAGTTGTTAGGAGAAAAAATATCGTACCATTTTTAAGGGAGTTATAACAAAGGTTTCAAAGGATGCCAAATGCAAGCTAAGAGTAGGGCCCTATCACGAAAACATTTTAAATGATTTTAGCTGTCAGAAATTTAGTTTTTTAATAACTAGTCAATATCAAGCATAGATATGAATTAATCATTAGAATGATTTTTTTAAAAAATGCACACATTTTGAAGGGAAAGGCGTAGAGTAGGGCTTTTGTATTACAGTAAAAATGTACGGTGTTGCACCAAGGAGAAGAATTCAAAACTCAACTATAAAATTTTGCATTGAAAATGCAAGGAAATCGGGAGATGAAAAGTTCAGGTTGCACAAAAAACTCAAGGATCCCCGGATCAGGCACTAAGTTATTCTACTGTTGCCAAGGGCGTAGCTACAAATATCTTTCCAGAGAGGAGAGATTCTTTCCGAGAATTGCTCTATTTTCCAACTGAAATGTTATGTACAATGTATGTTTCTTGATAACGATATTTATACATAAAAAAAGTTTCGTTCCAAAGGAAAATACTGAAACTAAAAATATAAAAATTACAATTATTGGTTCACTTAAACAAAGTTCTTTCTTCAACTGCATGCCAAAGACTTCAATGTCATGTAGTTGAGTATAAGTATATTTTTCTTATTTGTGTCTTGTTTCTGTATAGAAGCGACTTAATCTTCGGAAACTCATTATGTGCACTACTTAACATGCAAATTAATTTAATGTTAACCTCGTTGATCGTGATCTCAAAACTTTCTCTTTCGATGTTTTGAGGTTATTAACAGTCTTAAGTATCGGATATACATGAAATAATATGTTAGGAAACAGAATTCATAACAAGTTAATTATGGCATAGTGAAAGTAAAATATATTATTTTATTCTATGAAATATATTGATGAAAGATTCTTTGGCAGTATCTCACTCTAATAACTTAATGTTACATTTTAATTCTTATAGCATTGAACATTATATTTCAGTCTTCTTTGTAAAATTTTATCCGTTAAACCACCATTTCAAGAAGTTGTATATTTTGTCTTTTATTTACACTAATTTAAAATTTTAATTTAAAATTAACAAATGATGTATAGAAGGGTTCGCACAGTTCTACCACTAAATTTTAAGAATCTTTTCAAAGTGCTCCACAGCAGAAAAATATCGCAAAATCTGTGAATGAAGGTGAGGATTACGAACGTCGTGGTTTAAAAATTAAATGTAAATTTTCTTATTTATTATAGTGGTGCCAGAGTCCTTGGAAATTCCAAGTAGTGTGCGAACCTCGTGTATAAATATTAAGAAACCTAAAATTGAAATTCACTTAATTTGAAAAACTGAAACAACCATCTTAATGTATGTAATTGATGAAATTTTCTTCTTATTGGTGTCTTGTCAACGGACTCTGTAAACAATCGACTTAGTGATTTCCGGCGTATAATCTGCGGATCAAACAATTGCCTTTCGACCCAGAAGATTTTGCAAAAGAAATGTTACTTTTTAGATCGCTGTAAATATTTGTTTCCAAACACTAAATAAGATTGGTGGGTCCAAAAACAATTGTTTGATCCGCAGATTATAGGCCGGAAATTACGGTAATCGGAAACTTATGTTATGCACCATATAACCATGGAACTATTAAGAACAAGGAACTGTCCTATCAGAAAACGTTGAAGCTTCAACTATAACCGCGTTCGTAAGCATCATCTTAAATTTTCACCGATAAGTTTAAGTGGAAAATTTCTACTTATTTAACCACCTAATTGATAGAAAATATCAGAAAATCCAGAAAACTGCTATTTGTTTTTACTGGTTGAAGTTCACTTTGACGGTAATAGTTTCCACCACGTTGTAACAGCCAACACAATCTCCTTTCAGTGTATGTGAAAAGACTATAATACCAAGCCAAACTAATACCAGTAAAATGAAATAGAAACTTTTAACCATATTTTTCATAGTTTTCGTCAATATGCGTTTAAACAAGATAAAATTTTCTATTGAATTTATCTGATGGAAGTTTTCACCAGCAGTAAACTGTTTATCCGATTATAAAAACAGTCGTCATTGTTGTGACAACTTCATCAGTTATTAACTCGCAACTGCTAAGCAATACACTATGTATCTGCGTCTCTTTATTCAAAACTCCGTTCAAGTAACATAAAAAGTAATTAAATACAGTAAAATCTCTGAATAGCGCCCATCACTGCTGGAACGATAAAGTGATCGTACTTCGGAGGTTGACGTTATTCAGACGTTACACATTTTAAATTCTCAAAATAACATTACATTATAATCAAAATAACTCACCAAAATTACTTTATTTTGACAGTTACATACTATTATTTTACACTAAAGAAATAATTTATTCGCAGTTATTTTATTTGTTTTAACTCATCTGTTTCTCTGAATGAATACATAATCATTTCCACAAATTAATTGTAAAATTCGTTATTAATTTGAGTGAGCGCAAAACTTTTAATTTAGCAGATTCTCTTCAATTTATGTGAAACTTCCCTGAAACATTGGTCCAAAAGTTGGGAGAAAAAATCTCGACTGTTCGAAAGCTTTTCCAAAAGCAACTTATCAGGCTTATCAAAACCAGTTCTTCGGTCGCTTAGTTTTAAATTCCAAATATACACATTGAAAAGACTTTTCTAAATAAGTCACTTCTTTTTCAGAATATCATCTATTTGGGTCGTTCCACCATTGCACGTTTCAGCTAATTTTCGTGCACTTACAACATTCTTGCTGTCCTGGATATCTTTCAATTTATCATTTAAATTTAAAAAGTTTCATTTTGAACTCATTCTTTTTGTAAAAAAGCAGGTGCGACACATTGAAAAGAAATATTATTACATGATTAACAAAGAGTACAAATGACTACTGCTTACTGTGCATTTGAATTTAAATTTGGTCACCTTTACGTTCCTCAAAACTTTAAGCCATATGACCTCATCTATTTGTGAATGGTGTTTTGCTAAGCAATCTATAGCCATTAGTATAGTGTTGATACGGGTAAGGTAATTTTTCAGACCATGAAATTCTTCTGTACTAGTATTTTATTATGAAAAATCTTTCATTAAATATACAGAAATTTTGTGCCCTTTTTTTTTTTTTTGTATGTTTATTTTCTCATAAAAAATATTGATAATTTGCCTCGGAATTTCCTAGAAGCGTAGTAACCCTGTTAGTACAGAAATTGTCAGGACGTTAGTTAAAAAAATCCACCCTCACATTCTTCGCAATCTCAGTTGTAATTACAACATAATGTTGAAAAAAAAATGTTGTGGGGTGGCTATTGTTCGGAATTCGTCGTTCGGAGGTTTCGTGTAATGTTATTTCTATGAAAGAGATTTGGTAACGCTAAAACATGGCCGGTATTCGGAAGTTATCGTTGTTCGAAATGACCGTTATAGGAGGTCTCACAGCATTAACACAGCTGGTCAGGTTTTCATAACTTTCCTTTTTTGACGCTCTGTAGTTATTAACGCTCATTAAGTATCGAATTTACATTTATTAGTATGTTGAGAAACAGAATTATGACATAATAAAAATAAAATATATTATTTTTATAGTGAAATATATTTACAAAAGATTCTTTGGCAATATCTCACTCTAGTAACTTAATACTTATATTTTAATTATTATAGAATTGAACATTGTGTTTAATTGCTCTATTTAAAAAAGTACCGCTAAACCTCCATTTCAGAAAAATATATTTTGCCCTTTCTTCATAATTTTATGATTTTACTTTAAAATTAATAAAGCATAGATATGAAGAAACTTTAACTGGAAATTCGTTTAATTTGAAACATTGAAACAACCACATTATTGTACTATAATGGTTGAAATTTTCTTTCTTATTCGTGTTTTGTTATGAAATTTGTGTAAAGAAACGATTTAACCTTCGGAAACTCATTTTGCGCACCACTTAATATGCAAATTAATTTAACGTTAACCTCGTTGCTCGTGTTTTCTCAACTTTCTCTTTCGATGTTCTGAGATTGTTAACAGTCCTTAAGTATCCGAATAATGAACTAGCATGTTAGGAATAAGAATTTATTAGAAGTTAATTATGACATAATGAAAGTAAAATATATAATTTCGCTTTTGGTGAAATATACTGATAAATAATTCATTGGCAATATCTCACTTTAGTAACTTTATACTATATTTTGATTCTTATAGCATTGACCATTATGTTTCGATTTTATTGGTAAAAGTGTATCCGTAAAACCACATTTTCAAGAAAATGTGTATTTTGCCTTTTATTTACATTGATTTAAAACTTTAAATTGAAAATTAACAATTAGTGTATAGATATGAAGATACTTAAAATTGAAATCCATTTAACTTGAAGCATTAAAACAACCGCCCTAATGTATGTAATTAATGAAATTTTCTTTTTTATTCGTGTTGTGTTAACGAAGTCCTGTAAAGAATCGACTTAATAATCGGAAATTCATTTTGTGCACCACGTAAAATTCTCGCTGATCGTCTTTTCAAAGCTTTCTTTTCCCATGTTCTGTTGTGATTAACGGTCATTTATTATCAGATGTAAATTAATTAGTATATTAGGAAATGGAATATATTAAAAGTTAATTCTGACATAATGAAAGTAAAATTTATTTTGCTGTTGGAGAAAATATACTGATAAAATATTCCTTGGACATATCTCACTCTAGTAACTTAAGAGTATATTTTAATTATTATAGAATTGAACATTCTTTTTTGGTGCGTTCGTAATTATCTAAACACGTAGTACCTATATTTTTCGTTCAGTCCGTCCGTCTGCCCGCATATAACAACGCAAAAACTACCCAATCGAAACAACTTACCAACTTTCAAACCGAATCATTTGAAAATAAAAATATATAATTATTACATAATTTTTTCGAGTCATTTCAAATTTTATGAAAATCGGATGAATAGATCAATAACAGGGACAATCAAAATTATTCCGTTACCTTAAAGTCAATGGGGGAAAAAGTTTCAAATGTATTTTAATCGTTTGAATTTTTAAATATATTATTATTACATAATTTTGTCGAGACATTTCAAATTTTATGAAAATCAGATGCATAGATCAATTACAGGGACAATCAAAAGGATTCCGTTACATTATGGTCAAAGGGGAAAAATGTTTCAAATGCATTTCAACCCATTACTGCCTGGCGTCCCATTTTTGGGACAGTTTTAAAAAATTCAAATTAACGCATTTCACACCAGTAAAAAAAAAAAAAAAAGAACAAATAAATATTTTCTTTCTTGAGACAAAGTCCTCGATAAATTAAGATAAAAGTTATTCTTGCTTTAAAAGTGGTGGGAAAATTCAAAATTTGAATTTTACCGAAGAAAAAAATTCAGGCACTAATGGGTTAATGAGTATAATGGGTTAATAACACTCATTCGAATGTAATAGAATACATAAACCTATAAAGCATATATATTTTTAAATATACATTCTGTACAATCTGCGATGCATAGAATATACATTATTAAATTACAGGGCCACACAAAAGTATTGCACTACATATTGCTGTACGGGAAAATATTGTTTGGGGCGTGTGTTAATTATATTAATCTATTTCACATTTTATCGATATGATATACGTTGCTGAGGTGTATAAAAGTTTCATCCTGTATATTTAATGGAACACAAACAAGATTTCGACCACTATGCTATATCGAAAGTACTGTCGACAATAACAGCAAGATCTGAATTAATTTTAAAACTTCGTTATCGTACGAACGCACCTCATTTGCTACGCTTCACGTGTAATTTCCAACTTGTTTAAAAAAGGTAACCGCTAAATCACTCTTTCATGAAAATGTGTATTTTGCCCTTTATTTAAGTTAATTTTAAAATTTTAGTTTAAAATAATAAATAGTATATAGATATGAAGAAAATTAATCTCGATAGCCATTTAACTTGAAACATTGAACCAACCGTCTTAATGTATATAATGGATGAAATTTTCTTTCTCTTTCGTGCCTTGACATGAAAGTCCTGTATGGAAATGACTCGAAAACTCATTTTGCGCAGCACTTAACATGGAAATTTATTGGATATTAACCTCGTTGCTCGGTGTTCTCAAAACTTTCTTTTTCGATGTCTTGCGATTATTAACAGTCATTAAGTATCGGATGTACATAAATTAGCATATTAGTAAATAGAATTTATTAGAAGTTAATAATGACTTAGTGAAAGTAAAATATATTATTTTGCTCTCGGTGAAATACATTGGTAAAAGATTCGTAAGTTATCGTTGGTATTCGGAAGTTACCGTTGTTCGAAATGACCGTTATAGGAAGTTTCACTGTATTAATCTCGCTGGTCATGTTTTCAAAACTTTTTCTTTCGCTGCTCTGTAGTTTTTAACGCTCATTAAGTATTGAATTTACATTTATTAGCATGCTCAGAAACATAATTTTTAAGGTTAATTTGACATAATAAAAGGAAAATATATTATTTTACTCTTGGAGAAATATATTAACAAAAGATTCTTTGGAAATATCTCATTCTAGTAACTTAATACTTACATTTTAATTATTATAGAACTGAACAATCTGTTTAATTCCTCTATTTTGAAATGTACCCTCTAAACCACCATATCAGAAAAGTGTTTATTTTGCTCTTTTATTTACATTGATTATATAATTGTACTTTAAAATTGATAAATAGAGCACAGATATGAAAAAAACTTTAACTTGAAATTCATTTAATTTGAAACATTGAAACAACCGCATTGTTTTATGAAATTGGTGAAATTTTCTTCCTTATTCATGTTTTGTAATGAAATTTTTGTGCATCAATGATTTAATCTTTGGAAACGTATTTTGCGCACCACTTAACATGCAAATTAATTTAATGTTAATCACGTTTCTCGTGTTTAAAATTTTTTTTTCGATGTTTACAGTCGATGTAACAGTCGTTAATAGTATCCGAATTAGATGAATTCGTATTATTAAGATATAAAGAACTTAGATATAAAGACTAATATAAGATATAAAGACTTAAATATCGAAAGCTCATTTTGTGCACCACACATCATGCCAAAAAAAAATTGAATATTAACCAAATTCAATATAATTGAACATTTCGATGTTCTGTGGTTATAAATGCGCATTAAGTATATGATGTACATTAACTAATAATTGGGAATCGAAATATATCAGAAGTCAATTATGATATAATAAAAGTAAAATATATTATTTAACATTAAGTGAAATATACTGATAAAAGATTCTCTGGCAATATCTCACTCTAGTAACATAATGCTATATTTTAAATATTATAGAATTAAACATTGTGTTTTTTCCCTTGTTCTAAAAATGTGTCCGCTAAACCACCATTTCAGAAATATATATATTTTGCTGTTTATTTAAAGTGATTTTAAAATTTTACTTTTAAATTAATAAATTGTGCCCAGATATAAAGAAACTTTAACGAGAAATTCATTTAACTTGAAGCATTAACCCCTTAACTGGCTAACCCGAACGCTGTTCGGGCTTGACGAATTTGCTTATTGCATCATTTAAAGCTTATTAACACCACTATTATTTTTAAGAAAATTTTCATACTATTAGAAGGCGGAAATGTTTAGACTAAATTTTACGAATATTTTATTTAAATAATAGTGGTGTGAATCCGCTATTTTCAATTTATAGAACGGAAAAGAATTAACCAGTTAAGGGGTTAAAATCACAATCTTAATGTGTGTAATTTGGTGAAATTTTCTTTCTGTTTCATGTCTTGTCATGAAAGTTTTGTATGGAAATGACTTAATATTCGCAAACTCATTTTGTGCACCATTTAACAGACAAATTTATTGGATATTAACCTCGTTACTCTTGTTCTCAAAACTTCCTTTTTCGATGTTCTGCGGTTATTGACAGTCATTAAATATCGATGTAGATAGATTAGTATGTTAGGGAACAGAATTCATAAGAAGTTAATTATGAGTCAATGAAAGTAAAATATGTAATTTTCCTCTTGAATAAAATATTTTAATAAAAGATACGTTGACAATCTTTCACAGTAGTAACTTAATGTTGTATTTTAATTATTATAGCGTTGAACATTGTTTTTCTTTCTTCTTTTAAAAATGTACCGTCTAAACCACAACTTCACGTGTATTTTGCTGTTGATGTATATTAATTTTAAAATTTTAGTTTAAAGTAATAAATAATACACTGATATGAAGAAAATTTAACTTGAAATGTTAAAACAACCCTCTTAATGTAGTAATGGATGAAATTTTCTTTCTTATTTGTGTCTTGTCTCTGTATAGTAACGACTTAATCTTCGAAAACTCATTTTGGGCACCACGTAACATTCAAATTTTCTGGATATTAATCTCGTTTACTCTTGTTCTCAAAACTTTTTTTTCGATGGCCTGCGGTTATTAACAGTCATTAAGTATCGGATATACGTAAAATAGTATGTTAGGAAACAGAATTTATTGGAAATTAATTATAACATAGTGAAAGTAAAATATATAATTTTGCTCTCGGTGAAATATGCTGATAAAAGATTCGTTGGCAATGTTTCACTCTGGTAACATAATGTTATATTTTAAATCTTATAGCGTTGAACATTAAGTTTTAGTCTTTGTTTTAAAAATGTAATCCTTCAAAGCATCATTTCAAGAAGATGTGTATTTTCCGTTTATTTACACTGGTTTAAAGTTTAATTTAAAATTGACAAATGGTGTGCAGATAATATGAAGAAACTTAAGACTGAAATTCATTTAACAGGAAGCATTGAAAAAAGTGTCTAATAGATGAAATTTTCTTTTTTATTCCGATCTTGTCAACGATGCTCTGAATAGAATCGGCTTAATCATCGGAAACTTATTTTATGCATATTAATTAAATATTAACCTTTTCGGTCGTATTTTAACCCCTTCGCGAAGGGAGCCTTTTACGAAATTTTTAATGTTTTGTTACCGGTTTTTAAAAACAGAAATTTGTAGCTTATCAAATCGGGAAAATGCTTCGATTTATTAAGGCAAATTTTACAGTAAAATTTTTCTGGTGGGGATAAACACGGATTCTTAAGCCTTTTTGCGACACGTATACGGGTCGCTCGTCCCCAAGGGGTTAGAAACTGCCTTTTTCTATGCTCTGTGGTTATTAACCCGTTTGTGACGGGAGGCTTTTGAGAAATTTTTAATGCATTGTCTTTGTCACCGGATTTAAAAAACATAAATTTGTGACTTATTAAATCAAGAAAATGTTCCGATTAAAAAGGTCAAATTTTAGAGTAAAAGTTTACTGGTGGGGATGAACAACGATTCTTAAGCCTTTTTGCGGCACGTATACGTGTCGCTCGTCTACAAGCTGTTAACGCTCATTAAGTATCGGATATACATAAATTAATATGTTAGGAAACAGAATTTATCAGAAGTTAATTATGACACAATAAAATTAAAATATTATATTTTGCTCTCAGCGAAATATATAAATAAAAGTTTCGTTGGCAATGTCTCAATCTAGTAACGTAATGCCATTTCAAGATTAGTACAGCATTGTTATTTTCCAGATGAGATATCAGTAATTTTATGTAAAGAAATAAATCTATTCGAAACGAGCAGAATTTAGTTTTATTTATATAGAGATTTTCCATTAAAATATAGTGGTACCAAAGAATTTTGTGGTCAGAAAATACCAGGACTGTACGAACCCTGAATATTTTAGTTATAGCATTAGACGTTATGTTTCATCCTTTTTTTAATGTACTCCTTAAACTGCCATTGCAAGAAAATGTGCATTTTGTCGTTTATTTACATTGATTTTTAAATTGTAATTTAAGTTTAATAAACAGTTTATAGATGAAGAAATATTAACTGCAAATTCCTTTAATTTGAAACATTGAAATTTTAATCCTTTTAATCGTTTTAGAAGTGAGCAGTTAAGTTTCTGTAATTTTGAATTTCCACCGGAAATGTGGAAATTTTTTTTAAATAAGGAAATACAATTTTTACCTCTTTTTTTCACTCTGTTAAAAGAATTAAAATTTAATTAAAAATTTCTCTTGCGAATCTTGATACAAATTAGGTGGGATTTAATATATCCCACAGCCTCTCATGGGGATAATGTATGCAATAGATGAAGTTTTCTTTCTTATTCGTATGTTGTCAACATAGATCTGTATAAAAATGATTTAATTATTGGCAACTCCTTTTGCGCATCACTTAATTCGCAAGTGAATTGAATATGAATCTCATTGATCTTGTTTTTTAAACTTTATTTTCCAATATTCTATGGTTACTAGCGGTCATTAAGTATCGGCTGTACGCTCGTGAGAAAAAAGCTCCATAAATACCCCCTACTAGCTCTGCAAAAAATTATTGGTCCAAACGATTGAAAATAAATTCTATTTTTTTAATGATATATATAAAGTTTGCTTAGAGGACCATCTACATACATAAATGAACCCTAAATTCGTTTTATTCTATAAGCAGTATTTGATACTGGCAACATCATAAATGATTTTTACACTCGTTAATTAGCTTAAAAACAAATTTACATGCAATTCGTATCCAAACTGATATTCGGTCCTCGATCTTTTTGATCTAGTCATCTTACCCGATTTTGATGCAGTCACTGAAGACTACTAGATTATAGGATGGCATAGGAAGTTTCAAGATATTAAGTGACTTCTATCGCAGACGAACCATTAAAGCATTTATTCTGTCATTTTTTAAGCATAGATTGAAAACTACTTGAAAGAAAAATTTGAAATTTTGAATTTCCATAAAGCAGAACTTATTAATTCTAAATCCATTAAGAAAATGCCGGTTGCAATTCACATTTTTTTCAAATATTAATTTCATAAATCATAATTTATACTACCTATACTTTTCTATAGACACGTAATAAACGGATTACATAAGTACCACTTCATATGTTAATCAGGATTTTGAACATCAGGTGACTTATTTTCTTAGGCGGGAACGTATTTTATGCGTATAAATATTAAGGGAGCAATTTTTAACAGGTTTAACAATTTCCGGCGCGGTGTTTTTAAGAAAGAATCCCCAATTTTAATTTTACTGGCTCCAAGATTACACAAATAAGTTTCCCTTATACAGAGTGTATCTAAGCTCTTATGCAAAACTTTAAAGGGTAATAGTACGCATCAAGACAGACAATATCAATTGGGAAACTAAGGGTCCCAAACGTCTTCCGAAGGAGATAGGCACCATTAAAGTTTAGGGCCCAAAATTTCAAGTAACCATAAAAAACGGAAAAATTGGTCGATTGATTTGAGGTTTTCACTTAAGCTATTCTGTATGTCAGTATTGTCTTGAAAATAAATTGTAAAGATAAATTTCAAAAAATGTCGATAGAGGGCGCTTTAGACGTTGGAGTAACGAACAACTATTTTTTACCATTTTTTTGCATCTCATTATTTTTTTTTTTAGAAACTTAGACATAAACTTAAATTTTAAATTCAAAATCTGAATCGCTGTGATTGATTAAGTAGCGCAAATTGAACTGTGTTCAATGGGGTTGGGGATGTTCAAATTTCAAATGATTATAAAAAACGGAAAAATTGGTCGATTCGTTTGCGGTTTTCGCTAAAACTATTCTTTATGTTAGTATTTCCTTGAAAAAAATATAAATTTCAAAAAATTCCGTTAGTGGGTGCCTGAATCTTTAGACTAGCCAACAATTATTTTTTACCGTTATCTTTTGTATCTAATTAAATGCTTGTAAAAGCTTAGACTTAAATTTTGTGCTCAAAATCTGAATCGTTGTAAGTAATTAAGTAGCGCAAAATTGAACTGTGTTCGAGGGGTGGGAAGGGTAACATTTCAACTAGCAAGCTTAGACTTAAATTTTGAGCCCAAATTCTGAATCATTGGGAGTCGTTAAGAAGCGCAAACTGAACTGTATTCAGGAGTTGAAATGTAACACCCCCCCCCCTTCCCTCCCTCGGACACAGTTCAATTTTGTGCTACTTAATTACTTCCAACTATTCAGATTTTGAGCTCAAAATTTAAGTCTAAGCTTTTACAAGCATTTAATTAGATACAAAAAATGACGGTTAAAAATAGTTGTTGGTTACTCTGAAGTTTAAGGCGGCCTCTATCGGAATTTTTTGAAATTTATCTTTAAAATTAACTTTCAAGGAAATACTGAGATAAAGAACAGTTTTAACGAAAACTGCAAACGAATCGACCAATTGATCCAATTTTTATAATCATTTGAAATTTGAACCTCCCCACCCCAATTCATTTTGCGCTACTTAACCACTCCCAAAGATTCAGAGAATAGTTTTAGTGACAATGGCAAATCAATCGCCTAATTTTTCCGTTTTTTATAATCATTTGAAATTTTGGACCCTAAACTTAAATGGCGCCTATCGTCTTCGGAAGACGTTTGGGACCCTTAGTTCCCCATTTAATATTGTCTTGATGTGTACTATCCCGTCTTAAAGCTTTGCCCAAGTGTTTAGATACACCCTGTATAATATACCTGAAAATAATCACGTAAAATAACCACGTTCTTATATTTTACAAAATTCTTTTATAAATTCTGGTGTAAGTCAATTATTTCAAGCAAATTTTCTTCGTGCCGGAGAGGTTTAAAAGGCATTTTTCCAGGAGCCGGAAAATTTCGTATCCGAACACTAGAACGCCTGGAAGGAGTTGATTCAACTCCGACCATATGATTAAATTTCAATTCTAGTCAGAATTTTTTTTCTTGAGATTAATTAAATTCAATGCACGGAAATTTTCGTTAAATATATCAAATAAATAATTTTGAGTAAAAATTCGTTCTAATGTTAAGAGGGATCATATCTTAAGCGACCATATCTTAAGCGAGTTTTACTGTTATTCCAAAAATATATTTCTACAAAATAAAAATTAAAAAATGTTATCGGGAAAAGAAAGTTTTTTCTTTATTTTCTTTTTTTCTACAAATTTCTGTAGAATAAAACTATCTACAAAATAATTATTTTTTTAAAGAAAATTTCTGAGGAAATAATTAAAACATGAATAAATATGTCATGCATTATACATACATTTTGTATATTTTATTTTATGTTCAAAAAATGTTAAATTCATTCAAAGATTCAGAAACAAATAGAAACATTTAATTTAAAAGAGTCATTTAAACTAATTAAACATTAACAGAAAAGGAAAATAATATTGAAAGTATAAAAGTGACTTGATTTATTATAATAAAGTATACTGCAAAATCAATCCAATCCAAGATCCCAAATGTATTAAAGGCGGCCTGTTTAACACTAGAACCTCGGGAAAATTCATTTAAGTTTTATAAAGATATTTTTCACCGGTATTTTCATTTAAAACTGTTTAAGTTATTTTTTAAATTACTTTAGATCAGCTTATATTTAGCTTATTTTATAAAGAGTTTTCTGGTTCGAAACGACATCTCCGCATATGATACGGGTCAATATGACCCGTCGCCGCGGTTATAGTGTTAAAATATTTTTCCTCATTTTCAAAGATTTTTGAAATTCATATTTTTGTCAATCTGTGGCTTTAAAATATAGAGGATTTTGTAGTGTCGTTACGTGTAGTAACATAAAAATTTTTATAGTAAATAACATATTTTTGAGAATTTTTGTAATTTTTTAAAGTTTTCTGATAAGTTTACATCTCAGTCACAATTGGATATAGCAGAGTGGTGGCATTTTGGTCGCAAGTGTGTTGTGATCACAGTGACTTACAGTGGCGTCACATTGAAATCATTGTGACCGTGCATGCTCTGAGGGTCTAGTAGAAATGCCCAAATTTTCGTCTCATTTAAACAGAAAATTTCTACTAAAATATAGAGGTATAAAAGAATTTCCTGGTCAGAAAATTCCTTGACCCGTATAAACCTGGTATATTTTAATTACTATACTATTAAACATTCTGTTTAATTCTTCTTTTTAGTACTTACGAACAAAGTTGAAAAGTGCTTTTGCATTCGGTTTGTCTGACCGTTTGTCCAAACTCTAACACTCGTAAATACATTCAGATTCACATGCAATTGATAAAAATTTTTTAGGGTCACCAAAGAATGTTTGGTATTGAATATGAAGTATATATGATTAACAGTTTATTTACAAGGACATTCAAAAGAGTTCGATTACCGTAATTTCCGGCGTATAACCAATGGAAAAAACAACCATTTTTCGACACAGATTTTTTTTTTTTTTTTTTTAATCAAATGTAATATTTCAGATCGCGGTAAATATTTTACTTCAATTACTAAATAAAACTTCTCGGTAGTTGAAAGAATTGTTTGATTCCGCGGATTATACGCCGGAAATTACGGAACATTATGGCATATCGGGAAAAATCGTTTGGCGAGTATTTTAATGACATTATGATATTTCAAATGTATTGAAACTGGTATAAATCACTTAATTTCACTGCGATAATGTTAAAGCAGAGTATCTAAAGTATTTTTTATTAATTTACAGAGACACACAGAAAAAAAAAATCGGTTTTGAGTAATAGTTGCTCGAGTGTATGTTTTAAAATTCGGTATGTGCATTCAAATTTAAGTAGTTTTTTTTCCATATTGCTCTATATAATTATATAAATTCTGCACTTCATATATAGGGCTGCACAAAAGTATTCGCATATCGTTTTCTTTATTGGAGAAAATTGCAGAAGAGGAAATTTCAACGGAAATATATGTTTCAAAAATATGCATTAAAATATTTAATTTCATACTAATAAAAACATTAAAAGATCTTAATAATTTTTACATGTTTCGATTGAATTTACTCAATCATCATCAGAAAAAGAAAATACAAATAAACACAAAGATGGAAAATAACAATAAACTATTACAAATGAAATTTTCCATTTATTTTTTTATAGTTTATTGTTATTTTCCATCTTTGTGTTTATTTGTATTTCCTTTTTCTGATGATGATTGAGTAAATTCAATCGAAACATGTAGAAATTATTAGGATCTTTTAATGTTTTTATTGGTATTTAACGTCCTTTATAGCAATTAAATATTTTAATGCATATTTTTGAAATGTTTTTAATGGACGTATAAGAAAACTTCTATTTATAATTAATGGAAATATATGTACCTCTAAAATGAACTAAATTTGGAAAGCATGTTGTTAATAGATAGAAATCGCTATATTATATACAGGGCTGCTAAAAAATTCAGATAATTTTCCGAATGTAGATGGGGCAGCTGAAATTCTCTTTTGACGTGTGTTATACATTTCCACATGGGAAAATGAGACGTGATATTTTAATTTTTTAAACTGTGCAGTTTTGTTCCATTATTCTGAACGTGTTGGAAAGTGCTTCATAATATGCGCCTGCCGCATGATTTTTCTTACCCATCATACGTAGTATAGGGTAAGTCTTGGAATCGTTTTGAAAATCGAAACATTTTTTTTTAAGGATTTACACGTTTTAGATACTGGAGATTCCGAAAAACATATTTTTTAGAAAAAAAAATTGCCGTCCGTCTGTCTGTCTGTCTGTCAGTCTATCTGTCTGTCAGTCTGTCTGTCTGTAAACGCTCTATCTCCCGAACAAATTGAGACAGAGACTTCAAAATTTGTTTGTTGTTAGAATGTAAGAATGGGACGAACCCTATTTAATATCAGCAACCTCGATTATCCGGAACTATTTTTTTCGGACTCTCGAAAAATTCGTTCTGATGAAAGGAACATAAAATTTTTCGAATTTTTTTTGTTCTAAGGCATGGAAGTAAAAGGCAATAAAATAACACACATTTTGCATATAGAACGAAGTCAATCGGATTATTAGTTGCCGAGATATTTGTAATCCTGTTTTCCACATTCTTCGATTTTTCATGACCCTGTATTTCATTCAAATTTCAATTCAGAGGTATATTTTAATTGGAAATGAGACGCTTAATCCGACGCAGTTAATTGTTAGTTAATAGAATTATTAGTTTTGGAGTTATAAGGATGTTTCTTTTAGGCAGTTCGGTACTACTTGAGTAGTTTGGCGTTTTATATAATTTGTCGAAATTGGTAATCAGCAGTTCTTTAATATAGCATTACTATGTATATTAACAATATTTAAATTTTGTTTATGAATTGCAATGCATTGTATAAATAGTTTTCACAAACAGTTTTATTTTCATATCCATGATGGGTAAGTATTACGGTGGCCCCCAACGACTAGTTTTCGTTCTTGTTAAAAATGCATTCGCTTAACCACCATTTCAAGGTAATTTATCTATTTTGCCGTTTATTTACACTCATTTTATAATTCAAATTTTATAATTATAAATAGCGTACATATTTAAAGAAACTTTAACATAAAATTATTTAACTTGAAACATTCAAACAACCTTCTTATGTATGTAATGTAATGAATGAAATTTTCTTTCTTAATTCGTGACTTGTCATCAAAGTTCTGTATAGAAACGACTTAATCTTCGGAAATTCATTTTAAGCACCACTTAACATGCAAATTAATTGAATATTAACCTCGCTGCTCGTGTTTTCTAAACTTTCTTTTTCGATGTTCTGTGGTTATTAACGGTCATTAAGTATCGGATGTACATCAATTAGTATGTTAGGAAGCAGAATTTATTAGAAGTTAATTATAACATAATGAAAGTTAAGTATATTATTTTGCTCTAAGAAAAATATACAGTCGACTCTCGTTAATTCGAAATCGGATAATTCGAATCTTCGCTTAATTCGAACTATACATGAAGTCCCGAACATTTCAATGGCAGAATAACGTTAAAGTTTTCATTAATTCGAACTCATTTTCTCTTGATATCGTTTAATTCGAACTAACGAGAATTCCGATTTTTCGTTTTTCCTTTCTATCTCACGGATTTCAGATCATTTGAATAACTTTCTTTCTTTGGTTTTTGTGAAAATTGTTCCGAACGAGTATACATATAATCCCATGCATTTGATATCCATTTTTTAAGTGCCCCGTCTGTCCATCAGTGACGCTTCAAATTTTTCTTCCATTGTGCTTGTTTCTAATTTTCTAATTAGCTTATGTATTTATACATTCTAATTTAAAATTAAGTTATATTCTGATGATACCAGACTATATACACTATAACATTAATTGCTTTGTAATAGTACCATATTAAGCATGTTCTTATTTCATACTTTCCATAATTCGAACTTCGGATAATTCGAACATTTTTTGTGGTGCCGAAGAGTTCGAATTAACGAGAGTAGACTGTATTGATAAAAGATTCGCTTAGCAATATTTCACTCTACTAAATTAATCTATATTTTAATTACTGTAGCATTGGATATTATGTTTCAGTCTCCTTTAAAATAAAAGTACCTGTTTATCATAGCGTATCCTAGTACACAGTTCTTTATCATTTTATGAAAATATGTATTTCATCGTTTATCTACATTGATTTTAATACGGTACCGCATGAGGTTCTATTATTCTTTAAATCGGGACTCAAGTAACTGAAGACCAGAACATCCATATAAATAAGGAATTGGATGACACTATTTTTACTTCACGCTCACATATCATTAACATAGAACATAAGCAATATTTTTGATGCTACGCTAATTGACGAAGTATAACATATCGCATTTTTTACTATGCGAACCCGGCGGCACACCACGAATTTACTTCGAACATTCCACACCACAGTCTCAGTCGCCCTTGTTCTTTCTCAGTTCGAAAAAGTTATTTTTGTGAGAGAATTCAACGTTTGGCGAGCGCCAACAACTGTAATTTACAAATATTAAGGTTTGTGAAATCTTTATAGGATTAAAATATTTAATTAAAATTAATAAATATCTTATGAAAGTAATAATACTTTAATATGACATTCAGTATTTAAAATAGTGCATTTACGCCAATGTTGGCATAGTCAATCAAAGTATCTTTGACCCAAAAGAGTAACTTTCGGCCAAGAGAATATAAGATTAAATCTACTATATCATTTGAGTTAACGGCGAAGTTTTGATCTCAAAATATAGATGGCAGCACTAATGTGACTTTGACAACTCTTTGAAAATGATTTGTCAAGATTCCACCATGGCATAATGAATCACAAATTCGTAAAGATGGAGCAAAGTTACCCTGATTGACTGCAATGAGAAAAATAGAAGACACTACAAAATAGAGAATAACTTTTTGTTAAATTCTTTTAAAATAAAAATATTTATTTTTTAATTCATATAAAATAGTTAACTATAATACAGGGTGGTCCGAAATTTCTGACACATTTTAACACTAGAATGACGGGAAATTTTACTCAAGTTTTCTAAAAATATCCGCACCCGAATTTTTTATTTAGAACTGCTTGATTTATTTATTTTACTTTTATTTCTTTGCATCTTCTAAACTAATTTTTTAAAGAAATTTTCGGTTAGAATGGAAAGGTATTCATTTGATAGCGGTCAAAATGAGGGCTCATCGTCTTTCTTGAGTTAAGGGTATTTTCGAAAAAACGCTTTTCCACCTTCAACAGCTCGAAATTTTCCCGATACAATTTACGACACATTTATTAAAGAAAAACATGAAACTTGCTGAAGGGATTTTTGAAAAGACGTATAAAGTGCTGTGTGATGTCATTTTATGCTCAGTTCACTAGAATTTGGTTTATAAACAATCCCATTCTCAGTATGATCTTTTTTTTTCGTTCACAGATATCCCGCTTCGGAAAAATCGGTTCAAAATGACGTTTTTGATTGCTTTTTCTGCATTTATCTAAGAATCGACAATCACGGCACTTTGTATACTCTAATAAGTGTCTAAATAAGACAATTTGCCAGTTTGATACATATGAGAGCAAAAATGAATTTAAAAATAAATCGGAAAATAAGCAGTTTGAATCGAAATACACCCTTAAGATACAATATAAATTCAAGTAATTGTCATGGAGGAATGAGGGGTTGATTAAAATGCTTCTCACGATGAGAAATTTTCTTAACCCGGGAATACACGCGCTGGGTCTTTTTGATCTGTAGTGCGTATGATTTTTGAAATTGCAACCACTTATCTTTTAAAAGTAATCTTTAAGCTATTTTATCGCAAAACTTGTATGGATTGCTCCGCCTAAATAAAATGAGGGTTGTAATTTATTTTATTGGTGACAAAGTTAAAACCATTTCTACCCTGTTTAAGCGCGTGTTCTCCCGGGTTAAAGAGAATTTAAAAGCAAAATAGTTCCAAATTTCACCTGTAGATGGAGTTCTACCTTAACCTTTACTTCCCATGAAAGAACACGTTCTAGAAATTATGTAAGTCAGAAAATCTCCTTTTACACCAGAAAAATTCAATGGCTAATTTCGTTTTATTTAAATGCAGAATGTTCTGTTATTAATTAAAGAAAATATTGCTAATTTAATTTTCTGGTGGGAATTAAGATATACGAATTAAAGTATCTCGAAATATCTCGGGCAGTTTGGGATCTAGAGGATTAATATACCAGCAGTGTTACCAACGGGCTACTTTTATAAAATTCAGATTTCTTGATTTGCACTACTTTTTTTGAAACTATGAAATTCTCCTTGTTTCCGCCTTAATTAATATATCATTTAATAAGGCAAATATCTTCACTTGAAAAAACTGGTGCAATCAAGAAATCGGAATTTAAAAAAAGTAGCCCACTGGCAACACAGTATATAAGAAATAAGTTTAAAAAACGCAAGATAATCGGTTACAGTATAACGCAACCGATACAGTAAACGCAAAATGGTCGGTTATATCATATTTTGTCAAATGAAGTTTGTCAGGAAATTTAAATTGAGCGATCGTATGAACCCTTTACAGCGAGCCACATCTAAACGGTACTCCAACTCAATCTACAAATGCACTAATAGCATAGCTGCCAACTTTTACGCATTTTTGCTACCATTAAAAGTGTACAAACATTTTTCCATCTGTTTAATCATACGATTTCGGCGATTAAATGACACAATGTTTACTCTAAAATTTTTGTGGTAGAAAAAATGCGTAAAAGTTGGCAGCTATGCTAATAGTAAATTCTAAATAGACAAAATTACATGCTTGATTCTCGTCTTAGCACATCGGAAACATATTCATTATCTTAAGTTATATGGGAAATTGGACAATTTGTGTATATGAAAAGTTTTTCTTTTTCTTTTTAACTTAAAAAATTTTTGAAATTACGATTTTCCTTTTTTATAAATCTCGTGTCTCTCAAAAAGCTCTAGTATTTTTTAATTATTTGAATTTATATTCCATGTTTTACGCCTTATGAGCAGTGTAAATAACAATAAAAAAAATCACGTAATATTCGGGGTTAGTGCATTTCAGGGAATTTTACTGGGAATGTATGAGTATAAATATTTTTAAATATATAAATATTGATAAAACGCGCAATATTACGCCTTATTTAATAAGGAATTTTCTACAAGAAAATATTAATACCAAAGAATGTCAAGATAAAAAATTTCTGATGAAATCAATAATGAACCACCGCTTCTCTCGGGGTTAAAGAAAAATTTTCCTTAATAAAGTTCAAAAAATGCACATAGAATATACCAATATTTTTATACTTAACAAACAATACAAGCTTGCTCTAAGGAAAGTTTGATTACTTGAAAGG
The DNA here is from genome assembly GCA_964019185.1 of Maratus speculifer. Taxonomy (NCBI): domain Eukaryota; kingdom Metazoa; phylum Arthropoda; class Arachnida; order Araneae; family Salticidae; genus Maratus; species Maratus speculifer. The sequence continues at coordinate 141,056,914 of OZ025302.1, read as the reverse complement.
ACGAATTTAAATTAAATCGATTAAGCGTAGACTTTATAATTCCATTTAAATCTTACTTTTAACATATTCTGGTAGCAAAAATCTTTACAAAATAACGTGAAAGTTTATTTTAACTGTTTTAGTCGGCATTTAACTCTTTCAGGGGCAAAGCACTTCGAAAAATAAAATGCTGAAATCATTCACTGACACTGAAATTTAAAAACTGATTTATTTGAAAATTAATTTTCGCATACTTGATAAACGGAAAAATGCATTTCCAAATTTATGTGCCAATATGGTACATAGAATTAAAACTAACTGGCTCAAAAATGAACAACAATCCCTCATTTGGTCAAAGAAGATTTTTCCTTAATAAAGTTCTAAAATGACACCAAAAACGTTCCAGTGATTTCAAATTTACGAATAGACACAAGCCTTCTCTAAGGAAAGGTTGATTACTTGGGTAGATAAATTTAAATTAAATAGCTCAGGTGTGGACTTTATAATCCCATTTAAATATTATTTTTAACATTTTCTGGTAGCAAATTTTTTTTACAAAATATCGTGAAGGTTTATTTAAACTGCTTTAGTCGGCATTTAATTCTTTCAAGGGGAAAGCACTTCGAAGCGTACAATGAAATTATTCACTGATGAATTTAAAAACAAAATTTTTTTGAATATTATTAAAAGTTTTTTTTTCGCGTACTTGATAAGCGAAAGAAAAGCATTTCCAAATTCATGTGCCAATCTGGTACATAGAATTAAAACTAGAGCTCAAAAATGAACCATAACTCCTCAATCGGTCAAAGAAGATTTTTTCTTAATAAAGTTCTAAAATAACACAAAAAATGTTCCAGTTATTTGACATTTATGAATAGATACAAGCTTTCTCTAAAGAAAGGTTGATTACTTGAGTAAATAAATTGAAATTATTTCGCTCAAGTTTGGACTTTATAATCCCATTTAAATCTTATTTTTAACATTTTCTGGTAGCAAAATTTTTACAAAATACCGTGAAAGTTTATTTAATCTGCTTTTGTCGGCATTTAACTCTTTCAAGGGCAAAGCACTTCGAAGCGTAAAATACTGAAATCATTCACTGACACTGAAATTTAAAAACTAATTTATTTGAAAATTAATTTTCGCGTATTTGATAAACGGAAAAAATGCATTTCCAAATTCATGTGCCAATCTGGTACATAGAATTAAAACTAAAGCTCAAAAATGAACCATAACTCCTCAATCGGTCAAAGAAGATTTTTTCTTAATAAAGTTCTAAAATAGCACAAAAAATGTTCGAGTGATTTACATTTATGAATAGATACAATCTTTCTCCAAGGAAAGATTGATTACTTGAGTAGATCAAATGAAATTATGTCGCGCAAGTTTGGACTTCATAATCCCATTTAAATCTTATTTTTAACATTTTCTGGTAGCAAAATTTTTACAAAATACCGTGAAAGTTTATTTAATCTGCTTTAGTCGGCATTTAACTCTTTCAAGGGCAAAGCACTCCGAAGCGTAAAATACTGAAATCATTCACTGACACTGAAATTTAAAAACTAATTTATTTGAAAATTAATTTTCGTGTATTTGATAAACGGAAAAAATGCATTTCCAAATTCATGTGTCAATATGGTACATAGGATTATTACTAAGTGGCTCAAAAATAAACAACAAACCCTTAATCGTTAAAGAAGATTTTTATTTAATAAAGTTCTAAAATGGCACAAAAAATGTTCCTGGGATTTTACATTTATGAAAAGATGCAAGCTTTCTCTAAGGAAAGGTTGATTATTTGAAAAGATAAATTTAAATTAAATCGATCAAGTGTGGACTTTATAATCCCATTTAACTATCATTTTTAACATTTTCAGGTAGCAAAAATTTTTTAACACCTTATTTAAACTGCTTTTAAAAATATGCTTTTATAATTTATGCTCCTTATTTTAACTGTTTAAGGAGCAAAGCACTTTGAAGCGTAAAATACTGAAATCCTTCACTGACACTGAAATTAAAAAACAAATTTATTTGAAAATTATTAAAAGATTTATTTCACGTACTTGATAAACGAAAAAAATGCATTCCCAAATTTGAGTGTCAATATGTTATATACAATGTTCGAACATTCCAAGGACTCTGTCATCACTATTAAAAATAAGAAAATTTACATTTAATTTTTAAAACATAACATTATTAATCACCACCTTAATTCACAGATTTTACGATATTTTTTGGGGTGAAATACTTTGAAAATATTCTTAAAATTTAGTGGTAGAACTGTGCGTACCCTGTATATAGAATTAAAATTAAGTGGTCCAAAAATGAACCATAACCTCTCAATAGGTTAACCCATTCGCGACGGGAGCCTTTTACAAAATTTTTAATGTTTTGTCACTGGTTTTTAAAAATAGAAATTCGTGCCTTATTAAATCGAGAAAATGCTCTGATTAAATAAAGCAAATTTTACATTTTATTTTTTACTTGTGGATGTAAACAAGGATTCATAAGCATATTTGCGGCACGTATACGTGTCGCTCGTCCCCAAGGTATTAAAGAAGATTTTTCCTTAATAAAGTTCTAAAATCGCACAAAAATTGTTCCAGTGATTTTACATTATGAAATAACACAAACTCTTTCTGTTAACACTTTCCGGCACTCTGTGCCCGGTCTGGGATACCTAATTTTATTTTCAAACTTGCAAACGGCACCAATAATATTTTAGTACTGATAAACCACGTTTGAGAGAAACCTGGACAGAACTGCGCATGGGCGAAAAGAGCGAGTCCAATGCGAAAATGGGAGAGTTCGTACCATCTCGAGGATGAGTTTATTTATTAAACATCCTAGATATGTCGAATTTTTTTGGCGAATACCTTTTCGTTTCTCTAATTCAATTATCTGTTTCTAAACATTACATTGTAATTCAGTTACACTAAAATAAGTTTTAAAAAAGACAAATATAATAAAAAAGATGATTTAAAGGTATGGTTATAACTTTTTCCCTCGCAATATAGCGTAACTTAATCTTTTTAGAATTGACGCCTGAATGGTGTGATTTTAAAACTTGCCAGATTAGCAATTTTTTAAAATTATTTCGCTACATCATTGTGTACATTATTTATTTATTTTATTTGCATACATTGGATATGAAAATGAGAAATGACGCAGATATCATATACGCGCAAGGTTTAGTAAAAAAAATTTCTAACGTCAATTTGGCGAAAACCTCATTTTCGAATGCTGGTTAAATATACATTTTTAATTATTTTCTATTATTAAAAAAAATAACAATAAATAAGACAATTTTTAAATATAATAAATTTTAAAAACAAATAACAATAGAGCAAAAACATTTTATATAATTAAAAAAAAATAAGGTAAATAAACAATTTATCAAAAAATAAACAATATCAGGTTTGCCATATTAGGCAAAATAACTCCATTCTGGCGCCAAGTAAATCCCAGTGAGAATATGACACACAAGTGCCCTGAATATTTAGGTTGTTAGAATTGGCGAATTTCTTGCATAGCCGCCAAGCAGTCGTTAAAACTGCATTTTAGCCATAAATATAAATGTAAAAAAAGAAAAAAAAAAAAAAGACATGTTTTTATTAAAATTTACAAAAATGCAGGGAAAAAAAAGTATTTTGGAAAGGTTATTCCGAGAACTAATAATAGGTCCACAATCTATTTATTTTAAAATAAAATTTCGCTCGGAACAAAAAATAGAAAACAACATTTAATATCATTTCTCGGCCTCATAGGCTATTACCCCCAAAGTCTGAATGGAATCGGCTCGGCATTCTGCCAAGTGAAGACCTTACAAAGCTGGTATATCAGTAAAAGTTTGCTTTTACAATGAAAGCTTAAATTAAGGAATTCAAAATATCTAAAAAATTCGTTTGTGGATTCCGATATCAGTCGATAATTTCTCATTTTACTAACAGATTTTGCCCGTGCCGAAAAGGGTTAAGAAGGTTGATTACTCGAACAACCAATTCAGTAATAATAATAATAATAATAATAATAATAAAATCATCCAGTGTCAACTTAATAATTCCATTTAAAGGATTATTTATGGGATTCGTCTTTTAACACATTTCTGGTAGTAAAGTTGTTACAAAATATTGTGAGGTTACATTACGAAAAGGATACATAACTAAAATTAAAAACAGAAATTCGTGCCTTATTAAATCGAGAAAATGCTCTGATTAAATAAGACAAATTTTACATTTTAATTTTACTTGTGGATGTAAACAAGGATTCATAAGCATATTTGCGGCACGTATACGTGTCGCTCGTCCCCAAGGGATTAAAGAAGATCTTTCCTTAATAAAGTTCTAAAATCGCACAAAAATTGTTCCAGTGATTTTACATTACGAAATAACACAAACTCTTTCTGTTAACCCCTTAACGGTCACATTAAATTACGGTTTAAAAATTCAGATTGATTATTGCCACCACTTTTTTGAAAAAAAAATTCATCTTATTTAATGGCAAATAAAATGATACCAGAATAAAACCAGTTTCACTATTTTATAAAACTGGTGGGAATTAAATAATTCTGAATAAAAGCTGTGAAGCTTTTAGCCCGAGAATGTCTCGGGCACGACAGTTAAGAGGTTAAGAAGGTTGATTACTCGAACAAATAATTTAATAATAATAATAATAATAATAATAATAATAATAAAATCGTCCAGTGTCAACTGTATAATTCCATTTAAAGGATTAAAGTATTCTATTTAAAGGAATATTTAAGGGATTCGTCTTTTAACACATTTCTGGTAGTAAAAATTGTTATAAAATATTGTGAGGTTACATTACGAAAAGGATACATAAGGGCATTTCCATGCGAACTTGTTTGTCTGTTACGTACTACGATTTTTAGCTACCAGTATTTTAAAACGAGAAAATGTGACTTAGTTTATCGAAGATATATCATCAATTGAATAAGGCGAAGCAAACTTTTCGAAAATAACGGTGGCCAACAAGCATAGCGATTTTCAGTTGTGTAACAGACTAACAAATTCGCATGGAAATGCCCATAACTAAAATTAAAAACAGAAATTCGTGCCTTATTAAATCTAGAAAATGCTCTGATTAAATAAGACAAATTTTACATTTTAATTTTACTTGTGGATGTAAACAAGGATTCATAAGCATATTTGCGGCACGTATACGTGTCACTTGTCCCCAAGGGATTAAAAAAGATTGTTCCTTAATAAAGTTCTAAAATCGCAGAAAAAAATGTTCCAATGATTTTACATTTACGAAACAACACAAACTCTTTCTGTTAAGAAGGTTGATTACTCGAACAAACATTTACAAAATAATAACAATAATAATACAAATAATAATAAAATCATCCAAGTGCCGACTTTATAGTTCCATTTAAATCTTACTTTTAACAAATTTCTGGTAGTAAAATTTTTTACAAAATATTGTGTGGTTTTATTTAAAGGGATTCGTCAGGCATTTAATCCTTCCAATAAAGGCAAAGCACTTCTTTGAGTAAAAAGCTAAAATCATTTACTGATTTAAAAACAAATTTATTTGAATATTATAAATGTTTTTCTTCGAGACATGTTAAAAGAAGAATTTTCATTTCAAAATTTAGGTACCAATGTGGTATATAGGAATTAAAATTAAGTAGTTCAAAAATGAGCCACCGCCCATCAAGGGGTTAAAAAATATTTTCCCCTAATAAATGTCTAAAATCGAACATAAGATGTTCAAATGCTTTTGCAAAACGATGCAACCTTTCTCTGAGGAAAGGTAAATTATTTGAGCAGATATATATTTAAAAAAAATACACAAATCGAAAATCTGTTGACATTATCATTTTCTGGTAGTAAAAATTTTCACAAAATAGTGTTTTATTTAACTCCTTGAAGGGAGATGAGATAAAATATATCCCACTTCGTTTTAATTGCGAAAATGCCACATTGACACCAAAAATTTAGAATTAAAAAGTTATTATTTTAAGTGCATGAAGAATAATTTTTACTTGATTTGAAGTAAATTTGTCTTTAAATTCTGGCGTCATTCACAGATTTAAGTATTTTACAAATAGAAGTGCATTGACCTTGAAAGGATTAACCCTTTCCGGCACTGACAAAATTTCTAGTAAAGTGAGAAATTATCGACTGACACCGGAATTCACAAATGAATTTTTTAAATATTTTGAATTCTCTAATCTAAGCTTTTATTGTAAAAGCAAAATCTTATTAAAATATTATTGGTGCCGATTGCAAGTTTGGAATTAAAATTAGGTATCCCAGACCGGGCACAGTGTAAAGGAAAGGGTTAAAGAGCTTTAAAATCCGATTAATCCCCAAAAACATCAAGGGCAAAGCACTTCTATATATACAATACTAAAATCACTCACTGACACCAGAATTTAAATAAAATTTTTTTTAAAAAATTACTAATAGCTTTTCTTTGTGTATTTTGTTAACTTTAGTCTAAAATATACGTTTAACCCTTAAACGCATAGGATAGAATGCTTTCCAAAAAATGCGCAATTCAAAGAATCAGAATTCATACCAGAAAAATCTAAATAGTAAATTTTTCTTTATTTAATTACGAATGGTCTGTCATTAAGTAAAGTGAAAATGGCTCTTTTAAATTTCTGGTGAGAATACGGAATATGTGAATAAAACCCCCAATAAATCGGGAACACTTGTGGTATCGAAAATGATACAATATGCATTTAAGGGTTAAAGAGTTAAACTAACAAATCTAAGATGGAAATTTTATTGTAATTATTTTCGTAGGTTCAGAACATGATCACCAATCGATCAAACTTTCACCAATAAAAAATCATAGCACTTTTAGTCTAATTTATGACAGTAATTTTGCTTGAATACGCCGTTGAAATATTCCTAAAAATTTATTGGTGAAAGTTTTCTCGTTGTGAATCCGTACACTGTAATATACATGTCATATACATGATGTACCGTAATTTCTGGCATGTAATCTGCGCATCAAACAATCACTTTTCGATCCAGAAAAAAATCCAAATAAAATGTAATTTTTTGGAACAACAAACATGATGAGGCATTTTACAGGGGTTTCCCAGTTGCGAAGCAACTCCACGCCCTGTCTATAAGTTACTGTAGAGCACATCGTGAAGTTAAGCCTTAAAAAATTTTTAGCTGTAGAACGAGTCTACTAACTGTAGAATCGTGGTAAATAAAATATTTCAGTACAATTTCTAAGTAAAATTTCTGGGTTGAAAAAAAATTAATTGAACCGCAGATTATACGTTTGAAATTACGGTAACAATTTCTTTGTAACATTTTCTTTCTTCCAAATTCGATGTGTGCCACGTCCTTATCTCTAAAAGTTTTCTTATTCTTACGTTTCTAGAATTAATTAGGTGAAAGTAAACTTTTAGAAAAGCTGCTGTTTAAATTTAAGGGGAGTACAGATGCTTAACCCTTAAATGCATAGGATAGAACGCGTTCCAAAAAATGCGCAGTTCAAAGAATCAAAATTCATACCAGAAAAATCTAAATAGTAAATTTTTCTTTATTTAATTACGAATGGTCTGTGATTAATTAAAGTGAAAATTGCTCTTTTAAATTTCTGGTGAGAATACGGAATATGTAAATAAAACCCCCAATAAATCGGGAACACTTATGGTTTCGAAAATGATACAATATGCATTTAAGGGTTAAAAAGAACTTCCTTATGACAGTTGTCATTTCATCGTCATCGGGTAGGCCTATTATCCAATGAGTGGTGTCTCGTGTTACTTCCTTTGAAAGAGACCAAGTTAAAAAGAAATTCACTTTACATTTGTTTTACAAATATCGAAAATGCTCGTATACCAACAAATACGTGTCACCATTATTTATAATTATTAATCTCTTGCTTTTTTTTATCGAAGAATGTGATAAAAAAATCAAAGATTACTCTACGAAAAAAATGGGACTATTGGTAAATTAGCACGCATGTTCAACAGTCGTGCTCAGAAATTTACTTTTTGCAAATCATATTGCTTCATCTAGTTTCTTTGTATTAGTACTAGGGGGGCTCCCCCCTGGGCTTCCCCCCAGGGCTCCGCCTCCCTGCTTGCTACGCTCGCCAACCCCCCGCGTAATCGCTTCGCGATTCCAAGTTGTAAGCTATCCCTGTTTGCTGCGCTCGCCAATACCCCCATGGAATCGCTTCGCGATGATAGACGGAGCCCTTTCCTGATTGGTCTATTCGACTCATGGAAGGTGTGGTCCACCCGGACGCGTTATTTTCGGAAAGCATCATTCCATGAGTTATTCCTGGAGATTTGTTTAAGGCTAGTTTTTTTTTACTATAGAAGGACACTTCGTAATTATAATAGATTTCACGAAAAAATCTAACATATAATCAAATTTTAACATTTATTCAACAATTTTGCAATAAACTGATTTCATTAATACTAATGAATCATTAAATTAAGATTGCAATCTGATTGCTTGCAGAAATATGACAGCAATTATCTGTAGCTGGTAAACAAATAAAAAATGCAATATATGGCGCTGTAATTTGTTTACTTAAATCAATTAAACTTAATTTTAGTCATTTGCACGGTAAATATGATTAATTTACTTATAATGAGTTTGATGATATTGCCAAAATTAACACTGAGTGCCACTACCCGCAGGGTACTTTTTCTTTAAACTTCAGATGATGATTTTATTTTTCTTGGTTGTTTAGTAAATACATCGTATCAGAAGACTTTCTTCCTTATTTTTCTTTATTCGATTACTTGATAACTTAATTACCATAATTATCTTGATTGGAAAATAACGAAGTAAGATTTTTTCCAAATATTAACTATTTATTTGCATACCAGATTTAAGTTACGTGTAGATTTTTTTTTTCTAAAGATATAGAAAATACCTTATATATAATCATATTATGCGCGCAATAAAACAGAGAGTCAAATGTTTAGAATCAGAATTTTTTAAATATTAAAATTCATAGTTATGTTGCAAATACAGTAGAACCCCGATAATCCGGATCTCCGGATAATTCGGATCGGTTTGGTAATTTTTTTTTCAAGTTTGAGAAGTGATTGGCTAATTTCCATAACATTAACTTGTTTCATAGTAGTATTCTGAATAAAAAAAACTTTTTCTGAAATCTTTTCGGAAGAATCTGTCTGTAAATATTCAATAAGTTTAACTTAAAGGTGATTTTCTGTAAGGATGTTCTGTTTTATTTCATTTTTTTCTAATTCTCCGGATAATCCGGATTCGGTCTGGTCCCAATTAATCCGAATTATCGGGGTTTTACTGTACTTCACATTATTTATTAAATATTGTTTATGATTTTAATAAACCGGGAGGCGGCAGCACAGACAATCACCTCAGAAAGTTCCTGGATGAAATTCAAGGGTTAATTAAAACTCGATTCGCATATTAAAATGTAATCGATCTGCCAAGTCCTTTCTTGGTGGAAAACACCTGAAAAACGGATGTTAGAGGTTGATTTATAGATTTATCATTTTGCTTTCCCGCTCCTAATCCCCTATTTTTTCGCACATTTGAGTGTAAGCAGAGCTGCTAAGTCTCTGGATTTTTGGATACCAGTATTATAACACGAAAAATGTTCTATTATTTAATTGGAACATTTGATCAATTTAAAACAACAGTATTTTCTCTGAAATAATAGTGGTATTTAAAAAGCCGTAGACTTGGCAGCTCTGGTGTAGGTAAACATAATGCTAAACCTACCCTCATAGCATGCATGGTCACAGTGACGTCACAATGACGTCACTGTGAGTCACTTTGGTCACATCACATCTGTGACGAAAATGCCACCACTCAGTGACGTCACATTCTGACTAAGATGTGACTTTCTAAAAATTTTTTCACAGTTCGTCACAATGTTACTGTCAAAGTAGTCACAAATGACACACTTTTCACAAATTGGTCACATTGTGACGTCACAAAGTGGTCACAATGTGACGTCACAAAAAAGCGCAAAAACGGCCATAACGACTTCACATTTTAGTCACTGTGACTTCACATCGACGTCTCGTGACGTCACGTCGATAATTGATGGTCACAAAGTCACAGTGTGACTTCACAACGACGTTGCAGTGACGTCACCATGTCTTACGGGTATGAGCCAACCCTAATAGCATGCATGGTCACAATGACGTCACTGTGAGTCACTTTGGTCACATCACATCTGTGACCAAAATGCCACTACTCAGTGATGTCACATTGTGACTGAGATGTGACTTTCTTAAAAATCTTTCGAAATTCATAAATATCCTTCAAAACATGTTATTTACTTTAAAAAACATGTTTCGGGCAATTTAAATATCTTCGCTTTTGTCAAAGTTTCGTCACAATGTTACTGTCAAAGTAGTCACAAATGACACACTTTTCACAAATTGGTCACATTGTGACGTCACAAAGTGGTCACAATGTGGCGTCACAAAAAAGCTCAAAAACGGCCATAACGACTTCACATTTTAGTCACTGTGACTTCACATCGACGTCTCGTGACGTCACGTCGATAATTGATGGTCACAAAATCACAGTGTGACTTCACAATGACGTTACAGTGACGTCACCATGTCTTACGGGTATGAGCCAACCCTAATAGCATGCATGGTCACAATGACGTCACTGTGAGTCACTTTGGTCACATCACATCTGTGACCAAAATGCCACTACTCAGTGATGTCACATTGTGACTGAGATGTGACTTTCTTAAAAATCTTTCGAAATTTATAAATATCCTTCAAAACATGTTATTTACTTTAAAAAACATGTTTCGGGCAATTTAAATATCTTCGCTTTTCTCAAAGTTTCGTCACATTGTTAATGTCAAATTAGTCACAAATGACACATTTTTCACAAATTTGTCACATTGTGACGTCACAAAGTGGTCACAATGTGACGTCACAACAGAGCTCTAAAACGGCCATAACGACTACACATTTTAGTCACTGTGACTTCACATCGACGTCACGTGACGTCACATCGACAATCGATGGTCACAAAATCACAATGCGTTGGAGTGACGTCACCATGCTTTACGGGAACAGCTACCCGTAAGACATGGTGACGTCACTGCAACGTCGTTGTGAAGTCACACTGTGACTTTGTGACCATCAATTATCGACGTGACGTCACGAGACGTCGATGTGAAGTCACAGTGACTAAAATTTGAAGTCGTTATGGCCGTTTTTGAGCTTTTTTGTGACGTCACATTGTGACCACTTTGTGACGTCACAATGTGACCAATTTGTGAAAAGTGCGTCATTTGTGACTACTTTGACAGTAACATTGTGACGAACTATGAAAAAATTTTTAGAAAGTCACATCTTAGTCACAATGTGACGTCACTGAGTGGTGGCATTTTCGCCACAGATGTGATGTGACCAAAGTGACTCACAGTGACGTCACAATGACGTCACTGTGACCATGCATGCTATGAGGGTTATATCGCATTTTCGGTGATTTTTACCAAGATAAGACTTGGTAGACTGATTGCGTTTTAATTTGTTAATCGAAATTTAACTAAACCTACATTTTCGTCCATGACTCGATGAGATGACAGTCTGTACTGCCGTCTGCCGGTCTATAATGTGGTTGCTTAATCAATGCATTAAAAACCATAATATGCAGTATAATTAATTCGTATAGTTGATACATCAGATGATTCATGTAATATGCTGATGACCTATTTTAAGTTTAGTACAGAAGTATGTCCACAGACGGCACTGTTGAATTTATTAATGTGATTTGCCAATTCTGATCCCGTATTTAATCCACAGGCGCCAACTTAACCTTTTAATTTCGGGTAAAGACTAACGACTATTTTTATATGCTTTCGTACCATAAATTAAAAAAAAATAATTATATGTGATAGACACCTCGAGGAGATTATCTATTATAAGGTTACGAGCAGACTTCGCCGGCTACGCTGGTCAGTTTTTTAAAGAAACTTTGAATCAAAAGAAATTTTTATATCATATTATATTTTAGTTTTATAGCATATTTTAGACTCTCTGTCACCGATGAAAAGTCAGTCATTTAAACGGAAAGTTCAATGTTAGTCACCGATGAATGATGTAATGCTCATCGTGTTAACACTTTTAATCACATAAAAATTCATTCTGCGGAACCTTTAAAATAAAGCCAAACTTTTGTGATTGGGTTCATCTGATTTAAAACATCTCCATAACTAAAATACGTTATCAGTTGAAAAATAACTACAAAATCCGATTTTTATGGAATTTTTAAGTTCCTTCTTTTTTTACCCCGCTTAAGAGCCCACAATAGTCACAGGAAAAGTACACAAAAAGACCCGGATGACCATGTAAAGTCTATGGGAGCGTTCTTTTCTAATATCTCGTTCAAATTTTAATATTTTGACATGATTTTTTTTGCATAAAATAGTTCAGGACGATCCACAACCGGGCTAGTTTTTACTTTTTTGATTTTGGTTATATATTTTTTATATTATGATAGTTTCAGTTTCAGAACCGGTTTAAACCGGTTTTGAAAATTAAAGTAATTTTTAAAAAAAAATCTAAAACCAAAATCGAAAAAGTAAAAACTAGCCCGGTTGTGGATCGTCCTGAACTATTTTATGCAAAAAAAATCATGTCAAAATATTAAAATTTGAACAAGATATTAGAAAAGAACGCTCCCATAGACTTTACATGGTCATCCGGGTCTTTTTGTGTACTTTTCCTGTGACTATTGTGGGCTCTTAAGAGTGGAATTTTCGAAAATCCCTTTTTAGCGGCACTCAACGTTATAAGAAGTATATTTTTAACCCAATTTTCAAGATTTTTGGCTCGGTAGATTTTTTTGTGCTATGATCAATACGAAATCCAGACTTTCTTTTACATATATAGATAAGGATCGAAAATTTCACGGTTTTGCGCCGAAGACATCGCCAAATTAGGAAAATTCAATGTATCTCACGAACTACTGGGTTTTAAATAATTTGTTTAGTGCCATTCGATTCAGCATGAAAAAATACATTAAAATATGTTATCAGTTGAAAAATAACTACGAAATCGGATTTTTAAGGGTTTTATTAAAGTTCGTTTTTTTTTAACCCCTTTAGGGGTGGAATTTTCTAAAATCCCTTCTTATCGGCACTCGACGTTATAAGAAGTATTTTTACTCTAATTTTCAAGATTTATGGTTCGGTAGATTTTTTTGTGCTGTGATTAATACGAAATCCAGACTTTCTTTTATATATATAGATAAGGATTGAAAATTTCAGGTTTTTGCGCCGAAGACATCACCAAATTAGGAAAATTCAATGTATTTCACGAACTACTGGGTTTAAAATAATTTGCTTAGTGCGATTCGATTCAGCATGAAAAAATACATTAAAATATGTTATCAGTTGAAAAATAACTACAAAATCCGATTTTTAAGGAATTTTTTAAAAGTTCGTTCTTTTTTTTAACCCCCTTAGGGGTGGAATTTTCTAAAAATAACTACAAAATCCGATTTTTAAGGAATTTTTTTTAAGTTTGTTCTTTTTTTAACCCCCTTAGGGGTGGAATTTTCTAAAATCCCTTCTTAGCGGCACTCGACGTTATAAGAAGTATTTTTACCCCAATTTTCAAGATTTTTGGTTCGGTAGATTTTTTTGCGCTGTGATTAATACGAAATCCAGACTTTCTTTTATATATATATAGATAAGGAAGACTAGTTTTCAAAAACTAGTTCAAATACAGTAAAGAAATAGCTTCTGATAGAACCTACATCTCAACCTTTTAATCAAAGGTTTAATGGGAAACAACTCAGGTAAACATCCACCTCTTATTTTAAAAAATATTTTAAACTTAATTAATGAAATTTATTAAATAGCATGGTATTTTTTTTTAAATTGGCGACAGAAGTATAAATGACTGTCCATTTCAACCCTGTGAAGTTGGTGTCTGTCGTTCGATGTATGACAATGTTGTATGCAATAAAATAAAAACGCATATGCTGCTTAAGATTTTTTTCAAGCTATAGCGGGTTGCAAAATAATTGGAACGGTACAAAAACAAAGAAATCACTTCGCGTTTGCTATGCAAATACTTAAATCTTGGAATTAAAATTGAATACATGTTTTTTCCAATTAATATTAAAGTAATAGTTTACAAAAATTATACACATACAGGGCTTCCAAATGGTCCGCAAACTGAACACCACTATTTTTTTAACAAAATACAGCCGGCTCTCGTTAATTCGAACTCGTCGGGACCACGAAAAATGTTCGAATTATCCGAAGTTCGAATTATGGAAAGCATGAAATGAAAACATGCTTAATATGGTACTATTACATAGGAATTAATGTTTTAGCGTTTTTTAAATTTATTTTGTCTTTTATCATCAGAATATGACTTAATATTAAATTAGAATGTATAAATACATAAACTAATTAAAAGATTAGAAACAAGCACAATGGAAGAAAAATTTGAAGCGTCACTGATGGACAGACGGGGCAGTAAGAAAGTGGTAATCAAATGCATGGGATTATATGCATAATCGTTCGGAACAATTTTTACAAAAATCAAAGAAAGAAAGTTATTTAAATGATCTGAAATCCGTAAGAAAGAAAGGTAGAATGAAAAATCAGAATTCTCGTTAGGTCGAATTAAACGAAGTCAAGATAAAATGAGTTCGAATTAATGAAAATGCTTAACGTTATTCTGTCATTGAAAATTTCCGGAGTTCATGTTTAGTTCGAATTAAGCGAAGATTCGAATTATCCGATTTCGAATTAACGAGAGTCGACTGTATTTCATCTTAGGTTTCTACAGTATTTGTGCTAGAATTAACCTTCGAAGATATTCTCTCCGCAATTCGCAAGAAAAATTTTAAACGAAAATTTTTCTGACAAAATATAGATGTTCACTTGGCGGACCATTTGGGAGCCCTGATATATTTTTTATTTTTTAAAAAATATGCATTTTGCTAAATTTATGCAAGAGCAAAATGATAAGAACGCAATCAATATTTCTAAAACTGCTGAACGTCATTGGCGGATATTTTCGCATATCATTTAATTACAAATTTAAAAGTGATTCTAAGCATATTTTTTTTAATTCTCAAAACAATTGGGCTACAGGTAGATTTTGGCCTCATGGTAGATTTTTTCAAAATTTCTTCCTTTTAAATTGTTATAAATTGTTGCCATTGCAGTTAAATATTTCAATTTTGGAACATGAAATTTTCAATTTTCTTACTTTAATTTTTGATTATGCAAATGTGAAAAAAAAAGTTTACTTAATTTTTCTAGTATTATTATTTAAACCGGATTTTTTTTACAAACCTTTACTTTAAATATTTTTTTTTTAATTTACATCCAATTTTTTTTACAAATCTTTACTTTAAATATTTTTTTTATTTAAAAATTTTTTTAAAAAAGAATGCTGAATCAAAATTAAAGCTAAAGAATTAAATATGAATTTCTTTCAGTCCAGTATATTTCTCTTTAATTAAATAAAAAACAATTTGATTTTTATGAATAATATTTCGAGTTATAACAATTTTAAGTTATCCCACTTATTTTAATTTTTTTTAATTTAAAATTTTTTGAATTAGGAGAAGTTTTACCAAATGTTTTAATTTAGAACTTTTTTTTCTTTTTTTTTTTTTTTTTCTTTTTTTTTCTTTTTTTTTTGTTTTCCCAGGGATTAAAATTTTCTGTTCAAAAGAAAATTCAATTGCTTTGGGGAATATATGTTTTCGGGTACCCCATTTTGTATCCATTTGTTAAAGCGAAATCTGTAACTGTTAAATATAAGTGTATACAATTATTATAAATTCATTCTTTTCATCAACTAAAAGAAAAAATACCACACAAAAAACATCCTATTTCTTAAAAAAAAAAAAAAAAAAAAAAAAAGCAATCTACTATTAAATATGTTATTCTAAGCATTTGAGGATGAATTCTATCCTTTATTTCTTCAAGGACAACTTTTATAATGCCAAACGAAGACTGAACTCATCTTTTCAACTTTGGTTTCCATGGAAACGTGATGAGTTAAGTTCCCAGGGATAGTTTTTTTTTTCTTTTGAGCGCAAAAAACACTAATAAAAAGAAAATTTTCTTTCAGTCCAATAATAAGCGATAGATATGCAAATATTTAATAGGATAGGAATAATACAGACTTCGTAATCGATTTTTTGTTGGTGGTATAAATGTGTTAAGGCAATTAATAATTACAATTATCATTAACACTAGTAAAATGGAAAATTTTACTCAAGTTTTGTAGAAAGTATTTCGCACCAGATTTTTTATCTGAAACTGTTTCATTTTTATATTTTACTTTTAATTTCTTTGCATTTTTTTCTTTTTTTTTAAGTTGGAAACTGTACGTGAAGCGTAACAAATGAAGCGCGTTCGTACGATAACGAAGTTTTAAAAATATCACTCTGATATATCAATCTCATAAAATTGTAGATAGTTAATTACAATTAAAATGCGCACCAGACAATGTTCTCCCTGTACCATTATGTAATGGAATATTTTTGTGTGGCCTTGTAAATCAATATCAAATATTTTTTGCACCACAGATTGCGCAAAATGTATATTATAATATGTACTTTATAGATGCATATCAATTTTAGTATTATGTTTGAATGAGTGTAACACCATTAAAATGCATTTGAAATATTTTTCCTCCATTGACCGTATTGTAACGGAATACTTTCGATTGTCCCTGTAATTGATCTATGCACATATTTTCATGAAATTTGAAATGACTCATCAAAATTATGTAATAATTATGTACTTTAAATTTAAAACGATTAAAATGCATTTGAAACTTTTTTCCCCATTGACCGTAATGTAACGGAATACATTTGATTGTCCCTGTAACTGATCTATGCATCCGATTTTCATAAAATTTGAAATGACACGACAAAATTATGCAATAATTATTTATTTTAAATTTCAAACGATTCGATTGGGTAGTTTTTGCGTTGTTATATGTGGACGGACTGAACGACTACTATAGGTGCTACGTATTTACATAATTACGAACGCACCTAAAAAATAGTTTCTGATTCTAATAGGAATAGATCCGTTTTATAGCGGTCAAAATGAGCGCTCGTCGTCTTTCTAGTGTTAAATGTAAATTTAAATTCATACTATACAAATTTAAATAGAAAAATGCATTGCTTATTTGAAAAATTTATATTTCAAAACGAAATTATTTTTAATTTCAAGAATATGAATCCTAGGAACAATCTTAGATATAAAATTGTTAAAAAGCAGAATAATAATAATTATTATTATAAAAGACTGATCGATGTTTAAGAAAGTGTATTATATTAAGAATTCATAATTGTTTTATCATTAATTTCGGTTAATGTTAGATTGTTCATACGTTATTTCTATGCTTACATGTGTATTCATATTACTGATCCGTTTAAATGCACACATATAACATGAATTTTACATACTACAGTACATAACTACAGCATACACAGACTGCGCCCCACCAGTGGCTCAGAGGTTATGCTTACAAAGCTGGTAAAGGGGGGGTTCTGGGCTCGAACCCAATCGCGCAATTCGACCGAACAGTTCGGAGCTTTCCGTGTTTTTTTTCGAAACTTTGAAAACCTAGCGTAAACATGAGTTAGGATCCCTTAGAAAGACACTCCCCCTCGGTCCTATATCCCTAAGTGCAGATAATTGGTCGTCATAAATAACACATACATACACAGGTTGCACTCCCAACGATGTTCAATTACTATTTTCTAAAGGTATAGGCATGGGTGTCAAATACAAAAAAGGATATTATAAATAAATAAGTTTTCCATTTTGACAACTTTGAAAAAACTAGTCGTTGGGGGCCACCGTAACACTTACCCATCATAGATATGCATAATATAAAATATGAAAATAAAACATGGGTAAACTATTTGTAAAATGCATTGCAATTCCAAAACAAAACTTAAACATGCATTTTAATACTTTTAATATTCATAGCTCTATATATATGCTCTATAATGAATTGCTGATGAACCCAATTTGACAAATTATACAAAACGCCAAAATACTCAAGTAAGTACCAGATTGCGTAAAAGAAACATCCTTATAACTCTAAAAATAATAATCATATTAACTAAAAATTTACTGCATCAAATTAAGCGTCTCATTTCCAATTAAAATATATCTTTGTATTGAAATTTGAATGAAATACAGGGTCATGAAAAATCGAAGAATGTGAAAAACAGGAATACATATATCTCGGCAACTAATAATCCGATCGACTTCGTTCTTTATACAAAATTTGTGTTATTTTATTGCCTTTTATGTTCACTCCTTAAAATAAAAAAAATCGAAAATTTTTATATACCTTTCATCAGAACGAATTTTTCGAGAGTCGAAAAAAATAGTTCCGGATAATCGAGGTTACTGATATTAAATAGACTTCGTCCCATTCTTACATACTAAGTACATACAAAATTTCAAGTCTCTATCTCAATTTGTTCGGGAGATAGAGCGGTTAGACAGACACACAGACAGACGGACGGCAAATTTTTTTTCTAAAAACATGTTTTTCGGAATCTCCAGTATCTGAAACGTGTAAATCCGTCAAAAAAATTTTTTCGATTTTCAAAACGATTGCAAGACTTACCCTATACTACGTATGATGGGTAAGTAAAAAAGAGAATTATTACACGAATTGCGAGTTTCAAAATATAAGTTAAAATAGAAAGTATAAAGTTACGAGGGCAACACATACAGACTGCACTTCAATTATTGACGAGTTTTCTTTACCTTTTAAATTTTTAATGCAGAATAAGATGACAATTATTATTACATATTCGTAAAGTATAACTTAAAAAAGTATTTTTAATAACACACAGATGGTTACATGTGTGGAAAATTGTAATTTAATTCTTAAGGGAGGCTAGTTTATAATAGGGTATTTCCACGAGCACTTGTCGTGTAAGTCACATTATTAGCAACTGCTAAAATGTTGGCCACCGTTATTTTCGAAAGGTTTGTATGGCCTTATTCAATTAATAAAATATCTCTGATAAAATAAATCACATTTTTCCGTTCTAAAATACTGGTATTCAAGATCGTAGTATGTGACTTACACGACATATTCTCATGGAAATACCCAATACAAGATTTTGTTTTTATATTCTATTCGCACCACTATAGTTTTATATAAATTATAGTACCTTTCTCCTGCTCAGGTGGCCTGCAAATTTGTTTGTTTAAAAAATAATAATAATGCTAAAAGTTAATCTGCTATTATCAACAATTATTTTTGATAACTTAAAATGTATTGTATCTAAAAAGAGTTTTTTTTTTTTTTTTTTTTTTTTTACATTTGGGGTATTTGCCGGTAACTTTTTCGCCTGGCCATTTTGGATCTAATGGAATTTTTCTTTTTTCTTTTCTTTTATTTTTCTCGTTAAATTTGTTAAACTACATGTAAGATGTTCATATTATTTAATTATCTTCTTAAACATTTTTATTTATTAATAGATATTTTTTAATTTTGTGACTATCAGCCGCATACAAAATTTTTTCTTTCTTTTAACGGTTCCCTAACGCCTTAGCAACACAACTTACCTCTAGATTGGAAGTAAAGTTGCCACGCAACTAGGTAGTCATCAAACTGATCACATTGTTCCATTGTTCCTGTTAATTCGTGTGAAAGATTCTGTTCCAGATATCGCCAGATGAATTGGCACAGAAATATTACAGTCGTGAAAAGTCATGGTGTAAACATTTAAGTTACGAACGTCGTGCCTAGAGGATACTCGATAGCTTCATTTGAAAAGCAGAGGGTATACTGAACTTTTTTAAAAATCCAAAGAGTATACTGCGTATACCCTCCACTGCACTTCTAGGCATAGACCTGATAAGGTGAACCGTTTCAGGATCATATATTTCTTTTCCAAAAATGTTGGGAAAATTGATTTACACCGCAATTTTCGAAAAAACTCATTTGAATATAATCAATAGCTTTTCTGGTTGTATATTAACAGAGAAAATTGTATAAAAAAATTCTTGGTGACATTTTACAAATTAGGAATTTAATTAGCATTCGCATCTTGCAAACAGTGCTCCTCAAAAGGTTAAATATACAAGAATGACAAGGCATTACGTTATATCGAACCATAGTGCGTACATGAGTATAAGGTATCGTATACGCATGTGGCATGGTATTATTCAAGATAATCATCATGGTTTATACCGTAATTCAATTTTAATGAAAATAAAATTCGCACAGAACTAAAAGATGTATATGCATTTCTCTGTTACTTTAAAAAATATCGTTCTGATTTTTTAAAAAATCATAAAATATGCATTTATCAAAGTTAACATTTGAAAGCAAAAATGAAATATATATTTCTTAGATAAAATAATAAAAGCACTCTAGAATGAGATACTATGTCATTACTTGACAAAGTGCTTCAGAAGTAATCCATCTTTGTCACTTGATTTACAATGAAGGTTCTTTCAAAATATTGGATAAAATAAAATAGAATACATAGGAAATATAATATGTATATGTGTGTACATATGTAAGATGCACATTAAAATTCATTAATCTAGTGTGCGCACAGAACTCGATTTAGGAGAGCTTCTTTGATTTTTATTTATTTATTTATTGGTTTATTGTCTTTTCCTTTCACTCAAGAAAGTAAAATTATTAAAGCATATTTCTTTTCGCTGTTTTGCAGCCCAACCATTTGCAGTCCAAATTGATTTTCCTAATTCCTAGCATTTTATTCGGTTAGCACAACTTAAAAAGAAAATGTTACCTTTAATTACACAATTTAAAAAAAGCTGTAACTGCATAATCTAAATATCGCTTTTCTAATTAAATTAAAATAAAATCCATATTAATGTACGTATGTTGCTTAAAAGATGGATAAAAATATAATGTATAAACACTTAAAAATACTTTCAAGTCATTTTAAAATCTAAAACATTTTTGATAAACACTTACGCTGTACTCGTCAGTGAAAAATAAAAAACTATAAATAGTTGTTGTCGCTTTGCGTCCTTTAGGATTGCTATTCGGAACGGACCATTTTATTTCCAAAGGAGATACGAAATATAAAGTAATAGGTCAAAATTGGAAAAAAATATGAAAAATTAAAAAAAAAATAAATAAAAAGAGAGAGAGACTTGGAGATTTTGGAGGAGTTTGGATAGACCACACTTCGTTTGCAAGATTAGCACAAACTCAACCCATACAAATATGTTTCAATAGATCTAAAATCGTTTTCCATATAAGTAGTCACCTAAAAGCTATCATAAGAGAATCCATAGATATAATATCCAATAAAGAAATAATTTGTAATGATGTACTATACTATGATATTCACGCAATCGTGAGGGATTTAATACATGACAGATAAACCTGAGCTTTTTTTAATTTTTTAGCTTTTTAATAGTTTTTTCTATTTCTACCTTATATTCCGTACCGTCTTTGAAGTAAGGTGTTTTTTTTTTTTTTTTTTTTTTTTTTTCTGGATAAGAGTCTGAAGACGCAAAACGACAACAACTATCTTTAGTTTTTAGTTTTTCACTGATGAGGACTGCGAAATTGTCGGCCGAAAACGTTTTGGATTTTTAAAGGATTTGAATGTATTTTTAATTGTATGATTTTATCCTCCTTTTAAACAATTTATGTATATTAACGTGTATTTTTATGAATTTAATTAGTAATCAAGGTGTATTTTGCGCTGAATATTTTAACTTTTATATGATTTTTCTTTATTACTGGTGAAAAAAACAAACTTTGCAAAGTAAGATGATACCAAATCAGACTCGACGTTGAGCCGCAAAGGGTTGAGTAAGCGTACAAGGAATGAAAAAACTTAAATCTTTTTAATCCTCTTTTGAATATAGTAACAATAATGCTACTATAAGTATTGCTACAGTAGTGGATTTTTTATTCATTCATTTTTATTCACACCAGAAATTTAAATTGGAAAATTGCTTTATTTAATAAAACATATTTCACTCTTAAATAAATTGAAATGTACTGTTTAGATTTTCTGGTATTTATTCCGGTTCTCTGAATTATGCAATTTCTAGAATGCCTTTTACCGTGTGCTTTAGAACGTTAAACCACCTTTCCAGGACTTCTAAATTGATTTTTCAATGAATAATCGTAAAATAATTAATATTAACACTAGAACTACCGCTAGCCGTCATTTTGTCGGCTACCATATGAACATATTTCGGTTCAAACCAGAAATTTCTTTATGAAATAAGTTTAAAAGATACAAAGAAGAAAAACTTTTGACCAGAGGTTCCCAAAGTGTGCTACGCGGGGCTCCGCCTGAACTTTTCAGGGCCTCCGCGGCATTCCAGAAAAATAACCAAAATGAAAAAGAAATTGCATATTGCATGTAAATGATTTTCAAAAGTATATAGGAATTTGTGTGTATATGTGTGTGTCAAAAATAAATATATCTATAACTAAGTTGAAAAATACAATACTACATATTTGCATTATACCCATGTACCTTTTTTCTGTATAACATTTTTGGTTTCAATTACTTTATTTTATATTTCTGCATTTAATTTGTTTTAAAAATTCGATTTAAAACAAGCACATTTTTCGCACTAAACTTTTATGTATTATTGTTCGTCAAACTTTCTATAAGTAAAATAAAAACAGTAAGTATACAGTATAATAAAAGAAAAACTATCGGCATTTCATATTTACATACATAGAATTTGCATATTTTTATTTCTGAAATTTTAATTTCCTTAAACTTTTTTTATTATTTTTATCAAAATTTACTTATTTAAATCTTCCATTCTAGTTTTCAAAATTGTATTTAATTTTTAAAACAATGCCTGTCCCTTAAAACGTTTTTTTTTTAATTTCTTTTCGGCTCAGAGCACTTCCATAGTTTAAGTGTCGCAATTCATGATTGTCACTGGAATTTAAAAACAAATTTATTCGTAAATAGAAAAAGCAAAATTTCACTCTTCTAATAAAGTGATTTTTTTTAAAGAAAATTTTGGTGCCAATGTGGCCTTTGGGAATTAAAATTAAATGAATTCATAGACATGCCACCGCTCCTCAAGCGGTTAAAAGATCTTGTATCATTTAAAATCCCTCACTAAATTCATTTGTGTGTAATGGATGTATAAATTTATTTTTATTTTTATATCTTTGATTTTTTTAAAAAACCTGTTTATGTTATTTGCATTAAATTTTAGTTATTTAAAAATTTTTATACTGTTTTTTATAGTAAAATAATGTTTGTCGCTGAAAACGTATTTATTATTGCATCTTCTATCATTTAAAAGGCCTCATTAGATTCACATTACATTTGTGTGTATAGTGTATATGTATTTCATTTTTTATACCTAAATTTAAATTCTTTAATCTGCTTATGTTATTTGTATATTTAAATTTTCTATACTGTTTTTCACTGTACAATAATGTTTGTCGATTAAAATGCCTTTTTTTTTTAATATCTTATGTCATTTAATAAACCCCTCATTAGATTCATTTAATATTTATATATGCTGTGTATACATGTTTTTTCATAACTTTAATTGCTTTAATCTGTTTATTTTATTTTTATATTTTCTTAGTTATTTAACACTAGAACCGCGGGAAAATTCATTCAAGTTTTATAAAAATATTTCTCATCGAAATTTAATTTAAA
Source organism: Maratus speculifer (assembly GCA_964019185.1). NCBI lineage: Eukaryota > Metazoa > Arthropoda > Arachnida > Araneae > Salticidae > Maratus > Maratus speculifer. The sequence continues at coordinate 141,033,284 of OZ025302.1, read as the reverse complement.
ACTGTTTAAATTATTTATTGAAAATATTTTTGCTTATCCTATGTTTAACTTATTTCATTAAGAGTTTTCTGGATCGAATTGTCATCTCTCCGTATGATACGGATCAAAATGACCCGTCGTCGCGGTTTTCGTGTTAAATTTTCTATACTGTTTTACATAATTGTACTTAATTTTATAAGCAATGTATATTACTGAAAACGCATTTTTATAGCATTTGTATCACTTTAAAACCCCTCTTTAAATTTTTTTTTAATTGGTCTCTGCCAAATTTTCCAATCAGAAATAAGCCTGTAGCAATTCAAAAAGTTCACGTTTGTTCTTTACATTTTGTCACCTGAGAATAATAAAGTTCCATCTGTGTTTTTGAAAAAATAGACTTATCGATATAAATAGGTTCTGTTTGTATCTATGAAGGCATTTTATAATCAAAATTAAGTTATATATAAGTTACATATGACTTTACAATCATAATATGACATTATTTTAATCCAGAAATGTCTTCACAGATACAAATAGAATCTTTCTATACCGGTAAGTTATTTTTTTTCAAAAACACAGATAGAACCTTATTATTCTCAAATGACCATTTCTCATCACACTAAGAATTTAAATATTTCCTCAGCTCCACCTCATGCTTAGACTTTTTGTCAATGAGTACCCACCCTGATATGAATTTAATCCCATCCATATATGCTATTTTGTTTGTAAAGTTTTTCTACTAATTGCAGTTCATTTAACATATGTAGTTTTTAACTGTATAACTGTTCTAAGCCAAAAACAATGACGAAAGAAAATGTCTTTCAAAACTACACTGCAAAAGCTCAAAACGCAAAAATAAACACATTTTGGAACACTTTTGTCCTCAAATTCACAACACATTATTATGTTGCGAAATGTGTTTTGTGTTGTGATTGTGTTCTTAATATATTGTAAAAGTGCTGCTCTCTAGAAATAACTTCTTAATATGTTGCAAAAGTATTGCTATTCAGAAATGTGTTCTAAAAATATGTTGTTAATTGCGTTGAAATAGTGTTGTAAATAGTGTTGATGAAAATAGTTTCTTAAAATAGTGTTGTGCAGCACAACACTTTGTCCCCAAATTAACAACACATCGTAAACTTTTACAATTTGGTACACTATAAAACAACATATGCAACAAATCTTCAAGATATTTTCAAGATGGTGCCTTTAAAATTATACAATTTTAAAAATGAACAGAACCATGCATAATCGAAACAGCACAATCGAATACGATTCTAGTCAGAAGTGTTGATTTTATGTTCAGTTAGTGTTGCAAAAGTGTTTCAGTGCGTTTGCAGTGTATAATTAATAGCCAAATACTTTAAATTAAATATCCAAAACAGTTAACAATGCTGCATCTAACAATACAGATTATAAATTTGCCCCGCCCACTTAAACACTAAAACGAGGACCTACTTCTAAATTTATTTTTTATAAGTGGTTAAAAAAAAGCTGAGAGGAGATCCATTTTCGTTGCATATTTAGAAGTACTAGAAACCTAAAAGAGAACAAAAAAAAAAAAAAAAAAAAAAAAAAAAAAAAAAAATCCATAATCGTATGATTTTATTACCTGGCAGGACTAGCGATAACGCGTTACAAAATTACTCATGGGTGACTGGAACTACGCATTTACTTTTTTTCGCTAGTAGCCAAATAGAATTATACGGAAGTATCTCTCTGCAAACGAAAACTGTAAAACTTATCTGCTTTTTGCTGTATTAAAAATGCTGTGTGGTTTTTCGCTATAAATAATGATAGTTTTACGTAAGCCCCAATTCAATACATAATCCAAACATGGTTACCATTTTGATCTTTAATTTCGATTTCCTACTGAAAATCCCAAAAGAATATTTTTTATTTTAAAAATGGATGTCATTAACTCCTTAATCCTTTCGCGATGGGCGCCTTTAACGAAATTTTCAATGTTTTGTCACCGGATTTTAAAAACTGAAATTTGTGCATTTTTAAATCGAGAAAATGCTCCGATTAAAAAAGGCAAATTTTACAGTAAAATTTTACTGTTAGGGATAAACACGGATTCTTAAGCCTTTTTGCGGTACGTATACAGGTCGCTCGTTCCCAAGGGGTTAATAGAATTGCTTAAACATCGTTCGGGTAAAAAAGAGTTTGCTTTTCTCATTACTACAAGCTTTAAAAAATCACAAATTTTTAACTATAATTTTTGCAGAGGAAATATCTCGATTATACAAGGTAGATATTATAATACGAAAAAAGGGTTTTAATTCTTATTTTTATTTTATTGTATTCAATAAGAGTATTATTAAATAAAACTGTTAAAGGGTTATATAATAAATAATTTGATTTTAAAATTTTCCATTATGAATTCAGAATTTCTGCATCAGGAAAGGTTCAAACTGAGAATCTTGGTCCAATGTTGGAAATTACTGGCTTGTATTTTTATACAGCAGGGCATAATCTATAGGCATATAGGGCATTGTTTATAGGCATAAAAACACTAATATGCAAATACACAGTATCGTTGGGTTCAGGGGCTCCGTGTTAGAAATTCTTCCCAAAAAGGGCTTCGCGAACCCAAAAGTTTGGGAACCGCCGCTTTAGACAATAAAATTAAACTGTTTTAAATAAAAATTCTGGTGCGAAATATTTTTATAAAACTTGACTCAAATTTCCAGTAGTTTTAGTGTTAAACTACTAATTGTTAAAAGTGCATTGTAACAAAAATATTTCAACCTTCATAGTTTATTGATAGTTAATTTTCCATTTTTTAGCAGTTAACATACTCTAGTTAATGTTAGCCGTTTGATCTATCTTAGCGAACGTTTATTGACCCACTATGTTTCAAATCCTATAAAATTGTGCCCATTTCAGAGAATACTCTGCAATTTATCATCTGGAGCGGGCTAACAATAAAATATCTTAAAATTAGTGCATTAATTTATACTCCCTCTGTATCAAATTAGTTGCTACATTTGAATATTATTGAACTGATTATTGATACTGATGATTTTATAATTTTGTTTGAACATTTTTCAGAGATTTCAGGGTGATATACTTCAATTGACAACATTTACTTACCAAGAATTCCCTCAACCCTTCGTAAATCAGTACCATATTAGTTTTTTAAAAATCCTGAGTTTAAGCGCTCTTATGCTACGCCCCATTTTGTTTTGAATTTTCTACGTTCTTTAGAATATTGTAATTGGAAATTCCATCCATCTTTTATTTTTACACATTTAGGTTAACATGCAGTTTAAAATATCCAATATACTATATATTATTTATTATAGTATAATTTTACTGGTATCTATTTACTGAATTCCATCAGAAATTATTTGACTCCATCTACTTGAAATATAGCAATAAATTTGGAACAAAATGTACTACCTAAATGCAGCAACTAATTTGGGACAGAGGAAGTAATTAAGATTTAAATATATTACATTATTGTTTGATTATTGGAAATACAACAATGAACGTATTAAGCATCTCATGCTAATAAGTGGTTTAAAAATCAATTAGAAATTCCTTTTTACATACAACAAGCACATAAAATCATGCGTTAAGTATAGATTACTGAACACTTTCTAATACATTTACAATTAATGTATTGGAATGATTGGAATGTAATACATTTAATGTTCTTTGTCATATTTTGTGAAAAATATTATTTTATAATAAGTACTCTGCAAATTATAAGCAAAACCTTTGACAAAATTCAGGACTATGTTTATAAAAACCTTGATTATTCTACGAGTGTACATGTTATCTACATACAAATAAACACAGTTTATTAAAATGCGCCACTGAAACATAATCTATACTTTGAATGCTTTTGCTACATTAATTTCGACAGGAATATTCGAAAAATATTCGTTTTTTTTTTACTTTGTTGACGGCCTTCTATGGGGTTTAGGAAAAAATATTCACATTATATAGTATCTTTACTATTACATTTACACACCCGGAGCTTCAGGTTAATTTATCATGTATCTTATTGGATCTTAAAATAAGTCTAAAATCGCAAGTGGCTGGTCACCTTTGGCCATACGATATGATACGAAGAATTTATAAACTTTAAGAAATATGCAAGAAGGTTTAATTAAAAAACAAGTACCCGAACAGAAAACATACTATTTTCAGCAATTATTGTTCATAAAAAGTGCTGTAACCGAATTATTTTGTGTTTCCCTGTATATCAATGTTAAATGCTATGCAGATCATATTCTCAAGTAAATATTTTGCGGTGCACTTCAGAAATACATATCAATTTTAATATGCAACATGAATAAAATACACTGCAAGTGAATTTTATCCGCAGACCTTAATGTAATAGAATTAATTTGAGTGTCCCTGTAAATAAATGATAAATACTATCTATGCGATATTTTATATTAGTCATCTAGTAGAGTACTTTCAGAGCAATATATAAATTTCAATAAATTTATAATTGAGAAACGTTATTAAATCCATCGGAAACTACTTTTTCCATTTGCTGTAATTTAACGGAAATTTTTTTTTAAATTTCTATAAAATGAATCGTAAATAACACATACTTTAATATCCATACTGAACATGCCATAATGAATATAAATTTTTTTTTATCAAATTCATGGTGATTTGTTTATATATACACGAGTTAGAGAAATGACAGATAAACGGCAGACAGACACATATGCTGACAAACTGAGAGAAAATCCGAATTCATAAATACTTTCCAACATAGTTGAAAAGCATTAAAAATCAGATTGAGTTAAATAAATTTGTGTATAATTATATATTTTAAAAACTTTATTCAAAAATACCATTTTTAGTTCAGTATTTTTATAATTTTAACATAACAACATTCTTTGTAGGAGACATTATAAAGTTTCTAAACTTTAGCAGAAAAAAAAAAGAAATCATTTTTTTAATAATAAGACGATGTAGCATAGCTTGACATATCACTTGAGAAATAATCCATCATTGTCATACAGGCCATAAAAGATGTTATTCAAAAGTAAAAAAAAAAAAAAAAAAAAAAAAAAAAAAAAAAAAAAAAACATGAATATACAAAACATGAATATCTTATAAATAAAATGAAAATGAAAAAAATATATTGATATTTTCAGCATACTTGTAGCATTTAATTTGATGCAAAAACTTTTAAACAATTTTTTTAAAGAAAACCATAACATCACCCACATTACTGCCAACTTGTACGGATTTTTCATACCCCTAAAATTTTTTGGAAGATTTTACCTAACTTAGTTGCCGAAATTCAAGCAATTTTAGCGTTTAATTAAGTAACAAATTTTCTATAAATTTTATTGGTAAAAAAAAATCCGCACAAGTTGGTAGCTATTTTGATAGCAAAAGAAAAAAAATTAAATCAATTAATAGCCCAAAAGCCGACAGCACAAAACCTTATGTCATCGAACATAAGAAAAAAGCCTTCATTTTATGGAAGAGTATTTATAGAGGAATGTAATAATCCATGTCTGCCGGAAATGAAGTGGTGCATAAGCCAAAAAATAATACCACTAGTGGTTGACACGTATTTTTAGCATTGTGTTTGTCCTACAATCAAAAGCATGACAAGACAGAAAACTGGGTGCAGGAAAACAAAATGCCAAGCCTACGAGTCAACCACTAGAAGACCTGTCTAGATGTCTGTTCACTTTTGGCTCATGCACCATTTCGCTTTTAATTGTAATAGATCGGCAGATAGACGGATGGGTGAGACATATAGGTGTCTTTAGATGAACGAAACCCTAAAAAAAAAAAAAAAAAAAAACAATTTGTGCAAATATTTTGCAAGTTAAATAGTGCTAATATAAGTTCATGTATCGGTTTTATTTTCTGTTAGAAACAAATATATAAATAAATATATAAATAAATAAGAAATATATAAATAAATAAGAAATACAACGTTGGAGAAGAAAATACAAATAAAAAAAACCGCTTTGTAATTTTTTTTATTATTATTTTTCATTTTCAAAATAAGACTGTAAATTCTACGAATTATCTCAAGTAAATTAATATTAATATCTTTTAAACAGTGGTAAGCTATTGATGAAAAATTTCTACTGTTGATAGAGAAAGCAAAAATAAGCATAATGCTATGTAAAAGAGTGCAATTGTATAGAAAAAATATTTATAAAAATGTCTGTAATATTGATTTGCATCTAAGAAAGTGCAACAGATATCTCCTAAAGGGGAATTCAAATATTTACAATAGATTTGTGTTATGATTTTTATAAGCGTAATTACATTTAAGATTAATATCTATCTTTTGAATGGATTGAAATGTAAATTAGTAAATGGATTTATTTCGATCTCTTATTATATCAATTGGACTGTTCGGACAGAAACCTTACAAATGAAACGGCGCTACTTATTATTTCAACAAGAACAAGAACAACAACAAACAATGCTGCGGGGAAAAAAAAAAAAAGTAAATAAAAGAAATCATTTTACAACTTCTTGTGTTCTTTTCCTTTTCTAAATAAGATTATGATTGTAAACAATTCTCTGAAATAATTTAACCAGTTTACTGATCAATATTTTTTGTAAAAACTTTCAAACAATGCCTATTTTTTCATGTCTTTTACAATTTGCGAGTGACACGACATATTCAACCATAAGTACAAAAAATTTGAAGTCTATGACTTATACACCCCAAAAAAGTTGTGTTGAATCAACAAAAATTTGTTTGGTCCAACAAGTCTTTTCGTTTAAATATCGGTCAATGGAAATTTTGTTTGAATAAACAAAAAAATGTTGATTTTATTTTATTTATTTATTTATTTATTTATTATTTTTTGCAATTTTTGTCCACAATTTTCATCCGAAATGCATAATAACGTCTTTAAATGTATTAATCCGTCTCAATTTGATAAGTTTTTGATATCCAAAAATTATGATGATTCTTTACAGCTATATAAGCCAATTCAACAAAATTACGTCAGAGAGTTATGGCTACTGCACACCAATTTAAACTTTGCAAAAGCAACAAAATTTTGTTGGAATTACAAATTAAAAATAAAAGACTTCAGTAAAACTCAAATAAAATTGATGAATTTTTGTAAAAATTTTATAAGAGTGTTAACAATATTTTTTTGTCTGAGCAACAAAACCGATTTTTTACATAAGCTAAAAAATTCCCTTAAAATAACTAAAATGTACTTAACAAACATGTTTTGTAGTTTTAATCGACACCTTTTTCATATCTTTCAATTTTTAATCTTTTATCGCCAGTTTTTCAAAACAGACATTTTTGCCTAATTGAATCAGAAAAATGTTCCGATTAAGTAATGAAAAATTTACACTAAAAATTTACTGGTGAGAAAATTAAATCATGAAGGGGAAACAGATGCCCGTATGCAAATAAACAAACACTCAACGTCCCAGCGCGCTTCACGCCAACTCCTCTAGCCAAGCGCTTTGGCGGAAAGATGAAGTTCGACGTACAACGTGCATGCTACATTCTATTCTAGTACCATACTTTGAAGTTTACATGTGCAAATATTTATATCCTGCTAACTTAAATATTTTGGATACAAAATATTCAAGTAACAGAAATTTTCTTTTTCAAAGAAAATGCTTTTGAACTTGCAAATTAATTTAAATCTACACAAACTGTCATTCATTAGACTAAGTCGAATACTAATGCTATTACAATAAGATCATACTGTTACGAAGTAAAGGCTGATGCTGAAAAATTTAAACTGCACATGTTTCTAGTGTTATGAAGGTATAATAGTTGAAAAATCACTAATAATAGTCACATAACAATAGTCAGTAAATATTTGACTTCAATTACTAAATAAAATTTCTGGATCGAAAAAGAATTGTTTGATTCGCGGATTATGCGCAGGAAATTATGGTATTTATAGTGGATTTCTTTTTCACAGTTAAGACATAAATATATTTAATTTAAATATCTATGTTTTGAATTTAGAACAATATAAATAAAAAAGGATTTGTTTTGATCTATCAATCTATGAAGAGGATTGTTCAATTATTATTTTTTGAAGTACATTTTATTAATTTTCAAGTGGAATAGAGTTATTAATGTACATGTTTTTTTTTTTTTTTTTTTTTGTAAGAACAGCGGGAAAACAAATGCAATGTTGTATATGAAAAAAATAAAAAAGAACAATAGTTCTGTAATGTAAAAAAATATATATATATAAATTACAAATTATCCCAAGTTACTCAATATTTACTGAAAAAAACAATGTTCAGCTATTGAAGAAAAATGTCTAATGCTGATAAAAATTTTAAAATAGCAAAAATATTTTTTATTAAGTTTCAACTTTATACAAAAAAGAAATAAAAATTTCGGTAATATTGATTTGCATCTAAAAAAATACTGTAGCATTCGTTTGAGAGGATTCCAATATGTATAATACATTTTCTGTATAATAGTATAAACGAGATTACATTTACGTTTAATATCTATATTTTGAATTTGCTGGGATGTAAATAATGGGTCGTTCGGAAAACCGTGTCCAATTGGGAATATTAATTCATACCGAAAAATTCTATCATTTAAGGGTGTATTCGAAAAGAATGCTTTTCCGCCTTCAACAGCTCGAAATTTTCCGATACGATTTCAGACACATTTTTAAAAATAGAAACATGAAACTTGCTAGGACGATTTTTGAAGAGAATTATAAGGTTCCGTGTGATGTCATTTTAAGCTAAATTCATTAGAATTTGATTTATAAACAATTACCTTCTCAGTACGACCCTTTTTTCGCTCACAGATCTCCCGCTTCGGAAAAATCGGTTCAAAATGCCGTTTTTGATTGCTTTTTTTTGCAATATTTTCTGCACTTATCAATGAATCGACAATCACGGCACTTTGAGTACTTTCTAATTAAGACAATTGGCCAGTTTGATGCATTTGAGAGGAGAAATTAATTTAAAAATAAATCGGAAAAGGGCAATTTGAATCGAAATACACCCTTAATTATTCGAGATTGTTTCCGATATCTAAAGTTTAGTAACTAATGGGCAAAATTTTCCATTTCGAAATGATTTTCCCAAACGGACGCGATTTTCCGAACAACCCAATAAATAAATGGATTTATTTTGATCACACATTATATGAGAAGAGCTATTCGGGCAGAAACCTTACAACAGAGTAGTTTTAGTTTTTATTTTGTTTGGATCAGCAACTAGAAAAAAAAATACAACATTTCAAAAGAAAGATATTAAAAATAAACAATGTTTATGTATTTTTTTCTTTTTAAATTTCATTCTCTAAAATGGATTTTATTCTGCTATAAAATTATCTGCTATAAAAAAATTAAAAAATTGATATTAGAAATTATTGCTATTAATTTTTTTTTAAATATTGTTATTTCTTTTATAGAATGACGGTCGAGGATGATTCGAGATTGATAGCTACAAAAGGAATGTAGTTTTTGAAATGTGCTTTATTAGCTATAAATCATGCTTCATTAGGGTGAAGTAATTATGACCTCTTTGTACATTTTTAAGTCTTTTTTTTAAGTAAAGTTTTTAGTACATGAGAAATGACTTTGACGCTTTGACCCTTTAACCCTTTCAGAGACAAGACATTTAAGTTACAAAAATACTCAAAAAATAAATTTTCACTGCAATTTACGAACAAATTTAATTGAAAATAATCAAAACCGTTTCTTCACGTATATTATGAGATCAAAATTGTACTAAAAATTATTGGTGCCAGTTGGAAATTTAAGCATTAAAATTAACCGTTTGCAGACTGCAAATGGCACTTCTCAAGAAGTTAACCCTTTCCGGCGCCATGTCCCTAAAATGAGGACACCTAATTTAAGTTTTACATACAACAAGTGTATATAACTAAAATTCTCCTATTATAACATACCCGAAAACAAGCAAGCTCCTATTTTTTAATAAATTCGTTTATAAATTCTGGTGGGGGGTAATTATTTGAAACAGATTTACCCCGCGCCAAAACGGTTAAAACTTTCCGGTGTTTATAATTGTCCCTTAAAAAAGGACACCCACTTTTAAATTTACCGGCATCAAGAATAATAAAAAATGTATGTATATGTATGAGCATATATGTAAAAAATGTATAAGTATGCTTCGTGATTTACAGCTACTAAAGAAATTCATTTTTTCAAATATTTCTTCCATAGCTGCAAATCATGCCTCAAAATATTTTTTAAAAATGCAGAATGATATAACAATATCCCATTAAAATGGATTTGGATGGGTTCTATAATCTTCTACAAATCAAATAAGTTTAGGCATGCATGACAAATACTATGATTTTTGTCACCAACATTACGGAATGCTAATATTTATTTCATTTAAGCGCTAGAAGTATATTATTAAACACCGCACAGATTACTCTTCGGAACTATTGCTGATGAAAAGTTATAGCTGTTGCAGCTATGAATTTAGTGCACTTACATATATTAAACCCAGAAACATTTTTTAAAAAATTCAACAAAACTACCGAAATTTTGTGATTATTTTTTTTAATAAATATATATGTAATCCATTGTAAGTAAAATTATAAGCCATACTAGATTTTTTAATATTTCGATATTTACGTAAAAACCTGAATATGTATTATTGAGATTTAAAAAAAAAAGGAGAGGGGAGGGCTTCTTGTGAAGCGAAAATTTTCTCAATTCGTTCAACCTTAATTCTTGTTGCAGATATGCCACATACCCAAAAGTCAATATTACTTACACAGTAAACTTTAAAACACGATTTTATTTGTTATTCATAATTCCCACAAGTCAATAGTACTTACACAGTAAGCTTGCTTTAAAACAGGATTTTAATTGTTCCTAATTCCCAAAAGTCAATAGTAGTTACACAATAAGCTTTATACCACGATTTTATTTGTTCCTAATTCCCAAAAGTCAATAGTAGTTACACAATAAGCTTTACAACACGATTTTATTTGTTATTAATAATTCCCAAAAGTAAAGAGTACTTACACAGTAAGCTTTAAACACGATTTTATTTCTTATTCATAATTCCCAAAAGTCAATAGTACTTATACAGTAAACTTTAAAACAGGATTTTATTTGTTCCTAATTCCCAAAAGTCAATAGTACTTATACATTAAACTTTAAAACACGATTTTATTCGTTCCTAATTCGAAAAAGTCAATAGTAGTTACACAATAAGCTTTAAAACAAGATTTTATTTGTTATTCATACCCAAAAGTAAATAGTACTTACACAGTAAGCTTTAAAACACGATTTTATTTGTTGTTCATACTTCCCAAAAGTCAATAGTAGTTACACAATAAGAATTAAAACACGATTTTATTTGTTATTCGTAATTCCCAAAAGTCAATAAGACTTACACAGTAAGCTTTAAAACACGGTTTTATTTGTTGTTCATACTTCTCAAAAGTCAATAGTAGTTACACAATAAGCTTTAAAACACGATTTTATCTGTTATTCATAATTCCCAAAATTCAATAGTACTTACACAGTAAGATTTAAAACACGATTTTATTTGTTGTTCATACTCCCCTAAAGTTAATAGTAGTTACACAATAAGCTTTAAAACACGATTTTATTTGTTATTCATAATTCCCAAAAGTCAATAGTACTTACACAGTAAGCTTTAAAACACGATTTTATTTGTTGTTCATACTTCCCAAAAATCAATAGTAGTTACACAATAAGCTTTTTACCACGATTTTATTTGTTCCTAATTCCCAAAAGTCAATAGTAATTACACAATAAGCTTTACAACACGATTTTATTTGTTATTCATAATTCCCAAAAGTAAATAGTACTTATACAGTAAGCTTTACAACACGATTTTATTTGTTATTCATAATTCCCAAAAGTAAATAGTACTTATACAGTAAGCTTTAAAACACGATTTTATTTGTTATTCATAATTCCCACAAGTCAATAGTATTTACACAGTAAGCTTTAAAATACGATTTTATTTGTTGTTCATACTTCCCAATACACTAGTTAATATAAATTGATCATTGAATTTCTCAATAGAAGATGATGTTGATTTTTACCATACAAGAGTTTTGTTTGTCTTTTGAGAAGATTCAGGTCGGTATTCAAAATTTAACTTAGTAAATTTTGTCAAATTAAAAATGCCGAAAGTAAATGTTTTTAAAAGTAATTTTGTATACTTTAAAATTTTGTATTATAAAACGGACAATATTTATGAGAAGTGTGTCAATTTTTCTTTATTGTCGTTCCGAAAATATAGCTTTTAGATTATAATTATTTTAATTTTACATTCTAAAACTTTTAATTATTTTTCGCATGCTTAAAATGGTGTATTCCAACATCTGAGTCATTGTTTTTTTTTAAATTGGAGTTCTTGAGCCACAAAAGGTTAAATTAAATTAATAAATTGTAATAATTTTGAAAGAATAAATGATTTTATTTTAATAGCATTTGTCTTTCTTTCTTTTCCTTCTTTTTTACCCCAAGTTTTAAGTAAAATATCGAAAATACATATTACAAAAAAAAAAAAAAATCCCCAAAAAAGGAATTTAATCACAACGCTAGCAATGTAGTTAAACCAAAGAAAAAATTATCAAAAGGCCGAGCATGGCTAAAGACACTCAAATAAATTAGATGAAAGATAGAAAGGGACGAAAGTAAAAACGATAAGTGCACGATCTGAACAGGAAATTGAGATTCGTATAAAAACATTGACTCTCTTTTTTATAATGTCATTTAATCTGAATTGGATCATAAATTCATAAACTTAAAGTTAGATATCTGGTAAAAAATATAAAATATGGAATGATGAAAAATACAATCTCCAGTGCTTTATTTATTAACGACAAAATTTTCGATTTCCGTAAAGTAGATACTCAGTCTTAGTCATTTTGGTGAAAGTCTTTTTTTTCAGGTATTTACACATTTTCGGAAGTTATTTTTTGAAATTTTCTCTTGTTATTTATTTTTTATAATGATATTTGCTTTAAAATTTAGAAAAAAAATATAAAAATTTAGCAAGTACCCAGAAAATTTTTTAAAGAGTAAAACAGTCGAAATTATGTCAAAATTTGGCATTTCCGCAAAACATAATAACTAAAAAATAAAACAATGGTTTGACATTTTGTAAATTGCATAGTAAAAAGAATAACTTTCTCTAGGAACTCTGACTACACGCATTATAATCGCATATCTATTTCATATGATATGGCAGTTAAAGTACTAATGTAATGAAAAATTCGCAAAATTTGTTTCAAATTTGTCAATTATACCAGTGTAACTATAAAACTATTTAATACATTATCATAAGTGCTGTCTATTCCCCAAAAACACATTTGTAAAAGAAATACAGAAAATATCGTGGCATTTTATACATAATTTTTTGGCTTAGGATGTTCTGCGTATAGTAAAAATCTGAAAAACTTTATTTTGAGAAAAAGCTAAAATTAACTTTAAAACACAATTCAAAACATGTAAATGTAAATAGATGTAATTTTAAACGACTGGTAACTCGGATTCTATTATAGATACAAACAAAATTTAAGCAGATTTTGAGAGATAAAAGATTCAATTTTAATATTTTGCAAAAATGAAAAAACGATATTTTGATTGAAAATTACGTTTTAAAGGTGTTCGGATACCTTAAACAATTAAAGTATAATACATTTTTTAAATAAATGCATTTTATTTTAACAACTTTTTTTCTTTCTTTTTTGCCCCGAGTTTTGCGTAAAATATAGAATATAAATATTACACAAGAAATTCCCCAAAATGAATTTTCTCACAATTAGCAATGTAGTTGCACAAAAGAAAATATATTATCAAAAGGCGGGGCATGGCTAAAGACACTTAAATAAATTATATGAAAGATATAAAGGGACGAGAGACAAGACGATAAGTGTACATTGATTCTCTTTTTCATATGTTATTTAACCCTTCGGACTCCGGTGCCTCTTACACATATTTTATTCGATAAGCACCACTTTTATAAGAGAACTTTCCTTGAAGTAAACAATTTCAAAAATTCTCTGATTAAATATGGAAAATGTTATTTTCCTTTATTACTGGTGCCAGAAACAAATTTTGGAAGGAAAGATGATGTCTCCGCAGCGGAGTCAACGGAATCCCAAGGGTTAATATGAATTGGATCATTTAATCCTACAGTTAAAGTTGAATATCTGATAAGAAATATGTAAAATATGGATTAATGAATAATACAATTTCAAGTTCTTTATTTATTAACGACAAAGTCTTAGATTAAAGACTCCTAAACAGACACACCGTTTTAGTCATTTTGGTGAAAGTCTTATTTTTTTAAAATACTAAAAAGGACGGAAAATAAAATAAAAATTAAAAATGTCTTACACCGGAGATTTTATTCAAGACTATTTAAAATATTTATTTGAAAGGAAAGGGATGTCAGGGACACGAAAAAAAAATTAGTGCATTATTACTGTTATTATTACTATTATTTTACTTAAAGTGAAGTTTAATTTATTTTTAAATTTTAACTTAAAGTTGAAAATATGATATGAAATACAAAATATGGAATGAGGAAAAATACATGGTTATAAATATTACACAAGACATTCTCAAAAAGGAATTTTCTCAAAAATAGCAATGTAGTTAGTTGTAACAAAGAAAAAATTACCAAAATGTGGGGCATGGTTAAAGACACTCAAATAAATTATATGAAAGATATAAAGAGAAGAAAGTCAAAACTTTATGTGCACGATCTGAACAGGAAATTCGGATTCGGATAAAAACATTGATTCTCTTTGTCATATGTCATTTAATATGAATTGATCATACATTCCTAAACTTAAAGTTCAATATCTGATAAGAAATGTAAAATATGGAATGACGAAAAATACAATCTCAAGGGCTTTATCTATTAACAACTAAGTCATAATTAAAGACTTCTAAAGCAATTACTCAGTGGTAGTCATTTTGGTAAAAGTTATTTTATTAAAATTAATAAATTATTATACTTTTGAAAAAATAGGTGAATTTTATTTTAATAGCGTTATTTCTTTCTTTTTTCTCCCGAGTTTTGCGTATAAAATCTAATATAAACATTACACAAGAAGGTCTCAAAAAGGAGTTTTCTCAAAAATAGCAATGTAGTTGCACCAAAGAAAAAATTATCAAAAGACGGGGCACTCAAATACATTAGATGAAAGATATATAGAGAAAAAGTTCAAGACAATAAGAGTACGATTTGAACAGGAAATTGGAATTCGGATAAAAACATTCATTCCCTTTTTCATATGTTATTTAATATGAATTGGATCATACATTCCTAAACTTAAAGTTGAATATCTGATAAGAAATACATAATATGGAATGATGAAAAATACATTCTCAGGTAATTTAATTATTTACGACAAAGACTTAGATTAAAGACCCCTAAAGCTGATACTCAGCCTTAGTCATTTTATTGAGTCTCAGATTCTTAAGGTATCCGTAAACCTTCGGAAGTGTTTTTTTTTTTTTTTTTTTTTTTTAAATATTTGAAATTTTCTTTTGTTATTTATTTTTTATAATAACATTTATCTTAAAACTTTGAAAAAAAGTAAAAAATTTTAGAAATTACCAAGAAATAATTTTTTAAAGAGAAAAATAGTCAAAATCTGATATTTACGCAAAACGTGATAGCTCAAAAACAAAACAATGTGTTGACATTTCGTAAATTGCATAGTAAACAGAATAAAGTTTCTTGGACTTAGACAACATACATTATAATCGCATCCCTATTTCAGATGCTTTGGCAGTTAAAGTAATAATGGAATGAAAAATTAGTAACATTTGTCTCAAATTTGTCATTTATACCAGCGTAAATATAAAACTATTCAACATAATACTATGAGCGTAGACTATAATATCCAAAGACATTTGTAAAAGAAGTACAGAAAATTCCCTGGCAATACATGCATCACAGAGTACAGACAGAGCCTCAACTCGGCTTGAAAAGAACGCCCTCAGTAGATCACTTAAAAACTAAACCATCGCGTTGGCGATTTTTATCCTCGTGATTTCTGTTTAACTGTAACCATATTGTGGCTTGGCACTTCTTGTTGAATGCTGATTTGATTATCTTTGCACACGTGCTTATGCTATTTGATCTTAGATTTCCGCGCTTATATTGATTCGTAATTATTACTGTTATTGTTCTTGAATTTTCAAGTTTAAATTATTAGGTCGTTTTGTTAAGAAGAGACACAACATTGTTTGCAAGACGAATACGTCAAAGTTATTTCATATTAAAATAATTCTTTCATAAATTTCAAAACAAGAAGCAGCAAGCCGTCGCTGTATTTTTTTTTCTTTTTTCCTATATCATTTGTCGCCAAGGAAGCGATGTTTCGCCGAATTAGCAACCTATCTTATGTTATGATCGTAGTTTCAGAGTCATCCGCTCGTATCGCTACTGTCTATGCGTAATCCCATGTTAAACAAGTTGCCATTACAGTGTATGAAAGTTGATTCTCTGTTCCGTACTCTGTGACATGCATATTTTTGTTGTTGTTGTTGTTGTTGTTTTAGGTTATTTTGCATATAGTAAAAATCTGAAAAACTCAATTTTGAGAAAAAGCTAAAAATAACTTTAGAACACGTATCAAAACCTGTTACTAGATGTAATTTTAAACGGCTGCAACTCGGCTTCTATTTTAGATACAGACAAAATTTAAGCAGATTTCGATAGATAAAATTTTATTTTCAATATTATTGCAAAAATGAAAAATAGATATTGTGGTGGAAAATTACTTTTTGAAGGTGATCAGATACATTAACTTTATAAAGTATAACTTTTTAGAATGAATGAATACATTTTATTTAAATAGCGTTTTTTCTTTCTTTCTTTTTTTATCCCGAGTTTTGCGTAAAATATCGAATATAAATATTACCCCAAGGTTCGCATATTTTCTCGCATATATCCCTCCTTATATTTTTAAGGACTCTGGCACCACTATTAAAAATATATTTCGTGTAAAAAGTATTTTTCTGCTGTGAAATACTTTGAAAATACTTTTAAAATTTAGTAGTAAAACTGTGCGAACTCTCTACCCAAGAAATTCCCAAAAAGGAATTTTCGCAAAACTAGCAATGTAGTTGCACCAAAGAAAAAAATTATCAAAAGGCGGGGCATAGTTAAAAACATTCAAATAAATTAGATGAAAGCTATAATGAGACGAAAGTCAAGACGACAAGGGTACGATCTGAATCGTAAATTAAGATTCGGATAAAGACATTGATTCTCTTTTTCATACGTCATTTAATATGAATTGGATCATACATTCCTGAACTTAAAAGTTGAATATTTAAGAAATGTAAAATATGGAATGGTGAAAAATACAATCTCAAGTGCTTCATTTATTAACGACAAAGTCTTAGATTAAGTACTCCTAAAGCAGATATTCAGTTTTAATCATTTTGGTAAAAGTATTTTTTTTTTCTTTAAGGTAATTGCACATTTTTGGAAGTAATCTTTTGAAATTTTCTTTGATATCCATTTTTTATAATAACATTTATCTTAAAGCTTTGAAAAGATGTATAAAAATTTTAACAAGTACCCAGAAATATTTTTTAACAGAAGAATATTTAAAATTATGTCAAAAATTCATATTTCCGCAAAACGTGATAACTCAAAAATAAAGCAATGTATTAACATTTTTTTAATTGCGTAATAAGCAGAATAACTTTCTCTAGGTCTTAAAGTACGCAGATTATAATCGCATTTCTATCGCATATGGTATGGCAGTTAAAATGCTAATGTAATGAAAAATTCGCAAAAGGCTATAGCCGGGTTTCATAGTAAAATATGTCCTTGAGTCAACCACATCGAGTCCTACATGGATCGATAGCCCATAAAAAGAAATTCATTTCTCCCCAGTTTTAAGTTTGTATCTCAAGACCATGGGGAGTAATGGCCCTAAATGCCTGTTTTGGAAAAGTGCGCATTGCGACGAAACTATTAAGCAAATTTCAACGAAACAAATAAGGGATGTAAAAAAACACCATACAAATGTTTGACATTTTTTTGAGTTTTTTTTTAAACAAAAGAACAAGTTTTCTAACATTTTTCCTGTTTTTAAATGAACATTTTAATTAAAAATAAACTGAAATTTCTGAGTGACCACTTTATTTTTTTTGCATGAAATACTATGCGACATGTTGCATATTCACTATCAATTTCAACTTTCTACGTATGGTGCATCATATTAAAAAAAGGCAAAATCATGTTCCGGCGGGATTGTGGGGCGTGTCTCGGACGAATTTCACGCCTTCTTTTCAAATCTCACATATTAATTCACACGGTATTTTTAAAAGAAGGCGTGAAATTTGTCCGTTATTAAACCTATAATATAAAACTATTTAATATATTATCATGAATGTAATCTATTCCCTCAAAGATGTCTGTAAAAGAAGTACACAAAATTTCCTGGCATCCCATACATATTTTTTTGTTTAAGGATGTTTTGTGTATAGTTAAAATCTGAAAAACTCAATTTTCAGAAAAAAGCAAAAAATAACTTTTAAGCACAATTTAAAAGCTGTAATAACTGTAACTTTTAATGGCTGTAACTTTGGTAATAATTAAGACTCAGACACAAATTAAGCAGAATTCGACAGATAAAAGAGTTGATTTTAATAATATTGCATAGATGAAAAATCGACATTTTGATCTAACATTAAGTTTTAAATGTGTTCGGATAACTAACACTAGAAAAAATGAAAATTTATTTTATTTTATTTTATTTTATTTTATTTTATTTTATTGTAAAAATGTAGTACACCAGAATTTTTTTTTGAAAATTGTTTATCATATTTATTAAAGGGAAAAATTGGTAACCGGTGACACAAAAATCTTCAAATTTTCTAAAAATAAATTATTGTATTATTATTATTATTATTATTATTATTATTATTATTATTTTGCTTAAAATGACGTATTTATCTTAATTGGGACGGAAAATGTTAATATTTTTGTTTTAGTTTGTTTTCAAATTCTATCTTTCAGAATTATGAGAATTTTTCTCATGTGATTTTGTTTACAAATAACATGGTTAACCACTAAAAATAATTTTAAAATTTTAATTCAGTAAATAAAAATTATTTTAAATCCCGCACCCCATTAACTTTTTCATGTTCTTGAAACTGATTCAATAAAGAAATTCCTGGTTGGAATCGAAATATATTCATATGGTAGGGTCAAAATGATTCCCCACAGTCTTTCTAGTAGTGTATGTCAATATATATTTTTGAGTATATTACGAATTAATATAAGCTTATAAATAAATGAAATATTAAAGAACCAGTTAGATAAGAACGAAAGATTAAAAGAACCAATAAAACAAAAAGTAATAGATTTGTCTTTCTAACATATTATTTTGCTTTATAACATATAATTTGACCTTTTCTAGGAACATAACAAATGAAATCATACATGTAGTTATAGCTCCCAAAAGCATATGTATCAATGTTTCATAACTAATTGGTACTCTAAAATATATAATAAGTAATACAAAGTCCTATTTCTTTCTGTTCGAGATCCAAAAAGCGTAAATCTCTACAATTACAGTAAAATGGGATTAAAAATACCTAACACTGGCAACTACCTTGCATTGCAGAATTTGATATAAGAAATTCAGATTCGGGTGAAAACGGTATAGTATTCCTCTTCTCATACGTCACTTATTATGAATTGGTCAAAAATTCCTGACTTTAAATAACAGATAAGAAAATCTTTATGTATTAACAGGGTAGCCAGTGGTCAGGGAAAAACACAGTCTAAAAAGGTGACAAATACCAGTATTTTGTTAAAGATAAATTCAACTTGTTTAATCACTTTATACTATTTAAAATATTTTCTATAAGAAAATGCTGGTAGTTCCCTCTTTTTTAAATGTATTTTTCCTGAACGTTCTCCACCTTGATTAAGAACAAAGTACTATTTCTTTCAATCCGAAATCAAAAAGTCGTAGACAGGTACAATTAAAATACTAGTATGGAATTAAAATACACTATCATTGGCAATTACTTATGAATACTCACTAGAACATGGAATTCGGAGTTTTGTAAACGGATTATGTATTCCCCTTTTTAGTCATTTTAAATGGATCGTAAGTTTCCAAACTTATAGTTGAATTTAAAAATATATAAATGCAGAATGATGAATAATATAATTTCAAGTGTATTAATGAATTCATTGTATTAACAGCAAAGTCATTTTTCTTCAAGAGCGGGGTTTAAAATAAATAGCAATAAATTAGATTAATTTATAAGACGATTATTTAATCGGTAAATCAATTATAACAAAAGTAAATTTTCCAAATGGGTGAAAAAAGTACGGGCCAGGATTCGAACCAGAAATTCGAAGGATTTGAAGCTGTTAAATAGCGATAAACCCACAAAGTCAAGGTACAATTAAATATATCTCCGCATGAAGCGATCAAGTGGCTCCTGTCCCATAGCCAGGTACAAAACTCGTTAAAATAGGCATATTTCCTGGCAAGCAGTGGGGGGGGGGGGGCTGGTCTGTGGTTTTATAATAAAAAGCGTAGATTGGTACGGTTAAAGTAGTTGTAGTATACTATGCAGATGGTCCTAACATTCACAACGACTTACAGATGTGAAAAAAAGTAAACACTCCCTACTAACCCTGCAAAAAATATTGTAGAAGAAAGTTACTGATATCAAACGACTTGAAATAAAGTCTACTTTTAAATGATGCATATAAACTTCCTTATGGGACCACCTACGTAACAAAACAAACCCAAACTTTTTTTATTCAACAGAAATATCCAAGTTTTGCACTATAAATAAATTCTATACTCGTCAAAAAGGTAAGAAGAAAACTTAGTAGATTTTTACTGTTAGTTTCTGAGAAATTAATTATTTTATTAAATTAGCATATTTTAGGGGCTGTATTCAATTTGTAGTTTGATATGCTATTGTTAAAATCAGTAGCGGCTCGTCAAGGGATACTGCATCAAATGTTTTACATCACAAAAATAGTATAGTAATTTTCGTTTTAATTAATCAGACAAGTTTGTCGAATAAATTATCTAAAAGATTCTGTTAAATTTTAGTGGCGGGAAAAATCTGATGCAACACTACCCGACAAGTCGCTAATGGTTAAAATGCTATAGAACTGTACTTTTTTTCGGCATAATTTACATAGACATTTGGCATAATTTTGCATAATTTTCGACAATAGCCGAAATATATTACGAAGCTGAAATAGGCATATTTTTAAAAAATCATACATTAATCGATTTTGAATATTGCCATCCCAAATGCAAAAATCATAAATGTTATCTTAAAACACTGCCTTGGGGTTTTTGAAGCAAAATTTTAAAACTATTTGGAACGCAAATTTGAAATTTTGAAGTCTTGCATGCTCATAATTTTGAGCACAATAAATGTATGTTCATTAAAGATGTAGGTTGAAATTCATTATTTTTTCGACTATAACTTCATAATTCATAATTCATATTATGAAATTTACAAATTTACATATTCAATTTATTTATGTTTGGGCCTTTTAGTATTATACAAAGTTCGCACACCTCTTGAGACTTTACGATCAGAAAATTCATCGATACCAGCATTATTTATAGAAAATTCCGCACTAAAAGACGAAATTTCGCTCATTTAAGCTAAATTTATTTTTCTGTTAAAAAAAAAATGAATCAAATTACTGAATCATTCTTGGAAAATTCCCTAAAGTGTATGAACGCTGATTGTAACTATACAAAATAATTAGCATATTTGGATTACAACTTCTGGGGATATTTATAAATATAAGAAAAAAAAAGAATTTAACATTAGAAGTTTTAAATTTCGAATGTTTATAATTCGAAGACTTGTCATTCAAAGAATTTAAATTTTCTTACTAAACATAGTTCTAACCGAAGATATAAAATAGATTGTCAAAACTGGGTGTTGTTATTGGGGGAAAAAATGTTTGGGTTATTTCGCTTTGTAGGCGACTCCTTAAGCCAATTTTATATACATCATTCAAAAATAGACTTTAATTTCCATCGTTTAGTACTAAATTATTTTCTAAATCAGCGGTTCCTAAAGTATGGGCCGCGACCCACAAGTGGGTCGCGGATTTCGTTTGTCACACGAAATGTTTGTCATTCGTGTGACAAACATTTTCACAAAAATGTTTGTCACAAAAATATCATTTATTTCAACTGTTTAAAAAATATAAAACTTTCAATGCAAATAATATTTCGTTACAAATTTTTGGTGTGAATCTGGTTTAAATTAGGTGCTGTAAAATATATCGCCGTCGCTTAATGGGTTAAAGTGTTAATTTCTTTCTGGATGAACATAGGGACAGAATGTTCAACAATATCATATTTAAGGTCCATGTGGGATTCAACGCGACGTATTTGTGTGTACCCGCTTTTTCTGCGTCGCTGATTTTGAAAAACAAGTATGCAAAAAGCGTCTAGAAAGTGACTTAAGCTTAAAATTAAGTAGTTTTTGCATCTTTCGAATGAAAATTTGCCTTTTTCATAGGACAGGATAGTCAATAGCTTATAGATCTCAAAGGAAATTTCCATACTGGCATTAGATATGCCCTGATATAAGGCGGGTCCTGAAAAAATTTCTTGCTTAAAGGTGGGTCGCATATCAATAAAGGTTGTGAACCGCAGGTTTAGAACGCAAGGACCCAAATGGTCCGCGAAATGAACACCAATATTTTTTAACAGAAAATTTTCATAAAAGGTTTCTACAGTATTTGTGCCAAAACGAACCTCCGAAGGCGGTTTCTGCGCACTTTGCAAGAAAAATATAAAACAAAAATCTTTCTAAGAAAATATTGATGTTCAGTTGGCGGACCATTTGGGATCCCTGAGAGCGTAAATGAACGAATTGATGACTATAGATATACCGGGTGATCCAGAATTTTTGGGAGTTTTAAAATGTTAATAATTAGGAAACTATATGTAAAATACAAAGGTCTGGTTTTCAGATATAAGCTCAGAAACATGTGAGATTTTTGTTTAGAATAAATTTTTTTAAATACACTGGTGTCCAAAAGTTAAGCATAATTGGTAATTAAGTAATTATTTTTAAGTAATGAAAGAAATATGAATCGGAATGTGCTGAAACTCCAGGTGTGTAAACAAAATAGTACGCGTCACATATTTTCGCGAAGAGTTTTCCCCGAAATCGAACAGGGGACCGTCAACAAATTGAAAAATACGAAGATCTTTTGGATAACCCTGTCAAAACTAATGTAGCAAAAGCGTTCAAACTGCACATCATGATTAATTGGCTTATTGTAATGTACTGTGTTAATTTTTACAAGGATAGCATGTATACTCGTAGAGAAATTAAGGTTTTTATAAAAACAGTCCTAAATTTTTCCAAGTTTTTGCTTATAATTTGCAGAGTTCTTATTATAAAATAATGTTCTTTTCTGAAAATATGACAAATATCATTGTACACAATACCCTGTCATCAGAATTTAAAAATAATAAAAATTGTATGAAAAATGAGTATGTTTAGTAAATAATTTTTCATTGCGTATGCGTCAACGATATTAAAATGTCATTTGCATATTGTGTTAGCTAAATGTATAGAGCAACTTCTGTAAAAGTTTCAAAAACATAGCTTGAAAATTCTGAAAATGGGAGCCTATAGAATCAACTCAAAATCCGTTATTCCTAAAGGAAGCAAAAGAATCAGGGGTTTTACCTAAATATAGTTGTACGTGCAATATTGTGTAGGCACTAAACAATGTAATGGAATATGGATACAGCCACTCATCTTTTTGCTTCGTTTAGGGAATAAAGGATTTTGAGTGGATTCTATAGGCTCCCATTTTCAGAATTTTCAAACTATGTTTTTGAAACTTTTACAGAAGTTGCTCTATACATTTAGCTAACACAATATGCAAATAACATTTTGATATCGTTGACGCATGCGCAATGAAAAATTATTTACTAAACATACTCATTTTTCATACAATTTTTCTTATTTTTAAATTCTGATGACAGGGTATTGTGTACAATGATGTTTGTTATATTTTCAGAAAAGAACATTATTTTATAATAAGAACTCTGCAAATTATAAGCAAAAAACTTGGGAAAAATTTAGGGCTTTTTTTATAAAAACCTTAATTTCTCTACGAGTATACATGCTATCCTTGTAAAAATTAACACAGTACATTACAAAAAGCCAATTAATCATAATGTGCAGTTTGAACGCTTTTGCTACATTAGTTTTGACAGGGTTATCCAAAAGATCTTCGTTCTTTTTCAATTTGTTGACGGTCCCCTGTTCGATTTCGGGGAAAACTCTTCGAGAAAATATGTGACGCGTACTATTTTGTTTACACACCTGGAGTTTCAGCACATTCCGATTCATTTTCTTTCATTACTTAAAAATAATTACTTAATTACCAATTATACTTAACTTTTGGACACCAGTGTATATATAGTTACCATTTTTAGCAACAGGTGGCGCTGCTGCACAAGGCTCAATGTACCTATACCATGCGTTATATAGACGCCTGATTTCATTGCGAAACTTCTTTTCGAGGATATTGATGAGATTTCGTTTTAAGAGTGGTTTATGTTCAAACACTTTTTTAAAAAAATAATTGAAATTGCATTGAAAGGGAAATTTTTGATACAAAATTTGATGAGTAATTGCTATGTTTAGACTATTTCTTTGCTTTTATTCTATTCTATCTTTTATTTCCTTTTATTTTTATTTCTTTGCATGTCGAGTTGTGTTCTTATCGTACAATACGTGAAGTTAAAACTGCAAAAGATTCGAAAACCATTACAAATGTGAAATGCTATGGTAAGCAAGGTTTGAAAAAAGGGTCATTGGAGGATCGTAATAGAAGCAAGAGATCCCAAATGTCTGTTGCAATCGTAAATGAGGTATAATTCGTTGCCAATACTCAATGAAAATCACCAGCTCATAGGGAGTCTGGGTGCAGTACAATTGTAATATCACGATGAAGTGAAATTTTTTCTGGAATTTCTTTCTGCTCTGAAGATACTGTACACGCTGTTTTGCATCGGCTCATGGTGGTACTTATAAGCTCTATGGGCGTCATAATGAAAATTTGTAACCCTTGGACACTAATTCTTTCTTTTAAATGAGCTGTATCATACCATAAAAATCATAACTATCAATTTTAGCACTACCTGTTGGCAAAAAGTGTAACTAACATAATATGATTTTTTCATCGAAAAAAGAAATCCCATGAGTTTCCAAGCATTTCCGTGAAAACCGCGTGCTTTTATTGTTTATAGTTTGCTAATTATTAGCATTTCAAAACTCCCGGAACTTCTGGATCACCCGGTATGATATAAGTATGGAAAAATGGAATGCTAAAATAAACATAGAAATTGTTCCTTTTTTTCTTTTTTTTTTCTTTCTTTTTTTAAAAAATAATATTTTTAATTTAAACCGCAATAAAAAAAATTGTAAATAAAAAGAATGCCAATCGTTACTAATTTTTCATTGCATTAATTTACATGGCAAAGTTTCAATTTAACGTTTACATCCTAATCACATTTACCTTTTAATAAAGTCGGTTTTCAAATTTCCTTTCTATTTTTCGAGCTTAATGGAAAATCCTAGATAGAGATATAAGAAATTGGATTTATTCACAAACAATGTGACATTTCGTGTGTGAAAGAAAATATGATTTAAGTGGACGTGAATGATCACCGTGGGCTAAAACTACTTAGCCAAGTTGTAAAAAACAGATAAAGAAAAGAATCTCGAGACGGTAAAAGTACCATCTGAATACGAAATTGGGATATGGCCAAAAATGTTAGAGTATTTATTTTCTCATATATCAGCGGGTGTAGTATTATAGCTAAATAGTTAAACTTAGGAACTTGTGTCTGAACATCTCTCAAAAATTGAAAAAAAAATATGTGCATTTTTTTTTTCAATCAGCAGTATTTTTAGTCAAAACTACGATAGGAAGTATAAATAAAAAATATGGAAATCTTAATCGCATCGGGTAATTTTAATCGCATGAATTCATAAAAAAAAATGGAAACGTTTCCTCCATACATTTATACGGCACTTACATTTAATTTTTAAATAGTTGGATTATCAATTTTTATTCCTGTTTTTCAGCCTCAGTACAAAATCTTAGATACACATATATGAAGATATTTTTCTTCACAAACAACGGTGCGAGTATTAAAGAAAATCTGATTTAAGTGGATTCGACCGATCTCATAGCTTAGATTAATAAGTAACCATAATAAGAAGACCGCCACAAAATTCGCAAACGCGTTTTTTTAATCTTCTTTTACTAATCTGGCTGACCTATATCAGTATTTGTACGATAGATTAGAACAAATATTTTTGAATATCTAGTAATATTTGTAAGTTTCGAAGACTCTGTTGTTCTGAAGATTTGTAAATAAATTATTTTCTACTTTTCTAAGAGACACGAGTTTGAAGTTGTCTAACCATAAGATCAAAAGAACCCTATATACGCAACAGTACTGTAAGCACTACATAATTTTGAACACCGTAAGACATGTAAAACACTTTCTTCATTGTGCCTTTAAAATTATACAATTTCATAAAGGAATTGAGACACAGTTTGCTTTATAGAAAAAAAAAAATTCAAAAGATTACTGAGTGAGTTGACTAATTTTTACGAATAAATATCAATAAATGCATTTCTGGAAAAATTGTCTAATTTTTAACACTTTTTGTACAATGTTTTTCCTGGTACTACACATTCACAAGACAATCAAAATTTAATTTAGCTTTTAGTGTTAATTATTATGTTCAGAGGGTGTAAAAAAAATGTATCACGAATTTTCAGTGTATAAGAAAATATTTCTCTTTCAAAAATAGCGTTGTCATGTTATGAAAGAAAATCTGATCTAAGTCGACTCGCCTGATCTAATGGCTGCTACTACTACTTAGCTAAGTTTGTATCAAATGTATAAAGTTATTTCGAGACGGTAAGTGTATTATCTCAATACGAAACTGGGATTCGGCTAAAAACACTAAGAGATTATTTCTTTTGATATGTCGACAGGAATAATTCAGAAGCTAAATTTATGAACTTACGCCAGAATATTTGATAATAATATGAAAAAATACAATGGTGAGAAATAAAAATATTTTTCACCACTGAGTGAGTTGACTTATTTTTACCAATAAATATCAATAAACTGCATTTCTGGAAAAATTATGTAATTTTAAAAATAGTTTTTGTACAATCTTTTTCTGGCAAACACATTTGCAACACATTCAGATGATAAAAACAATTTTAATTAGTAGTGTTAATTATTATGTGCAGTTAGTGTAGCAAAACTGTTTCACGAAATTGCAATGTATAAGAAAATATTTTTCCTTCACAAATAGCTTTGTCGTGTATGAAAGAAAATCTGATCTAAGACGACTTGCCTGATCTAATGGCTACTACTACTACTACTTAGCTAAGTTGTATAAAGCACATAAAGAAAGCTATCTCAAGACGGTAAGTGTATTATTTCAGTATGAAATTGGGATTCGGCTAAAAAGATTAAGAGATTATTTCTTTTGATATGTCCACAGGGATAATTTAGAAGTTAAATTTATGAAATTATGTCTGACTATCTGAGTAAAATATGTAAAAATGCAATGGTGAGGAATAAAAGTATTTTTCACCTCTGAGTGAGTTGACTTATTTTTACCAATCAATAACAATAACTGCATTTCTGTAAAAATTATGTAATTTTTAATAACACTTTTTGCACAATTTTTCCCTTACACAACGCATTCCGATTTTAGTTACGGTAATTTCCGGCGTATAATCCGCGGATCAAACAATTCATTTTCGACCCAGAAATTTTATTTAGTAAATGAAGAAAATATTTACCGCGATATGTAAACTTACGTTTTACTTTTAAATTTTGATGGGTCAAAAATTATTGTTTGATCCGCGGATTATAACGCCGGAAATTACGGTAGTAGTGTAAATTATTTATGCGCAATTAGTGTAGCAAAAGTGTTTCACGAATTTGCAATGTGTAAGAAAATATTTTTCTTTCACAAATAGCGTTGTGTATGAAAGAAAATCTGTTTAAGTTGACTTGCCTGATCGAATGGCTACTGCTTAGCTAAGTTGTATGAAATATATAAAGAAAGTTATCTCGAGACGGTAAGTGTATTATCTGAATACGAAATTGGGATTTCGCTAAAACCATTAAGGGATTATTTCTTTATAAGTCGACGGGAATGGTTCAGAAGTTAAATTTATGAACTTATGTCTGAATATATAATTAAATATGAAGAAATATATTGGTGAGAAATAAAAGTTTTTTCCCCAATTCATAATATTTTTTACCCAATCTACCATAGTAATTATAAATAAAAATTATATCAGTATTTACCACTATTTAATTGCATGAATTAATAGACAGAAAATGAATTAGTTTTAGCGTAATGTTTATATATCATTTACATTTAATTTTGAATATGCTCGGTTTTTAATTTTTCTTTTTATTATTTGGAGTCATTGCAAAATTCTAGATATAGATGCACTACAACACTCAAAAATGAATACATTTTACAACACTTCTTCTCATCAAATTTACAACATATTAATGTCTTGTGAATTAGAAAATTTCATATACAAAACGTTTTTTGTGTTATGATTGTGTTCATAATGTATTGAATAAGTGTTGCAAATATGTTTAACAATAGTGTTGTTAATTGTGTTGAAATAGTGTTGTAAATGCCTCTGATAAAAATAATTTCTTAGAATAGTGTTGTGCTGCAAAACACTTTTTCACCAAATTAACAACAGATTGTAAACAGCACACAATTTAGAACACTATAAAAATACACATACAAAAAAATTTCAAAACATTCTGTACACGCCTTTAAAATTACACAATTTTATAAAGGAAGGGAGAGACAGATTGCTCTATAAAAAAAAATAGGAAATTACTGAGTGACTTGGCTAATTTTTATCATTAATTACTGCATTTCTGAAAAAAAAAATTGTATTTTAACACTTTTTGAACAATTTCTTTTTAGGTACCTCACATTCGCAAGATTGTCAAAGACTATTTTAGTTAAAAATGTTAATTATTTATGATCAGTTAGTGTCGCAAAAGTGTTTCACGAATATGCATTGTGTAAGAAAATATTTTTCCTTCACAAACAGCGTTGTCGTGTGTGAAAGAAAATCTGATCTAAGTCGACTTGCCTCATCTAATGGCTTTACTACAACTTAGCTAAGTTACATGAAGCATATAAAGAAGTTACCTCGAGACAGTAAAAGTATTACGAAATTGGGATTCGGCTAAAAACATTAAGAAATTTTTTTTTTTTTTTTTTTTTTTTTTTTTTTTTTTTGATATGTCGACGGGAATAGTTCAGAAGCTAAATTTATGAACTTATGTCTGAATATCTACTTAAAATATGAAAAAATGCATTTGTGAGAAATTAAACTATTTTTCACCACTATGTGAGTTGATTTATTTTTGCCAATAAATAACAATAACTGCATTTCTGTAAAAAATTACGTAATTTTTAACAACACTTTTTGCACAAACTTTTACCTTGCACAACGCATTCACAAAGCAATCAAAAACGATTTTATTTACCGTAATTTCCTGCGTATAATCCGTGGATCAAACAATTCTTTTTCGACCCGCAAATTTTACTTAGTAAATGAAGACAAATATTTACCGCGATCTTTAAACTTTCTTTTTATTTTTTAATTATTCTGGGTCCAGAAATGATTGTCTGATCCGCGAATTATACGCCAAAAATTAAGGTAGTAGTGTTAATTATTATATGCAGTTAGTATCGCAAAAGTATTACACGAATTTGCAGTATGTAAGAAAATATTTTTATTTCACACACAGCATTGTCGTGTATGAAAGAAAATCTGATCTAAGTCTACTTGTCTCATCTAATGGCTACTACTACTACTTACAAGGAAGGTCTCCATACGGGCATACTCAGAAAAATCTGAAAAAATTAAAGAATGTTCTTCTCATATAGTTATAAATGTTTATAAAAAAAATTTCGGCGGAACCTCCTTATAACGTCCGTAAAAAAATAATAAAAATTTCGTTTATTTGGCGATTTATCTCCGGTTGGCGAAAAAACGAAATTTTGAAAAATATGCTTTTACGCTTCGAATACTTTTTAAAGAAAAAACTTTCTATGTTCAATTTATTTAAATAAGTTTAGTTTTGCATTTTTACTTTACTTTAAGTGTAATTTTGTCATATACGTTTATATGTACTTATAACAAAATAAAATTAATATATTTTATCATTTAAAACACAACTTAAATTGATTAAAATTGTTCCAAATTTAAAAATACACTGTTAAAAATCTGCTGCATTTTGTTGCAACGCACACCCTTGCTTATACAGAAAACGGTTACTTGGCCGTGAAATGGAGCTTTCTCATTGGTTGGAATAGAGATATTATATACAAGCGGTGGAGTGCGTTGCAACAAAATGCAGCAGATTTTTAACACTGTATGACACGGTCAATTCATCGTGCTATGGAGCATTCTCATTGGTCAGAAGAGAGATATTCTATAAAAGTTGTGGAGTGACGTTGCAGTAAATGCTGCAGATTTTAAACAGTGAAGTCAATTAAAATCAATTTTCAGATTCGTTAAAATCGTCTGCTTTTGGCGAGGAAATGCACTGCTTGCCAAATCCCGCGTCGCTTTCAGCTTTTCACGCCAATTATTCCAAACTATTTTATTTTTTTACATATTTAATAATGTAATTCCGCCGCTAATTTTCACTGATCCTTTATTACCTACATGAGTAGTTTAGTTCGTATTTTTTTCAAAAAATTCTGAGTATGCCCCCAATGGAGACCTTCCTTGTTAGCTAAGAGTTGTATGAAACATATTAAGAATGTTATCTCGAGATTGTAAGTGTATTATCTCAATACGAAATTGAGATTCTGCTAAAAACATTAAGGGATTATTTCTTTTGGTATGTCGACGGGATTAGTTCAGAAGCTAAATTTATGAACTTATGTCTGAATATCTACTTAAAATATGGAACACTGCAATGGTGAGAAATAAAAATATTTTTCACCACTATGTGAGTTGATTTATTTTTGCCAATAAATAACAAGTAACTGCATTTCTGTAATTTTTAACAGCACTTTTTGCACAATCTTTTTCCTTGAACAACACACATTTATAAGACAATTAAAAACGATTTTAGTTACTAATGTTAATTATTATGTGCAGTTAGTGTAGCAAAAGATTTTCGCGAATTTTCAGTGTGTAAGAAAATATTTTTCCTTCACAAATAGCGTTGTCGTATATGAAAGAAAATCTGATCTAAGTCGACTTGTCTGCTCTAGTGGCTACTACTACTAAGCTAAGTTGTATGAAACATATAAAGAAAGTTATCTCGAGACGGTAAATGTATTATCTCAATACGAAATTGGGATTCGGCTAAAAACATTAAGGAATTATTTCTTTTGATATGACGAAAAGAATAGTTTAGAAGCTACATTTATGAACTTGTGTCTGAATATCTGATTAAAATATGAAAAAATGCAATGGTGAGAAATAAAAATATTTTTCATTATTATGTGAGTTGATTTATTTTAGCCAATAAATAACAATAACTGCATTTCTGTAGAAATTATGTAATTTTTAACAAAACTTTTTGCACGACCTTTTTCCTTGAACAATATATGTACAAGACAATCAAAAACGATTTTAGTTATCGTAATTTTCGGCGTATAATCCGTGGATCAAACAATTCTTTTTCGACCCAGAAATTTTACTTAGTAAATGAAGACAAATATTTACCGCGATCTGTAAACTTTCATTTTATTTTTTAATTATTCTGGGTCCAGAAATTATTGTCTGATCCGCGAATTATTCGCCGAAAATTAAGGTAGTAGTGTTAATTATTGTATGCAGTTAGTATCGTGAAAGTATTACACGAATTTACAGTATGTAAGAAAATATTTTTATTTCACAAGCAGCGTTCTCGTGTATGAAAGAAAATCTGATCTGAGTCGACTTGTCTAATCTAATGGCTACTATTACTACTTAGCTAAGAGCTGTATGAAACATATAAAGAATGTTATCTCGAGATTGTAAGTGTATTATCTCAATACGAAAATGGGATTCGGCTAAAAACATTAAGGGATTATTTCTTTTGGTATGTCGACGGGAATAGTTTAGAAGCTAAATTTATGAACTTATGTGTGAATATCTGATTTAAATATGAAAAATGCAATGGTGAGAAATAAAAGTATTTTTCACCACTGAGTGAGTTGACTTATTTTTACCAATAAATAACAATTACTGCATTTCTGTAAAAATTATGTAAGTTTTAACAGCACATTTTGCACAATCTTTTTCCTTGAACAACACATTTATAAGACAATTAAAGAAGATTTTTGTTGGTAGCGTTAATTATTAGGTGAAATTAGTGTAGCAAAAGTGTTTCATGAATCTGCAGTGTGTAAGAAAACATTTTTCCTTCAGAAATAGCCCAGTCGTGTATGAAAGAAAATCTGATCTATGCCGACACGCCTGATCTAATGGCTACCACTACTACTTAGCTAAGTTCTATGAAACATATAAAGAAAGTTATCTCGAGACGGTAAGTGTATCATCTCAATACGGGATTCGGCCAAAAACATTAAGGGATTATTTCTTTTGATATGTCGACGGGAATAGTTCAGAAGCGAAATTTGTGAACTTATGTCTCAATATGTGTTTAAAATATTTAAAATGGAACGGTGAGAAATAAAAGTATTTTTCTCCAACCTTGTAATATTTTTTTACAAAATCTACCATAGTAATTATAAATGTACTACTATTATAATTAAAATAGTAAATAAAGCCTTTTCGCAAAAATGTTTAAAGATAGAAAACCAACGATTAAAGATGCACAAATAAAGTATAAAAAGGTAGCAAACAGCTCAGCGAGCTAGAAAAAGCAAAACTGAGCAAAGACAGAGAGAAATGCAGGTCTATATACCCGCTACGGGAACGGTCCCGCCTAAAGAAAAGCAACCAATGAGAAGAAAGTAGTCTGAACAACTAGTTGGACAAGTAGAGACATCTACTGGCGAACAAACAGAACAAAAACTGAAAAAAAGCTTTAAATAAAAGATTTCCAAATACTTGGAAAATAAGGCGTACTTGATTAGTCATTGACTAAGGAGTGAGAATTTTCAATATGCTCGCTGAGTTTTTCACTGATGAAGAATCTCGATAGTAAATTCGAAACAGCTGTTTCTACCTTTTTATACATTATTTGTGCATTTTTAACCGTTGTTTTTCTATCTTTAAATACTATTTAATTGCTTGAATTCATAGTAAGGAAATGGTAAAAGTATCAGCATAACATTTATATCTCACTTACATATAATTTTCAATGAGATAGGTTTTCATTCAGTTTGCCCTTTCTGCCGTCTCTGCCCTTTGTCTGTTCCTCTGTCACTGACTGTGTACGAAAAACTGCATAAGACAGAGACTTCAAATTTTGTGTACTTACAGCTGAATACCTCGTGCCACACAACAAATCATAAAAATTTCAAAAAGTCTATAATTTTAATTAAATTAAATTTTTCAGTTTCATCCAATCATTTTTATGATTTAGATTTCACAATGGAACTTTAATTTCAATGTTTTGAGTGAAGGCATTATGGCTTGGAGTTATAGCATCTCCCTAATAAACAGATGACTTTTAGTTCGATCACCGATGCTAGAACTTAAAATTTTCATCCTAAAATGGATTGAATAAGAAAAAATTTTGCATTCATGGCTCATTTAAGAGATTATATTATTAGGTTTCATACATCGGACATTCATAATATTTTTTGAAATTCAATTTTCTTTCTATTTTAAAAACTTTTGCAATTTATTAATAATTCAGTATTTAAAATTTAATTTTAAAGAATTTTTTTCGCTTTTAGAAATGTAAAATTTTATTTTTATCCCCGCATTTTTTTTAAATTTCGGATTTCCATAAAATTTAGAATTTTGGATTTGATTTAAATAATTTGATTTGATAATTTTTAATTTAATCAAAATAAATAACTTCGTTTTATAATTTTTTTTAAATTAAATTTATTGGTGCTACCGCCTATGTAAAAATGTAATAGATATTAATTAACAATTTTATTTCATTAGTAAGAATTTTGGATTTGATTTAAATAATTTGATTTGATAATTCTTAATTTAACTAAAATAAATAACTTCTTTTTACAATTATTTTTAAATTAAATTTATTGGTACTACCATCTATGTAAAAATGTAATAGATATTAACTAACAATTTTACTTTATTAGTTAAATGATAAATAGTTTTGAAAGAAATAATAAACATAACATGTATAATATAAATTTTAAAATGTTCAGGCTTACTTAAAAGGCGATTAAATAATCAATTATAGAAGTTAACCCCTTGGAATGAGCGACACGTATGCGTGACGCAAATAGGCTTGAGAATCCGTGTTTATCGCCATTAGTAAAATTATACTGTGAATTCAGCCTAATTTATTCGGAGCTTTTTCTCGATTTAATAAGACACAAATTTCTGTTTTTTAAAACCGGTGACAAAACATTAAAACTTTCGTAAAAGGCTCCCGTCGCGAAGGGTTTAAACGCTATTTTTATTTAAAAATCTTAGTACTTTCAAACCTTTAAACAGGTTCTTCCTCAGAGAATATTTTCTTTTATAAATACAAATATAAGATTTCGTTTTGAAAAGTGAACGGCTTGAAGATTGAATTTTAGGTGAACGGTAATAAGAAATATTTGATTGTTGTACCATGAAATTTTAATACGTCATTTTCTCAAATTGTCAGGATTTTATTTTTAGGATGTTAAACCATAAACTCGGTATATTATAAGATAGGGCATCATTACACACTTTATTGCTTTTGCATAGGATTTCTATGGATTCTCTGATAACTGATAAGTAATAATTGGATGTTGGGACCATGATTTTCGTATGACCAAAATCTATTGTGATATTCTGTTTGAGATATAAACGTGACAGAGCAGTAGATTGGCGACAATGTATATCTCTTTTATGTTCTTTTATTCTTTTGTAGCACTTTCCAACAAAGTTGAAAAGTGCTTATGCATTCGGTTTGTCTGTCCGTCTGTCCACGCTCTAACTCTCGTAAATATACTCGGATCGTCATGAAACTTTTAGGCGTTAATAACGTTTACCCGAGCACAAACCCTATTGAAAATTAAGGTTCTGCCATGATTAGTTTATTTACAGGGACAGTCAAAAGTTTTCCATTACATTACGGCCTAGGGGGAAAAATTGTTTCAAATGAATTTTAAAGATGTTACACCCTGTCAAACATCTTCAAATTTATATGCATCAACAAAATGCACCAAAATATGTATATCCAGCGAAAAGAATAGGATACTACTCTACTATCCCGTCGACCGATTTCGCTAAATTTTACAAATCGCCAAACTAATAGCCAGATTATACATATTGACGTAATTTTTATTTTAAATAACAAATAAAAAAAATAATAATAATCAGTAGAATATTAATAAAAATACAAACAAAGAATAGAAATAAAAATCACTTAATGACGTTTTAAACACGTGTATCATATTTAATGTCACTAGCTGACCCGCCCGGCGTTGCCCGGGTCCGTATTAGCAATATTAAACGAACTTGAAATTTGTATGATTTTATCAATAACTGGAAGCATGCAGAAATGCATTGTCTGAAATACGTCGCAGCTGACTTTGTGAAAAATCAGTTTTAAAAACAACAACTAATATTAAACTCTAAAAATACTTAAAATGAGCAATGAGAAACACGGGAGGGAACATGTATCCAACGATTGCGTTAGTTTCGTGTTAAAGTGTTGATATTTTCTTAGCAGACGATTTTTTGTGATAAATACATTATCTGTTTTATATTTCTTAATGATATTCCTCTGGACCGAGTTGGCGCATTGCCAAGATTTGCTTCCTCTGGACCGAGTTGGCGCATTGCCAAGATTTGCTCCCCTGTGCCTCAATTAATTATCCTCGGAATTCCTTTTATTTATAGAGATTGAATTGACATTTGTGATAATCCATTATTGGCATTTAATCTTATAATTTGGTGATAGTATTTTGATAGACGGGATAACCTAGTAGTACCAAGAATAGTTATTATTAATTTACAGGACCATACAAAAGAATTCCAATACATAATAATAAAGGGAGAAATTGTTTGCGATACATTTCAATTAAGGTGAACGATTTCATATATAATCAAATTGATATACGTTGCGGAGGATTAATATGAGTTATTTCATGCATAATACTAGCACATATCATTTACAGGGACGCACAAAAGCTTTCATATAGTATATTCTATACGAAGTCCTGTATATTATGGAAGGTGGCTGTTAGATGGTTGAAATGGATTTTCAATTGTGATATACGCTTTTAAGTTTCACTAGATGTATGCATATTATAAGGTTTATATAAATGCTAATTGTTACACAATTTAGGTATACAGGGTTACACAAAAGATCTCGGAAAGGTTACTGAATATGAGCGTAATTTTCTTAAAGTTGGTTTTTAAATATGTTATGCCTATTTATAATGAACGTCACTTAGTTTACTAAGAAATGATTGCAGAATATAGATAAAATGATATACACGGTCACGCAAATTACTGGATACATGGTCGCCTTTGGATGATAATTTCTAGAAATTTGATTTAAGTAGTTTAAAAAGAATTTATTTTTAAACTAAACTTTTGCAAAATATTTTCGTGCATTAAAAGTACTATGTATATAAAGGGCTAAACAAAAGTATTCATGTATTTTCCATCAATTAGTATAAACTGTTGAAAGGAAAATTTCAACCAGTTAGGCATTTTCTTGCTAAACTAAATTTTATCATTATATAGTCTATATATTAACCGGTAGATCAAATACAGAGCTTTTCATAAGTATTTGAATACATTTTTGGATATGAACAATAATACGTTATTTCCCTGGAAAATGAAGTTTTGTTAATGATTTCAAGAAGTGTTGGAAAGTTCTTCATAATCTATGTTGAACGCATGATCTTTCTTACTTGTTTGAGTTTTATATTGGTTTTCCCGATTTATTCCATTAATTTATTGCAATCAGTTTTAAAAGGGATGTATACATACCAGCTAATTCAACTTCCGGTATTGGATCGATTTTTGTAGAAATTACTTCTTTTAATTTCTTTAGAGGACAGGCTATTAAATTTATATTGTGTTTCAGTAGAGCATATCTTAATTTTTCTTATAGACCAGGGAAATAGTTAAACTTTTTGTATATCATTTCTTTATCATTTGCTTTTTTGATATTTTCATGAAAATTAAATTGATGAATGAGTTTATTAATGAGAATTGTTGAAAATCCATTTTCTTCAGCGATATTTCTGATGGTGTTAAGCTCTTTTCTAAATATTTATCTGAACATACTTTAAAATCACGTCTAATGTAAAATTTGTAGGCTGCAATTTTATATAAAAATGGTGATGAGCTATTACATAGGATCTATTATTTGATTTGATTGATTTCCTATAAACATCTCTGTCAATGCTGAGGTTTTCTTCGTTTTTAACTAAATTAACGTCAAGGAAAGGTAAGCTTCAATGTGTCTCAATCTCAAGAATAAATTTTATATTATCATCAAGCTCATTTATTTTATTAAGGAAAAGATTTAAATCGTGTAAAATATTTTCCCAGATAGTAAAATATCGTCTACGAATCTATATCATATTGTAGGTTTCATATCAAATTTAGCTAATATTCTTTCTTCTAACGGTCATAATTTAATTACAATATAATTAATAATAATGATAATATAATTATAAGATACCGAGCTTATGGTTTAATATCCTAAAAATAAAACCCTGACAATTTGAGAAAATGACGTATTAAAATTTCATGATACAACAATCGAATATTTCTTTTTACCGTTCACCTAAAATACTACTATTTCAATCTTCAAGCCGTCTGTTCATTTTTCAAAACGAAATCTTATATTTGTGTTTATAAAAGAAAATATTCTCTGAGGAAGAACCTGTTTAAAAGTTTGAAAGTACTAAACTTTTTAAATAAAATTAATTTTTAATATCTATATTTGTTTATTTAATCGCCTTTTAAGTAAGCCTGAACATTTTAAAGTTCATATTATACATTTTATGTTAAAAGCAAGGCGAAAATTTCATTTTGTCATATATATTAGAAATAATAAACGTAATCCTCTGTGGAATCTATGATCCTATTTACCCACATGTTTTCTTTCTACAGGGTTCGTATACAACTCCGACAATTTCTAGAACAGGGAATTCTTCTATACATGTATATTCTTATGAAAAAATCTCTCCTTAACCCTTTATCTACCATTATGAATTCAGGAAAATTTTACATTTCTAAAGCATTTTAAGTAAATTGTTTAAACTAAATTAAAAGATTCACTAATCATTTAATACATTTTTGAAGTATTTTAAAAGAATTGAAGGATTTTAGAAGGATTAATTAAATTTGAATTTACAAGGATTTTGTGCAATATTCATAACCCCACTCTAATCTTTTATTTTAAATTATTTTCTTAGTATTTTCTTAATATTAGAATTATAAAATGTACAAATATGATGTTCTTACTGTATAAACAGTATAAAAGAAATATTTCCGCATTGAAAAATCCCCATCTACCTCCCTCAGCGCCAAGAAAGCTGAATTTTTTCTTTTGTGTATCCAGTAATACTTTTGGAACACGATAAAGTAATGTATCTGTAACTCATTCTAAACAGTATTACAACTAATTGACATATTAAAAGAATTTTACAATATGTAATCATAATAATACTTATAAGTACCGTCGGTAGATAAAGGATTAAATAGTGTGAAATTCCTGCGTTTAAGATAAATTTCTTTTTTAGCAAAAAATTATTGTTATTTTTCTTGGAAAATATTCTGAAGCGTAATGATCCCTGTTTCTATTTTTCGAGCTGAGTTCGGAATCCTAAATAAATATTTAAAAAGATTTTTTTTCTTTTATTCACAAAAAGTGCTATAGCGCATGAAAGAAAATTTCATGTATTGGCTCATTCGAAAAGTTATGTCCATTTAAAAAGACTTATTATAATATAAAAATTTTCTATAATAGAAATTGATTTTTTTTATATGTAAGGAATTGCATTTTTTTTATTTTTCATTATATATAAAAACATTATAACAATGTAAAAATTATTGTAATGGTTAAATTTATATTTTTATCCATTATAATTTGGACTATTGTATTTTTTGTTTGTCTTCAAATATTCTTATCTTCAAATATTTGAAAATTTAAATATTCAGCACTCTACCAAAAATGTAAATTTATAAAATAAAGGGGCAAATAAAAAAAATTGATTTAATTTGTAAAAAAAAAAAAAAAAAAAAAAAAAAATAAATAAAATAAAAAATAAAATAAAAAACAGTTTGGGGGCTTCTATAAAGATATACCCTGTATAAAGAAATAGTTTTTAGTTGCATTATTTCTGTTTTTGCGTGCAACAATTTTCATAAATTTATGAATTTCAGACTTTTGGAAGCAATATACGATAAATATACCAGTTTGATACGCAATTTTTTAAAGATTTTACGAAAAAGATAACCCATTAATAAAAAAAAATTAAATCGTAAACTATCACCATGTTACTGACATTTCTGTCCAATTAGATTTTTTTACGAAATCTATATGAAATAAAAAAAAGAATACTGCCCAGTTAAACTGAAGGCATTGAGCTCATAGGCTACAAATACTAATTGCACATTAAAGCTTTATATTTTCAAGGGTTAATTCCGTTCGAAAAAAAAAAATTAAGAAGGGGAAACAGCTCTCCCCTTTTCTCTTTTTTTATACTTAATCATTGAACCTCCTATACTATCAAAGACATGCTTTATCATATAAAAAATCTATATCCAAAATTCAGAGCAAATTAGATAATTCTTAATAAAAACCCATTTAGCATTTATATAATTTAAAAAGAGTTATCCCCCTCTTTTATACTTAACCATTAAACTTCCAAAACTATTCAGAGATTTGAACGAAATCTGAAAATTCTGCTTGAAAAACCCATTTGTATAAATTAAGGGGGGGGGGACATTAGAACCCCTGTTCCCCTTATTTATACTTATTCAATGAACACCTAATAACAGTCACGGAATCGCCTCATCAGAATGATCCTAATCTAAATTTTGAACGAAAACTTAATTCTGCATTAAAATCCCATTTATATCAACTAACGGGGGGGGGGGGCATTAGAACCCCTGTTCCCCCTATTTATACTTAATCAATGAACACCTAATAACAGTCACGGAATCGCCTCATCAGAATGATCCTAATCTAAATTTTGAAAACTTAATTCTGCATGAAAATCCCATCTATATCAACTAACGGGGGGCATGAGCCCCCCGTTCCCCCTCTTATACATATCGAATGAACTCCAAAAACTAATCAGGGAAGCGCCTTGTCAGGATATACCTACATACAAAATTTCAAGTGGATCGGATATTTTTATCATGAGTTATCGCGTTACGTACATACGAACATACATACAGAACGGGCGGGCACATAAGCTCTCAGGCTATGATAGCCTGTGAGCTAAAAAACTAACAAGATATTGCGTTTGAAATTTCTGAAAAAGATTTTTTCTTTAACAAACAGCGATGTCATGTACTAAAGGAAATCTGATCAAAGTGGAGGATTTAAAGTACTCAGCTAAATTGGATGAAAGGAAAGGAGAAAAGATAAGGGTATGATCTGAGCACAAAATTAGGATTTAGATGAAAAAAAAAACAATAAAGATTCTTCTTTTGATATATCATTAGATATCGATTCGAAAAGAAGTGCATAAATCTATAGGTGAATATTTGATCAAGGTATGAGAAAAGTTCAGAATAAAAAATGTGTGGTTTGGAGGATTTTTTTTTCAAACTAGTGTAAATGAATATTTTTTAATCCTTTCATTCTCATGACAGAATACATTATAGAATTTCCGTAATTCAAAGAATCTTAAAAAACACCAGAAAATTTCACTGATAAATTTCGATTCATTTAAATATGAAATGTCTGTATACATTCCATACTTACCGGGTGTCCCAAAAATGACTGATGGATTTTAAAATTCAATAACTTGCAAACGGTGACAGCTATTTAAAAAATTTTTGCAGGAAAGTTATGTTTAATGTCAGGAATTTTTTACCGCAACATTTGATTTTAGTTCGAATTTCAAACAATAGGTGGCGTTGACGGCGATTGAAGGCCAGGTGATCAGTGCTGAGTGAAGCGTCGACCTGGCCTTCAATAGCCGTCAGCGCTACCTATTGTTTGAAATTCGAACTAAAATCAAGTGTTGCGGTAAAAAAAAAAAAAAAAAAAAAAAAAAAAAAAAAAAAAAAAAAAAAAACTCACATTATACAGAACTTTCCTGCAAAAATTTTTTAAATAGCTGTCACTGTTTGCAAGTTATTGAATTTTAAAATCCATCAGTCATTTTTGGGACACCCGGTAAATACTACTTGTTAACCGTTTAAACGCCAATGTTCCCAAATGGGAACATTGCATTATTTGATATATAAAGCATATATTTTCCAACTTAATAACGATGTCCTTATTTTTCCTGTAAAACATAAGGTTGATTTCAACTTTTGAAAAAAGAAAAATATTTATGTTAAGGATTTATCACAGGTATAAGGAATATGCAAATTCATTAATTTGCATAAAAATATATTATTTGTTTTTATCGTTTTGTCTATATTCCTTACATTTTACCGCTAGAAATCTAAATGTTTTTAGAATTCAAGAAAATACTCAAGACCAATATACAATAACATATAGCGGAAAATAATTTATTATTTTTGTATAGGTTGTCAGTCAATAATCATGTTCCAAAAGGCGAACACTGGAATGAAAACAGCCAAAAAAACTGCAGAAATATTTTTTGTTATTTTTTAAAGTTGTATGCATAAATTAAAACATTTGAAGCTGTAATATAGGAAAAATAAAATTATTATTACATTGCGATATTAATTCGGCGTGTAAACGGTTAAATAAAAATACTTGTTAATACTACTTGTTGTTACTACTTAGAAATACTTGTTAAATAAAATAAGAATTTCTATGTTAATTATCTGGATGAATTTGGAATATCTGAATTAAATATAGAATGAAGAATAAGGAATGTTTTGGTGCTATTTGGATTCACTGGGAGTAAAAGGGTTAAACGCATTATACTTGTTCTATTGCAAGAATTTTCATAAATTTATGAATCTCATATCATTGAAAATGACACGCAGGGATGAAATTTCCGCTTTTTGCACACTAGTATTTTGTTAAAGAAAATACTATTCAATTTAATCGGAATATTTTTGCAGTATATTAGAACAAAATTTTCTATAATAAAATGCCGCTGTATAAAAACATGGAAATCTCATCTCTAAATACAAGATAAATATTCTAGTTTTATTAGCAATTTTTTTTTATATTTTACAAATATGATAACCGATTTAGTAGAGAAATTAAATCGTGATATGGCACCAAGTTACTAATACTTCTGTTTAATTAGATGTTTTTAATAAAATCTATATAAAAAATAACAAGATATAAATTTCTGAAAAAGATTTTTTCCTTAACAAAAAGCGATGTCATGTACTAAAGGAAATCTGATCAAAGTTTATATGGACTTACAGTATTCAGCTAAATTGGTTGAAAGGAAAGGAGAAAAGATAAGACTATGATCTGAGCACGAAATTGGGATTTAGATAAAAACATTAAGGGATTCTTCTTCTGATATATCATTAGATATCGATTCAAAAATAAGTTCATGAATTTATAGGTGAATATTTGATTAAAATATGAGAAAAATTCTGGATAAAAAATGCGAGATAAAGATAACAATATTTATTAATTAGATTTTTTTATGAAATCTATATGAAAAAAAATAGTTGTTGCATTTGAACTTTCTGAATTGTTTTTTCCTTAACAAAAAGCGATGTCGTGTACTAAAGGAAATCTGATCAAAGTGGATATCTACTTACAGTACTCAGCTAAATTGGATAAAAGGAAAGGAAATAAGATAAGGGTATGATCTGAGCACGAGATTGGGATTTAGGTAGAAACATTATGGGATTCTTCTTGTGATATATCATTACATACCGATTCGAAAAGAAGTTCATGAACCTATAGGTGAATATTTGATCAAGATATGAGAAAGATTCAGGATAAAAAATGCGAGATATAAATAACAATATTTATTAATTAGATTTTTTTATGTAATCTATATAAAAAAAATCAGATGTTGCATTTGAACTTTCTGAAAAAGATTTTTTCCTTAACAAAAAGCGATGTCAAGTACTAAAGAAAATATGATCGAAGTGGATTAGGACTTACAGTACTCAGCTAAATTGGATGAAAAGAAAGGAGAAAAGATAAGAGTATGATCTGAGCACGAAATTGGGATTTAGATAAAAACATTAAGGGGTTCTTCGTCTGATATATCATTAGATATCGATTCGAAAAGAAGTTCATGAACCTATAGGTGAATATTTGATTAAAATATGAGAAAAATTCAGAATAAAAAATGTGAGGTTTGGAGGATTTTTCAAAGTTGTGTAAATGAATATTTTTTAATCATATTATTCCCATAGTAGAATACGTTATAGAATTTCTATAGTTCAAAGAATCTGAACTAACAGCAGAAAATTTCACTGATAAATTTCGATTTATTTAACTATGGAGTTTCTGTTATTAAATAAAACAAGTATTTCAATTTTAATTATGCGGTATGAATTTGGAATACCTGAACTAAATAGCGATTGAAGAATAAGGAATGTTATGATGCCATTTGGACTCACTCGTTTGAAAGGTTTAAACGCATTATATTGGTTCTATTGCAAGAATTTTAATAAATTTATGAATTTCAGATGTTAGAAAATAATACACAGGGGTTAAATTTCTGCGTTTTGCACACCAGTATTTAGTTAGAGAAAATATTTTTTCATTTAATCGTAGCATTTTTGCGATATATAAGAATAAGAATTTCTTTAATAAAATGCTGGCGCGCAAAAATGCGGAAATCTAATCTCTAAATACAAGATAAATATACTAGTTTTATTAGAATTTTTTTTTTTTTTTTTTGTTATTTTACAAATATGAAAACCGATTTAAAAGACAAATTAAATCATAATACGACACCTGTTTAATTAGACGCTTTTAATAAAATCTATATAAAAAATAACTAGATATTGCATTTGAAATTTCTGAAAAAGATTTTTTCCTTAACAAAAAGCGATGTCATGTACTGAAGAAAATCTGATCAAAGTGGATATCGACTTACACTACTTAGATAAATTTGGATGAAAGGAAATGAGAAAAGATGAGGGTTATGATCTGAGCACGAAATGTGGATTTAGATGAAATAAACATTAAGGGATTCTTCTTTTGATATACTATTTTACATTGATTCTATCTTTATCTATTTTTACATATCATTTTACATTGATTACACACACCAGTATTTTCTTAGAGAAAATATTATTTAATTT
The DNA here is from genome assembly GCA_964019185.1 of Maratus speculifer. Lineage (NCBI taxonomy): Eukaryota > Metazoa > Arthropoda > Arachnida > Araneae > Salticidae > Maratus > Maratus speculifer. Next base: position 140,988,755 of record OZ025302.1, on the reverse strand, counting down.
AATCGGAACATTTTTGCGATATATCAGAACAAATTTTCTTTAATAAAATTCTGATTCTTTAATAAAAATACTACTCCCTCTGTCCCAAATTAGTTGCGGCATTTGAATACTTTTGTTCTGATTATTAATATTTATGATTTCATGTTTCTGTTTTAACGTTTTTGAGAAAGCTTTAACATCAATCTACAAAATTTACTTACCTAGCATTCCCCACGTCATTCCATAAATCATTTTTTGAATCAGTTTACAAAATCCCGTTTCACTTGCTAATAAGCCACGCCCAAATTTGCAAAGATTCTTTTAACAGTAATTACATAAAACTATCATCAAGCTAATGAATCGTAAATTCATTTTCAAACATTTCATTCTAGCATTTCTAAAAAGTATCCTTTAGCTTGACGATGCTGCAAACAAAATCATATTCTGTCGATTTTTACTTTCTTCTATCTTTACAAGAAGAAAGTATTGGATTCATGAAAATTTTCGACTTCCGGTTTTCGACGGATTTATACGTTTTAGAAGGTCCTGAACACGTTTTGACTATTTTTAGAAAATGTCTGTCTGTGAGTCTGTCCGTCTGTCCGTCTGTCTGTCTGTCTGTCTGTCCGTCTGTCTGTCTGTCTGTGTGTCTGTCTGTCTGTATGTGACAAAAAATTTGTGGGCGCTCTATCTCAAGAACTAATGCTCGAAATTTAATAAAATTTTATATTCAGTTAGACCTTGATATGAATTAGTGCCTATTGGTTTTTGGTGAAAATTGGCCTGCAGGTGGCGCTGCTATACTACGTTTTTCATGATTTTCAAGATTGCTATATCTCAAGAACTAATGCACAGAATTTCACCAAACTTCCGATTCTGTGACCCCTTGATATACATAGACGCTGATTAAGTTTTGGTGTAAATTGGTCAGCAGGTGGCGCTGCTATGCCACGTTTTTCATGATTTTCATGATAGCTATATCTCAACAACTATCGCACAGAATTTCACCAAACTTCAGATTCTGCGATACCTTGAGATACATAGCCGCTGATAAGGTTTTGGTGTGAACTGCCCTATAGGTGGCGCTGCTATGCTACATTTTGCACGATTTTTGCGATAGCTATATCTCAAGAACTAATGCAGAGAACTTTATCAAATTTTAGATTCTGTTACACTAGAATATATAACATAATTAGACGCTGATTACATTTTGGTATTAACCTTGCAACAGGTGGTGCAGCTATGCTGCATTTTGCAGGATTTTTCCGATAGCTATATCTCAACAACCAACGCACAGAATTTCATCAAACTTCAGATTTCGTTACAAAATGACATATAATATAATTACACGATGATTACGTTTTGTTATAAATCCTTCAACTGATGGTGCTGCTGTGCTATATTTTACACGGTTTTTTTTAAACTATATCTCAAAAACTAATGCACAGAATTTCATCAAACTTCAGATTCTTTTACACCATAACATAATTAGACGCTTTTTTACGTTTTGGCAAAAATTTTCCAAGAAATGGTGTTGCTGTGCTACGTTTTGCAAATTTTTTGTTATAACTATATCTCAAGAACTAATGGACGAAATTCTATCAAATTTCAGATTCTGTTAGGTCTTGACATAAATAGATGCGTATTAGGTTTTAGTATAAATTACCAACATGAGGCACTACTAAGCTCATTTTCTCAAAATATTAATTAAATTTTTCGTTTTAGGCTTTTCGGATACCAGAATCTCATTAGGCTAGGTCAAATGTTCGAGGAAATTCGATAGTGGGTAACTTTGGGGTCACCACATTTTTTTTTTTTTTTTTTTTTTTTTTTTTTAATATTAAAATGTACTTATGAGATAGAAGAAAGTTTTGGGATTGACACATCCAACTAGTTTTTCTATTAGACTGGGCTTAATGTTGGATGAAATACGTTCCAAAACTTTATTCGTCTTGAGAATTCTGTGTTTTATTGATTTACGAATTATAACAGCCTATGATAATCTTCGCAGAGAATTTTTCCTTTTATTTGGAATCTTTAATTTTGCTAATTAGTTAAAAAAATCTTTTTTTTTTTTTTTTTTTTTTGTCAGCATTTACAATTTTTTTGTAAACTTACATTCTAAATACCCTCATCTTTTATTTTTGACGCCTTTGTCTGCTTCTGCAAACGGAATGTGATGATGAACATTGAATTTAATAGCTGCAGCAGTTATGGAATTATGGATTAGCTTACGATTTTTCAATCATCACTGCAAACATTCTAGTACAGAAAGCGCTTCTTATTATTCATTTACTTCTTCAGGATATTATTTCTTATTTCTATTACTTTACATTCGTGTTTGACTGTTTATGACACCTAGTATGCATCATTATATTCATTCTAGTATAATTTTACTGGTGTCGATTTACTAAATTGCATCACAAGTTATCTATGACTCCGCCTACTTGATATGTCGCAACTAATTTGGGACAAAATTTTCAACCTAAATGTCGCAACTAATTTGGGACAGAGGGAGTATCTTTTTTTGCAATTTTTTTATATTTTACAAATATAACCGATTAAAAAAATTAAATCGTGATATAACACCATGTTACTAACATTTATGTTTAATTAGATGTTTTTAATAAAATCTATATATATATATATATATACAGGGTGTCCCTAAACAAATGGTATATACGCTAGGGGGTGATAGAACACATCAAGACGAGTAATAGTAAATAAGAAACCAAGGGTCCCAAACGTTTTCCAAAGGAGATAGCCGCCATTAAAGTTTGGGATCCAAAATTTCAAATACGCATAAAAACCAAAAAAATTGGTCGATTAATTTGCGGTTTTCACTAAAACTATTCTTTATGTTGGTACTTTCTTGAAAATAAATTATAAAGATAAATTTCGAAAAATGCCGATAGAGGGCGCGTTAGACTTTGAAGTAATGAAAAACTATTTTTTGCCGTGATTTTTTGCATCTCATTAAATGGAGTTTTCGTTTTCGTTTTTCGTAAGCTTAGACTTAAATTTTGAGCTCAAAATCTGAACAGTTGGGAGTGGTTAAGTAGCACAAACTTAACTGTGTTCAGAGGGATTAAATTTCAAATGATTATAAAAAACGGAAAAATTGGTCGATTGATTTGCGGTTTTCACTAAAACTATTCTTTATGTCGGTATTTTATTGAAAATGAATTATAAAGATAAATTTCAAAAAACGCCGTTAGAGGGCGCCTTAAACTTCAGGCGCTTTAGACTTTGGAGTAACGAACAACTATTTTATACGTTATTTTTACGTCTCATTAAATGTTTTCCTAAACTTAGACTTAAACTTAAATTTTGAGCTCAAAATCTGAATAGTTGGGAGTGGTTAAGTAGCACAAACTGAACTGTGTTCAGAAAGTTCAAATTTCAAATTATAACAAAAAATAGAAAAATTGGTCGATTCGTTTGTGGTTCAAAATAAAACTATTCTTTAAGTCAGTATCTTCTTGAAAATGAATTTTAAAGATAAATTTCAAAAAATTCCGTTAGAGGGCGCCTTAAACTTCAGAGTAACCAACAACAAATTTTAATCGTTATTTTTTGTATCTAATTAAATGTTTTCCAAAACTTGTTAAATGTTTTCGAAATCTTAGGTTTAAACTTAAATTTTGAACTCAAATTCTGAATCGTTGGGAGGGGTTAAGAAGCGCAAACAGAAATGTGTTCAGGAGTTGAAATTTAACCCCCCCCCCCCCAATCGAACACAGTTTATTTTTGCGCTACTTAAACACTCGCAACGACTCAGAATTTGATCTCAAAATTTAAATCTAAGCATTTGAAAGCATTTAAAGAGATTTAAAAAAATAACGATTAAAAATAGTTGTACGCTACTCTAATGTCTAAGGCGCCCTCTATCGGCATTTTTGAAATTTATCTTTGAAATTTTTTTTTCAAGAAAACACTGATTTAAAGAGTAGTTTTAGCAAAAACCGCAAACGAATCGACTAATTTTTCCGTTTTTTTTTATAGCTTTCCGTTTTGTTTGAAAGTTAAACTCTCTGAACAGAGTTCAGTTTGTGCTACTTAACCACTCCCAACTATTCAGATTTTGAGTTCAAAATTTAAGTTTAAATCTAAAGCTACGAAACCATTTAATGAGATGCAAAAAATAACGGCAAAAAAAATAGTATTAGGATGGATTATTTCGTTAATCCGAAGTCTAAAGCGCCCTCTATCGGTATTTTTTGAAATTTATATTTATAATTCATTTTCAATAAAATACCGACATAAAGAATAGTTTTAGTGAAAACCGCAAATCAATCGACTAAATTTTCCGCTTTTTATAATCATTTGAAATTTAAACCCTCTGAACATAGTTAAGTTTGTGCTACTTAACCGCTTCCAACTATTCAGATTTTGAGCTCAAAATTTAAGTTTAAATCTAAGCCTACGAAACCATTTAATGAGATGCAAAAAATAACGGCAAAAAAAATAGTTTTTCATTACTTCAAAGTCTAAAGCGCCTTCTATCGGCATTTTTCGAAATTTATCTTTATTATTTATTTTCAAGAAAATACCAACATAAAGAATAATTTTAGTGAAAACCGAAAATCAATCTACCAATTTTTCCGTTTTTTATGTGTATTTGAAATTTTGGACCCCAAAATTTAATGGCGGCTATCTCCTTTGGAAAACGTTTGGGACCCTTGGTTTCCTATTTACTATTCCCCTAGCGTATATACCATTTGTTTAGGGACACCCTGTATATATATATATATATATATATATATATATATATATATATATATATATATATAAACTAGATATTGGATTTGAAATTTCTGAAAAAAAAATTTCCTTAACAAAAAGCGACGTCATGTACTAAAGGAAATCTGATCAAAGCGGATATGGACTTACAGTACTCAGCTAAATTGGATGAAAGGAAAGAAGAAAAGATAGCGATATGATCTGAGCATAGAATAAGGATTTAGATTAAATAAACATTAAGGGGGCTCAGAGGTTGAAAACTTTTCAAAACATCGATTTTTTATTATCTAATTTGTTTATTCAATTAATTCTGAACTCAATGCAAAAAACCGCATAAAAATATTTCCATTTTTAACGGAGTTATAAGCGTTTATGTGTCAACACTTTCATAGCCGCACCCATATAATTTCAACTTTAAGTCGCGTTTTCTCAAAACTTGATTTTTGGCGAGTAACACCAAGATAAAAAAAACTATTTGATGGAATGGCTTATTTTTATTTATTTATTTACTTGTTTATTTATTTTTTGCATGCATATAACATCATTATCTATAGAATGAATTAATATGTTTTAGATATTTTAATATTTTGAGTATTTTTAATGAAAAAAAAAGTTTTATTTTTAGGAGGGTTTAAATTTTCAAATTTAAGATTTTTTAATAATTTTTTAAAGTGATAGTTATATCCTTAATTCATTCTACTGGTGGGACAAAAAAAAAAAAAAAAGAACGATGTCATGAACTAAAGGAAATCTCATCAAAGTATATATGGACTTACACTACTCAGCTAAATTGGATAAAAGGAAAAGAGAAAAAATAAGGGTATGATCTGAGCACAAAATTGGGATTTAGATAAAAACATTAAGGGATTCTTTTTTTGATATATCATTTTACATTGATTCGATCTTTATCTATTTTTATACATCATTTTACATTGAGATAACCAATAAAAAGGAAAAAATAAATCGTGAAACAGCACACTGTTACTGAATTTACTGTTTAATAAGATTTTATTATGAAATGTATATATATATATACAGTAGAACCCCGATAATTCGGATTAACTGGGACCAGACCCAATCCGGATTATCGAAAATCCGGATTATCCGGAGAATAAGAAAACTAGTCGTTGGGGGCCACCGTAATACTTACCCATCATGGATATGTATATGAAAATAAAACACGTGAAAACTATTTATACAATGCATTCATAAACAAAATTTAAATATTGTTAATATACATAGTAATGCTATATTAAAGAACTGCTGATGTACCAATTTCGGCAAATTATATAAAACACCAAACTACTCAAGTAGTACCGAACTGCGTATAAGAAACATCCTTATAACTCCAAAAATAATAATTCTATTAACTAACAATTAACTGAGTCGGATTAAGCGTCTCATTTCCAATTAAAATATACTTCTGAATTGAAATTTGAATGAAATACAGGGTCATGAAAAATCGAAGAATGTGGAAAACAGGATTACAAATATCTCAGCAACTAATAATCCGATCGGCCTCGTTCTATATGCAAAATGTGTGTTATTTTATTGCCTTTTACGTCCATTCCTTAGAACAAAAAAATTCGAAAATTTTTGTATACCTTCCATTAGAACGAATTTTTCGAGAGTCCGAAAAAAATAGTTCCGGATAATCGAGGTTGCTGATATTAAATAGGGTTCGTCCCATTTTTACATACTAACTACATGCAAATTTTCAAGTCTCTATCTCAATTTGTTCGGGAGATAGAGCGTTTACAGACAGACAGACTGACAGACGGACGGCAAAAAATTTTTTCTAAAAATATGTTTTTCGAAATCTCCACTATTTAAAACGTGTAAATCCGTCAAAAAAAATTTCGATTTTCAAAACGATTGCAAGACTTACCCTATACTACGTATGATGGGTAAGTAAAAATGGAATAAAATAAAACATACTTACAGAAATCACCTTTATATTAAACTTATTGAATAATTACAGACAGTAAAAATGTTTACTTTGCTTAAATCTTCCAAAAAGATTTCAGAAAAAGTTTTTTTTAAATTCAGAATATGACGATGAAACAAATTAATGTTATAGAAATTAGCCAATCGCTTCTCAAACTTGAAAAAAAAATGACCAAATCAATCCGGATTATCCGGAGATCCGGATTAACGGGGTCCGAATTTACGGGGTTCTACTGTATATATATATATATAAAAACTTGATTTTGCATTTGAAATTTGTGAAAAAGAATTTTTCCTCAACAAAATTCGATGTCATGTATTAAAGGAAATCTAATCAAAGTGGATATGGACTACTCAGGATTGGATAGAAGGAAAGGAGAAAAGAGAAATGTATAATCTTAGCACGAAATTGGGATTTCGATAAAAACATTAAGGGATTCTTCTTTTGATGACATTGAATTTTTAAAAAGTTCATAAGTGAATATTTGATGGAAATATAAGAAAAGTTTTGTATAAAAAATGCGGGGTTTGGAGATTTTTTTTACAACCTTCTGTAAATGAATCATTTCTAAGCGCATTGTTTGTGTTCTTAATAGCTAAAATTTTCATAAATTTATGAATTTCAGATCTTTAAAAATAATACACAGGGATGAGACTTCCGCGATTTTGAACACCAGTATTTTGTTAGAGAAAATATTGTTTCATTTAATCGTAGCATTTTTGCGATATTTCAAAACAACATTTTCTTTAATAAAATACTGGTGTTCAGAAACGCGGAACGTTCATCTTTAAATACAAGATAAATGTATTATTTTATTCGCAACTTTTTTAACATGTTACAAGTAAGGTAACCGATTAAAAAGAAAAATTAAATCGTGAAATAACACAACGTTACTCACATTTCTCTTTAATTTGATTTTCTTTATGTAATCTATAAGAAAAATATAATAAGATATTGCATTTGCAATTTCTGAGAAAGATTTTTTCCCTTAACAAAAAGCAATATTATGTACGAAGGGAAATCTGATCAAAGTGGATATGGACTTCCCGTACTTAGCTAAATTGGATGAAAGAAAAGGAAAGAGGATAAGGGTATGAGCACGAAATTGGGATTTAGATAAAAACATTAAGGAATTCTTCTTTTCATATATCATTAGATATTGATTCAAAAAGAAGTTCATGAATATATACGTAAATGTTAGATATGTGAAAAGTTCAGGATAAAAAATTCGAAGTTCGGAGACTTTTTTACAACATTAGTTAATGAATCGTTTTTAAACGCATTATTTGTGTTCTTAGTTGCAAAAATTTTCATGAACTTATGAATTTCAGATTTTTGAAAATAATACGCTGGGATGAAATTTCCTCGCTTTTGCGCACCAGTATTTTGTTAGAGAAAATATTATTTTACTTTATCGGAATGTTTTTGAGATATAAGAGAACAACATTTTCACCAAAAATATACTGGTGTACAAAAACGCTGAAATCTCATCCCTAAATACACGATAAATGTACTAGTTTTATTTAAAAAATTTTAATATTTTACAAAGAAGATAACCGATTAAAAAGATAAATTGGGAAATAACACCATGTTACTGATATTTCTGTTTAATTATTTTTTTTTTTTAATGAAATCTCTATGAAAAAAATATCTAGCTTTTGCATTTGAAATGCCCCCCCCCCCAAAAAAAAAAAATTCCTTAACAAAAAGCGATGTCATGTACTAAAAGAAATATGATCAAAGTGAAGAAAGACTTAAAGTACTCAGCTAAATTGGATGAAAGGAAAGAAAAGAATATAAGGTTATGATATGAGCACGAAATGTGGATTTAGCTGAAAACATTAAGTGATTCTCCTTTGATATATCATTTGACAGGAATTCTAAAAAAAAGTTCATGAATCTATAGGTGAATATTTGATCAAAATATGAGAAAAGTTCAGGATAAAAATGAAAGATTTAAATAACAATTTAAAATATTTGATTTTTAGAGGTGGTGCTCCATAACGCGATTTAAAGCTGAGTGCATGTTTCCTCCGAGTTCATTTTATGTCATCCTTCAAGCTAAAGAAAATTTAAAAATGTGTATTCAGTTATTCTTTATATGCATACTTATAATGTAAATTTTCAAAAGATTATAAGATTTTTTTTTATTTCTGACTCCACAAATATATATATATATATATAACAAATATTAATTTATTTTCAAGTGAAAACCAGAAAATAGGAATTTATTATTTCAAGTCTGGTTTAAGGCATTTAACTTTTAGGAACTTCAACTATTAGCTAATGACCATTACTCTTTCCCCCTTAAATAGAATAAATGGAAGAATTATTCAGAATACATCTGATTTCATTCGAATTTCGGATATAGATTCATTCTGATAAAACGAATCGCTGATTCTTTTTTTTGGGGGGGGGGGGATTCAATAGTTAAGTACAAAATAAGGAAATGGAGGTGCTAATCTACCCCACTTAATTTGTTTTTCGGGGTATATTATTCGTGGAAAAATGAAGCTGTAATATAAGCAATTACTGCGGATAGCCTGTGAGATCAATGCCGTCAGTTAAACTAGACAGTATTCATTTTATTTTAAATCTTTTATTTTTATTTTTTAATTTTAATTCAATAGTTACATGTAGAAAATTAACATTAATTTACTTTAAATAAAATCCGCAAAACTGGAATTCAATATTTCAAGTTTGTTCTACGGCGCACTATCTAATTTTCCGAAACTAACAATTCTGTTAGTAAAATGAGAAATTATTGACTGACACCGGAATTTATAAACGACTTTTTTAGAAACAAGAATCCCCTAGTTTTAGCTTTTAATATAAAAGCAAAATATTATCAAAATATTATTGGTGCCATTTGCAAGTTTGGAATTAAAATTAGGTATCTCGGACTGGGCACAGTGTGCCGGAAAAAAGTGTTTAAAAGGAGAAAATGAATAGAAAAATAAGATAATATCGTGAAATGGAGCACAACGGATTTAAGCTTGTTGTGTAATTAGTTGATATTATTATTATTATTATTAATATAAATGAAAAACAAGTTGGAAATTGCACGTGAAGCGTAGCAATTGAGGTGCGTTCGTACGATGATGAAGTTTAAAAATATTCAGATCTTGCTGATATAGTAGAGCGTACTTTGGATACAGTATAGTGGTCGAAATCTTTGTGTTTCTATAAATATGCAGGGAGTAATTTCTATTCTACATTATTAACGTATATCTTATCCATAAAATGTGAAGCAGTTTAATATAATTAAAATACCCTTCAAACAAAGTTTCCCCATATAACATTGTTTAGTGGAATACATTTGTGTGGCCCTGTAATTTAATAATAAGTATTCTTTGCATCACAGATTGTACAAAATGTATTTTTAGTACATATTTCATAGATTCATGTCAATTCTGTTATGTTCAAATGAGTGTAACACTATTAAAATGCATTTGGAACTTTTTTCCCCATTGATCGTAATGTAACGGAATCCTTTTGATTGTCCCTGTAATTGATCTATCCATCCGATTTTCATAACATTTGAAACGACTCGACAAAATTATGTAATAAATATACGTTTTAAATTTCAAACGATTAAAATGCATTTGAAACTTTTTCCCCATTGACCGTAGTGTAACGGAATACTTTTGATTGTCCCTGTAATTGATCTATCCATCCGATTTTCATAAAATTTGAAATGACTCGACAAAATTATGCAATAAATACACGTTTTAAATTTCACACGATTCGGTTGGGTAGTTTTTGCGTTGTTATATGCGGACGGACAGACGGACAGTCGGACGGACTGAGTGACAACAATAGGTGCAACGTATTTACATAATTACGAACGCACTTAAAAACAGGCATCGTACTTCAAATTTTCAAATAAAGATTTTTTTCGCAACAAACAACGAACTTTTGTGCTAAAAGAAATCTGATAAAAGAGATATAGGCTTAAGGTACTCAGGTAAATTGGATGGAAAGCATGAAGAAAGGGGATAAAAAGACGATAAGTGCGTTATCTGAGCTCGGAATTGGGATTCGAATAAAAACATGAAGGGATTTTTTCTTTTGATATATCACTGGGTATTGTTTCGAAAAGTAATTCATGAATACATGGGGGAACATTTGGTCAAAATATGAGAAAATTGCAGGATACAGAAGGGAAAACAGAAACAACAATCCAAAATATTTGTTTTATAGCATTACTAGTTACAAATGCAGCTCGAGGACTGTATGCATTCGAGTTCGTTTTCTGCTTCCTTTCTTGTTGTTCAAAGATACAAGTATATATATATGATTTATTATTGTACACAGAGTAGTAACAGAGCCTCAACTCGGCTTGAAAAGAGCGCCCTCAGTGGATCACTTAAAAACTAAACCATCGCGTTGGCGATTTTTATCCTCGTGATTTCTGTTTAACTGTAACCTTATTCTGCTTGGCGCTTCTTGCTGAATGCTGATTTGATTATCTTTGCACATGTGCTTATGCTATTTGATCTTAGATTTCCGCGCTATTGATTCGTAATTATTACTGTTATTATTCTTGAATTTTCAAGTTTAAATTATTAGATCGTTATGTTACGAAGAGACACATGCATTGTTTGCAAGACGAATACGTCAAAGTTATTTCATAATTCTTTCATAAATTTCAAAACAAGAAGCAGCAAGCCGTCGCTGTATTTTTTTCCCCTTATCATTTGTCGCCAAGGAAGCGATGTTTCGCCGAATTAGCAACCTCTCTTATGTTATGATCGTAGTTTCAGAGTGGTCCGCTCGTATCGCTACTGTCTATGCGTAATCCCATGTTAAACAAGTTGCCATTACAGTGTATGAAAGTTGATTCTCTGTTCCGTACTCTGTGTTATTGTATTCGCATAAGTATTTCGAAAAATCACTTTTTAAAGACATTGAATATGTTTTTAAAATCTACTTAGATAATGATAAATATCAAATTAATATCAAATTATACGTGTTGTAAATTTCTGTCTAACAAAGAGGGGATCAAATTACAAACTGTTAATCACATATTTTGGTTATCTTTACATAGATTGAGAGATAGATGTTCCTTAGTATCAGGTTCAATGGATTTTATACAATGCTCTTTGATTCTCGAGAGATCCCAGTAAACTTTTTTTGCGTCTTATCAAACTTTATTTTTTTTATTCAGTGTTTTTGAACTGCAAAATTGTGTAAAACTGAAGATAATTAAACTGTTTTGAAATTATTTTATCACATCAATTCAATGATATTTAAAAAGAAACAGTTTCTTCAAAAATATTTTTAAGTCTTACACACAAGTGTAAACAACTTCTTATTAGACTGCTAAAATATAGTATTTCTTTGTATTTTAGGACTTTCAGGAGAGATATTTATTAGCATTCTAAAGTTGAACTCTTTTTTTTTTTTCAAAAAAGGATTCGAATATTGAGAGGAGTGCTCCTGTATTGAAGGCATTTCCATCCCAATAGAAAACGGGTTCAAAACAAGTACAAGGACATTGTTGTTAATGGCTATTATTATTATTATCAGTATTATTATTAGGCGGACCTGAAAGTAATGTCGTTTTTTCACGTGCTAGTAATTGTTTACCATTAATCAGATGATTGTGTACTTCAATGTCGTGTCTAAGACATGTTAAGGACATAGTGACTCATTTACTTCTAAATAATTAATCCATAATTTTCAATTTGCAGGTTTAGGTAAAATGACAAGTCAAAAACCAGAAGTACATATCCGGCATCGTGTGCTGTTTGAATTTTGAAAGGGTGGTAGAGAAACAGTTGCTACCAAAAACATTTGCGATGTTATTGTTATTATTATTATTATTATTATTATTATTATTATTATTATTATTATTATTATTATTATTATTATATTTCTGGGTCAATCACAGCGAAAGTACGTTTGTCTAGTATTATCTCTCTCTCTCACCAACCCAGACCTATATCTGATTAAAAGACTTATCTAATCGCCGTTTATTGTGAAAATGTTATTTATTTTTTACTACCTAGTGTATAAGTCATCCCCCCATTTTCAACTCCCAAATTTTATCTAAAATTCCTCGACTTATACACGGGAATATATTGTAGTAAAAATTAAAAAAATATCAAATCTTTTTGCAAAAACTGCTAGACCCATACCTTAACCTTTTTAAACGCGAATGTTCCCAAATGGCACAAAAAAAAAAAAAAAAAAAAAAAAAAAAAAAAGGGAAAAAATATATTTTTTGTTTGAGCATTCATCACAGGTATAAGGAAAATGTAAATTCATTAAATTGCATAAAAATATATTATTTGCTTTTATTGTTTTCTCTATAGTACTTACATTTGACCGCTAATAATCTAAATGTTTTTCGAATTCGAGAAAATATTCAAGAACAGTATACAATAGCATATAGCGGAAAATAATCTGTTATATTTGCATACGTTGTCAATCAATTATCATGTTCCAAAATACAAACACTGAAATAAAAAATAAAATATATGTTTTTGTTATTTTCTAAATTTGTATGCATAAATTAAAACATTTGAAGCTGTAATATAGGAAAAAAAATTATTATTACATTGCGATATTAATTCGGCGTGTAAACGGTTAACAACGCTTAATGTTTAAATTTAATATAAGTGATTTTATAAAATGTCGTAAAGAATTTTGTTTCATCTTTTATAGAAATTGGGAAATGTTATCATGATTTTACTAACATGTCACAATAAAACGCAACAAAAGGTATAAGTAGTATTTAAAAATTGAATTTCTAAAAACGAATGCCTAGTTTTGCAGAATATTACGAAACGATTATTAAAAGTATCATTATTATTATTATTGTTATTATTATTATTATTATTATTAGGTATTATCTGCAATTTGAGTGCAGGTGCATACCTTAACTATGCTTAATGTTTAAATTTAATATAACTGATTTTATAAAATGTCGTAAAGAGTTTTGTTTCATCTTTTACAAAAACTAGAAAGTATTATCATGGTTTTGCAAACATATCACAATAAAACGCAACAAAAGGTATAAATACAGCAAATTTCTAATAATGAATGCCTAGTCTGGCATAACATTACGAAAGGAATGACATTTAATCGATTTTAGAAGATACATCTCTTATCGCGTGTAAGAAAACTTGGGAAGAAAAATTACGGGATAAGAGTGAACAAGAAAAAACGGTTTGCACGCGAGCCAGAGCTTTTTGAAACATTTTTCCATGATGTGAAACATCATCTTATCACATAATTTCATTCGGAATATACCGATAAGTAAAAGGTAAAAGGATATGAACTTGTCAGACATATTTATAGTCTTTAATGTAGTGCTAAATCTATAAGTTTTATATTTATCTTTAAGAAATCGTTACATATTAACATAAAACTAGTCAGACTTTAACATGGCAAATGAGGTACCTTCAAACTAGTTTTGTAAATATTCAGCTATTGTTGCAATAGCTGGTTCACTCTTATGCAAAAATGTATGAATACAAAATTCATTACGATTTTATATATTAAAATGAGTAAAACGGAAATACTGGGACTCCATCTTAAATAGGACTTCATCATCATTGTAGCCCAGAATCATTATTAATTAAATATCATGAAATATCATTGAATTAATTACGTTTGGATAAAATAGGTTTCATCTAATAATTACCATGACAACCTAGAATTATTGCCTATTAGGGAATGTTATTTAATCAGAGCTTAAAATAATGAAGAAAATGCTTATTAACAACTTTTTTAAGTACGGATTCGATTTTCATAAAACTTGAAAGCTTTCGACAACAATCTGCAATGATTCTATGCATTAAATTTCAAGTCATTCGTTTGAGTAGATTTTGTGTTGTTAGATACGGATAGACGGACAGACAGAAGCACCGTCAAGTGACAACTATAAGAGCTACGTATTTATATAATTATGAACGCAGGGTGGGGAGTAGTGAGGAAAAAACGTAGTCAGAAAAAGAATTAAATACCAGTATTTTGTTAAAGAGCAATTCACCTTTTTGAATCCCTTTAGTTATTTGAAGTATTTTCTATAAAGAAAATAATGAGTGTCCTTTTTTTTTGGCTGTGCTTTTTCCTGATCACTCGCAACGTTAAACGTAACTAAATAGATAAATGCACTTGAATAAAATTATATACATTAAAAGTAAAAGTTAATTTCAATTATCAGAACATATATAAGTTGCAGTCAATACCCGAAATTGGCCAATTCGCGAACTGGCCAGATGCATTTGGCCAATTCGCGAACTGGCGTGATGCGATTGGACAATTCGCGAAATAGATATAAGTACTCGGCTTAATCATTTCTAACATAGTTGAAAGTGTCTATGAATTCAATAGTCTAGCTCGAGTAAAGTTTCCGGTTAACTTGTAATTGTCATCGTGTTTGGTTTATCAATTAATTTCGATATTGAAAGGGAATTGTGTGTTATTTTTGGTTAATTTAGTTAGGTACACAAAAATATTTCGTGTCAATATAATCAATGGGAATCTTTTTTACTGTACAGTTTAATGTTACATTATCAATTACAAAACAAATGGTACCTATGCATCATAGTTCGGATGTTGGCCAAGGCTTCCCGGCCAGTTCGCGAATTGGCCGGCCAAAACTCGAAATACGTTATTCATTTCATGTACTTCCGATTTTGGCCGGAAAGCTTGGCGAGGTATTGGCCGGCCAGTTCTAGAATTGGCCAGGCTCTGGGCAACATATACAAATATGCATGCATACAGACAGACAGGGAGGCAGAGGGGGAAAACATGTCTTGATGGATTCCAAGCTTGGCAATAATTTCTAGACCATTCTGTCTGAACAACAATATTCATGGTAGATTTCTATAGCATATGTTAAAAAATGTAGTACAAGAATTAACACATATTAATTCTGACAAAGTTATTCTAGTTGATAAATAAATCATGTGAGTTGTAAATTTTCCAACCGAGCGAAAAAATTTCTAAGTCAGGATTCAAACAAAAAATCTTCAGCATAAATCATCAATGATTATGTTAAAATGCCACTATTTATGTTAACACTAAACAACCGTGAGAGGTCATTTTCACCGCTGCTATATGAATATATCTCAGTTCAAACCAGAAATTTTACTATAAAATGAGTTTAAAATGTACAAAGAAGAAAAATATTAACCCTCCAAGCATCTTGCAAATGGGTAAATTTGTAATGTTGTTTTCTCTGCATTTTGCCATAATTACTAATAATATATGATTCTTTCAATATTACATAAAAAATCTTATTTAGGAATATAAATGTAATCCTTGAGAGTCTTAATCATTCTTCAATGCTTTGAAAATTCATAAAATTTATAGAATTATAATATTTTAAACATTGCTTATATTGCAGCGAAACCTGGAGATTAGTGTACGGAATATTACGGGTCAAACGCTTAGAGGGTTAAATAAAAAAATTAAACTGTTTTAAATCAAAATTCTGGTGTGAATTATTTTTACAAAACTTGACTAAAATTCTCGGTATTTCTAGTGTTAAAATTAATATAGGATAACTCACATGTTAAACCATTCGACCATGTTGAATTTGCTCAATGTTAATAAATAAAACAAGTCCAAAACGGGTTTGAACGGTCCCATTATGCTTAGCCGCAGAAAAGTACAACAAAGTACACATGCTCGAATAAGCCATAATCGGTCTTAACCAGGGGACGAAGCGGGGTCACTTTCCTGTAATTTATTATTATTTTTTTTATGGCTGATTACTGTAAATACAGCAATAAAAAGCTCACCTCAACGTGTGATTTTTTTCAGTGCTTAAGGTATCCAACTACGTTTGGAGACTTCTTTTTTAATTTACTTTTGAAACATTTTGATATTTTTCAGTGTATCTAGCAGAATAAAGAAAATTATAAAAATATACATACTTCTATGCAACTTTTTAAAATTTTGAAGAATTTTGGTCATTTTTTAGCGTTTCTTTTTTTTTTCGAAAGCGGCTTTACAAAAAGAAAAAATGCATATAACACAAATCTTATTCCAACATTGAGTGTACTGAACTAAAAACTTCTGAATATACGGAAATCTAAAAGAGATACAGCTGATTATATACAATTACATAGAAAATTTCTGCAGTTTTACGTGTAATTAATCATAAAAACAGCTGTATATTCAGAAGTAAATCATTCAGACCTAATTCTTTAGCTCATTACAAGCTACACATTATCGAAAAGCTACACAAAAAATTTAATGGTTATAGGACAATATAATTTTGAAATACAGCAATAGTCGTTTACCTTTTCCAATGAAAATCTAATTTTTCAGAAAACGCTTTTAAAGTTTTCACCTTCGATTTCAATTAACGTCGTTTGCTTTTATTACAAGAGCTCTCATTTCATTTCTGATAATCGTACAGGGAAAATAAGGACAGATTTAGAAACAGAAATGTTCATTCTATAAGAAAATTCAGTAAAACAAAATGCAAGTTTTGATCGAAATTGACGTTTTAAAGGTAGGTAGATACCTTAACAGTGTAAACATTTTGAGGGGCTTTTTAGTGTATGTAAACTTTATGCTCAAACTACAGACGATTGTCTTATAATAAATGAACCATTGCGAAATAAAAATCTAACAGTAATATATAAAGTACGTAATAATTATTTTAAAATTATTATTAAAAATGTAAGAAAAAGGTGTATTATTAAGGAAAATAAGAATGTAATTGAAATTAACAAGCTTAAAATATATGAAAAGAAAGAAAAAGCTTTAAAAAATTTTTAAATATAAAAGCACAATTAAGAAAAAGAGCAGTTAACGGTTTGCCGGTCATATCTAGTGAATCCACAGTCAGTGGATAGTCATATCCGTGACATACCTAAAGAAATCAGATCTAAAACAATCACAGGTTTATGTATAAAATAAAATAAAATAAAATAAAAAGTTTTGATTTATTTTCTAAAATAATTACCGTTCCAACGCCTGGCCTTATTTATTTATTTATTATTGAACCAATACACCAAACTAGTATGCTTGACATGAAAGCCTGCATATAATTTTTCGTCACTACACTGGGACAAGATAGCACAAAATAACTTTACAACAAGATGAAAAATATAACCGGGAGTTCCATACTAAGAGAGTGTGCTATGGAGCCTGTGGAAATTGAACGCACAACCTTCTACACTAGTAAGCGAGTAGCGGTATAGCGTCTTAACCACTCGGCCACGGAAGCCCCATGCTTGGCCTTTATAGATCCGCCGATAGATTCAATAAATAAATAAAAATGTATCGTAAACAAAGGAAAGAAACGAGAGAACTTTCTTTTTCTGATGTTGTTTAAAACTAAAACACATGATATTTACAACATTACAGGTAAAAATCTAATGAAAAATAAACGGAAATGCAAGACGAATAATGCATAAGTCATTTTTTATGTGAGGTTTTATTTGTCTCGAGATGCTATGAGATCAAGGAGTAAAGAGAATGAATGAAGAGGAATAATGGTGGCTAGAAGTGACACCAAAAATGTAACCTATCCTAAAATCCACTACATTCGGCCCAAACACAACTACGTGTTTTAAAGGAAAAAAGAAGAAAACTTTTAGTTATGCAGTTTTTAATTCATAATACGATGAAACTCTACTTTAAAATGCCTTAACCCCCTGACTGCCCAGCCAAAGGGTAATATTGTAATGTTGTTTTCTCTGTAATTTATTAAAAATATTTTTAAAAAATGTTTTTTCCAACCTGATACAAAATATGTTATTAATATCGGTGTATAATCTTTGATAGCATCAATCCTAATTTAATTTTTCAGAACTCGGTTTTATTTGTGGAATTATAATAATTTAAATATTGCTTATGTTGCAGTGAAACCTGCAGCTTAGTGTGTGAAAAAATCAGCCGGCGGCTGTCAAGGAGGTTAAATATAAGCAGACCATTTTCATTTAGAGAAAAATACATGTATGATATCAAAGAATTTGGCACCGTCTTCCCCGTGCTTGTTTTATTTCGCTCGAATGAGAGCATTGAAATTTGGGCGATAACAGGCATCATATTGCAAACATTTTTTTACGGCTTAGTGCAACTCCATCTATCTCGTTTCTCCCTGGGTTTCACCCGTTCAATACCCCTAGGAGAGGTTCTATTTCATATGAAGATTATAGTCTTTATTTAAAATAAACAAATCGGAAATAGCACGTCAAACGTAGCAAACGTGATGCGTTTGCACTATAACGAAGATTTTTAAATATTAAGATCTTGATATAATAGTAAACAGCATTTAAATCAGTATAGTAGCCGAAATCTTTTACGCGTTCCTGTAAATACTAACTGTTTTATATTATATATGAAGCAACTTGTAGTAAACACCAGCAACGCATATCCTATTCATAAAATGTTAATTAGTTTAATATAATTAAAACGCGACCTAAATTATGCTTCCCCCTATGCCATTATATAAAGGAATACTTTTGTGTAGCCCTGTAGATTAATAACAAATATTCTTTGCACCACAGATTTTAAAGAATGTATATTTTAGTGCATACTTCATAGATGCATATCAATTGTATCATGTTCGAAAGAGTGTAACATAATTAAAATTAACTTAAAATTATTTTTTTCCCATTGGCCATAATATAACGGAATACTTTTGTTTGTTTCAGTATTTGAATTATACATCCGATTAAAATATGATTATAAAATATAAAATGGATCGAAAAAATTATGCAACAATTTTAAATTTTAAATTTCAAACCATTCGACTGTTTAGTTTTTGTGTTGTTATATCCGTACGGACGGACTGAAGGATGACTATAGGTGCTTCATATTTACGTAGTTACGAACGCACATAAAAATTCTGTATTGTCCGTAAATTTCGAACCGATTTTGAAGCAAAATTGGAACGCAGAATATTTAAATTTCAATATAGGTATCTGTTCTCCTTTTCCCATCTATCCAGAAGATTTTTAATGCATTATTTTTAAAACATTTGTGATCTGATGGCAAAATATTTAATAAGATGCTTTTTTATGTCATTTAAAAAAGTCTTTTATTTGTTGGCGAAAATAATTTTTAAAGAAAAGTAACAAAGAGTTGTTGGCCGGAGCAAAATCGGAAAAATAAGTAAGGAGATTCTGAATATCTTGCTGAATGTATGGAGTTTGTTTCTGACACCCCAAGTTTGTCCAAGAAGTTGTTTCTTCCCTCACGATAATTTTAAATTCCTCTCGCACCACTTTAAAAAAAATTATATATACTCGCACGAAATTATTATAATTACTCGCAATGTCTGAATAGAAATAGGCAATGAAAAACAGTACTTCGTCCCACAGAGTACGGAACAGAGAATCAACTTTCATATACTGTAATGGCAACTTGATTAACATGGGATTACACATAGACAGTAGCGATACGAGCGGATGACTCTGAAACTACGATCATAACATAAGAGAGGTTGCTAATTTGGCGAAATATCGCTTCCTTGGAGACAAATGAAAAGGGAAAAAAGAAAAAAATACAGCGACGGCTTGCTGCTTCTTGTTTTGAAATTTATGAAAGAATTATTTTAATATGAAATAACTTTGACGTATTCGTCTTGCAAACAATACATGTGTCTCTTCTTAACATGACGACCTAATAATGTAAACTTGAAAATTCAAGAACAATAACAGTAATAATTACGAATCAATATAAGCGCGGAAATCTAAGATCAAATAGCATAAGCACGTGTGCAAAGATAATCAAATCAGCATTCAGCAAGAAGCGCCAAACCAGAATAGTGTTACAGTTAAACAGAAATCACGAGGATAAAAATCACCAACGCGATGGTTTAGTTTTTAAGTGATCCACTGAGGGCGTTCTTTTCAAGCCGAGTTGAGGCTCTGTCCGTACTCTGTGCTTCGTCCCATACATCTTTATTGCGCTCAGATCTGGAGTTCAGCGGCTAAAACCAATGTGCAAAAAATTCAGGTGATTCATAACAAAACTCTTCGAGGTATTGTTCACTTTCCGTGGTATCGCAGAAATACTGTTATCCATTCCGACCTTAATATTCCTCCTATTCGTTCTGTTATCAAAAATCAAGCCATAAAATTTGTTTGACAACATTCCCTCTATCGCAAATCCTGCTTTGCATAACATTTCAAATTATGTTGTAAACGCTCGTTGGAGACGACCACGAGCAACCCTACATCTCCCTGAAAATATGGACCCAGGATAATTTTTCCTAGTTTTTATCTCATTGTTAGGGTTATTCCTTCTTGAATGTTCACCATCTCCTAGTCTCTATTTTGTAAATACGTTGTAAATACTTTTGTAAATATATGTATTTTTTTATTTCTCTTATTTTTACTCTCATCTATTTTATTTATTTTGTATGGTGCCCTTAAAGGGCCTTTGCTTTTTTGGGGACCAGGCTCCCCCCCCTTTTTTTTGTTTCTGACGTTCTGTTTGTTAGACTTTGGCTATGACTTGAATTGTTCCATGTATCATTTCTCTACTAGAGGTAAGGAGTTGACCTCTCCAGGCACTCTGAGAACTATCTCGTCCACGTCCAAGTCAAATGTACTAAGAAACATATTTGTTTTAAATAATGGTACAAAAATGAATAGAAAAACGGGTACAAATCGGCACAAACTTACCAGTCAAAACCAATACAGTATCCCTTTTTTGAGACGGTTAAGATTCTCTAATGTCAAAACTACTACCGCAAAACAGCTATTTTTATATCAATGTAAAATATAAAAGATATTTTTATATTCTGCGCGCACCACTATTAAAAAAAAGTCATTTTGTATTATATTTTTCTGGCAAATGTAGTCCATGCATTTTTTTGTTAATTTATATTTTCTTTTTTAAAAATTGTGCGGATGTTCTGCATTATCTGTTTCGCGAATAATTAAAACTCGAGAATGTTAAGGAATTACTGAAGTTAATCCTGAAAAAATGAGAATATAAAAAATATAAAAAGGCACAAAATGTATAAAATACAGTTCTAACCTTATTAGCACATTCATAAGAACTCTATTAAACTACACTTTTTACACGCGAAAACCTATCTATTTTCCCATCTCTTTAAAATCTTACAAAATAAACCGAAACAGTTGGTATGCGTATGAAATAAGCAAGTCTTCAATTGCATCATCGGAATCTAAAAATGAAGCCTTTGGCATTCGTCGAGACGGTGATTTCAGAAGCCTCTGTTTCCTAAAATTTATATAAGGCTTCATTCAGACACAAGGAGTTGGGATATTTTCCCATTGACATTCAAAGTCACGTTTCAACATTCTCGTTTTAGATTTCCTTTTAACTTCTAACATTGAATAGCAAATGTTTTCAAAGCTCTGTAAAAAAACGACAACCGTTTCTTTAAGAGGTTAAATGGATTATGAAGGTAAAAAAAAAGGCATATGTTAAAAGATTGAATAATATAAACTAAGACAGACATGAATACATTTTTTAAAAATAAACAAAATTTTACATACAAAAAATTAAAACACTAAAAACATTTAAAAATACAAAAGTAAACGTTTCGCCAAGCTACACGCACAGAGTACAAAAGAGCCTCAACTCGGCTTGAAAAGAGCGTCCTCAGTGGATCACTTAAAAACTAAACCATCACGTAGGCGATTTTTATCCTCGTGATTTCTGTTTAACTGTAACCTTATTCTGCTTGGTGCTTCTTGCTGAATGCTGATTTGATAATCTTTGCACACGTGCTTATGCTATTTGATTTTAGATTTCCGCCCTTATATTGATTCGTAATTATTGCTGTTATTATTCTTGTTATTATTTTAAAACAACATTAATTTTAAAATAAAATTGAATTTCGACTGTTTCAGAACAAGTTTAAAATAATTCTTTCATAAATTTCAAAACAAGAAGCAGCAAGCCGTCGCTGTATTTTTTTCTTTTTTCCCTCATCATTTGTCGCCAAGGAAGCGATGTTTCGCCGAATTAGCAACCTCTCTTATGTTATGATCGTAGTTTCAAAGTGGTCCGCTCGTGTCGTTACTGTCTATGCGTAATCCCATGTTAAACAAGTTGCCATTACAGTGTATGAAAGTTGATTCTCTGTTCTGTACTCTGTGGCTACTAGTAAGGCCTCGTGAGTACAAATAATAATTCATTGCATTACAAATATTGGAACAAATCAAGACTGTTTTGATTTGAGTAGCTTGGCGAAACATTTACTTTTGTATTTTTAAATGTTTTTTAGTGTTTTAATTTTTTGTATATAAACTTTATTTATTTTTAAAAAATGTATTCAAATGTGTCTTAATTTATACTAGGACTTCCCTCAGAGGGATTAGTCTGAGCGATATTGCTGAGAATACACATTTAATAACTTTCAATAAGTAAAGAAAATGAGATGTTACCTTTAATTGGTCATTCATTGTGATAAAATATAATGATGAAAAAAAGCATATCGAATCGTAGAACTACAAAATCTTGTTGCATATACTATTTTTATAAAAGAAAAGCAAACCATGCATGGATATAAAATTGGAAATATGCAAAATGTTAAAAGTAATACAGAAAATAAAACACCAAATTTTCCTATATTGGAAATATAGCTCTTTGAAATGATGTCACGAGCATAAACAGAAGCTCCGCACCGATTTGAGAAACTATAAATAACATAAACTATTATGTTTGAAGAGAAATGGAGTGTATTTTATATGGTGTGAAATCCGTCCGAATAGTTTATAATGTTGAATATCTGTTTTTCACTGATGCAATGAGGTTGTCGATAAGAGTTAAGGAATCCTTTTTTAAAAATTTGTCCTAAACGAGCACTTACATCTTATAAGTTACTGTGATGCCAAAGTTATAGTTTCTGACCCCAACAGTATCCTAGAAATTGCAATATTCTCAATAAATTGGTTTTAAAACTTTTTCTAGAAAAAAAATGTTTAATATGTGAAATTAAATTGTCTAATGTTTTAGAAATCGTTCATAACGAGAATATTATATCTTAAAAGTTGCCACAAAAAAAAAAAAAAAAAAAAAAGATTTTAAATTTTTAGTCATATTAACATCAAAGAATTCTCAATTTTAGAACTTTTTTGCTCGTGCATTGATGGTGATTATTGTTCCTACGCAAAATATAGTATATTTTGCAGCAAAGATGGTTACCAACATTTTTTGCCCACATTATTTTTTAAATCGGCTAGGTACTCCCAATGCTAACAAAAAACACACAAACGTTAATGCTTTATAGCATAGAAATACAGAATCAAAAGCTATTTATCTCCTATTATATACACATACATAAATTATCTAATTAGTGGTAGCAGATGAATTTTTAAATATACATAGATCAATATAATGCTTCATTTTTCTTTTATTAGTATTTCTTAGTATTCATTTTTCATTTATTTGTATTATTCAGTAAAAAACTCACTTTCTTAAGCCCGAATTACGTCAAACTTTTTATAAAAGCGCCTAAGACCATATAACAGCGAAGTATTGTGAAGAGTATTAAATACAAGGTAGTAAGACACTTAGCCAAACGCAGGTAATAAATCACCAAATATTGTCCTTTTCGCCCTCTCTCCAAATGCATTTTTTTTTCGTATATTTAAAAAACACGATTTTGAGTCATCTTATTTAAAATTCAAATAAATAACTGAGAGGAAGCAATAATAGCATAAGTCAAAACATTCATAAGTCAACATCAAGGAATTGTATCGTAGTTACACATGTGGAAAAAAGCTGCTTTCGGCCAAAAGACGTTGTCTTCACTAAATTTGAATCCGATTAAAAAAAGTACCGTGATTAATTAAAATGTTATAGGCAGAGCTGCCAAGTCTCCGGCATTTTGGGTACCGGTATTTTAATACAGAAAATGTTTTATTAAATTGGAACATTCTGCGGATTTAAAAAATAACTTTTCCTATAAGAAAATCCTGCTATGCAATAAGCGAGGGTTTGGCATCTCTGTATAGGAAAATTTCGTAATCTACTTTTTAACCTTAAAAAAAGCAACGACCATTTTTCGGGTACAAAAAGTATTGCTAATTGTTCCATTTTGCATACAAGGTACTACTGATTGTAATATTGATACATCTATGGTGATAAATTTCCAATAATTTTTTAAATTCCATTTATTTCATTAGAAATATAAATCTTTTATTCATTTAGTTTAAAATAAATGGTTTTAAACTAATTTCATAATACTTTTGAAATATCACTTTTCATTGAAATATTCATACTTAATCCGTAACGTACATAATATATGACTCTGTTATTACATAAGTCACCTTTTTATTATCATAAAAATTATGTTTTTACTGATTTTTATTAACTCAATAGGAAAAATTTTGTGTTTTGAGCAATAGGTGTCCGCATTTCCTATTATTTATTTATTTTAACAAAATTCTTTGTATTTAGAAGAATTTTTATTTAAATAGGAAATCCAGATGTCGCTGTTAATAAAGAAGAAAGTTACAAAAAAGGGTACAAAACGAATAGACACATACTATCAAATATGGAAAAACGACGAATCCCAAAAAGACGTCGTATGAAATATCATCTTTTAAAGCAAAAAAACGAGGTCTGATTATCGAGCCTACTGATTACAAAATGGGCATTACATTAAAAAAAAAAAAAAATGCTGCAAATATTGATTATTTTTTCTTTTGTGCAGTTTTGGCTTTGAAAGGTGCGCTATGTTGCAAAAAGATATAAGCGCCTATGAAAACACACCTGGTAAACTTTCATGCTCAGTTTTACAAATAAATATGGCACATATATGCCCTATATACACCGAGGTACCTAATTGGTGCCAAAATGGCGTTTAGTTGCCTAACATGCTGGTTATCATATAAATGTTATAATAAATTGTTTGTTCTAAAAATATTATCATTTATTGATTGTTATATCTTTTTTAATAACAGGAAATGTTTCATTTATTCCTTTTTTTTTTCATTTTGAAATAAATAAATAACGTTGTTATAGCATGCTATATGCATCTGGTAATCAAAACGATGTTTTCGCCTAATTGGCATAAAAAATCTCGCCAAACCCGGTGCTTATATCTCTAGTATATTATCTCAAGTATTTTATTTATGTATACTATAATTGTTTTTACATACCACTTACTTCTTCTGGTATATAGAAATAGGTAAGTGGCTCCTTTATGCAGTATAAATTGTATAAAACTTTAAAAAATAGCCCCGTTGCCCCTTTTTGAATCGAATTTTAAAAAAATCAATGTCTAATTCCAGTATTGCTCCCAGGTATGCATACATACTCCATATTTCAAAGTTGTATGCCAACAGGAAACGGATGAAAAATGGGAAAAAAATGTCACATATGCACCAGGGTACATAATTGGCGTCAAAATGGCATTATTTTACCTGAGATGATAACCCGGCTTTATTTATTTATTATTTGTTTATTTACTCATAAAATGTTTATTTACTTTCACTTCCTTCTTTTAATTATATAAAATATTTCTTTTTATAGTTATTAATTATTATTATTATTTTATTTACTGTAAGTACTTTTTGAAAATAGAAAATAATTTAAAAATGTGTATGTAAGCGTTATTTGAAAAGGGAGTTTTCGCCAAATGGGCTTTGAAAAAAATTGCGCCAAATCTGATGCGCTTGTGGTATCCGTGCCGAAAAATTAGTGACCAGAATTGACTTCCATACACAAACAAAATATAAGTTAAAAGAAAACATACAATGAAAATAAATATAAAGGGAAAATGATGTCATAAAAAAAACTTTATTTAAAAACGTAATTGTTTCTAATTTTCACACGCGAAATATGTAAAACATTCTTTTAGCGATCAAAAAGTGCTGTTAAGAGATTATCACAAAATCTCAAAATATAAGTTTTTATGACATTTTTTAATATAAAACCATAGCAGTTTTATTTTCCTGCATGATTAAATTTTAAAATGTTTTATTGCATTCAATATTTCTGAGTGCGAAAATGATTACTATTTACTCCATGTACTGATTCGGTTATCTACGAAAATGTCCAGCCGGTGAAAATCACGCTCACCAAATTTCTGTGACGTATGCACATAAATTGTGCTTTTTTATCAGTTTTTTTAATATAACTTTTAAACTATTTGGAATTAATTTTTAAAAGTAGGTGCATTCACCAGATTACCTTCATAGGTACCTATTGGTACAAACAGAATCAAAATCCGACAAGTACTTTTTGAGATTTGCTTGACGAAAGAATTTTTTTGAATTTTAATATCGTTACGTATCTCTGAGTATAAAGACTTCGCTTCGCTCAGACAATTATTCAATATTTTAATAGTTTTTTAAATTCAGACATTAAATATATGTATATTGAAAAAAAGAATATCTTCTCTAGATATTTTCATAAATAGATTTATTTTTTCAAAATTATTAACTCATTTTATATGACAGGTCAATATTTAATCAATATTTTATATATTTTTTTTAATTTAAATTTTTCTAATTTTATTGGGGGAAAATTCGCGAAACTGCTTTTCCTTATTTTGAAATTAAAAATTTTTCCAAATTTCCAGTAGAAGTTCAGAATTACTCAAACGTAATTGCTTGCCTCTAAAACGGTTAACATTCTCGAGTGTTAAGTTCCACGAATGTCAAAACTGCGACCACGAAATTACTGTTTTTATACTCTGTTCGCACCATTATTGAAAAAAAATCATTTTATATTATATTTTGCTTGCAAATGTTGTCAACGCATCTGTAAAATATTTTTCTTTTTAAAAAATGGAGCGAATGTTGAAATGTTCTGCAATTTCTATTTCGTGAATAATTAAAACTCGCGAATGTTAAAACCGCAAATGTTAAGGGATTACTGAATTTATTCCTGAAAATATCGAGAATATAAAAAGTATAAAAAGAAATAAAATGCATGAAATACATTTCTAACGTTATCACCACATTCATAAGAACTCTATTAAACTGCACATTTTATACGCGAAAATTCATGTATTCTCTCATCTCTTTAAAATCTTGCAAAATAAACTGAAACAATCGGTATGCGTACGAAATAAGCAAGTCATCAAATACATCATGGAAAACTAAAAATGAAACCTTTGATATTCGTCGAGACGATGATTTCAGAAGCCTCTATTTCCTAAAAATTATATAAGGCTTCATTCAGACACAGAAGTTATGATATATTCCCATCGACATTCAAAGTCACGTTTCAACATTCTCGTTTTAGATTTCCTTTTAACTTCTAACATTGAATAGTAAATGTTTTCATAGCTCTGTAAGAAGATACAACAGTTTCTTAAGAGGTTAAATTGATTATGCAGATTAAAAAAAAAATTATTTTCCCGAGTTTTTTTCATATATAATAAATGAACTATTTTGTTCAAAATTAAAGCCACTGTTATATGAACGAGCAATATTTAATCAATATTTTATAAAATTTTCATTCACAAATTTTTAAAATTTAAGGGTTGGTGTAATCTGGTTTCCGGCGATTCCTAAAAAATAAATTCGCATTGTGGTCCGGGTAACTCATAATACTTAGCTTTACACGAATTTGTTTTAAAATGTAATTTAACAAATATCAACAACTGGTATTACTTGGTTATCCCGTCGACCAATTTCGCCAAACTATACAAATCGCCAAACTAATAGCTAAATTATACCTACCCCACTAAAAATAATCTTAAGATTATCTAAAGAAATCGACAGTTTCTACAGAAATTTGAAGAAAATTTGCAGACTTAGCTTTATCTTTAAAACATCTGCAGAATTTTTAAAGATATTCTTAAAAATATCTGCAAAATGGGCCATATACCTTCAGATTTCCCACAGGTTTTGAGCCAAAAAGCTGTAGATTTTCTACAGATTTTTTTAGTGGGGTATTGACGTAATTTTTATTTTTAATAACAAAAAAAATTGCAGAATAATAATAAAAATACAAATAAAAAATAGAAATAGAAATCATTTAATGACGTTTTAAACACGTGTATCGTATTTAATGTCATTGAATGTAACAATCATGATCATCCATCATTGGCATTTAATCTTATAGTTTGGCGATAGTTTTTTGGTCGACGGGATAACCAAGTAGTACCCAACAACCATAAAAAAAATTATTTTTTAAAGATTAAATTTTACGACATATAAATAAATTTTAATATTTAAAAAATAAATTTTCCTCACTTTTTTGGAAACAAAATGTGTTTATTTTACAGTTAAAATTAAAGGAAGGTGAAACACTTCGAAGAGATTATGATTATAATTACAATCAGTTTCCTCTCAAAGAATTTGCTATTTTTTCGAAGCAAAATAAAGAGGTTGTGAAGGAGATTACTTATAAAAGGATATTCCTTCCCCATATGTTTTAATTAATTTTCCCCTTTTAAAAATACTATTACTTTATTATATTCCTAGGGTGTAATATCAATCATAAAACTTAAGTTAAATTTATTCTCCATCGCTGTCTTCCTTTATTAATAATAGATTCCTTTCTCTCGTTTTTTCCTTAACCGCACACAAATCTAAGGTTAAATACGGAATGCTGTTTTTCCATGCTGACTTCAAACATGCAACATACTATGTAAAGAGTTCTCCCTCTCTCTCCAGCTTTCCGGTGGATTCCTACCGGGAGTTCGCACCTGTATACGGACCTGGATTTCAATAAAAAACGGAATAATTATAACATCCTGTTTGCTTTTGATGTGTACTCTACCTGGATTTTTCTGGACGTTTTCTCTTCTTTTATTATAGGAAAAATCTCTTAAGGGTGTTCTTAAATCAAAAAGGGCCACTTTGTGATACATGCATTAATTTATTTGTATTCGGAAATGCATGAAAATAGCAGGTGTTATTATTTAGAAACTGTCTAATTGCACTCATTCTTTTTTTTTTTTTTTTTTTTTTTTTTTTTTTTTTAAACAAAATAAATTTTTCATAACAAGCCTTCAAAGTTGACACTTTGGAGCATATTTCCCGACGAAAGCAGAAAAACCGGTCGAAAAGGAGGAGAAAAACGGGTGATTGCGTCATCGAAATAGCTTATAACTCGATAAGTAATTTAATTATCATAAAATGGAAAAATAAGTTCAATTCGAAATCTCTTTCATAGTCAGGCATTAAAATTTTATAACTTTCTGTTAAAAAATGAATTTGTAAATGTGTCAAAACGTTTATCGCTTGTTGAGCGGATCAGTTAAGAACACCCTTAAGGGTGGATTCGAAAAAACGCTTTTCCACCTTCAACAGTTCGAAAATTTCCGATACAATTTCAGGCACATTTTTTAAAAGTAGAAACATGAAACTTGCTGAGGGGATTCTTGAAGAGAACGTATGAGGTGCCGTGTGATGTCTTTTTACGCTCAATTCATTAGAATTTGAGTTATAAACAATTACCTTATCAGTATGACCCATTTTTCAGTTCACAGATCTCCTGCTTGGGGAAAATCGGTTCGAAATGCCGTTTTTGTTTGCTTTTTTTGCAATATTTTCTGCATTTATCAAAGAATCGACAATCACGGCACCTAGTGTACTTTCGAAATAAGAGATTTTGAAAGTTTGGTGTATTTGAGAGCAAAAATGAATTCAAAAATAAATCGGAAAATAAGCAGTTTTAATCGAAATACACACTTAATTCGCACGCATTCTCCCTATATCTCCGACATATCTATTACGGAAGTGATAGTATTTCTTCCTTTCTGAATTTCTACAAATTCTTATAGAGTTATGTAGTAATGTCCTTTTCTCAAGAGTTACTTTTTGTTTAGCTTTACAGACTTATTCATAAAAATTCTTAATTAACAATTAGTATACATATCAAATTAATAATTATAAATATCAAATCTTATTTATAAATATCAAATCAATCATTTGAATTAAATAATCAATTTTCTTTGAAAATATTTCGCAAAAAATAATATATGTAGCTTGATTTCAGATTTTTAAATGAAAATTAAATTAGATTATTTAATGTCATTTCTTTAATTAAGAGTTACTTCTTATTTAGCTTTACAGACTTATTCATAAAAATTCTTAATTAACAATTAGTATATATATCAAATTAATAATTATAAATATCAAATCTTATTTATAAATATCAAATCAATCAATTGAATTAAATAATCAATTTTCTTTGAAACTTTTTCGCAAAAAATAATATATGTAGCTTGATTTCAGATTTTTAAATGAAAATTAAATTAGATTATTTAATGTTATTTCTTTAATTAAGAGTTACTTCTTATTTGTTTAGCATTCCAGAAAAAAAATTGTCTTCATAAACGTGCTTAGGCTATACAAGCGCAAAGGAAACGTCGTTAAAAAGAAAAATTACATTTAAAAAGTTTCTCAATAAAATATTTTTTCTAGTTCAACAACACGAAATTTTTTGACACTTTCATGACACAAATTTAAAAATGCAGAGCTGTGAATATAAAGGGGGAGACATACAATGCAGTCTAGGAGTTTCGAAGGAAGTAACTAAGGAGGTTGTCACAAATGGGTGGCTGTCTTTTTTTAACCCCTTAATTGTCGTATTAAATTACGGTTTAAAATCTAAAATTCATTATTTTCACTACTTTTTTGAAAAAAAAAATATTCTTCTTATTTAATGACAAGTAAACTGATACCAGAATAAAACCAATTGCACTATTTTATAAAACTGGTAGGAATGAACCAATTCTGAATAAAAGCCACCCACGAAGCTTGCAGCCCGTGAATGTCTCGGGCGCGACAATTAAGTGGTTAATCCAATAAACTGTTACGGCCGGTGAAATCTTTCACGAGTACGCTGGAAATGAAAAACACCGGATAATAAAAAAAACAGTACACCGGACAAACAGTAAATTACACTGGATAATAAAAAACTAATATCTTCCTTTTTAAATGTAATTTAAAAGTACTTATATGTTGAGTACTACTTTAAAAAAAAAATCAGCCAAAAGAAATTTATGAATGTATATTAAAAAAATATATTCAGCTTAAATTGATCGCTTCAACTTTTTTTTAAGCTTCTTAGTTAAACCTCAATTCTGGCAACTTTCCAGGCATCAGATAATTTGATATATTTACATAAGTAATAAAGCGTCGAAAGTGTTTTCGCAAATGCATTACATTGATTTAGCAACTGAGATCTTTCGTAAAGATAATGGAATCCTTTTTTCAAGGTTAAAGAAAAATACTTTTTTTTCGTCTTTCAAAAAATAAAGTTTACGGGTAAAGAAGTTTTCCGCGAAAATTGATTACTACTTCTTTTAATACCAAAAAGCAAAAAAAAATTTTTTTTTTACCATTTTAAAAGTTTCATAATGACATTTTTTTTTTTTTTTTTTTTTTTTTTTTGTTATTTTGTTTTTGTACACCAAAATAGAAAATTTCTTCTTCCTTTGGCGCTTTATTGATTGGAAATTTCTCCACAATTATGGTAAAAAATTTCTATTTCTCCTTACTGGTGTCAGATTGCCCAGATATAATCTTATCACTGACACGGAAAGGAGATTGTGTTGATTGCCACAGTGTGGTTGAACTATTATTGCCCAAGTAAACTTCTACCAGCAAAAACTTTTCTACCAAAAATTGAACCGACTTCAAAAACTACTGCAAAGTGAAAAATAATTTTTTTACATAATAGTAATAAGAAATTAAATTAAGAGCACAGTATTTACCATGCGTATTATTATATTTATGTACATTCATTTGATTTTTTGGAGTCGGTGCCAGCCAAGCCTTTATTCTTTTAGGAATTGAATTGGATATTTAATTTTAATTTTGAAATTGGCTTGGCTGGCACCGACTCCAAAAAATCAAATTGATGTACATAAATATAATTATACGCATGGTAAATACTATGCTCTTAATTTAATTTCTTATTACTATTATGTAAAAAAATTATTTTTCACTTTGCAGTAGTTTTTGAAGTCGGTTCAATTTTTGGTAGAAAAGTTTATTTTTCTCTTTTTAGTTAAAAGTTAACGATTTTTTGATGTCAGTTAATAAAAATTATAATACGTAAAAAAATATTGTAAATTATAAATGGATGTAAATTTTGTCAGAAATAGGGTTCGAACGCACGCTCTCTTTCCAGCATCAGAGCTTAAATCTGGCTCCTTAAACCGCTGGGTCATCCTGACTTCACTCCAATCGGCGAGTTTATTCAAAGTCCATGTTATTTTTAATTTGCGAAAAATCACCAATTTTATTAAATTTTGCCTAATTACTAAAAAAGCACTGAACCAATTTCTATGAAATGGAAGTGGTACCAATTCGAGAGTAGCCTCTTTTATTTAACACAAAACAAAATTAATCGGTTGGATAGTTTAGGAGTAATCGTTGAACATACATAGAAAAAAATACATACATTTCGAATTGATAACTTCCTCTTCCTTTTCTGAAGTCAGTAAATAATAAATATTAAAATACGGAATTTTTTTTATAAATTATACATGGATGTAAGTTATGTCAGGAGCGGGGTTTGAACCCTTGCTTTCTTCCGAGAACAAGTGCTTAGGTCTGGCGCCTTAGACCGCTCGGCCATGCTGTCTACAGTCCATTCAGCGAACATATTCAACACTTTTAATTAGCGAAAAATCACTAAGGGCATAGCCGGATAAGCATTGGAAACATGCCTTTCAATCAAATTTCTTGATTTTTTCCCCATGTGTGGCTGCTTATCTGACAATGTATTTCCCTTATTATCACCTTATAAATATCGATATTTTATGAGATAAAAATGTTTTTATGATTTTTTAAAAACCTCATTTTTTCAAAAACTACCGAACCGAATTATATGCTATTAATTGAGTTTATACAGATGTCAAAGATGAATATCTGGAAATTTTTGTATAAATTTCTGATCGTAAAAAGTGTGTGAAAAAGTGATTAAAAAATTTACAAAAATAAAAATTATATATTATAGTTGGCCGAAAATTACCATTTTCGTGTAAAAAATTCCTCATTTGTGCCCGCATATTATATAAAAATTTCAAAAGTTTGCGTTGGGTACTTCATATAAATATTTACGAAAATATGTATAAAAATTATTAAAATTCATTTAAAGGCGTTATTTGGGGCGGAGCTACTCATCTTCGATGTCTAAAGGATTTTGGGAATATAAACTTACAGAATTGCTGGTTTTTAAATTTTAATGAGCACATGCGCATCATTCTCAACGCTGGCAATACAGTTTCGATTTGAAAATTTGTTGTTGTCGTGGTATATAAAAACTGGAAAGAATATTTCTGGTATAGGAACAAAACTACATTCTTCAATATCAAAATGTAACGACAGTGATCAGAAACAATTTAATTAAAAACGTTTCTCACCAGTGTTTATAAACAGAAATTATAGTTAATAGTTTCAAGCTTCTTCATGAATGAAATGCTCTGTTTTGCATCGTGTAGACGCGCATGCGTATGTTATTGCTAAACTCTGCGACCGGAAACAAATTCGTTTTAGTGAATGCTTTTTATTTCTTACTATGTCATGTAAGAATGATAATACGAAATAATGATTGTTGTGGAAGTTTCTTTGGGGAAAGAAGGGGTTACAGAAAAAAAACTATTTATTTTTATGAATAAAATAATGTAATACATTATCAAGTGTTAGCTTTTTTTCCCCATAAAAAGTAACTGTTCTTTAACCTCTTCAGTCCTTGAGTACCCAAATGGGTACATCAGTTTTGTCCCATTTTGTTAATGATACTCAAATATAAGTGAAATTTCGATATAAGTATTATATGTTTCTAATTCTAAGATTCGAGCTAATGAAAATAAAACAAAAATCTCGCTCAGAAGTCAAACGAGAGAAGAAATAATTCAGTAATAATTAAAAATACTGTAATAATCGCTGTAAAAATACTGTAATAATCGCCAGTAGCGAAAAGGTTAAAGTGTGGCCTAAATCTCTGAACACGACTATGTATTTGCATATAAAATTTCACAAAAAAATAGCTATGTCTTTACAATATTTTAATCTCCTGGTAAATTTTCCATTCTTTTTTTAAACTAATATTTATTTATTAAAAAATTACTTAATTAAATATTAAACAGTTCAAAATTACAGAAATATATTTTTCAGTACAAAATATCATCCAATGTTATCACCTTTCTTTTTTTTCTTTTAACTCAAATTATGTATATTTCGCTAATATTTATCTTCAAACTAAACAGCCTCAGTAATCTACCATAAGGATAAACAAAAAAATTCTAGTAGTATAAATCTTAAATACAAAATTGTCTATTACTACACATTCCAGGTAATATGTCAGAATTTTATAAACTGGTTAAATTTTAAATCTAGCTATGAATCATCCATATTAACGCAGTAAAAAGAATAACTACTTATTCTTATTATCCTTCTTTAAAAGTGGTGAAAATGTTTAAATAAAAATCATTATATAACAGTCGTTACATTTCGATACCAAAGAATGTTGTTGTTTTCTAGGCATAACTTTTTTTTCTCTATTGTTTCCAAAGGAAAACACCAGTTTTCAATATCGAAATAGTATCGATAGTATTGAAAATTATGATTTATATGCTTAATGAAATCTATAATTTATTAGTTGACTAATTCTCTGATGACATTGTACCAAAAAGGCTTCGGATGTCGAAGTTAAATAGCTCCGCCCCAAATAACGCCTTTAAATGAATTTTAATTTTTTTATACATATTTTCGTAAATATTTATATGA
Source organism: Maratus speculifer (assembly GCA_964019185.1). Taxonomy (NCBI): domain Eukaryota; kingdom Metazoa; phylum Arthropoda; class Arachnida; order Araneae; family Salticidae; genus Maratus; species Maratus speculifer. The sequence goes on along the minus strand of OZ025302.1, from coordinate 140,953,475 downwards.
AGTACCCAACGCAAACTTTTGAAATTTTTATATAATATGCGGGCACAAATGAGGAATGTTTTACAAGAAAATGGTAATTTTCGGACAACTATAAGATATAATTTTTATTTTTGTAAATTTTTTAATCACTTTTTCACACACTTTTTACGATCAGAAAATTATACAAAAATTTCCAGATATTCATCTTTGACATCTGTATAAACTCAATTAATAGCATATAATTCGGTTCGGTAGTTTTTGAGAAAATGAGGTTTTTAAAAAATCGAAAAAACATTTTTATCTCATAAAATATCAATATTTAAAAGGTGATAATAAGGGAAATACATTTTCAGATAAGCAGCCACACATGGAGAAAAAATCAAGAAATTTGATTGAAAGGCATGTTTCCAATGCTTATCCGGCTATGCCCTTTATTAGTTTTTGCCTAATTACTAAAAAAGTACTGAACCAATTTCGATGAAACTGAAGTGGTACCAATTCGAGAGCATCGTCTTTCATTTAACACCAAAACCAAGTTAAACGGTTGCATGGTTTCGGAGTAATCTGTGAACATACATAAAAAAAAAAAAAAAAAAAAAAAAATACATACGCGTCGAATTTATAACCTCCTCTCCTTTTCGGAAGTCGCTTAAAAAATGAATATCACTTTTTCCCATAACTTTTGACTGAAATTTGCCAGTAACGAGGCGTTTAAACAGCAGCGGCTCGTTAGGGAGAATCGAATCAGATTTTTTTCATCAGTAAAATTTAACAGAATTTTTAATATTTATTCGACAAATTTTGTTGATTAAAAAAAATTTAAATTACCGTACAATTTTAGTGGTGTGAAAAATTGATGCAGCGCGCCCTGGCGAACCGCTAAATTGTTTAAACAAAGGGAAATTTCTTATTTAAATTTGCTAGTGGAACTTTTCCCTGATGTTAATTAACCTTCGCAAAAGTAGTTACAGTTGAAGCTGCGCTTTTTTAACCTACTAGTGCAAGACTTTTTGTTTTTACTTTTAAATAAATACATTGGATTCCTTAACGGTCATATATTAAATAAAAAATACTGAAAAAATTATCTCTCTTTATGTTTAGTATTCTCGATTTTTTTAAATAGTTGCCAAATTGCAACAACATGCATAAATCGCATGCATACAATATTTGTTGCAAAAAATCTTGTTAATAATTATTAAAAACATATTTTTTGTAAAAGATTGTTTAAATTAAATTTTGTATTTTAAATGTCTTTTTTATTTGTTTATTTTTGTTTGAACTCCATCTATGGCTAGGAAAACGGAAGACTTCAAAAATTCCTTTTCATTTGTAAGCATTTTTAATGAATTTTTTTTAAATATTTTTATTGAACAAAACATAAACATATGGCCAATAAATACGTAAAGCATAAAATTATTTATTGGCAATGGTAAATAAACTATAAGGAGAGCAATTTTAATTTGTTTCCAAGTGGCATTACTATGCACTACAGGGTTAAGATTATGTCACTTCCTCGTTCTTAACCCTCTCTGGTCCAAATTTTTATTCAAATTTTAGAAAAAAGTACTTTTACGTTAATAACATTAACTTTTACTATCCTAATAGATTAATTAGTGTTTAACGAATTCATCTGAAACACATGAAATGTTGTTGTTTGCATATTATTCAGTTCATATTCATATGACAATAGGTTAAGGAAGATTTTTTGGAGATGTTTAGAATATATTGTATTATACTAATATTTAACTTATATTACAACTTTCTAACACTTTTTGCGTTTTTTTATATATGATTCTTTCAGTAAAGTAATTTTTACTTTAAATTTATTGAGTGAAACATATGGTTGAAATAAAAGAATCGCAAACGGCCCAAAGAGAATTAAGAAAATATGTATTATTACAGTTGAACCTCGTTAACATGAACCTCAAGGGGAATCAAAATTTTGTTCATGTTAACAGTAATCCATTCTTTGTATTCGTTTCTGTAGGGGACTGTGAAAACAATTCATGTTAAAAGTAATTCATGTTAAGCGTGTCCATGTTAACGAGGTTTGACTGTATTATTATATTACTAAATGCCTAAACTTAAATGAAGTCATATAGAAAATGCATAAACATATACTAACATTACTACATGTAAATTATAGCAAAAGTGTTTCTTAAAAGAAAGTAATGCTCCATTAAAAGGCATGTACTATTAATAGAACACCAGACCCAAAAGGGTTAATAGTTCCATGGTTTTAAATGTAAAAATGAGAAATTTGAAGGTAATCGTTTATGAGAAGTTTAAAAATCGAAAAATTTAACGTATATAAAATATTTTTTCAATAAATGTATTACATCTTGCAACTCACGGAGAAACGGACTAAAATGTCAAAAAGTCGCCAAATTTGATTTATTTTTTGAAAGATCGATAGATTTTATAGAAAATTGCAATAAAGTATTGGATCTCTTGTGTTTGTATAATTACACCTGTCAATTGAAAGTACCTGAAAAAATTCCGAAATTCTACAGAAGCTAGCCAATCTGGATATAAGAACCTAAAAGCTTTCCCAGTTGATAGAATAATTGAATGAAATATAAAATAAAAAATATAAATTTATGATTATTAAATTTATTTTGCCTGAAACATTTGAGAGAATATATTACTGCGTATGAACAGTCATACGAAAAATTCAAGTCAAAGTCCTTTATCTATATTCGAAAATGTTAAAAGTTCATAAAATTACGGGATCATGCAAAAGAAAAAAAAATTATGCTGAATGGATAATAAAAAACAAATATCTTCCTTTTTAAATGCAAATTAAAAGTACTTATATGTTGAGTATGACTTTAAAAAAATTTCAGCGAAAAGAAATTTATAAATGCATAAAAAAATTATTCAGCTTAAATTGATCACTTCAACTTTTTTTTAAGCTTAAACCTCAATTCTGGCAACTTTCCAGGCATCAGATTATCTGATATATTTACATAAGTAATAAAGAGTCGAAAGTGTTTTCGCAAATGCATACATTGATTTAGCAATTGAGATCTTTCGTAAAGATAATGGAATCCTTTTTGCAAGGTTAAAGAAAAATACTTTTTTTGTTCTTTAAAAAAATAAAGTTTACACGGGTAAAGAAATTTTCGGCGAAAATTGATTAAGTTACCTCTTTTAGTGACAAAAAGCAAAACATTTTTTTTATTATTTTATAAGTTTCATAATGATATATTTTTTATTTTATTTTTATTTTTTTGTTATTTTGTTTTTTGTAATCATAAATAATAATAAAAACTATACGAAAAAAAAAAAGAATATTGCCCAGTTAAACTGATGGCACTGAGCTCACAGGCTACGCATACTAATTGTACATTACAGCCTTGTATTTTCGTTAATTCCGTTCGAAAAAAAATTAAGAAGGGGAAACAGCTCTCCCCTTTCTCCTTTTTTATACTTAATCATTGAACCTCCTAAACTATTAAGTACATGCTTTATCATATTAAAAAATCTATATCCAAAATTCAGAGCAAATCGGATAATTCGTAATAAAAACCCATTTAGCATTCATATAATTTAAGAGGAGTTATTCCCCTCTTTTATACTTAACCATTAAACTTCCAAAACTATTCAGAGATTGGAACGAAATCTGACAATTCTGATTGAAAAATCCATTTATACAAGTTAAGGGGAGGGGCATTAGAACCTCCGTTCCCCCTGTTTATACTTATTCAATGAACACCTAATAACGGCCACGGACTCTCCTCATCAGAATGATCCTATAGCTAAATTTTGAACGAAAACTGTTAATTCTGCATGAAAATCCCGTATATATCAATTAATGGGAGGGGCATGAGCCCCCCGTTCCCCCTGTTTATACTTATTCAATGAACACCTAATAACAGCCACGGTATCGCCTCATCAGAATGATCCTATATCTAAATTTTGAACGAAAACTATTAATTTTGCATGAAAATCCCGTTTATATAAATTAAGGGGAGGGGCATGAGCCCCCTGTTCCCCCTCTTATACATATCGAATGAACTCCAAAAACTAATCAGGGAAGCGCCTTATCAGGATATACCTATATACAAAATTTCAAGTGGATCCGATATTTTTATCATGAGTTATCGCGTCACGCACGAACGCACGTACATACAGAACGGACGGGCACATAAGCTCTCAGGCTATGATAGCCTGTGAGCTAAAAAGTGAATGTTTCAAGAAAATTTATGTAGAAGGAACTGTTATGTGTGCGTGGCATACTTTACATCATTTCTTTAACAACTTAACACTAGAAAGATGGGGATTTTTACTCAAGTTAAGGAAAAATAATTAATATTTTTATTTAAAAGTGAATATGTTATTTAATTAAACTTTTCCTTAGTGCCTTTTAAATTTATTTTATGAAGAGATTTCTGGTTCGAGCACAAACAGATTCAATTGGTAAGGGCCAAATTGCCCTTTGCAGACATTCTAGTGTTAACGGATTCTTTTTTAACCCATTTAATGCCCAAATTATTTTCTTCATTAAAAATGAAATTTTGGGTTTCTCACGACTTTTAAAAAAAGAATAACTTTTACCTTAATTTATTGAGGAATTTGTCTCGTGAAAAATAGTGTTTATTTATCTTTCTATTTACCGGTGTGAAAAGTGCTTTATTGCCTTTTTTATAATCGTCCCTATAAAGGGACGCTAGGCACTAATGGGCAGCGTTGCCAGATGGGCTACTTTTTAAAAATTCAGATTCTTGATTGGCACTCCTTTTTTGTAATGGTAAAATGCGCTTTATTTACTGACCGATTAATAAAAACGAAAACAAAGGGAATTTTACTGTTTCAAAAAAGTGGTGCCAATCAAGAAATCTTAATTAAAAAAAGTAGCCCACTGGCAACACTGCTAATGGGTTAAAGTACAATAAATTGAAAATATCGGATAAAACCCACTTTTTTTTAAGCTAAAATATTCCTAATATTTAATCTAAACATTTTTGCCAATAAATAGTATGAAACTGTGCTTAAAAGAATTTGTGATGTCAGAAAGCTTCAAATGATTTGTTTAACAATTTATTCTTGTCTGACCGAAGTACGGACAAATCAATTTTAGTGGTTAAATAAAACCTTTCTTAATCTAAAAACATATAGAACGTTTTATTTTAATACAGTCGAGTCTCTATATAACGAAATCCATCGTTCCAGTAAAAAATTCCTTATTTAGAGAATTTCGAAGTATAAAGAATGATGTTAAAAATCGTATTTAATATGTAAATTTTGAAAAAATATTATTTTTGATCAATTTAATGAAGAATTTGAAATGTTTAAAAGTAAATATTAACCTAATATTTTATTTCTTAATTATTTAAGCTACTTCAAAAAAGAGAACAGACATTTATTTGAAAGGTTAATGAAAATCAAATAAGGAAGACTTGCATTAATTTCAGACGAAGATATTTATAATTTTTTGTTCTTTTGATTTTAAAATTTTTACACCCTCAATAAAGCTCAAATTTTAGCAAGGAATGAAAAACAGTTTACATTTTCCTCCATTTGATGGGCTCTCTTATGTGCCTCTCATTGATTCCTCTCTTATATATGTAACAATCCTGTTGTTAACCTTGACTCTGTTTTGAGAAGAACGTGGAAAGGTGTGTGGGAGTTGGGATGAATTCGTTGGATTTAAAGAACAAGGAGAAAAGTAATATAAAAAAATCTCAGCACTGAACGGTAAATCAAAAATAAGTGATGGAAAATTGATTCCATATGATTTCGAAGCTTTTTTAAAATTGAATAAATTAAGAGCAATTTATGAAAAATTCGTTATATGGAGATAGATATTTCGGTATATAGAGGCTGTTTTCAATGTAATCATGCGAAAAGGGGACCGTTATATAGGGAAATTCGATGTATGTAGTTTCGTTATAGAGAGACTCCACTGTATATGTAAAGGGTAAAACCAACCCTTTTTCAACAGTGTATCATTATTTCATAATTCAAGAAATAATAGAATGTTTGACTGTTTTTATATTCAGAAATTCTGGAATCATACGTAATATTCAAAGCAGAAACTTTTTTCTTAAAGTTTTGACACCCGTTTGCGATAAATATAATTGAGGATAAAGAAACACATTGAAAAATTGAAAACAAAGTCTTTTAGTTACACTGGAAAATATGAAAAGTCAAGAAAAATTACTGAATCAATCATTACAAAATATATATTTGAATGCTGAATTATAATTAAAAAAAAACTCTTCCTTTTAAAATAAATTTAAAAGTACTTATGCTTAAGTAAAACGAGTCTTTTCATTATTTTAAAAATTTCATAATGACACATTTTTTTATTTTTTATTTATTTATTTATTTATTTATTTTTTGTAATTACAAATAATGAAATAAATATTTGAAAAAAAGGAGACTAAAGAAAATGAATGTTTGAATGAAATTTATATGGATGGAATTTTTATGTGTGCATGGAATATTTTACATTATTCCTTTTAATAAATCCTTTCTTAATCGGAAAAATATATACATATTGAAAGCTATATTTTAATACAAGTGTAGGATAAAAGTAATCATTTTTTTCAATTGTCTATCATTATTTGATAGTTAGAGAAAGGGTAGAAAATTTGTCTGCTTTTATAGTCTGAAATTTTGGATTCATACGGAAAATTCAAAATTGAAACTTTTTTTTAAAATTTATGACAGATGGTTGATAAAGATATAACTGCTGATAAAAATCCTTAACATAGTCTTTTATTTATATTGAAAAACATGAAAAGTAAAGAAAAATTACTGTATCATTCAATACAATGTATATATTTGTATGCTAGATAAATATAAAAAACTTTTCCTTTTTAAATACAATTTAAAAGTACCTATGCTTTAAGTTTATTTTAAAATGGTTTTCAGCCAAGAGAAATCCATAAATCAAAAATAATTTTACACTGCTTAAATTGATCACTTCAACTTTTTTTAAACTTCTTTAAACCTCAATTCTGGCAGTTTTCCAAGCGTTGAAAAATCTGATATATTTACATAAGTAATAAAGCGTTGAAAGAATTTTCGTAAAAGCTTACATCGATATAGCAATGAGATCTTTCGTAAAAATATCGGAATCATTTTTTGCAAGGTTAGAGATTTTTTTTTCTTTTTGTTCTTGAAAAAAAAATCGATTAGAGCAGTTATTTTCCAAGAAAATTAAATAGGTTCATGATAAAAAGTTAATTAAATCCAATTGATTTTTTTTTTTAAATCATCAGATTTTAAAATATTCACCTTTTATATTAACATTTTAATAACAATTTTAATTTTTCTTAAGAAAGGTGTTATAGTATAAATAAAATACATTGACATGTTTCGGAATTGTCAATAAGTTCCATAGTCATAATATAAATAAAACAAAATTTCAAAATATTTCTCGGACAATACAAATGACACGCGACAATGAGATATAAATAACAAAAACACGCGCTCTATTGCAAAAAATTAAATTAAAATATAGACCATGATCTAAAACTTAACTAAAAATAAAAATTTCAAACTATTTCACGGTCAATACAAATAACACGCGACCAAGAGATATAAAAAACAGAGGAGATAAAAGAGATATTTAAAAGAGGAGATAAAAATATTGTTTAATCAAAGTAAATTATGTTTCATATCTAATTGCAATCGTAAATCTATTATAAGAGAGTCCATTGAAATTTATACGCGTAATAATCTGGTTCGCAATGATACCGTTTCTTTTATTATTCCTAAGTTATGGTTAGAATTAATAAATAAATTCCTCGTGAGGGCTTGAATGGGATGAACCAAGTTGGAATTTCTTTTGATCATGGTCTATTTTTATTTTAATTTAATTTTTTACAATAGCGCGCGTGTTTTTTGGTGTTTTTTATATCTCTTGGTCGTGTGTTATTTGTATTGACCGTGAAATAGTTTGAAATTTTTATTTTTAGTTAAGTTTTAGATCATGGTCTATATTTTATTTTAATTTTTTGCAATAGAGCGCGTGTTTTTGTTATTTATATCTCATTGTCGCATGTCATTTGTATTGTCCGAGAAATATTTTGAAATTTTGTTTTATTTATATTATGACTATGGAACTTATTGACTGTTCCGAAACATGTCAATGTATTTTATTTATACTATAACACCTTTCTTAAGAAAAATTAAAATTGATATTAAAATGTTAAATAGGTTCATTTTTTTAGTACCAAAAATACATAACATTTTATTCGTAATATTTTAAAAGTTCTATAATTAAGAAGCGTGTTTTTTTTTTTTTTTTTTTTTTTTTTTTTTTTTTTTTTTTTTTGTAATTACAAAACATAGATAAAGAAATATATACACGGAAAAACTGAATAGAAAAAAATGAATGTTTGAATAAAAATATCTCTATATAAAATATTTGTTATGCGTCTAGAAATTTTTCAATTGTTTATTCTTGCAATTACTTTTTTTAAGGTTAAAAATAAGTGAACGTTTTATTTTAACCCTTTCGGGTATGGTGTATTATTAATAGTACATATATTTTAATGGAGTATTATTTTATTTTAAGAAATAGTTTTGCTACTATTTACATGTAGTAATGTTAGTATATGTCTACGCATTTAGTATACGACTTCCTTTATGGTTTGGCATTTAGTTGTAATAATAATTATTACTATTTGCATAATTCTCTGTGCGCCGTTTGCGATTATTTTATTTTAAACATATATTTCCTCCTTTAAATTTAAAGTAAAAGTTACTTTACTGAAAGAATCATGTGTAAGAAAGCGAAAAAAGTATTAGAAAGTTGTAATATAAGTTAAATCGCATTGTAATACGAAATTTTCTAAACATCTCCAAAAATTCTTCCTGGGCCTATTATCATATAAATATGAGTTGAATAGTACGCAAAACAACAACATTCCTTAACTTTCATGCAATGAAATATTAGCTAAATACTAATTAATCTACTTGGATAGCTAGAATCAATGTTATTAACGTAAAAGTAATGTTGTCTAAAAATTGAAAAAAAATTCAGATTCGAAAAGGTTAATATACAGTAAAAACAACCAGCTTTCAGCAGGGAAACATTTTTTGATATTTCGAGACTGAGTAAGACAGTTTAGTGTTCTTTTTTTTTTATTCGAAAATTCTGAAATCATACCAGAAATACTGCGGAAAAAAATTCTTTCAATTAATGACAGATATTTGAAAAAGATGTAACAGCGGGTAAAGAAATATTTTGAAAAATCGAAATCATAATCTTTTATCCAAATTGGAAAACATAAAAAGTCAAGAAAAATCACTGAATAAATCTACGTTATCATAAAAAAAGAATAAAAAATATCTATACTTGAAAAATAAATAAACGAATCGTTGGGGGCCACCGTAATACTTACCCATCATGGATATTCATAATATGATATATGAAAACAAAACATGTGTAAACTATTTATAATGCATTACAATTCCAAAATAAAATTTAAACGTATATTTAAGTATTTATAACACATAGTCATGTTCTATTAATGAATTGCTGATGAACCAACTTCAACAAATTATATAAAACGCCAAACTATTCAAGTAGTACTGAATTGCATAAAAGAAACATCCTTATAACTCCAAAAATAATAATCATATTTACTAACAGTTTATTGCGTCGTATTAAGAGTCGGATTTCCAATTAAAATATATCTTTGAATTGAAATTTGAATTAAATACAGGGTCATGCAAAATCGAAGAATGTGGAAAATATGATTACACATATCTCGGCAACTAATAATCCAATCTACTTTGTTCTTTGTGCAAAATTTCTGTTATTTTATTGCCTTTTACTTCCTCACCTTAAAATAAAAAAATCGAAAATTTGTACATAAATTCCTATATACAGAACGAATTTTTCGAGAGCCCGAAAAAATAGTTTTGGATAACCGAGGTTGCTGATATTAAATCGGCTTCGTCCCATTCTTACATACTAAGTACATACAAAATTTCAAGTCTATCTCAATTTCATCGTGAGATAGACCGTTTACAGACAGACAGAGAGACACACATACAGACGGACGGCAATTTTTTTTTCTAAAAATATGTTTTTCGGAATCTCTAGTATCTGAAACGTGTAAATCCGTCAAAAATTTTTTTCGATTTTCAAAACGATTGCAAGATTTATCCTTACACTATGTATGATGGGTAAGTAAAAAGAAAAAACTCTTCCTTTTAATCACGATTTAAAAGTACTTAAACTTTGAATACTATTTAATAGCTTCCCTGATTTGCCCGTACGTCATACCGGCAACGCGTTTTTGCCAATCATGGTTTGTCCGTACCACGTACGGGCATCCATGTTACTACCGTGATTTATTGTTCTTACCAATAACTTTTTATTGTAAATTTTGTATTGTTTAATCCAAGTGTTTTTCTGATTCTTTCTGTCAATCACCTCTGTTTAGTCACCTAAAGCCGATAAAAGATTAAAAATTCTGTAAAAGACATGAAATAAATAGGCATTATTCAGGGCTCCCAAATGGACTAGTGGATCCAAACAGAAATAGCTCCCTATGAAGACAATCACCGCTCATGCGCTATCCCGATTTCGCTTAGTAGTTCGGTTGGCTAATTTTTGGCGAGCTTTTGAGCGAACATAGATTGAAAAATATGGAATTAAAAATTTTGAATAAATCGATAAATCCGGAGCTAAAAATTTCGAATAAATCGGAAAATCCGGAGCTAAAAATATTATATAAATGGAAAAATCCGGAGCTGAAAATGTTATATAAATGGAAAAATCCGGAGCTAAAAATGTTACATAAATCGACACTCGATTCGCCTGCGTACTTGGCAATTCATTTTAAAGCTGTACTGCGAATCCTGATTACCACTTTAGCACTAAATAAGCATGCACAGTAAATCTCCATCGGGAGCTATTGCTGTTTCGATCCGCCTGTCCCAAATGGTCCTCGAACTGAACATCAATATTTTTTAACACGAAATTTCATGATAGGTTGCTACAGAATTTGCACTAGAATCAACTTCGAAAGGTGGTTTTTTGGAGATTTGCAAGAAAAATCTAAAAGGAAAATTTCTCCAAGAAAATTCTATTGTTCAGTTGGCGGACCATTCGGGAGCCTTGATCACCGTAATTTCCGGCGTATAATCCGTGGATCAAACAATTCTTCTTCGACCCACAAATTTTATTTAACCCATTAGTGCCTAGCGTCCCTTTTTAGGCACGCTTCAAAAGGTGCATTCAGCACTGTTTTTGACACCGGTAAAAAAAGAAAAGCTATAATTATTTTATTTAAATGATGCATTTTCGTGTTTAATGAACTAAATTTAAATCTTCTAAAAAGAGTGGTGCCAACCAAATAAAATTTACGCAAAAGATGCTGGGCACGAATGGGTTAATAATTGAAAAAAAAAACATTTACAGTGATCTGGCAAGTTATACTTTATTTTTAAATTATTCAGGGTCGAGAAATGATTGTTTGATCCGCGGATTATACGTCGGAAATTACGGTATTTGAAAGTTTTTTTAAATTATTGAATAGTTTAGTGGTTAAAAATAGCTTGGAAAAAAAGTATAAAGAATTTTATATTGCTTAAATTGTGATCGCTTCAACATTTTTATAAGCTTCTTTAAACTTCATTTCTGGCATTTTTCCAGGCGTCAGATAATCTGATTCATTTATATAAGTAATAAAGAGTTGAAAGTGTTTTCATAAATGCATAACTTTGATTTAGCAAATGGCATGTTTGTAATTTATTATGAGACAATTTTAATTTTTGGTGACAGGAGACCCCCCACGGTGAGGGTAAAAAAATTTAAAGTGCTTATAACTCGCGATCAATTTTCGTAGCGCGGCCAAATTTTGTTTGGTAATTTATTATGAGACAGTGTTAATTTTTGGTGACAGGAGACCCCCCAGGGGAGGGTCGAAAATTTTAAAATGCTTATAACTCGCGATCAATTTTCGTAGCGCGCCCAAATTTTGTTTGGTAATTTATTATGAGACAGTTTTAATTTTTGGTGACAGGAGACCCCCCACGGGGAGGGTCGAAAATTTTAAAATGCTTATAACTCGCGATCAATTTTCGTAGCGCGGCCAAATTTTGTTTGGTAATTTATTATGAGACAGTGTTAATTCTTGGTGACTTGAGATCCCCCATGGGGAGGGTCGAAAAATTTAAAATGCTTATAACTCGCAATCTAATTTTCGTAGTGCGGCCAAATTTTGTTTGGTAATTTATTATGAGACAGTGTTACATTTGGTGACAAGAGACCTCCCACGGTGAGGGTCGAAAAATTTGGAATGCTTATAACTCGCGATCTAATTTTCGTATCGCGGCCAAATTTTCTTTGGTAATTTATTATGAGACAGTTTTAATTTTTGGTGACAGGAGACCCCCCCCCCGCCCGGTGAGGGTCGAAAAATTTAAAATGCTTATAACTCGCAATCTAATTTTCGTATCGCGGCCAAATTTTGTTTGGTAATTTATTATGAGAGAGTATTAATTTTTGGTGACAGGAGACCCCCCCCCGAATGGTGAGGGTCGAAAAATTTAAAATGTTTATAACTCGCGATCAATTTTCGTAGCGCGGCCAAATTTTGTTTGGTAATTTATTATGAGACCGTGTTAATTTTTGGTGACAGGAGATCCCCCATGGTGAGGATCGATAAATTTAAAATGCTTAGAACTCGCGATCTAATTTTCGTAGTGCGGCCAAATTTTGATTGGTAATTTATTATGAGACAGTGTTAATTTTTGGTGACAGGAGACCCCCACGGTGAGGTTCGGAAAATTTAAAATGCTTATAACTCGCGATCTAATTTTCGTATCGCAGCCAAGTTTTGTTTGGTAATTAATTAAGGTATTGCATAGCTTTTATCGCGGGATTTGAGCGCGGCGAAAGAAACTAGAAATTCCGTAACGAGAAAAAAACCTAACACTCCGGCTAACGTCCCTTCAGTTTGGCAGACTTCGGCACGGTATCCTTCGGTAGACTTCGGCAGATATTAACGCGGTATTTTTCAGATATTTTGAGAATATCAAGTCTCAAACTTATGTTTTTTATTTCAGCTACCATAAACGTATAGTTTCAATGATAAAAATTCCTGATTAACCTACATGTATTGTAAGATAATAAAAATATTTTAAAAGATATTAACTTCTCATTTACTCAATAAAAGAAAAAAATTGTTATCGGTCGTCACGCTCAAAAAGTGTAACTTGAATTAATATCAAAGACAAAAAAAAACTGCATAAATAAAAAATAAATAAATAATTATAATTGCATTAGTTGATAAAAAATGCTATGCAATAGCTTTATTTTTTAATTTCGGGAAGCTTAATCATGTGGTTTTGTTTACAAAGGATATGGTCAACTATCACAAAAAAGTTTCAAAATTTCAACTCGATAAATAAAAAATATTTTACTATGTGTCTCGGACATTTTTAACAGTTTAAACGCCAATGTTCCCAAATGGGAACATTGCATTATTTGTAATACGAAACATATATTTTCCAACATAATAACGATATTCTTGTTTTTCTTATAAAATATAAGGTTGATTTTAACTTTAAAGAAAATATTTATGTTCAAGCATTTATCACAGGTATACGGGAAATGTAAATTCATTAATTTGCATAAGAATACATTATTTGTTTTTTTTTCTTTTTCTCTATATTACTTTCATTTTACCTCTAGGAATGTAAATGTTTTTGGTATTCGAGAAAATACCCAAGAACAATATATAATAGCATATAGTGGAAAATAATTTGTTATATTTGCATAAGTTGTCAATCTGTAATCATATTCCAAAATGCGAACACTGAAATGAAAACGGCCAAAAAAACTGCAGAATTTTTTTTTAGTTATTTTTTAAATTTGTATGCATAAATTAAAACATTTGAAGCTGTAATCGAGGAAAACACAATTATAATTATATTGCGATATTAATTCAGCGTGTAAACGGTTAAAGGAAATTATTTTTTTATTCTTTCAATTTTTCCCGAGTAACGAAATAATATTCCATAAAAATTAAATAAGTTCTCTCTTTTACTAACAAAGAATAACAAGCAAAGAATAACTTTTAATATTTTACAAGTTTAATAATGAAAACTAAATGATTTTTGTAAACGTAAAATAGAAATAATAAATTATATACTTGAAAAAAAAATATCCTTATAAAAAATCTTATGTGGACCTGCAATATTTTACATTCATCATGTAATTCCTTCGTTAACCCCCTGACTGCCGCGAACTGATATATCCATTCACTTAGATGCATGTTTTACGGCAACATTAGCAATATTTAAATTGCTATAATTCTACAAATAAAACCCAGTTTTGAAAAATTATGTTATAAATTAGTAATATTATTAAGTTAAGTTATGATTGATACTCTCAAAGCTTATACACTTATACGTAATAAAATATTTTGTCTCAGGTTCGAAAAAACGCCTTTAAAATTTTTTTTTCATAAATTACAGAGAAATCATCAATAAAATTTTGCTCTTTTGCTCAGCGATCAGGAGGTAGGTACAAAAAGTAATAAACATTATATTAAAAGATAAATGCAGGATAAAATCAACAAGTTTTTAAAAGTATATCATTTGACAGTTCAGCCAGGGTAGAAAAATAGATTTCTTTTTTATTCAGAATTTCTGAAAAGAAATTTTTGTTTTAATTAACGACTGCATTTGAGACAGGTATAAAGGCGGATAAAACAACAGATTAAAATTCGAAGCCATAGTTCTTTATCTGTATTGAAAAACATTGAAAGCTAGTAAAATCACTGAATCAATCACGTAAGCTTGCGAAAAAAAAAAATTCTAAAAAAAAAAAAAAAAAAAAAAAAAAAAAAAAAAAAAAAAAAAAATCTACCCTTTTTAAACATGATTTTAAAAGTACTTAAGCTTTGATCGCTGTTTAAAAATCGTTTTCGACCAAAAGAAATTGATAAATGTATAAAGAATTTTACACCGCTTAAATTGATCGCTTGAACATTTTTTAAGCTTCTTTAAATTCTGGCATTTTCCCAGGCGTCAGAAAATCTGATATGTTTACTTACGTAATAAAGTGTTGAAAGTGTTTTCCAAATTCATACATTAATTTAGCTTTTGAGATCTTATTTAACGATAATGAAATCTGTTGTTAAAGGTTAAAGAAAAATGTCTTTTTCGTTCTTAAATATTTTTTCTTTTTATTTATTTAAAAATAATTTTCTAAGAAAATTAAATAAAATCTATCTTTTATTTCAAAATATAAAACAATTCCTTTTAACATTTTAAATGTATAATACTGGAAAAACGGGTATTTTTTAAAAATAAGATATAAATTATAAACTAAATAAATAATGAAAGAATAATAATGAATGCTTGACCTTTCAAAGAATCCATAATTCTTTAAAAGATCAGATTTACTGCGGTGTCCTAGAAAGCTCAAGTGGAGCCTAGAGCCTGTTAATGATTCATCAACTAAATTTCAATAATTAATTTGCAATTAAAAATATTTCTTTAAAAAGGGATACAAATACAATAAAAAATAATGTTTCTAATCTGTTCATTCTATATAATTGGGTCCCCCTAAAATGTAGGCCTCATACCTTCGGTAGCCCATGAATTAATTAATCCATACACATAGAACTGTTGAAATGTTCTCCAACTCAACAATAGATGCAATTAAATACAGCTCGAAAAAACTTTAACACAACATTGCTTCTTCTTCTTTTTATTTTGAAGTGTCGTTCATCTAATATATATTCGTTATCCGAATAAAAAAAATTTCCCACAAAGTGTTCCTTAACCGATTATCTGTTCGTAAATAGAAGAATCCGTTAACCGATCATTCACTGTAATCGAAAAAGATATTCTCTAAATTTAATTTTTTTTTAACGAATCTTGACTTATAATAATTTAAAGACAAGAAATGAGGAAAAAAATTATGCAGAAAAACAGAAATTTTAGACAAAGTCTGTCTTACAATACAATGTTTAAATGTCTTTTAATATCTTGAAGGGGAATAAGTAACTACTTCTTGTAGCTTAAACTTTCGATTCAGTTTAACTTTTGCCATTTCCACCTTCTCTCTGTACTATTTAAGTGTCTCAGATGATTTAAACAAGGTTTTTTTTGTAACATGCGATTTCGAGCTTTTCCATAAATTTAGTTCAGGTTGAGAAGTTCAGGAAGTTCAGGTATTTTATAGGCTGGCTGTTTAAAAAAATTTTTATTCTATCGGCCGACCTGGTTGAAAGTTTGTCTACAATTTTTTGCACCAGCCTTTTATAGAGCCGGGAGCGATGTCTATTTTCATTCAGGACACTTAGGGCCTAACTTTTTTTTCTTAAGAATCCGGCCATGCAGTCCATAGACATTACTCCTTCCCGACACGGTCTAGGCTCGGCCCTTATTATTATTATTATTATTATTATTATTATTGTCATGAAAAATCAGATTAACCAAGCTGAGTCTAAAGTATTTTTGTAATGCCAGAACCGGTTTTATTCTTCCTTATTCTGCACTGGTAGAAATTTTCAGTACTGGTCATTTCCGAGTCCGTATGAAAATAATTATCTCGGCTTAGCCTGGTCCATGCAAAAATCTACAATTTGCCCTTACATAGAATTACTTGCAAAAAATGCATATATTTTTAAATTACCATTAATCTACGATTAAACTTTAACAGTTATCTTTTTAAAAGAATAGCAGATTTGTAGGCATTAATATTTTAATAGTCATTGAATTTCCTTTTTTGTTTAAAATGTAAAAATGAAAAAGCAATTTCAGTTTAGACGATTGCTGCAAAAAAAAAAAAAAAAAAAAAAAAAAAAAAAAATACATTTTTTAGAAAAAAGGTGAAAAACATATGCTTCTAAAATATTATATAATGCTTTCAAAATTGAAAAAAAAGTTAATAGGTTTGAATTATCATTAACCAATAAGAATGTGTAAGAAATAACAACGGGTAAATGACAATGAATAATTTATACTGTTTCTTTATTAAGTTTTTTTCTTTTCCTTTACTTTCATTCTAACTTCCTTATTATTTCTGGAAATTTTCCAAATGACAGTGTGATATATTTAGATTTACATAAGTAATAAAGCGTTAAAAGTGCATTTAAAAAACGTAAATTAGTTTAGCTATTCAGATTGGCTGCGAAGTAAATGGTATCGATTATTGAAGCTTCATTTGGAAATGTCGTTACTTTGTAACTCTTTTGGCCTTCAACAAAAAATTAAGAAAAATTCAACAATACCTTGCTAAGTTTTTAGATTTAGGGATAAATGATTAATATGAGAATTTTTTTAAACTGTTTAAATAAATCCCTTGATTTTTTTTCTTTCATGCTAAAACAATTTATCAAGTTTCAGTTTGTCTGGTAAATTACATAATTATTAAACGTTGATAACACTATGTAATAATAATAAAAAAAATATGTTTTTGGTTTGACAGTATTGTTTCTGTTTAACAGAATAGAAAATGTGTACATAAAAGCAAATATACTCACAAAACTTCGCTTTTGTGGCTGTCACAATTTTACAGAACAGTGCCAGTTGGGACTAAGTCTATTGAATTTCAGTAGCCTCAATTATCCGGAATTATTTTTTTCGGACTCTCAAAAAATTTGTTCTAGTGAAAAAAAAAATATAAAAATTTTCGCAATTTTTTATTTTAAGGAATAAATGTAAAATACAATAGAAAACATTTAAATGTTGCATAAAAAACGAAGTTGATCGAAAAATTAGTTGCCGAAATATTTGTAAACATATTTTTCACACTCTTCGATTTTTTATGACCGTGTATTTTATTCAAATTTCAATTAAAATATATATTTTAATTGGAAATGAGACGCCTAATCCGACACAATACACTGTTAGTTAATATGTTTATTATTTTTGTAATTATAAGGATGTTTCTTTTACGCAATTCTGTACTACTTAATTATCCCGTCCGTACTGTAGATCTGTATTTTAAAGTATATTGTTGACCAGGTTCTTTTTTAAAAAACATTCGCTAAAGATGTAGGCTGTGATCCATTATTAAAAAATAAATGCTTTTTAAGAACTTTGTTTATTTGAAGGAGAATTATAAAAATTAAATCATTTCTTACAGAAATAGTTAGGGATGGTGCCTGTAAGTATTTTTTAAGAGACCTTCTTTACATGACTGAGTCCGTGAAGCGAGAGCGAGGAAATTGAATTTCTCATTCAGAATTCACACATTGGCATCATAGAATTGGCGAAAAGGAGCATATGAAAAGTGAATGATATCATAACCATGAGATTTTCTGTTACGCTTCAACAATTAAGATGATTTTGAATTTAATGCAGGGCAACCAGAAATGGGCAGTCCTAAAAAAAATACGCCAAAAAGAATTCGTGCCAAATTCGTACGTTAGAGCTCTGTTTTGGGAGAATATATGAAAGACACAATAATTCCGCATGCACAAGGAAAGATTATTACATAACGAATAAGTTAGAATCACAATTAAGCAGAGAGAAAAGCGATTTTACTGACCGCAAGCAAAGCATATCTTTATTTTTTTTTATTTGTTTCCAGCAAGGGTGAAATACGCATCTTAATGAATTCTCTTTATCTGACAGCCGTTTTTCAGTAATAAGGCAGATGCTAGATGTTTTTCTTTCTTTTCTTTTGAACGGAAAGTTATTGTGAGATCGAAATAAAACGTTAATATAAAGTAGATATTTAATTAAAGATTAGTTTTAACTGTAATTTAGAAAAATGTAAAATTTAAGAAAACTATATCTGATTCTACATCACACCGTCGATCAAAAAAGCTGTCACACTCACTTTAGATTAAACGCGTTAAACGTGTTTGTTACATAATCAAGTGACATTTAATTAGACGTTTTACTTGAATTTTTATTAATCTTTTACTTATCTTAATTTATTAGTTTTTTCGTTATTTAAAATAAAAAGTATGCCAATTCGTATAATTTACGAGTAGTTTGGTACATAATTTGTTGAAATGGATCTACGGGATAGTCAAGTAATACCTGCAATTCAGTAATAGAGCATTACTATGTATTAAAATATTTAAATATACGTTTAAATTTTATTTTGGAATTGCAATGTATTTTATAAATAGCTCACACATATTTTATATTTATATTTTATAGTGTGCATATCCATGCTGGGTAAGTATTACGGTGGCCCCCAACGACTAGTTTGTAGATGTGCCGGCACTTGCTATTTTTATAACTAATCCCATTTTTAACATTTTCCAGTAAAGCTGGAATGCGATTATGCATTCCACTTAGCCATCTGTCCACGCTCTACACCCAGAAAAAAGAATTGATTTAAACTGCAAAACGTGTTTTCTTGAGTACATTTTGGTTGTTTTAAGCGAATTTTTTTGTTGCAGTAAAAATTCGGTTTTGTCGCTCAAAAAAAAAAAAAAAAAAAAAAAAAAAAAACATTGTTAACACTTTTATAAAATTTTAACAAAATGTCATCAATTTTTTGAGTCTTACTAAAATCTTGTATTTTCAATTTGTAATTGCAACAAAATGTTGTTGTTTTTGCAAAATTTAAATTGGTGTGCAGTAGCTATACCTCTATCACGTAATTCTGTATAATTGACTTATATAGAGCTATAAGGCTTAACATAATTGTTGGATAATAAAAACTTTTCAAATTGAGATGGATTAATGAATTATTACGTTATTATGCATTTCGGATGAAAATTGCGGACGGAAAAATGAAAAAAAAAAAACAACACTATATATATTTTTTTGTTTATTCAATCAAAATTTCCATTGACCCATAATTAAATAAAAAGCTTTGTTGGACCAAACAAATTTTCGTTGATTCAACAAAACATTTTTTGGGTGTAACTTCCATAAATATACTCTGATTTTCATGCGATTGATAAAGGTTATTTAAGGTCAACAAAGCATGTTTGGTATTGTATATGAAGTATGTAGGATTAATAGTTCATTTACAGCTGCAGTGAAAATGATTTCATTACTTATATTACAGGGTGGGGAAATAAAAGTGGCCCTGATGAGAAGATACGATTGGACGTGATTGATTGACGCGCACACCATATGATCGAAACCTCTTCAGATCTTAGTGTGGGATGTGTCAGTGTAAGTGTCATCAGTGCAAAAATGAAAATCAGGTTGGCTAGTGGTCAGGGACAAATACAATTAAACAAAGTGATAAAATCAGCATTCTGTTCTCAGGGCCACTTTTATTTGTTTCACCCTGTATATATCAAGAGTCGAACATATTGGACAAAAATTATTGTTCTTACCAGTATCTATTGTCAATAATCTCCGGGATATATTTCTAAAGCAAATTTTTTAAAATATCTCTTGAAGATTATTGATAAAATATATTGGTAAGAACGAAATAAATTGTAAGTTTTACGGTGGTACCCAACGATTAGTTTTTTTTCTTTCTAGTATCTATATTTTATTCTCTGGCGATTTTCCTTGCGTGAGAAATTTGATATATTTACGTAAATGATAAATAGTTGTAAGTATACCCCGATGACATCTCAATACCATATATCAATTTCATGATAATTTTATTATATTTTCTCGAGTAAGAGAACAAACAACCGGCAAAAAGACGACAAACTAATCAAATTCATAAACATTTTTCAACTATGCTCGTTATTGTTAATAAATGTTCAAATTATAGATAATATTGCAATAAATAACATATAATATTTTCCAAATGTGGATTTAAAAAAAATCTAACTAAAACATTCTGAATTACCGCCCTGAATTTCTAGAGAAATAAGATTTTTGTAGCATATCAGAGATTTAGGCTGTTTAAATTTAATACTTATATGGTTTTTTTTCTTTCTCACATCCTTATTCTCTTCTCTGGCAATTTACCATGCGTTAGAAATCCGATACATTTATATAAGTAATAAACAGTTGTAAGTGTTTCAGTAGAAGCATAAACTGATTTACGTATCAAGATTGGCAGTAAAGGTTATGGAATCAACTCGGTTAGAATCCTGAGAAAACCTATTTATTTTTGCTCCCTCCAAATGTATCTGCTGGGAATAAAAATTTTTGTTTGAATATGAAATTATTTGTTTGTTTGTTATTTATGACGACCGATTATTTACAAGTTGGATATGCCCAAGAGAGATTGTCCTTCCTGAGGGTTCGAAGGGCCCAACCAGTGGTTGAGAGATTCTGACCTCCCAACAGGTAGACGGCAGGTGCTGGGTTCGAACTCAATCGCGACTGTCGGCTTAACCGTTCGGAGTTTTCCATGGTTTTCTTCGAACCTTGGATTTCTTTGCGTAAATACGGATTAGGTTCCCTTAGAAAGACCCCCCCACGGAGGGCCCCCACCCCTTTTGGGCCTATATGCCAAGTGTTGATAACTGGCTGTCATAAAATAAACCAATAAAAGCAAGATTCGAATTTAATCACGGAAAACTACGACGGATTATTCCCATAGGCACAATTGGATGTTGAACTCAGCAACCTCCAATCTATAGGCAGAAAAAGCTTTAAGAGTAGAAACTCTCAGACACCGGTGGGGCCTAGAGTGTTAAATAAAATCGCAATATACACTGTAAAACATTTGTGGTAACGTTACTCCATAAAATTGGTGGCAGCTACGATTTACACTTCATTGAGTAATTTTTCACTTACATAATGGTGTAATAGAAACATGCATTACTGCTGTAACGTTGCAATGTTACACCGATTATATCGGTTAAAGTACTCCACCAAATTGGAGGCAGCAAGGCTGCCACCAGTTTTATGGAGTAACGTTACACAAATGTTTTACAGTGTAACGGGATTCTTTTGAATGCTCATTTAACGCGCCGTAAAAACTACGTACTCCATTTTTAACTATCTGACAGTCTTGCAAAAGGACAAAATTGTAATGTTGTTTTCTTTGTGTTTAGTTTTAAATGCTAAATAAAGTTTTATAAGAGCATTATACAAAAAATTTATCATGAATATAAATGTAAACCACGACAGTATTAATCATTGCACAACGAATTAAAAATCCATTAAATCATTAGATTTATATTACTTTTAATATTGCTTGTATTGCTGCGAAACCTGGAGCGTAGTGAACGTATTAACACGGGCTTGTCAGTGAGGGGGTTAATACTGAAGATGCCATTATACATTATAATTACATATCCCCCCGATGATATCTCAACACCATAAATCAATTTCATGATAATTTTATTACATTTATTCGAGTCAGAGCACAAACAACAGGCAAAGAGACGACAAACTAATCAAATTCATAAACAGTACTCAATTATACTCGCAATTGTTAATAAATGTTCAGTATTTTAGATAATATTGCAATAGAAAATCTATAATTTTCCAAATGTAGATTTATAAAAAATATATTCTAACTAAAGCATTCAGAATTATCTTTCTGGGTTTCTAGATAAACCAGACTTTATGTTTTACATCAAAGACTTAAGCTGTTTAAATTTAATGCTAATTTATTCTTTTTTTCTTTCTAGCATCATTATTTTCGTCCCTGGCGTTTTTCCATGCGTCAGAAATCCGATATATTTACATAAGTAATAAACAGTTGTAAGTGTTTCAGCAGAAGCATAAACTGATTTACGTATCAAGATCGGCAGTAAAGATAATGGAATCATCCCGTAAGTATCATGAGAAAATCTATTTTTACTTCCTCAAATTTTATCTCTTGGGAATAAAGATTTTTGTTTGAATATGAAATTGTTTGTTTCTTTCTTATTTATGTCGGTCTCATTATTTACAAGATGGATATGCCCAAGAGAGATTGCTCTTCGCGGGTGTCTTTCTGAGTGAACCTAATACATATTTCGCAAGGTTACCCAAGATTCGAGGATAATCATTGAAAACTGCGATAGAACAGGCCGACGGCAAAACTTGGGTTAGAACTCAGCACCTCCTGTCTGTCAGCTTTGAGAGCAAAAACTCTCAGTCACTAGTAGGGCCTACAGTGTTAAATGAAACCGTAATGTAACGGGATTCTTTTGAGTGAACTGTAAACAAACCGTAAAAGCTACACACTACATTTTTAAAACCGAACATGACATTATGCATTCCAGTTACATACGCCACCAATGACATTACATTAATACCATACTTAATACCATACACCCATTTCCTGGTATTTTATAATATTTGGGCGAGTCAGACCACAAACAACCGCCAAAGGGACGGCAAACTGCACCCAGAAAAATGTTTTGTTGAATCAACAAAAAATTGTTTGGTCCAATAAATCTTTTTGTTTAAATATGGATCAATGGAAATTTTGTTTAAATAAACAAAAAAATATTGTTGACTTTTTTCTAATTTTCCGTCCGTAATTTTCATCCGAAATGCATAATAACGTAATTATAACGTCATTAATTCGTCTCAATTTCAAAAGTTTTTATTATCCAAAAAGTATGTTAACCCCTTACAGCTATATAGATCAATTAAACAAAATCACGTGAGAAAGTTATGGCTGCTGCACACCAATTAACTTTTGCAAAAACAAATTTCAAATTTTGTTGTAATTGCAATATGAAAATACAAGACTTTAGTGAGACTCAAATAAAATTGATGAAATTTTGTTAAAGTTTTATAAGAGTGTTAACAATATTTTTTATTTTTCTGATCAACAAAACCGATTGTTTACTTTAACAAAAAAATTCGCTTAAGACAACCAAAATGTAGGGTAACATCCCCAGTAATTGGCATGCACCAATGATTGGCACATCCTACAAACATGTCCTAAAATAAGACTTATATCATGGTTCGTACGGATACCGTTATTTTTCATGTGAATTACCAGAATTATTTTACCGAAAAATAAATTTACTTCAAACATACGAAATTTCGCTCAATTTAATGGGATATCTTCTATAAGAAAATACTGGCACCAAAAAATTTCCTGGTCATTAAATTCCAGGATCCGTACGAACCCTGTATATCCAGCCTTTTAAAAACGCAAGACCATATACCAGTTATATGCTCATTTACTTTAAAGATTATAACATCGATTTATGCTACTAGATGACAATAGTGCTTAGGAAAAAGAAACAAATTTGGTTTGTATCAAATTAGCCATTTTGTTGCAAATGCTCCCTGGCTTAAGAAAGGCATGCTTTTCAATTCATTATTATCTGATTTCTAATATATTTTAATTTTTAATTGATAACAGTTTTGTTTAGTTGAAAAGGGTTACTTTAATTGTGTAAAAGTATTTTTGACACAAATATTTGCGTTTCTGAATTAATGATAGATGCCAATTAATGGTGCTTCAATTTTGATAGTTCCAAGTAATTGTCACCTATTCCAATTACAAGGGAATAGCATGATTTGAGATTAAACCACTTATTTTGGCAGTACACTAAGTTAGTTATAGACTAATTTTGTTTATCAGTTGTTTTTATTTGAAAATATGAAATATTATCTGTAATTTCAATCCATTAAAGCTTTATATGACAATTACTGGGTATTAACATAAATATATTGTATTGTTTTAAAGTGTTCACATTTTAGACTAATATGCTGATTTCTTTCTTTCAAAAACCTGAAATATCGCATCTTCATCTACATTAAATTCATTTAAAGCCATTAAACCCAATCAAAATATAAAGGTTTATGTATATATATATATATATATATATATATATATATATATATATATATATATATATATATATATATATATATATATATATATATAATTGGGTATATATATATATATATATATATATATATATATAAAAACATGTGCCAATTACTGGATCTCAAGGTGTCATACATTGGTGTTCTAGATGCCAATTACTGTTGACTACAGCAACTTTTAAAAAATTAATTTTTTTTTAAATACTTTTTCAAAAATGTGTGATTTTAGTGGGAAAAATACATGCACAAATATGCATTCTTTGATTTAAAAATATTTGCAAATAAACATTTTATCTCTTGGCAATGAAAATTGAAGTAAGTTTAAAGACAAATTCTTAATGTGTCAATTATTGGGGACTTTACCCTACTTAACAAAACATGTTTTGTAGTTTTAATCAATTTTTTTTCTGGGTGTAATCAAATTCCTAAACAGTACTCAACTATGTTCGTTGTTCAGTTTTTTAGACAAAACTGCAATAAAAAATGTATAGTTTTTTGCAAATATAGATTAAAAAAATATTCTAACTAAAACATTCCAAGTTATCGTTCTGAGTTTCTAGATAAACCAGATTTATGTATCACATCAAAGTCTTAAGCTGTTTAAATTGAATACTTTTTTTTCTTTCTAGCATCCTTATTTTCTTATCTGACAATTTCCCATACTTCAGAAATTCGATATCGTTACATAAGTAATAAACATTTGAGTTTCAGCAGAAGCATAAACTGATTTAGGTATCAAGATTGGCAATAAAGATAATGGAATCATCTCGGCAAGTATCCTGAGAAAATTTGTTTATTTTGCTACCTCAAAATTTATCTTTTGGGAATTTATCTTTTGATTTTTGTTCGAATATGAAATTGTATGTTTTTTGTAATTTATGAAGTCCTATTGTTTACACGATTGATGTAGGCCCGAGAGGAAACGCCATCCGTGGAGGTCTTTCTGAATGAATTTAATGTATATTCCGCAAGATTATTCAAAGTTCGAAGACAATCACGGAAAACTATAAATAATTAGGCCGAGGGCACAATTGGGGTTCGATCTCACCATCTCCCGTCTATCAGCTTTTGAGAACAAAAACTCTCAGCCTGTACTGAAGCCTACAATGTTAAATAAAACCATACTGTAATGGAATTCTTTTGAGTGCCAGTTCAACAACTTTAAAAGCTACGCACTAATTTTTTAGAACCGAACAGACATTTTACATCCTACCCGTAAAGCATGGTGACTTCACTGAAACGTCGTTGTGAAGTCACATTGTGACTTTGTGACCATCGATTGTCGATGTGACGTCACGTGACGTCGATGTAAAGTCACAGTGACTAAAATGTGAAGTCGTTTTGGCCGTTTTAGAGCTTTTTTGTGACGTTTCACAAAGTGGTCACAATGTGACAAATTTGTGAAAAATGTGTCATTTGTGACTAATTTGACATTAACAATGTGACGAAACTGTGACAAAAGCGACGACATTTAAATTTCCAGAAACATTTAAAAAAAAATAAATAACATGTTTTGCAGGATATTTATAAATTTCTAAAGATTTTTAAGAAAGTCACATCTCAGTCACGATGTGACGTCACTGAGTGGTGGCATTTTGGTCACAGATGTGATGGACCAAAGTGACTCACAGTGATGTCACTGGGACGTCACTGTGACCATGCATGCTATTAGGGTAATGACATCTCAATACCATATATCAGGACTAGCCAAAAGGGCGCCAGCAGGTGCTATGGCGCCCTTGAAGGGTTTACTTGGTGCCCTATTAAAGGCCTCTTTTTACTAATTTTTTTTCCAAAATAAAATTCCATTTTAATATATTCTTTATTTAAAATAATTGATACTTGCTTAACAGATATTTTTAAAACCTCTGCAAGTGTATTTCACGCATCAAAAATTAAAACCTATTTTTTTTTTTTAAATCGTATGCTATTGAGTTTTTTTTTACTAACTTATGAATATTCTTTATAAAATAATTTATGGAAATTATGATAATAGAAAATCGTAAAAGTTGGCAATAACTTTTTTAATATGTTAAGAAATAAAATATAAAAAAAGTCCTTCCGGCAATGCCGGGAGGAAGAGGTAGCTTTCATATACTTATATATTTATTTATTTATTTTAAGGTAAGTTACATTGTTCAAAAACACTAAGCTCAAATTAGTGGAAATAATCTTATAAAATTAGTGATTTTATAAGATTGAAACTAGTTTTTGTCAAGACTGAATATTAATAGGAATTTTTAGAAATTAGTCATCTTTTATTCGACCTGATTTTATTTTAAGCGATTTAGAGAGTCACCAAATTTTACGATATCATAAAGTGTATGCCATTTTAAAGCAACATTGTGGATCGTTCAGATCAGACCGTTTCAAAATGTCAGCCATAAGCAAAATTCAAAGTACTATAACTCAGTCATTTTATAAGATATAGACAAAATAAAAAGTGTTCTGGAATCGTTGTTTAAAGTTCTAACACGAAAAATAAAAATATTTTTCAATTTTTAATTTTTTCGCATTTAATTTTAAATTTTAAAATTTAAAAAAATTTAAAATGGCCACCATTTTGAAACAAAATGGTGGATGATGCTGGCCAACGAACTCGGTCGAGACATTTGTATGTACTATGTACATCCCAAGTTTCATTGAAATCGGTTGATAAATACGCGTGTTATCACGTGACAAAAATCAGATCGTTTCAAAATGTCAGACATAAGAAAAATTCAAAGTGCTATAACTCAATCATTTTGTAAGATATAGACAAAATAAAAAGTCTTCTGGAATCGTCGTTTTATGTTCTAACACGTAAAAGAAAAATATTTTTCAAATTTTGATTTTTTCGCATTTAATTTTAAATTTTTAAATTTTTAAAAAATTTAAAATGGCCACCATTTTGAAACAAAATGGCGGATGATGCTGGCCAACGAACTCGGTCGAGACATTTGTATGTACTATGTACATACCAAGTTTTATTGAAATCGGTTTATAAGTACGCGTGTTATCACGTGACAAAAATCAGAACTCTTCGTTTCAAAATGCCAGCCATAAGAAAAATTCAAAGTGCTATAACTCAATCATTTTTTAAGATATAGACAAAATAAAAAGTGTTCTGGAATCTTTGTTTTAAGTTCTAACACGTAAAAGGAAAATATTTTTCAACTTTTAATTTTTTCGCATTTAATTTTAAATTTTAAATTTTTTAAAAAATTTAAAATGGCCGCCATTTTGAAACAAAATGGCGCATGATGCTGACCAACGAACTCGGTCGAGACATTTGTATGTACTATGTACATGCCAAGTTTCATTGAAATCGGTTCATAAGTACGCGTGTTATTACGTGACAAAAATCAGATCGTTTCAAAATGTCAGCCATAAGAAAAATTCAAAGTGCTATAACTCAATCATTTTTTAAGATATAGACAAAATAAAAAGTGTTCTGGAATCTTTGTTTTAAGTTCTAACACGTAAAAGGAAAATATTTTTCAACTTTTAATTTTTTCGCATTTAATTTTAAATTTAAAATTTTTTAAAAAATTTAAAATGGCCGCCATTTTGAAACAAAATGGCGGATGATGCTGGCCAACGAACTCGGTCGAGACATTTGTATGTACTATGTACATACCAAGTTTCATTGAAATCGGTTCATAAGTATGCGTGTTATCACGTGACAAAAATCAGATCGTTTCAAAATGTCAGCCATAAGAAAAATTCAAAGTGCTATAACTCAATCATTTTTTAAGATATAGACAAAATAAAAAGTGTTCTAGAATCTTTGTTTTAAGTTCTAACACGTAAAAGGAAAATATTTTTCAACTTTTAATTTTTTCGCAATTAATTTTAAATTTTAAATTTTTTAAAAAATTTAAAATGGCCGCCATTTTGAAACAAAATGGCGGATGATGCTGACCAACGAACTCGGTCGAGACATTTGTATGTACTATGTACATACCAAGTTTCATTCAAATCGGTTCATAAATACGTTAGTTATCGCATGACAAAAATCAGATATATATATATATATATATATGGTTATATATATATATATATATATATATGTCAACATTTGAACGGAGGGTGGTTTTGGGGTCTGGGGGTCATGATCGGTGAAAATATACCAAAATTTTCCGGAAGTGTTTTCCTCCGGACGGCTGCAATAGGTAGCTTTTTACTTTTTGTAATGAAAGCTACCTAATACTAGTGCTCCTCACTTCAGCTTTTTTGTTATTGTTATTGATATTGTTTCACTGGCACATTTTATATTTTATAAGACGGGAAAAGGACTGTAATTTTCTCTCTCAGTCATTTGAAATTTGATATAATTTTAATCATTTTGTTTTTTAGAAATCTATAAAATGGCACAAAATTATTTCGATCAATGAAAGCTTTTCCAGGCTGTTTCTTTGGAACGAATCATGCCTGTCTTTGTTTTTGTACTTTTTATAACGGCAAATTTACACCTCTGAAATAAATCAAGCAATATTTCTGCGTCCTATTTCTTCCCCCCCCCCAAAAAAAAAAAACAAAAAACAAAACACTAACAGTGTCACAAATTACCATTTTATTTTAACAACAGGCGATATTTAATTTTCTAGCTCCTACCAATTAAAAAAAATAAATAGTCCCTCACAGAAAAATGTATATTTTGAAATATTCAGTGACTTACCGTTACTTTTAAAGGTTTCTTTTTTACACGAATTCATAGTACCACAGGGATCTTGGGTCTTTTACAGCGAAATGCATTTACTTATGAGTATCGCTACTAATATTACGATTTTTTTCCATTTTTTGAGCCATGTTTGTAATGGCGCCCTTTATTGTTTATCAAGAACTGAGATGCGCCCCTGCTCGGTGAAAGGTTGGATAGGCCTGCTATATATCAATTTCATGATAATTTAATTATATTTACACGAGTCAGAGCACAAACAACAAGAAAAAAGACAACAAACTAATCAAATTCATAAACAGTACTCAACTATGCTCCATTTTTTATTAAAAAATGTTCAGTATTTTAAAAAATATTGCAATAAAAAATAGATAATTTTTTTTCAAATGTAGATAAAAAGAAATATTCTAACTAAAACATTCTAAATTATCTTCCTGAGTTTCTAGATAAACAAGATTTATGTATCACATCAAATACTTAAGCTGTTCAAATTAATTACTATTTTTTTTTCTTTCTAGCATCCTTATTTTATTATCTGACGATTTTCCATGCGTCAGAAATTGGATGAATTTACATAAGTAATAAACAGTTGTACCGTAATTTCGTGTAGATAAGCCGCAGCTCAAACAATTCATTTTCGACCCAGAAAATCCATTCAGTAATTTAAGATAAATGTGTACCGCGATACAAATGTTACATTTTATTTTGGAAAATTTCTGGGTCGAAAATGAATTGTTTGAGCTGCGGCTTATCTACACGAAATTACGGTAAGTGTTTCAATAGAAGCATAAACGGATTTATCCCTTAAATGCATATTGTATCATTTTCGATACCATAAGTGTTCCCGATTTATTGGGGGTTTTATTCACATGTTTCGTATTCTCACCAGAAATTTAAAAAAGCAATTTTTACTTTACTTAATGACAAGCCATTCGTAATTAAATAAAGAAAAATTTACTATTTAGATTTTTCTGGTGTGAATTCCGATTCTTTGAATTGCGCATTTTTTGGAACGCGTTCTATCCTATGCATTTAAGGGTTAATGTCAAGATTGGCAGTAAAGATAATGGAATCACCTCGTGAAGCATCCGGTGAAAATCTATTTATTTTTCCTTTCTCAAAATTTATCTTTTGGGAATAAAGATTTTTGTTACAGAGCTAAATAAACTGCACAGCAAAAAAATGTGCAATTTGCTTCCAAGACTGTTTATTTTTCACAACTTTATTTAACTCAACTTGATTTTTTTTTTGAAGCGTTCGTAATTACGTAAATGCGTAGCACTTTTAGTTGTCTTCTGGTCCGTCCGTCTGTCTGTCCATCTGACCACATATAAATAAAAAAAAAAAAAAAAAAAAAAAAAAAAAAAAAAAAAAAACGCAAAATCTACCCAATCGAATCGTTTCAAATTAAATATATACAATCGCTGCAAATTTTTTTTTGAGTCATTTCAAATTTCTTGAAAATCTAATCCAAGAAATCACACGGAAAAAATTGTTTTGTTTAAACTGCTAAGATTTGGTTGATATAGCCCCAACCAAATATTTTGGTTGGAATGACCAAATTGGGGTTAGACTAACAAAATAATTTTGTTAATTCAACAAAATTTTAAATAAAATTTGGTCACTCCAACTAAAATTTTTGGTTGGGGCTATATCAACCAAAATTTAGCAGTTTGAACAAAACAGTTCTTTTCGTGCAGTTAGTGTGATCGCAGATCGCACAGAGGGTTTCATTTTATATTTCTTTCAAAAGAACTTATCCTTTAATTAATATATCCAAATTGTTAATTTATAATTATTAAATTCTTACAGTGATGGTAGCACCAATGAATTCAATTTTAAAATAATTATAAAATGAAGTTTTTTTTTTTTATTTCATCAAATTAAAAATATTCTAATTATTTAAAAAACTCATAAATTCTAAAAAAAAAAAAAAAAAAAAAAAAATCATACATTCTTTTACAATTCTAAAGAAACCTAAATCTAAGAGGCAGTGGGATAAAATATATCCCACTGCATCTTAACCCTTTCCGGCGCAGACAAATTCTGTTCGTAAAAATAAGAAATTGTTGACTGACACCGGAATTTACAAAATACTTTTTTAGAAATTAAAAACTTCCCCATTTAAGCTTTTATTATAAAAGTAAAATTTTACTAAAATATTATTGGTGCTGTTTGTAAGTTTGGAATTAAAATTGGGTGTGCCCGGGAGTGCACACACTGCGCCGGAAAGGGTTTAAAATTAGGTGTTGCCAGAGTGGTAACACCTAATTTTAATACTAATAAATAATTGTAAAAGGATGTTATTTATTTCAATCAAATTAAATATGTTTAAATTAAATTATTTAAATGAAATCCTAAATTCTAAAAAATACATTGCATTCATTTACAATTCTAAAGAAACCTAAATGTAAAGGGTAAAATTTGACGCCAATAAAATTTCAAATTTCTTTCTTTAACAATTTTATAGATATCGCAATTTAGAATGTTTTTATTTTATGTTTTCGTGCAACTTCTTATTTATTTATTTATTTATTTTCAAAAAAACAGTTCTTAGGAATCAATTGCACCTTCTAAGAATCTATCATGCCAAGTTTAATTTTTCTAGTCCATTGATTTCCACTTTAACTTAAATCATAAAACCTTTATCTGTTTCGAAGTTTATTTAAAATATGAAATTGAAGAAAATGATATTTAATTGCATTGTGTAACTTACATATAATGCGACACGATTACAATGACATCCGAAACATTATATTATCATATTAGATTCTTATATGAATAGTAGATTGTTAGATTAAATTTAGAAACACGATTATTCAATCGGTAAATTAATTATAGATGTAAATTTTTCCGTTTTTCAATATTGGGTGAAAAATGTCCGGGCCAGGATTCGAAGCAGGGATGTATTTTCTGAAGCGGCCAATGCTCTACCAACTGAGCTATCCCGGACACGAACACTGAAGGACAATTTCACCCAATTAACCTCAACGATCACTTTTCTGGTCTGATACTCTGGATCAGTTCGACAGAATAAATCGAAGGTCAATATATGGAACTGCAGAAAATCGCTGCATACGAAATTACATTAGATTAATTTTAGAAACACGATTATTCAATCGATAAATTAATTATATATGTAAATTTTTCCATTTTTCAATATTGGGTGAAAAAAGTCCGGGCCAGGATCAGCGATTTTCTCCAGTTCCATATATTGACCTTCGATTTATTCTGTTGAACTGATCCAGAGTATCAGACCAGATAAAGTGATCGTTGAGGTTAATTGGGTGAAATAGTCCTCCAGTGTTCGTGTCCGGGATAGCTCAGTTGGTAGAGCGTTGGCGGCTTCAGCCAATACATCCCTGTTTCGAATCCTGGCCCGGACTTTTTTCACCCAATTTTGAAAAATGGAATAAATTACTCTGTTATAATTGATTTACCGATTGAATAATCGTGTTTAAGAATTAATCCTATGTAATTTCGGATGCAGCGATTTTCTGCAGTTCCATATACTGACCTTCGAATTATCTGTTGTGCTGATCCAGAGTATCAGACCAGTTAAAGTAATCGTTAAGGTTAATTGGGTGAAATAGTCCTCCAGTGTTCGTGTCCGGGATAGCTCAGTTGGTAGAGCGTTGGCGGCTTCAGCCAATACATCCCTGGTTCGAATCCTGGCCCGGACTTTTTTCACCCAATTTTGAAAAATGGAATAAATTACTCTGTTATAATTGATTTACCGATTGAATAATCGTGTTGAAGAATTAATCCTATGTAATTTCGGATGCAGCGATTTTCTGCAGTTCCATATACTGACCTTCGAATTATCTGTTGTGCTGATCCAGAGTATCAGACCAGTTAAAGTAATCGTTAAGGTTAATTGGGTGAAATAGTCCTCCAGTGTTCGTGTCCGGGATAGCTCAGTTGGTAGAGCGTTGGCGGCTTCAGCCAATACATCCCTGGTTCGAATCCTGGCCCGGACTTTTTTCACCCAATTTTGAAAAATGGAATAAATTACTCTGTTATAATTGATTTACCGATTGAATAATCGTGTTTAAGAATTAATCCTATGTAATTTCGGATGCAGCGATTTTCTGCAGTTCCATATACTGACCTTCGAATTATCTGTTGTGCTGATCCAGAGTATCAGACCAGTTAAAGTAATCGTTAAGGTTAATTGGGTGAAATAGTCCTCCAGTGTTCGTGTCCGGGATAGCTCCGTTGGTAGAGCATTGGCGGCTTCAGCCAATACATCCCTGGTTCGAATCCTGGCCCGGACTTTTTTCACCCAATATTGAAAAATGGAAAAAGTAGATTGTTAATCTAAATTGCTTTACCATTAAACAATTATTGCAATAAATATTCAGCAGCATTTTATCTTTAATGGCTGAACTAATCAGATAAATCACCGTTAATAAATACCACCGTGTGTCAGTAGGCAATTTTCGAAGGTGTTTTAAATTGATAATATATAATGATATTCAGGTATTAGCAGAGAAAATGCTTCAGAGAAATTACGTAAATTCAATCACCTGATTACATTATGTTAATTAGTTATATAAAAACAGGTTATAAATGAACATTTAAATATTTTATGATAAATTCTTCGTTCAACCACTTGACTGATCGATATTTAATTTAATAAAACTATTTAATAATGCCTGTATTTTTTTGTCCATGGGTTTTACAGAATTTTTAATCTTTTATCACCGGTTTTTAAAACCAAAAATTTTGGTCAAACGAATCAGAAAGAGACTCTGATTAAGTAATGCAAAATTTTCAATTAAAATTTACTGGGAATCACAATAAATCTTGATTAGAATATTGATGCCCGTACGCAAATTCGCAAACACTCAACGTCCCAGCGCGCTTGACGCCAACTCCTCTAGCCAAGGGCTTTGGCGAAAAATTGAATTTCGACGTGCCTACTTGAATACTGCTAGTATCGTAGTTTGAAATTTGCATTGCAAATATTTATATCCACTTTATATGAATATTTTAGATACGCTTACAGAATTCAAAGATATCTTTTTTTTTCTGTAGCAGATTAATTCAGTCTACACAAGTTGTGATTACACTAGTTGAATACTGATGCTGTTACAATAGGATTACCGTTAAAAAGCTAGGATGACGCTGGAAAATTTAAAATGCCTGTTTTTAGCATTATGAAGGTATAATAGTTGAAACAATAAGCCGCATAGTTAATCAAGATAAATCAATGTAATTCAAAAATATTTAGAAACTTCGTTTGTCTTTTTTTTCCAGACTTACTTTAGAACTTCAGACTTGCACGCACATTTTCATTTTCTCCCGAAAGCGCTTGGCTATAGAGGTTGGCGTGAAGAGCACTGGGACGTTGAGTGTTTGCGAATTAGCTGCACGTACGTTGTACGGCAATCCATGATTGATCAAAAAACATTGCCCTTACAACGTACGGGCAAGTCAGGGAAGCTGTTAATAAATTGTATGCAGTGTATTTCAACAATATATTTTTCAATTTTAAAGATAAAAGCAAGTAAATGGGTAAAAGAAAAAAAAATAAGCGAATAAGTGTGATCGCAGATCACATGGAAGTTTTCTTTTAACATTTCTTTTAAAGCAACTTATACATTAAATAATAAATGCAAATTATTAATTTATAATTAATAAAATATTGCATAGATGATAGAACCAACAAATTTAATTTTTAATTAATTGTAAAAGGGAGTTATTTATTTCAATCAGATTTAAAAAGTTCAAATTAAATTAAATTAAAAAAATCCTAAGTTTTAGAATAGAATTATTTCATAACATTCTCTTACAATTCTAAAGAAACCTAAATCTAAGGTGCAGTGGGATAAAATATATTCCACCGCCCTTAATGGGTGAAAATTGACGCTATGTCAAATTTCAAGTTTCTTTCTAAAAGAGAGTTAAAGTTATTTAATAGATTTAATAGTTATCGCAATTTAATAGATATCGCAATTTTGAATGTTTTTATTTTAAGTTTCCGTGGAACCTCTAACTTATCTATTTATTTATTTTCAAAAACAGTTCTTAGGAAAGAATTGCATCTTCTAAGTATGTAGCATGCCAAATTTAACATTTATAGTCCATCAATTTCCACTTTAACTTAAACCATAAAACCTTTATCTGTGGCGAAATTTATTAAGAATATAGAATTGAAAAAAGTTATATTTAATAACATAGTGGACTCACAGTATAATTACACACAATTACAATGCCATCCAGAATATTATGTCCCGTAATTTCCTGCATATAATCCGCGGATCAAACAATTCTTTGTGGACTCAGATATCTTATTTAATGATTAAAGACAAATATGTACGGCAATTTAATAGGTTACATTTCTTTTTAAATAAATTCTGGGTCGAAAAACAATTGTTTGATCCGCGGATTATACGCAGGAAATTACGGTAATCGTATTTGATTCTTACATGAATAGTAGATTCTCAATCTAAATTGCTTTACCATTAAACAACTATTACAATAAAAATTTCCGCAACATTTTACCTATAATGACTAAACTAATCAAATAATTACCATTAATAAATAAATATCATCCTGTTTCAGTAGGCAATTTCCGAAAGTGTTTTGCTCTGATAATATATAATGATATTCCGGTAATAGCGGCGGAAATGCAAGTGAAATTATGTAAATTGAATCACATAATTACATTATGATGATATGTTACATAAAAACTAGTTATGGTGAACATTTAAATCTTTTATGATAAATCTTTTGTTTAATAAAATGTATGTAGTATATTTGAATAATACATTTTACAGATATAACGATAAAGGGAACTAAATACAGTAAAACCTCCATAACGGACACTCCCGAATAGCGGACATCTCTATTTAACGGACAGTTTTCAAATCCCCACTCCCAAAACTTTATTTTTTGTATGTTTAACTTCTGAATAACGGACATTCCGAATAGCGGACAGTAATTTTGGAAAAAAAAATTATTTTTTAATGAGGAAAAAAAATCCTATAAATTTATCAAAAGCAATTTATCACAAATTTTGTGATCACAGATAAATGTGGGGATGAGCTGTAGGAAATCCTGTCTCCCCCCTACATGTATCCCCTACATACCCTCCCCCCCACCACCACCACCCTCGGATGATTGGAGATTGTATGCTTTTAAGAAACAAAAAATACAATAAACAATTATAATTTTTTCTTTTTTAGAAAAAGATTATTTAAAAGGATTAAAACTACTGACACAGTTAAAACTTTACATTGAAAAACAAATTACATGCAATCGCAAGTAAAAACATACTTTTGTAATTTTTTTTTCTTGTAAGAATGTAATAAGCAAAGGATAAAGGCATGCACAATTTTATTTCAGTTTTATTGCTTTAAAAATTATTTTAATTTCTAGTTTAATCACATATTAGAGGTTTTAGGACATTTTTAAATCGACTAATGAAACATTAAGCATTCATTAGCAAATTTTCTATCGCTGAGGTTTTCCCAATAGCGGACACCTCCAAATAGCGGACAATTTCTGCGCTCCCAAGGTGTCCGTTATTTAGAGGTTTTACTGTACTTAAAAAAAGTAAGTGTGCCAATGTGATCACAGAACGGACAATGCTCATCGTTTAATATTTCTTTTAAAACAACATATTTTTTAATTAATAAATCCAAATTGTTAATTTATAATTATTAAATTCTTACATAGACGATAGATCCAATATATTTAATTTTAAAATAATTATAATAGGACGCTATTTATCAATCAAATAAAGAATGTGCAAATTAAGTTATTTAAAAAAAATCCTAAATTCCAAAATAAAAAGAATTTTTAAGTTACATTCTTCTTCAATTCTAAAGAAATTTAACAGGCAGTGCAGCATACTTTATCCTACCGCCCTTTAAGAAATAAAAGTTGACGCTATATCAAACTTCAAATTTCTCACTCTAACAATTTAATAGACATCGGAATTTAGAATGTTTCTATTTTATGTTATCTTGCAACCTTCTCTTCGTTTATTTATTTGTTTTCAGAAAGAATTCTTGGGAAGAAATTCACCTTCTAAGAACCTATCATGCCAAATTTCATGTTTCTAGTCCCTTAATTTCCACGTTAACTTAAACCATAAAACTTTCATATGTTGCGAAATTTATATAAAATGGGGAATTGAAGAAAATGATATTTAATTGCATAATGGAACTCACAGTATAATGCAACACAATTACAATACCATCCGAAACACTGTATGACTATATTCGATTCTCAAGCGAATAGTAGATTGTTAATCTGAATTGCTTTACCATTAAACAACTATTGCAATAAATATTCCACAACATTTTACCTCTAATGACCGAACTAATATGATAATTACCATTAATAAATACCACCGTGTTCCAATAGTCAGTTTTCGAAGGTGTTTTACCCTGATAATAGATAATGATATTCATGTAATAGCGGCGAAAATCTTTAGTGAAATTACGGAAATTACGGAATTTTTTCAGTTAAAAAACAATAAATTTTACTGGCTTCTAGATTACCAGTATTATTTCCATAAAATCGTCCCTTTTTCCCCCCCACATTGATGAATGCAATCACGTAATTACATTATGATGATATCCTTATATATATTATAAATGTGAAACGGGGGGGGGGGTCCGAAAAATTGGAATGAAATTGGCTTCAAAACGGATGGATTAATGTCTATAAATTTTTGTATATTCGCGTTTGAAATGAAATAGACGCTCTCTCGCGGACAAAGTCTGAAACGAAATAGAACTGATATCTTCCGCTGAAATCAGTGTTTAAAAAGCCTATAAATAAATAAACAGTTCTATAATAAATAAATAAACAGTCCTATAACGCATGCAACGTTGGGTTCTTTGTATTAAAATTATCTAAAATCAAAATTTTACACACAAAGTTTAGATCTATAATATAAAAAAGTACATTTGACTTACTCATGGTAAAATAATATGACAGCAACACAATGCTTGCATGATTAATGAATCAATAATTGCTTCAGCTTCTCTAAAGGAATTATTAGATTTTCCAGCATCTAGAAATTCTAAAATTGTCGATATTTGTAATTTATCTCCCATATTTAAATAAAAAAGATAAAAAACTGTACTTTAAATAGCTCTTTAAACGGGTTCCGGTATGCTACAGCATGGAACAAACAGCATACGTAAACAAACGATTATCAGGTCTATACAACGCCACCTTTCGATCATTACAAACGCGAATAGATAGATTATTGGTCTGAAATAAACATAGGCAAATTTTTATTTATTTCATTCAAATATTTTTCTTAATAATTCAAAATTTCATTATGAACAGAATAATTATAGAATAAAGAAGAATATATTACAGAATAATTTTTCCATAATATTTAATCATCTTTCTTTTTTCGTTGCCAAAAAATAAAAAACCGGAATTATTATTTCTCTTCTGTAATTAATTTTCAACTGAAAGATTTTCACGTGATAAAACAAAATGAAATAAATAAATGGACCCTATTCTGTTTTTCGGTTCGAGGTTAAAAACCGCAATTTAACCAATTGTGACGTCAGAGGAATACTGTTTTTCTTCTTATGTCACGCAGACGATTATATAAAATTTCTTTTACACTTAGAAGATTTTACAATAATATAACTTCACATTTTACAAGAATATAAATATTTTAGTAGTTTTTCCAGATATTAATCCGTAATAAAAATGAACTTTTTTCTTTATTTCGATTCGAGGCTATAAAATTCAACTTTTTAACAATTGTGACGTCACAGGAATACTTTCCATTAAGAAATTTAAAAATATCAATGTAACGTCATATCTGAAACAAAGTACAAGTTTTGAAGTTTTAATTTTTAATAGCACAATGTAATTTTTCTAAGTGCTAAAAAGAGACGACTGTGACGTCACATATTAAAAATAAAATAAAATGCTCTGATGTTGCAATGAAATGAGATTGAATTATGATATTAAAAGTTATTATTTAACGAAAATTAAGTTTATCGTCTGAGCGTGGTTAATATAAATATTTAATTTTAAAATGAAAATATTAAAAGACTAGAAAATGTTAATAATTTATACATATCGTAAATGACGTAATGATCAATGAAAAATACATTTTATCATTCTTAGAAAGTAAGAAAAGCTCAACTAATAAAAAAAATGTGTGTTAATTCTTAAAATTGTTCAATTCTAAAAATATAAATAAAAATTACTTTAAAAATGCTCTTTCGGGCTAAAATCTAAAAATTTAATGTAATTGTGAGAAAATACATTCTCTCAGTCAATATCTCAATTTCGCATAATGTGCTCAAAGTGTACTAGAAACATGTAAATGGATATTAATTCCACATTTTGTTTTAGCTCTTAAAAAGTAAAAATATGTTGTCACTTTAAAAAATATTTTTTTATAATAAATTTCTATAAAATTTTATGGTATACAAAGCATATATGTACAAATTATACAAAAATGCCACTTAAAACACAGTTTTGTAGTATATTTTTCCTAACACTGTTTTTTTTTCGCTTTACGGAAACTACCCCCTTTTTGACACTTTCTAACATGGTCTAAAAGTGTTTACGACTTCAACCTGTCTGTATGCCGGATGCCAAGAGCCTGGGGTCTGCCGTCTGTTTGTCCGTGTTACAACTTGAGTAAATATAGTGGGATTCATACGAAAATAATAAATGTTATTAAGATTTGCCATTGCATGTGTGGCTTTGAAAATGAACCAGGTAGCAATTATAGCTGAATCACAGTAGCACTCAAAAGGAGACTTTGCATTATGGTCTAAGGCGAAAAAAATCATTTGTGGTGTATTTTGATAATGTTAAAATATTTTTTTATAATAAATTTCTATAAATTTTTATGGTATACAAAGCATATATGTACAAATTATACAAAAATGCCACCTAAAACACAGTTTTGTAGTATATTTTTCCTAACACTGTTTTTTTTTTTTTTTCGCTTTTCGGAAACTACCCCCTTTTTGACACTTTCTAACATGGTCTAAAAGTGTTTACGACTTCAACCTGTCTGTATACTGGATGCCAAGAGCCTGGGGTCTGCCGTCTGTTTGTCCGTGTTTCAACTTGAGTAAATATAGTGGGATTCATACGAAAATAATAAATGTTATTAAGATTTGCCATTGCATGTGTGGCTTTGAAAATGAACCAGATAGCAATTATAGCTGAATCACAGTAGCACTCAAAAGGAGACTTTACATTATGGTCTAAGGCGAAAAAAATCATTTGTGGTGTATTTTGATAATGTTAAAATATTTTTTTATAATAAATTTCTATAAATTTTTATGGTATACAAAGCATATATGTACAAATTATACAAAAATGCCACCTAAAACACAGTTTTGTAGTATATTTTTCCTAACACTGTTTTTTTTTCGCTTTACGGAAACTACCCCCTTTTTGACACTTTCTAACATGGTCTAAAAGTGTTTACGACTTCAACCTGTCTGTATACCGGATGCCAAGAGCCTGGGGTCTGCCGTCTGTTTGTCCGTGTTTCAACTTGAGTAAATATAGTGGGATTCATACGAAAATAATAAATGTTATTAAGATTTGCCATTGCATGTGTGGCTTTGAAAATGAACCAGGTAGCGATTATAGCTGAATCACAGGAGCACTCAAAAGGAGACTTTACATTATGGTCTAAGGCGAAAAAAATCATTTGTGGTGTATTTTGATAATGTTACATAATTTTAAATGTAATGAAATTTACATGCATTTTTAAGGTTCGCAAGAACATGGTTACTATCGAATATGTTAAGTGTAGTACTTATAGTGTGCGTACAGGGAGCTCAAAAGTATTTCAATATATCATGGTCTGTGAAGAAAAACCATTTGCAGGGTATTTTAATAATGTTATTTTATTAAGGTTATTTTAATAATATTGAAATTGATATCAGTTTCTGAAGTGCACTAAAACAGGATTTCTGTAGAAAATGGGGTGAAAAGATTTAACATTCATTTACAAGATCACAGAAAAATGTTCGGTAATATAATAGTCTACGGGGAAAAAATATTCCCAGCGTATTTTAATTGCGTTGCACTATTTCAAACATGATGAAATTAATATACTGGGATAATCAATACAATGATAAATACTGAAATTTACTACAATATGCTTGCAGTTAAGTATGATTTGCATTACATTTGTTGTCCATTTACACAGACGCATAAAAGATTTTTGACCTGTGTCCAGATCTCAGATATTGTATCCAAAGTATGGTCTATTAGAAAAGATTGCTGAAGAGCTTTTTCAATTATCGTATGTATTTTAAGGAAAACTAATGCATCCTGAAGTTCAGCTACATTTGGTATAATAAGAGATGTTTGAAAAATTTAAATAAATCATGTATCGGACTATACAATAAACTGGATATATGGTCACCTGTGCAATAGCGATTCCCGGAAATATGAATTCAATAATTTAAATCGGGTTTTTGCTTGAATAATTTAAGCTAAATATGCGATCGTATAAATATTTGTACGTAATATACAGGACTGTACAATATAATTCAAGTACGTTTCTGTCTATTATTAGAAATTGCTAAAGGTGAATTTTAATCTTCGTTATACTTTTTCTAACAAAGCAAAAATTTAACATTGTATTTAGAATATTTACAAACACATATATCATATACACAGCTGCAGAAAAGAATGGGCCGGCGAAGTTATGTATTATGGAAATGTTGGATATTTTTTTATTACCTAGGTTTAACACATGATTTTTCTTTCTTTGATATGGAATTCTAAAATGCACTACAATGACTGTACAATTGGGGTGTGTTACAATTGTTCTAAAATATAAGTGGTTGCAATTTCATTTTCGCAATTGTTCATATTATCTAACACATTTACCTTTTATTTGACTGAGTTCTTTAAGTCCCCTATATAAAAAAAAAAAAAACTACTGCATAGCCTCCTATAAGGTATGTGTTATATATATTTTAAATTATTGTTAATGAAACGTTTTGTTTAATTAAAGCGTTTATCTTTTTTTTTTTAATGCTACGTGAACGACGTCACGAGTAACAGCTAGTATTACATAAAAACAAGTTATAAATGAACATTTAAATATTTCATGATAAAAATTTTGTTTAATGAAATGTATGTAGTAGATTTCAACAATACAGTTTACAGTTATAAAGATAACGGCAAGTGAATACGTAAAAAAATGCAAGTGGCGAATATGATCGCAGAACGCACGGGGGATTTCGTTTAATATCTCATTTTAAACAACATATTTTTTAATTAATAAATTCAAATTGCTAATTTATAAGTAATAAATTCTTACACAGATAATAGAACTAATAAATTTAATTTTAAAATAATTATAAAAAGAAAGGTTTTTTTTTCCAAAATTATTTATTTCAATCAAATTAAAAATTTTCAAATTAAATTATTTAAATAAAATCCTAAATTCTAAAAAAAAAAAAAAAAAAAAAAAAAAAAAAAAAAAAGTGTTCTTACATTACATTCTCTTACAATTCTAAAGAAACCTAAATTTAAATGGCGGTGGGATAAATATATCCCACCGCCATTTAAGGGGTCAAAGTTGACACTAGATCAAATTTTACACTTCTTTCTCGTTTTCGAAGGTGTTTTAACCTGATAATAGATAATGATATTCAGGTAATGGCGAAGAAAAATGCTTCAGAAAAATTATGCAAATTCAATCACGTAATTACATTATGATGATATGTTACATAAAAACAAGTTAAAAATGAATATTTAAATAAGGTACCCTGGGGTAATAACGCCACGTTAAGGTTCTACCAATTTTCACGGCTTAGTTTTAGATTGTATTTTTCAAACAAATATAGGATCTGATACAGCAACTCATTGACTATCTATATAAAATAAAATAATTTAACAGATATGTATTCATAAAATGTAATGGCGTTTTTTCTTGACCAATGCTATTTGGCGTTATTACCCACCTATATGGGTAATAACGCCATGCAAACAAAACTATGAAATAAGATGGAATAATTGCATGTAGATAGCCCAGTTCTAAAAATACAAACTCTACAAACTTAGAAATTGAGAAATTGCATTCTAAGCTATTGAAAATGTTCAATTTTTTGTGAAAATGTAAGAAAAATAAAGGTGTGGTGTGGGAGGAGGGGATGAGGCAAAAGAATATCAGACCGTGAGCTTCTTTTTGCTTAAAAAGGACCACTTAAATAGAAATATGAGAAACATTGGACAGTTTTAACTGTGTTTATTTGAATCAGTATTTAGGATGTAGCTCGGCCACTGTAGGGAATCAACCGGGGTACTAAAGTAAAGGATTGGCGTTATTACCCCGGTATAGTTATTGCGCAGTACATTTTAAATTACAAATTATCTCGAGAAGATATCCAAA
Source organism: Maratus speculifer (assembly GCA_964019185.1). NCBI lineage: Eukaryota > Metazoa > Arthropoda > Arachnida > Araneae > Salticidae > Maratus > Maratus speculifer. The sequence continues at coordinate 140,909,853 of OZ025302.1, read as the reverse complement.
ATCTTCAACAACATTTTAAAAGTACATGAAATGCACTACAAATTTATGTAATTAACAAAGTATTTCTGGATAAAAAGATAGTCTTCACATCACAAAACGTATCTCGCAAATTTTAGATCAAGCGTTAATTTTAGTTGTTTGTAAAAACAATAAGACCTAAAAATGAAACAAATTAACTTGAAGCTGTTTTTTTGCGATTTATATGACTCAAAACCCTTCTGCGCAGAGCACATGGGTGTCATTTACCTGATTATTTCATAATTATGCAAAATATAAGCACTTGGCGTTATTACCCCAGGGTACCTTAAATATTTCATGCTAAATATTTTGTTTAATAAAATATATACAGTAGATTTTACAGTTGTAAAGATAAAGGCAAGTAAATGCGCAACAAGAAAAGAAAAAATAGTAAGTGGGTAAATGTTATCGCGGATCGTACGGAGGGTTCCTTTAATATTACTTTTACAATAACCTATCCTTTAATTAATAAATCCAAATTGTTAATTTATAATAAATAAATTCCTAAGTTTTAGAATAGAATTCTTCCATTACATTCTCTTACAGTTCTAAAGAAACCTAAATCTAAGGGGCGATAGGATAAAATTTATCCCACAGCCCCTTAAGCGGTAAAAGTTGACGCTATATAAAATTCCAAGTTTCTATCTTTAACAATCTATTAGAATTAGACTTTACAATTTCGAAAGTTTTTAGTTTATGTTTTCATACAAACTCTTATTTATTTATTTATTTATTCATTTTCAGAAACAGTTCTCCGTGAGCAATTGTACCTTCTAAGAATCAGTCATGCCAAATTTACTGTTTCTAGTTCATTAATTTTCACTTTAACCATAAATCCTTTATCTGTGGCGAAATACATTTAAAATATGGAATCGAAGGAAATGATATTTAATTGCATAGTGGAACTCACAGTATCATGCAACACAATTACAAAGCCATCCGTAACATTATATAATCATATTCGATTCTTACGTGAATAGTGAATTGTTAATCTGAATTGCTTTACCATTAAACAACTATTGCAATAAATATTCCACAACATTTTACCTTTAATGACTGAGCTAGATAATTACCATGAATAATAACCACCGTGTTTCAATAAGTAGTTTTCGAAGGTGTTTTATCTTGATAACAGATAATGATATTCAAGTAAGGTCAGAGAAAATGCTTAAGAGAAATTATGAAAATTCAGTCACATAATTACATTATGATGATATGTTAAATAAAGACAAGTATAAATGAACATTTAGATTTTTATGATAAATATTTTGTTTAATAAAATGTATGTAGTTTATTTGAACTATACATATTACAACTAAATAAATAAACAAAGTTAAAGAGCACAAATATTATAAAATAAAAGATGTTAAAAGCATACAGCCGTTTCCTGACTTCTAAAGTCCCATCATCAGTGTTAAAAAAGTGTAAAACGTAAAAGAAATGTTAAATAAAATAAAATAAACCGTGCATCTGATCTCACCACTAAGCGAACTGACCATGAAACGTCGCAAAGCGACAGTAAAAGTAAACTGGCACGCACAAGAAATAATTTATTTTTTTCTTTCTATAACTGAAACGTTACGCTTACGTACGGTTAAATTCCTTTAAAATATAGAATGAAAAATATATTTTAAAATGCATATTCTGGAATCAAATTGAACTAAAAACTATCTTAAACATACACTGTAAAAAAAAGCCATTTTGCGGAAATTCTGGTGGTAATTGGGACAAGCCAGTACAATTTACTGTTTCTCAATGGAAAAGCTTTCGTAAATACCAGAAATTTTTCCGTCTTTTTGAGGTTTTTTCTGGAATTTACGGACATTTTCCCGTTAAAAAACAGTGAATTGCGCTGGTGTCCAGATTACCAGTATATTTTCCGTAAAATCGCCCTTTTTTTCCTGTGTTAAAAATTTTATCTCACCGGTACAAATACAAGATTATTATTATACATTGATTCTCCATTACAAATCGCGTTAATTAAGTTTAGCCATTATAGAAACAAAACAATAAATCTCTCATTACTGTTAAACCTTTAATCATTGTGTTAATCAGAAAATTAAGGCTTAAGAAAGAGCAGCAAGTTTTAATGGGCACTTTTTGGAAGTACATCGCCTCGATAATAGGTAATTATATCCAAATTACTGCATAGAAAACACTCTCTATAACAATTACGAAAAGTTAATCACTGAAGTTAATTATGGTCATTTCCATATTAAAACTAGCGAACACAAATACAGTGTGCATTCACACATTTTTGTAACGGTTTTGGTAAAAGAAATATACAGAGATAAGAGGTTAATAAAAAATCCGGATAATAGGACAACTTTTAAAATTGTCCTAGTATTCGGATTTTTTATATTAAAAAATTAAAAATTAAATAATTAAATAATTAAAAAAAGTTCATGTTAATGTACCGACCTGCAGAAGTATTTTATATATAAATTAATAATATTTATTTGCCAGTTAATGTGAGATATCCGTTACAGAAATAATTTACTATTTTCTTTTTATAACCGAAACTACAAAAATTTTACCTAACGATAAATTTCTTTAAAATGTAGAATTAAAAATATATTTTAAAATGCATATTCTAAAATCAAACTTGAATTAAAACTATGTTAAACATACACTGTAAAAAAGGAAAAAAAAGAGTGATTTTACGGAAATTCCATTGGTATTTGAGACACGTCAGTACAATTTACTGTTCTTCAACAGAAAATATTTCGTAAATTCCAGAAATATTTTCATATTTTTGAGGTTTCTTTCTGGAATTTACAGACATTTTTCAGTTAAAAACTGTGAATTGCTCAGGATACCCGATTACCAGCATTATTTCCGTAAAAACATCCTTTTTTTATTAACAGTGTTAAAGAATTTTTTTCACCTGTACAAATACAAGGTTATTATTATACATTGATTCTCCATTCAAAAACTCGTTAAATTAGTTTAGCCATTATGGAAATAAAACAATAAATCTCTCTTTACTGTTTAACCTTTAATCAGTGTGTTAATCAGAAAATTAAGGCTTAAAAAAAAGCAGCAAGTTTTAATGGGCACTTTTCGGGGGTACATCGCCCTGATAATAGATAATTATATCCAAATAACTGCACAGAAAACACTCTAGAGCAATTACTCCAAGTTAATCACTGGACTTAATTATGAAGATTTGCTTATTAAAACGGTCGAACACACATTTAAAAGAACATAAAAATACAGAGTGTGTTCACACATTTTTGTAACGGTTTATTTACGAATATTTTTTTCTTTAAAGAATCAGTGAATTCAGCTGGCCCGATTACCAGTATAATATCCGTAAAATCGCGCCTTTTTTTATTGTGCTAAAGGATTTTTTACCGGTACAAATACAAGATTATTATTATACATTCATTCTCCATTCAAAATGTCGTTAAATAAGTTTAGCCATTGTAGCGAAGATTATCGCTACATATATTTTCCCTTTCATAAAACAGTAATTTTTCCCCTTAATAAATTCTTAGATTTGTTTTAACTTCCCTTTTCACTAATAAATACATTAGTTTAAATTAATTCTACATTTAATAGTTAATTTTTAGCTTTCCTACTCACACTATTAGAAGTTAAAACTTATTAATTTTGGGGCTCTCTGTAGAAAACAATAACAGAATTTCCTTTCTCACGAATCACTGTTGCGTCTTCGAAAAACATCTGTCGTTTCTCAGTTACCGCATTTATTAACAAAATAAAGAAAATACTGTGGGCTTGGTTCATCATAACCTTTTATCCATTACATTCTATTAACATCTGCCTTAATCGCACTGTTTTCAATCTCACAACTAATGTCGTGTGTTAGAAATAGTTTTTACTCTTTTCGGTCCTGCTGATTCCTTCTTTTATCTAATCAATTGCCCATCTGGATAACATAATTTTGGTCAGAAAAAGTGAAATGTATGTAACGGCTTGCTTATCACTGTCTTCTTCCCAGGCTTAAAGTATTTCTACAACCCTAAAATATGTTCGCTAGAGTGGGAAAATTTCTGGGTTGCAAACCGCAATAACCTTATCTTATTCTAAAAGCGTGGTCTACCAATTTCTGTCGCCAAAATCTTTGTATGAAAAACTTCTTGTACCTTATTGGCGATAAACGATATGACTGTATGTACGCACTTCACTGATAATCACCGAACTGCCAACATGTAGCTCGCTCGAGCTCTGAAAATTCCCCCCTATGCGGGGGCACTTGCATTGTCTTAACTCTCTCGTTAATAAATGTTGTTCTTAAATTTAAAAGTTTCACGTTCGGAGTTTTTTTGTGTGCGATCTTTTCTTTTAGTAAATCACCCGGGCCTGTGATAACTTCACCACAGCCATTATATAAACAAAACTATAAATCTCTCATGACTGTTTAACCTTTAATCAGTGTGTTAATCAGAAAATTAAGGCTTAAAAAAGAGCAGCAAGTTTTAATGGGCACTTTTCGGGGGTACATCGCCCTGATAGTAGATAATTATATCCAAATATCTGCACAGAAAACACTCTAGAGCAATTACGCCAAGTTAATCACTGGAGTTAATTATGGCTATTTGCATATTAAAACGAGAGAAGACACATTTAGGAGAACATATAAATACAGAGTGTTTTTATATTTTTTTGGAATAGTTTTGATAAAAGAAATATATAAACAGAGATAAGAGTTTTATTTCCTAAAGTATTCGATATTATAACATTTTTATTGAATTACCATCATACAAGATGCTTTCCAAGATAAAACAGGTTTACTTAAAATATCAAGGTTGTTGTCCCACGCCTCGACCACAATTTTGCAGAGTCCGTTCAATATTATAATATGTCGCTTATTATCTAATTAACTGATTCATTTTTTTTTTACATGCAATAAAATGAAAATACGGGAAAAACACTTATTTTAAGCAAAAAAGTTCGTAATGTTTAGTCTAATTTTTTTCCATTTAATAGTTTGTTTTTTGTCTTGTTTTGTTTAAAAAAAAATCTAAAAAGTTATCCTGCTAATTTATTAGCCTTTTATATTTAATATTACAGTAGAAGCCCGAAATAACACGGTCCGATATACCGCGAATTCGGATTTGACGCGGGGATAGTATGTCCCCGAAAAAAAAAAAAAATGATCAGTTTTAGGATAAATTTTGCGTTCAATGTTGCCAGTGGGCTACTTTTTTAAAATTCAGCTTTCTTAATTGGCACCACTTTTTTGAAACGGTAAATTACCTTTTGTTTCGTCTCAATTATCATGTCATTGAATAAGGCACATTTTATCATTTCTAAAAAGTGGTGCCAATCAAGAATCTGAATTTTAAAAAAGTAGCCCATCTGGCGACACTATTTGCGTTTAGAATTTCAATGAAACACAGTGAGAAACTTGCAGTCTGAGATTAGTGATATCGCCTTTGACGATTTAAATGACTGGATAGAAATTGACTGCAGCGAACTAATTTCAGAGGTCATAAAAGTTTGGGATATCATTGATGCTGTAACGCATAAACAATGCAATGAGCAAGATGTGGATGATGATGATGAAATTGAAAATGATGTGGTAATGAAAGACGACGTTCCACAGGTTAGTGAGGTCATTTCATAGTTAACGAAGGTAATTTCGTGGATGGAGAGGCAAGTCGATTCAAATTGTGTTCATCTACTCAATCATGCTAATGTGAAACAATATGCCCTAAAAGAAACGAAACGCCTTACTTCGCCAAACAACACTTATGGACTTTTATAAGATAGTGTAAGATTAAATTTCTGTTCAATGAATGATAAAGTTAATTGCATTTCACACAATGGGTAAGTGTCTTTATCATTTTGTAACATTTCTTTGACAACATTCGATATACCGAGATTGCGTTACAACGCGTGTGTGAAACATGTCTCCCAACAACCGCGTTATATAGGGATTATACTGTACTAAATTGTATAGTGCCTGAATAGAGTTTTTTCTCAGCTGGGTTAGCTTACTGTAGCTTTTTCACCTGGTCTTTTTAGGAACTAATGAATTATTATTATTATTACTTTCTTTTTTACTTATTTTATTTTATAACATGTGCAAAATGTGTTTATTATTCTTTAATTACATTTTTATTCTATTTTATCTTAATAAATAATTGCTTAAACACAAAAATGACATGCGATTACTAAATGTATTTTAAAATGAACAAGGTGGCGATTGTGCATGCTTTTAAAAAATCCCATTTTTTGGCCAGGACTATGTGCTTTTCACATGAGTAGTCAAATATCAAAAGTCATTATGTTTATCACTACTAAAAAAGTAATATTTATCTTTAACTTTCAAACATTATATTTACAAATTAAACTATCAGGCTATTTATTAAACTATTTCTATTTATACTGTTTAGACTATGCTTAATTTAGTTATGTAATAAAACTGATTAGTTTTAAGTTTTGCCTATAGTTGGCGCTTAAATATTAGAGATATTTTATTAGTAAACATTCACAAAAACATTAGCAAACTTTAAATCAATATCTTTACAGGCGACGATATTTTTTCATATCAATGCTAAAATTACTATTTATTTAGTAAACACTTTATTATGAGAATTTTTCTGTTAAAAAAAGTTTTAAAATTTAACTGATAGGAAATTCTTTATTTTGCGATTACATAAAACGACACCTGTTTTTAAAACTTCTAACTATATTTTTTAATGCACAACGTATTTCTATATATCTATACTCAATGAACATCAAATCGTTTTTAAATATATCAAATAGTTTGTCTTCCACTGTTCTTTAAACACGTGCATTTTAATGATGGTCACATGGAGTATAGGCTTTTGAATACATGAATTTTTGAATCAAATGTCATTTCACAGCTCAGAAAAAAATATTAATAAACTCCCCAAAACACGAGATTCTTAATCCAAATTTCTTTTCCATTAAACAAGTTATTAGATAAGTTTAATCATTATGTAAGCAAAACAATAAATCTCGCATTACATTTTGTCTTAATCGCTACGCTAAGTGTACAATTATGGCTTAAAAAAAGCATCAAGTTTTAATGAACACTTTTTGATGATGTATCGCCCCTGATAATAGCTAATTATATCCAAATCAATGCGCAAAAAATAGCTCGGGAATATTACGTAAAGATAATCGCTTAATTTAATTATGAACGTATGTATATTAAAACAAGGGAACAAAAATTTAAGAGAGGAGATAAATTGTTTTAAGTAGGAAACTAGAAAATGATCTAGGATAAACACTGTTTAAATAGCTACTTAAAGCTGAGTATATTAAAACTGAATATACTCTATATGACCATTAATGACCGGACACTTTCAATATTCTTTTCTATGAATACCAAAATTGCTATAATTTAGGTAAAAACGCTTTATTATGGGATTTTTTTTTTAAATTTAGCTGGTAGGAAATACTGTATTATGCTGTTATATAAAGCGCCATCTGTTTTAAAATTTTCTAACTATAATTTTTATTGCACAACTTATTTGTGCATACCTGAACTCAATAAAAACAAAATCTTTTTTTTTTTTAAATATATCAAATAGTTTGTCTTTCAGAGATCTTTAAAACACATGCATATTAATTATGGTCACCTGGAGTATAAGCTTTTGCATATATGAACATTAGAATCAAATGTAATTTCATAGCTTAGAAAAATATTAATAAATTCCTCAAAACACGAGATTCTTAATCTAAATTACTTTTCCATTAAACAAGTCATTAGATAAGTTTAATCATTATGTAAGCAAAACAATAAATCTCGCATTATATTTTGCCTTTAATCGCTGCGCTAAGTGTACAATTAAGGCTTAAAAAATAGCTTCAAGTTTTAATGAACACTTTTCGATGCTGTATAGCCTTGATAATAACTAATTATATCCAAATCAATGCGCAAAAAATAACTCGGGAACATTACGTAAAGATAATCGTTTAATTTAATTATGAACGTATGCATATCAAAACAAGACATAGCTGTCAACTTTTCTGATTTTTTGACCCGGAAAAATTTAACAGAAAATTTTGAATTAATTAATCGGCAGAATTGGTGATTTGAATTTGTAAAATTTACTGTAAAATTTTTCCGGGCCCAAAAAGTGGAAGATATTGGCAGCTATGACAAGAGAACACAAATTTAAGCGAGGAGGTAAATTGTTATAAGTAGGAAACTAGAAAATAATCTAGGATAAACGCTGTTTAAATAGCTGCTTAAAGCTAAGTACAGTTAAACCCCGTTAATACGCGCCTGGCTTAATACGCGAAACCGCTTAATACGCGAATTTTCTTTGGTCCCTTGAAATACTCCTATCTTGTGCATATAAAAAACCCCCTTTAATACGCGAATGGTTAATACGCGAACCCGTTTAATACGCGAAATTTTAACAGTCCCTAGAAAGAAAAACCTACGTTTAATACGCGAATGAGCTTAGTTCTAAATATACGAGTTTTTAGATGAAGTATTTTCCCAAGCAATTTTTTATACAACAATTATTTAAACAATTATTCAACTTATTTTTTATACAAAAATTATTTAAACCCAACTAAATTGAGCGTTTTTTCTCTCAAAACTACACTACAGTGCCTAGAAGAGATAGTGTGGAAATCGCTAATACCGGTATAGCTTTCGATCACATCCAAAAATTTACATTTTCGTAGATGGCGCTGCCGTCAATTTCATTGCGTGAAAGCTTAGGTTTTGTTTTTTGTTTTGGTTTTCTTATTGTCATGAGCATTTTTAGTATTATGTGCAGTGTTTACAAATGGTAAAAATTTATGTGAAAACATGCAAAATTGATCTAAAACGATGAAAAAACGAGATTCACATTGTTTTGTTCCTGGTTGTATTACACAATACAAGAACAGCAAGTTGTCTATTTTCGGTGTACCTAAAAATCAAGATCTTTTTGAAAAATGGAAAAAAAATTATTCCTCGTGCCGACAAAGAATTGAGCTTGAATTCTGGTGCATGTGAACTTCATTTTGAAAAGGAATTTATTGTCAGAAATTATGAACATATAATTAAAGGTGAAATTGTTACAATACCTAGAGGTAAGCCAATTTTAAAATCTGATGCAATTCCCACTATATTCCCAAACTTGCCAAGCTATCTATCAGTTTCATTGCCGAAAAAGCGAAAATCTCGGGACTATTCCGTAGTTTCAACTGATACAATATCTGATGATTTATTACCAGCAAAGAAATATCCTAAAATATCAATGACTCTGAGTGATGTAAAAAATGTTACATTACCATCAGAATTCTGGAGCAATCAGATCCCCAGCTTTTTTAACATTGTGTATCATTTGATATTTTTCTGCTTATTTTTTGTTTCTGCCTATATGAAATATAGTCAATCTCTAGCTTAAAATAATAATAATATGTATGCTGATCACATGAAATATTACATGAATTATAATTAAGCAATCCGAAACTAGTGTTCTGCAATTCGTACGAGTGCGAAATGCATTTAAAAAATATGCCTAAATTTTCGTTTATCCCTAATATATCGTGTATAACAAGCTAATTTTTTTATTCTGTTTTTCACAAAATTTATCTTTTAAAAAAAAGTTTCCCATACTTAAATTACATCAAAAAAGTATCTAAAACACATTACGTTCCTATTCATTCATAGCAATGAACTTGAAGTTAGCGCCCTCTGGCGAAATATGTAATTTTTTGGATATGGTTTCGTTGGTTGATTTCCACACTATCTCTTCTAGGCACTGTAACTACACGCTGACTAGATTTGCACCCCGATCCGAGGCTAGCACAAGACTGCCCAATCAAAACTCTCCTAATGAAATTTCACAAGCGAGACGAAGCTAGCGTTGTGCAAAAGTTAGACATTATGTCGGCTTTGAAAAACATTTGTCTTTATTTGGAGTGTGTATAAAACAAAGTGTAAAATTTTTATGGAAATTCAAATGTTTAAAAAATACTGCATTTAGAGATTTTTAACTTATGCATTTCGGCCTATCATGAGACCCTAATTAAGAATATGTAAATTAAAAAATAATTGATCAATATTTTTTTAAATCAGTAAAAATCTGAGTGTTTTGTCGTTTTTTCGCTTGCTTTCTGTTAGCTCAAAAAATCAAATTACGCAAAGCAGAAAGTACCTTCAATTCAATACTTTTCTTGCGATTTTTGTCATTTAAAAATAAAAATGTAGACAAAAAAGGAATTAAATTTATAAAAACATACAAATTTGAAGTTCGTGTAAGATTCATTCGTCGCGAGCGTGGCCTGCTCGAATCAGCTAGTTTTTATAAAAAGTAAAAATGAAAAGAACTTTTCCCCATGATTAAGAAATGATGTAACCCCCCCCCCCCCGCCCCATATTAGAGCAGTAGAACCGATAGATGGAGCATGCGCCACAATCGCAGATTAATCACGTGAGTCTTTCCAATCACTGTTTCATCATTGCTGTGATATTTTTTTAAAAAGAAGAGTCGCTTGTCGCTCCCAGTATTATCTAGTCTACGATATCTATACTTGCTTTTATAATCTAAACTCTAAACTATGGCGGAAGGTGCAAAACATATTAAACGAAAGGCTCTTTCCATCAGTGAGAAGTTACAAATTATAAATCAATATGATGCTCCAGCCGTCTCAAATAAGTCTGCGTTTGCCAAACAAAAAGGCATACCTGAGTCAACTTTAAAGACTTTGTTAAAGAATAGGAATGCCATCGTTAGCCAAGCTGTGGTTGGAGGAACAAAGAACAAGAAAATAAAAACTGCCAAGTTTGAGGACATGGAAAAGGCACTTCACGAGTGGTTTGTTCAAGCGCGCTCTACGAATATCCCAATAAGCGGCTTGTTAATACAAGAAAAAGCTTCTGAAATCGCAGCAAAAATGGGATTGCTAGATTTCAATGCCTCAAATGGATGGCTAGATCGATTTAAAACTCGGTACGGTATAAAATTCAAGCAAGTGTGTGGTGAGTCAGCTGCAGTCAACAGTGAAGATGTTCACTGTTGGAAAATTAATGTGCTTCCGCAGCTTGTAAAAAACTACTCAAGTCGGGATATTTACAACGTGGACGAATTTGGGCTTTTTTACAAACTGACACCCAATAAAACAATGGCCATGAAAGGAGAAACATGTCATGGAGGCAAACTGAGCAAAGAGCGTCTTACTATTCTGCTCGGTGCCAACTCTGATGGATCAGATAAATTAAAGCTGCTAGTCATAGGGAAATCACGCAACCCTCGATGCTTTAAAAATGTCAAGAATTTCCCCTGCTTATACGAAAGCCAGCACAGAGCATGGATGACGGGCAACATTTTTACAACATGGCTTCGTAATTTTGATCGGCGTATGAGAAAAGAATCGCGCCATGTGTTATTGCTTGTAGACAACTGCCCTGCGCATCCAAAAGATAACGACGACTTAGATAATGTCCATGTAGAATTTCTGCCTCCAAATTCGACTAGTGTCACCCAACCAATGGACCAAGGGATAATTAACAGCGCCAAAGTAAATTACAAGACTCGCGTCGTACGGCGATACCTTCACCAAATGGAACACGGCAGCAATCCTTCTTGCTATGAGTGTCGTCCAATTACCGTCCTCGACGCTATGCACATGCTTACTGCAGCATGGGAGAGTGTCACACCAACAACAATTACAAACTGTTTTCACAAAGCAGGTTTCGGAAGTAGCGAGGACATCACTTACACAGAGCCAACCTTGCAATCTAATGTTGAAGAAGACTGGCTGGCCGCACAAGAAATTGTAGGGGAAAATTTTGTCGATTTAGACACATTCATTAATATCGACAAAAATCTAATTACCTCCGAACTTAGAAGTCTGGATGATATCATCGCCGATGTAACTGCGACTGACAAACCGGATGAGGAGGAAGATGATGATGAACCTACGCTTCCGGCTCCATCTTCATTCTTCAAAGTTACAGAGGCATTCAATTTCCTAAGACAATATGCGTCATCACTGGAGGAAAGACCCTCAACAAATGAACTTTACCACTACCTAAATAAGGCGGAAAACATCATGGTGATGGCGCGACAACATGTCAAACAGACCAAAATTGACAGCTACTTTTTGAAAAAATAATTTTTATGACATTATTGACTTCAGTAAGTTTTTTAAAATTAATTTTTTATTATTTTATTTTATTGACACTATTTATTATCTTATCGCATTTATTTGTTAACGTTGGTTTTAGTTAATATGGTTAGCAGAATTTTTTGTGTTCATCTTTTTCAATTTTATATGTCATGCATAATAAATCTAAATTGAAAAGACATATGATTTTTCCTTGAGAAGGTAACGATTATTTGAATTTTCAGCTTTCAAACTTTCCTGTTTAGTAAGCACATAATGATTAAAATAAATAAAATTTTATGTCTTAAAAACGCTGAAAATTGACAAAAAATGTGTTTATTTTCGCACAGATTGTTATTAGATAGACCACTTGATGAAAATTCGCGACCTTCAGTTAATACGCGAACCCGTTTAATACGCGAATTTTGATCGGACCCCTGATTCGCGTATTAACGAGGTTCGACTGTATATTATAATATGAATATACGGTATATGACCATTAATTACCGGACACTCAATTTTAAGCATTTTGTCGAAAATTTTAAATTACTTGTCGGATTCTTCTGGAATTTCTGAATTAAAATGATTATGTTTAACCTCATATTTTGACGGACTATACCGCCACGTAAGATATACTCGATGTTTTAAACCATTAGGAATATTTCTAAAATATTTGTATTTATACTGTTTAGACTGTGCTTAATTTAATAATGTAGTAAAAATGATGAGTTTATATTTTACTTAGACTTTGCACTTAAACGTCAGAGATGTTTTATTAGCAAATATTAAAGAAAATTACTAACTTTAAATCAAATCTCTTCAAGCGGCAATTTTATTTCATATTAATGCCAAATTGCTATAATTTCGATAAAAGCCCTTTATTATGAGTTTTTTTTTTTTAACTTTTAAATTTAGCTGGTAGGAAATTCTTTATTTTGCTGCTATATAAAGCGCCATCTGTTTTAAAAATTTCTAACTATAATTTTTATTAAACAAAATCCTTTTTAAATATATCAAATAGTTTGTTTTGTAGCGATTTTTAAACACGTGCATTTTAATTATGGCCACCTGGAGGTTTTTGCATATATGAACCTTAGAATCATATATCATTTCACAGCTTAGAAAAATATTAATAAATTCCCCATAACATGCGATTCTTAATCTAAATTGCTTTTCCATTAAAGAAGTCATTAGATAAGTTTAATCATTATGTAAACAAAACAATAAATCTCGCATTACATTTTGCCTTTAATCGCTGAGCTAAGTGTACAATTAATGCTTAAAAAATAGCAGTAAGTTTTAATGAACACTTTTCGGTAGTATATTTCCCTGATAATAGCTAATTATATCCAAATCAATGCGCAAAAAATAGCTTGGGAATATTATGTAAAGATAATCGCTTAATTTAATTATGAACGTATGTATATTAAAACAAGAGAACACAAATTTAAGAGAGCAGATAAATAGTTTTATGTAGGAAACTAGAAAATAATCTACGATAAACACTGTTTAAATAGCTACTTAAAGCTGAGTATGTTATAAACTGAATATACACTAGATTACCATTAATGACCTGACACTTTCAATTTTAAATATTTTGTCAAAAATTTCAAAATGCTTGTCGCATTCTTCTGGAACTTCAGAATTAAAAAGAATATGTTTAACCTCATATTGTGTCGATGACCCGACTACACTGCCACGGTAAATGAAGACATACTCGATGTTTTAGAACCAAAACACTTTTATTCGATTAATTTATGACACGATTTTTCAATCGGTAAATCAATTATAACAGATGTAAGTTTTCCATGTGGGTGAAAAAAGTCCAGGTACGGATTCGAACGTGGGATGTTTTGGCTGAAGCCGCCAATGACCCTTTGAAGATCAATATACGGAAACTGCAGAAAACGTTGCATGCGAAATTATAGGCGTTTTCTGAAGTTTCCATATATTGATCTTCGATTTATTCTGTTGATCTGATCCACAGTATCGGACCAGATCAAATGATCGTTAAGGTTATTTGGGTGAAATAATCCTCCAGTGTTTGCGTCCGGGATGGTTCAGTCGGAAGAGTATTGGCGGCTTCAGCCAAAACATCCCTCGTTCGAATCCTGGCTCGGACTTTTTTCACCCACATGGAAAACGTACATGTGTTACAAAACACTTTTAATTTTAGCTATAATTATACCGAGGGAGTAAAGCTCGATTCGGGAATTTAGAAAGGCGTTCACACTAGTAACATCTAATTAATATAAAGAAAAATGATTTGTTTTATTCACGATCCCCGTCCAATACGTCTACGACACCTTCCTGGGTCCTTTGCAAAAACGTGAGGATTTTCTCTAACTACCCTGAAAAGAACAGCCCGGGGCTGCTATTGAAATCTTTATTTATAGGAACAAATCAACTGCCAAATTACTTCTAAAAAATGGCTTACCACGGCTCTCTTTACTCTTTCACAAGAACGGGAAATTCTAAACTACCGTCGAGGTGATTTCAATACTTCATCGCTAGGCTCGGCTGGTCTAACGTATCCAAATGCTGAGGACAACCACAAGCTTTCACTCTCTGCAGACGCGCTCATAGCTTTTATACCTTGCAGACTAAAAACACTGGGCTAGAAATTTGCATAAAACTCACAAACCGCAGTTAACTGTAGACCCGGAGCACCACGCATACTTCGGAAAGTTAGAGCTGCTTAAAGTACAGATGTCGCTCTTGCGCCACACATGCTACATCAATGACGTCAAGAACTCACACAAAACACAAAAGTGCCTTTATTAGAAAGTGACACTTCCTCACAATATTTATCAACGTCCGTTTGATAAGGAGGTCAATTAGGGGCCCAAAACAATCAAAGAAAGATAACAATATTTGGAATCACCCTGTATATTAAAATGCACGAAATGATCTATCGTTGCAGAATACGAATATGGAAATACTGCAAAACATGTCCACTAACTTTTGTAAGAATAGCACGTATATTCATAACAAATGTATTTTTTTAAGTTAAAAAAAATCTTGCACGTTTTTAGCTTGTATCATGGAGGGTGTCTAACCAAATTTAACACCAATCTCAGAAAAATTAACAAAATGCAATAGAAATAATGTAAAGCAATATGAATATAAATATTTTAAATATTTTATGAAATATAAGTTGTAGTATGAAATATTTTTTCTGTGCATGCACGAACGATAAGAGCGATATGTTTACATAAATTAATAGTCAACTCTATGGAGCAACTCATGAAAAAATCCAGTCAAATACCGCAAAAATTCAAATTGGTATCGTCCATAGAGTGAGCTGTTTTTTATTTGTTTTCTAAAAGAAACTAAGTCATAAGGGATTTTTCACAAATTCTCATTATTTATTAACCAAGTTCTAGTAAAATATTTGTAATTATTAATATCAATGTGAAGATTTGGAAAAAAAATGCTTCAATTTTGATACTTCTTTTTAATCATGGAAAAGGTTCGTTCTGGTAGTTATCTACGAAGAACAGAAACATCAATAATAAATTAAAATAAACAATTAATAATTTGTGGAAAATCCCTTATTATTCAGATGCTTTTATAGAGAACTAAAATCCTCCCACTCTTATCGCCGATATCTTTCTGAATTTTCACGATAGTTTTCGGGATTTTTTTTCATGATTTGCTCCAAAGAAAAATTATCTCACACAACTACTAATACTTCATAAAATATTTAACATGTTTATATTCCAAGTGCACTATATTATTCCTACTGCATTCTGTCAATTTTTCTAAAAATGGCATTATATCCTGCATGATATAAGCTATAAACATGCCAGAATTTAAAAAATAAATCGCCATATCTTGGTGTGTAAACGTACTATTTTATCAAAGTCAGAAAACACGTTGTACAGCATCCATATGTTTGTAGTCTGCAGCGATAGATCATTTCGTGAATTTTAATGTACAGGTTGATACCACATATTAGTTTTTTCTTTGATTTGTTTTTGTTTTTTGTTTACTCCTTAATATACCTGCTTATCAAATGGACGTTGATGAATATGAGGTCAAACATAACCTTTATAATCTAAAAATTCCAGAAGAATCTGATAAGTATATTTTTAAGCATTCAACAAAATGGCTAAAATTGAAAGTGTTTGATAATTAATGGCCATATGGTGCATTTATCTTTAAGTATTGTGTCTTCTAAATGTGTATTTACAGAAAAAAAAATCTATTTCTTAAATCGGAGCACTCTGTATCTATTAAATACTGTTTGAGTATAATTGAAGAATTCTAATTTTTGACATCTTTGTCAAATTATATAAATGTTATTTATTTGTTCAGCATTTTCTGCAAATTTCATAAGAAAAAAATTTGAAGCTACATAACTGGAAGAAAAAGTCGCAAATGTAATATGATGCGATCTTAAATCTGATGTCATCACCATGTAAACCTAGAACCATTATTTATCATGGGATATCATTGAATTAATTACGTATGGTGACATTTAATAGAATGAAGAAAACTTTTATTAATATTTTTTAAGTTTTGATTCGACTTTCACAAAATTTGAAATGATTTGATATAACTTTTGTAACGTTGAATATTACACAAAATAAGTACATCTGTTAGATTTAAGACAATAAGATAATCTTTAAACTCCTGTAAATCTATTCGGATAGCTACGATTTCCTTTATTAAAATAAAAGAAATTTTGTTCTCAAAGTGAAAAAAAAATCGGACCCGAAACGGTTAATTAAATAACTAAATTAAATTATTAACTAACTAACTAAACTTTAATCTAACTAAGTTAAATTATTAGACATTTTGCTTAAATTCGAAATCTTTAAACAATTAAAATAAACGGTCAAGTGCGAGTATTACTCGCAATAAGAGGGTTCCGCACAATAAATACATAAATTATGAACTGTATTATATTATTAAGAAAAATCTTTACTATAAAAATAAGAAGACATTATAAAAAAGCAGACAATGTAAGGTTGAATATAGCTGTATACACTAAAAAAGTGTAAAATATTAAAGGCATATGAAGCCTAAATAATATCAGATATTGCTTTCAGTAAAACACTTTTTTAATCTTATTTCAACCTGGTTTTTTAAAAAATAGATTAGTTAGGTACTGATTGTAAAAATAGTGCATACTTAAATTTCATTTAAAAATCTCATAAAACTAAATTCAACGTCATAATAATCTTTTGTTATTTCAATATAGCTAAAATAAAACTCTTTTTTTCAAGTTTAAACTTGTGCAAAGCGCGCTTCGAAAGTATGTCGCAAATTTGCACTACCGCCATGGACGTGGCTCGTTTTTTTAAATAGGTCACTTTAATCACTTCAAGGAAGGTGGTTCATTTTAAAATGACCTAATTTTAATTCCTAACTGCCTTATTGGCATCAAAATACCGGTATGAAAAATTTCATTTTATTAAGAACGTGCACAAAAGCTTCGTTCTTATTTTCAAATAAATTTCTTTGCAAATACTGTTGTCAATATCTCATTTCAATATTTTACGAATACAAGTACCTCCCCCCTGAAAGGGTTAAAACTAGAAAGGCCGAATATTTTAGTCAAGTTTTATAAAAATATTTCACACCAGAATTTTGATTTAGCACAGTTTAATTTATTTTTATTTAACGTCCCCCCCCCCTTTTTTTTTCTTTTTTTTTTTTTTGTATTTTTTAAACATTTTTTTATAATAAAATTTCTGATTTGAATCGAAATATATTCATAAGTTAGCAGTCAAAATGACAACTCACGACCATTCTGTGTTAATTAACTTTTAAACATATGAGAGATGTATTGAAAGATTAACTCAATGCAAAGATGTTGTGAATCTCATAGTATGCTGGGATTAAAGTTCCGGTGGTACATAGAGTACGCCGGTTCTGTCATTATGTATATGTCCAAACTGTCTGTATCTTTAAGAGTTAATATCTCGCTTAATTTCCAACTTTTTTTTTTTTTTTTCGGAAATCATTTTCAGCAATACTTTTACAATTCTCTTACTCGAAGTACTTCCAGATTTCCTCAGCACCTTTGTAGAATGCCCGTGAATCCAGATTTATGTATAAAAGGAAAAATGCTCTTTTTTTTTTCAAAAACTATGTGTCTTAGGGTGATCGCTATATTTTTCCTACTTGATTTAAATTAATGTCTACTACCTCTAATTTTTTTCATAATTTTAGTATCGGTAGATTCAGAAATAGATGGAGGGGGGAACATATTTTTGGTCTTATGTTTTCGATATTTCTAAAAATATAATACCTAAAATTAAAAAAAAATGTTTTTGAGTTCAGCGTTACAAAAGCTTTCACTTGATACCCCCCTCTCCCCCCCCCCACACACAATATACGAAGGAAAGTTTTTTTTTTTTTTTTTTTTTTTTTTTTTTCAAATTAATTTGCTTCTTTATTTTTCCTAAATATATTTGTCAATGTTTACAAATCTGTAAATATGTGGGTCAATAGTCTTTATTACTTCCCCTAATTTTAACTTTCCTCGTAACGTAGTATACAAATAAAACAGATGTGACAAACAGACAGACAGACAGACAAACGCGGGAGAGATCTTATGACGGTTTCATTTTTACTTTTTAAATATGGAACCCTAAAAAAAGAACAAAAAAGAATCTAAGCTAATAAATACGAAAAAGAAAAAGAAATTAAAATTCATAAAATGTAATCGCGTAAAATACGTTACCATTTACAAGATAGATTTTGTTTCGTAAGATAAATGTTAAAATAAAATAAGATAAAATAAAAATAAAAATTTAATCATATTTTGAAGATATTTTAGTGCGTAGAAAATTACTGTTTAATAAAATTGTTTCTTGCAATTATATTTTCACAAAATGTAATTGCAGCTTTATTAAAAATGATTCAGATAGAATATTAAATAATCTATTCCTCGATTTCGGTTTCCCTGATTATAATTTATTTTAGCTATAAGCAAGCTTTTAGAAACTGCTTTTATGCTAAAATTACATATTTTACATGAATTTTATAATAAATATATTTCTTTTAGAAAGTTATTGATATTAAAACCACTTGTTTCCAAATATTCCTTTTAAAACCTCTCCTTTTTTGCACTTTCTATAAGAGCTTATTTGTTCAAAAAGATTTATTAAACAGCAGGAAATATATAAAACCACATCGTAAACACATTTACCTTAGTATAAATAAATATATTACAAAATCTTTTCTTTTCCTTTATTTACTATGTATTAAATACTCTAGTTATTCCCAGTTACCTAACACAACTTGTGAAAGGAGCCACTTATGACGCATCAGTGTTGCCATGGAAACAGAAGCTGCGAACTAAAGTACTTGATTTTTAATTGATAGTATGTTATAGAAAGACGCGTTAAAATGTCAAGAAGTACCTGCTTATAGAATTACCATGTTTATGTTGGAACTTTTTTAGAGGTCTTTCTCCTCTCTTTTGTTTATAAAAGTAGGTGAAAAAGAAAAAGGGAGCAACATTTTTGCATTTAAAGGCCACCATGTTCCAGATTAAATATTTGTGTGTTTTTGCATCTTTCTGAATATTGTATGATTCCAGATAATACAAATTTTAAAATTTGAATTTTTATTGGTAGTAATTTACACTAGGATTATATTCAATCAGGGCATTCATGCAATTTTTCATTCATTTACAGGGGCACTCAAAAGAATTCCATTATAGTGCATGGGAAAAATCGTTTTAAGTGTATTTTGATAAAATTATTCTATTTCAAGTATATTGTAATCGAAATAAATCATTAAATTTCACTATGATTGCGTTATAATAGGGTATTCATAGCATAATAGCATTAAATAATTTTATCTTCGATAATGATTTCCCTCATTATAATTTATTTTAAATGTAAGCCATCTTTTAGAAACTGCTTTTATGCTAAAACTACATAGTTAAAAATATATTTTATGTTAAAATTACATCTTTTAAAAAATTATTGATATTAAAACCACTTCTTTCCAAATATTCCTTTTAAAAATACAATTTTTTCTCTTTCTTTCAGAGTCTGTGTATTCAAAAAGATATATTATACAGCAGGTAATATATAAAACCAAATCGTAAACGCATTTACCTTAGTATGAATAAATATATTACATAAGCTTTTCTTTTCCTTTATTTACTATGTATTAAATACTCTATTTATTCCCAGTTACCTAACACAACTTGTGAAAGGAACCACTTATGACGCATCAGTGTTGCTATGGAAACAGAAGCTGCGAACTAAAGTACTTGATTTTTAATTGATAGTATGTTATAGACAGACGCGTTAAAATGTCAAGAAGTACCTGCTTATAGAATTACCATGTTTATGTTGGAACTTCTTTTAGAGGTCTTTCTCCTCTCTTTTGTTTATAAAAGTACGTGAAAAAAGAAAAAGGGAGCGATATTTTTGCATTTAAAGGCCACATGTTCCAGATTAAATATTTGTGTGTTTTTGCATCTTTCTGAATATTGTATGATTCCAGATAATACAAATTTTAAAATTTGAATTTTTATTGGTAGTAATTTACACTAGGGTTATATTCAATCAAGGCATTCATGCAATTTTTCATTCATTTACAGGGGCACTCAAAAGAATTCCATTATAGTAAATGGGAAAAATCGTTTTAAGTGTATTTTGATGAAATTATTCTATTTCAAATAAATTGAAATTGAAATGAATCACTAAATTTCACTACGATTGCGTTATATTAGAGTATTCATAGCATAATAGCATTAAATAATCTAATCTTCAATTATGATTTCCCTCATTATAATTTATTTTAGCTATAGAGAATCTTTTAGAAACTGCTTTTATGCTAAAACTGCATAGTTAAAAATATATTTTATATTAAAATTACATCTTTTAGAAAGTTATTGATATTAAAACCACTTCTTTCCAAATATTCCTTTTAAAAACACTTTTTTTATCAGTTTCTATACGAGTCTGTGTATTCAAAAAGATTTATTATACAGCAGCTAATATATAAAATCAAATCGTAAACGCATTTACCTTAGTATAAATAAATAGATAATATAAACTTTTCTTTTCCTTTATTTACTATGTATTAAATCCTCTATTTACTCCCAGTTACCTAACACAACTTGTGAAAGGAACAACTTATGACGCAACAATGTTGCTATGGAAACAGAAGCAGCGAACTCAAGTACTTGATTTTTAATTGATAGTTTGTTATAGACAGACGCGTTAAAATGTCAAGAAGTACCTGCTTATAGAATTACCATGTTTATGTTGGAACTTCTTATTCAGGCCTTTCTTATCTCTTTGTTTAAAAAAGGACGTGGAAAAGAAAAACGAAGCTTTTCTTTTCTTTTTTTTTTTTTTTTTTTTTTTTTTTTTTTTTTTTTTGTATTTAAAGGCCACATATCCCAGATTAAAAATTTGTATGTTTTGGTAGGTTTCTGAATATTGTAAGATTCGGAATAATACAAATTTTAAAATTTGATCTGCACAGCCATATAACTAGTTTTAATCAGTATGAAAATTTAAAGGAAATAATCTACACTACTAAAATCCGACCGTATGTATGTTGCATGTATGTGACTCTACCTCCTCCGATCCCGGAAACGGAGAAACGTCGCGTTTGATTTGAATCTAAGGGAAAAAATCCTGGGATCCAGAGTTGCCCATTCGTTTGTCCCTGCGTCCGTCCGTCTGTCCGCATATAACAACTCAAAAACTATCCAACCGAATCGTTCGAAACTTAAAATATATAATTATTACATAATTTCGTTGCGTCATTTAAAATTTTATGAAAACCGGATGTATAGTGCAATTACAGGGGCAATCAAAAGTATTCCGATACATTAGGGTCAATGGGGAAAAAAGTTTCAAGTGTATTTTAATGGTCTTACACTCTTTCGAACATAATAAAGTTGATATGCATCTATGAAATATATACTATAATATACCTTCTGTACAATTTCTGGTGCAAATAATATTTGTTATTGATTTACAGGGCCACGCAAAAGTATTCCATTGCATACTTATATATTGAGACATTTTTTGGTATGCATTTTAATAGTATTAAAATATTTAATACACATAATTGAACTATTTAATCTCCGTAATTAATAAACTATTGAATTATTTAATGCCCGTCTGTCCGTCTAAACCGACGGGCGAAGGCCGCTAGTAAACAATAATCTGTTGTATTTAAAAGATAAGGCTGTCATCTAGTCTCATTTTTTTTTTCTTGAACCAATTTGAGAATTTTTCTTTAAATAGAAGCAGTTTATTTGTAGATGTTCTGGCACTTGCTATTTCTAAAATTAATCAAATTTTTAATATTCTCCAACAAAGTTGAAAAATGTTTATTCTATCGCTTTTTCTGAACATTTGGTTATCTGTCCACATTTTAACTTCCGTAACTTCATTAATATACTCGGATATTCTTGTAATTGATAACGGTTATTTAGGGTCACCAAAGCACGTTTGGTATTAAATATGAAGTATGTTGTATTAATAGTTCACTTACAGAGGCATTCAAAAGAATTTTATTACATTATGGTATATGGGTAAAAATCGTTTGTAGAGAATTTTAATGGGATTCCGCTATTTCAAATCTATTGAAACTGATTATAAATCCCTGAATTTCACTAGTATTATGTTTGAGCAGATCATTCACTCCATTTTTTATTTATTTACAACGACACTCAAGAGAATTCCATTATATTATAGTCCAGTAAAATTAAACCAAAAAGGCTTTTGCCTAAAAAGTTTTGGAGAAGTTTTTTTTTCTTTTTGTATACAATTTGTGTAAAGATACTTCTTTCGCGTTACTTAATTTTCTCGAGTTCCCGTAATGGTGAAATGTCTACCGAAAAAGTGCAGAGACTTCTTCCTTTATCAATTTGAAGTACACGAAACCTTAAAAGTTCATGAAGTTGCAGTTTGATTGTAAGCTTTCGATGCCTTCATCCAAATGGCACACAGGAAGAATTTTTTTCCTTTTACAAAATGAAAATGTTTCTTTTGATGAAACGCGAGCGTTGAGATTTTAAAAAACTGCATTTGAATCATTCCTTTTGAAATTGTTTGTGAAATTGTTCAGTGCGTTCTTCGACTGAATATGAGGAAATGAATTTTCCGTTGATAAAAGAAGCGATTTTTTTTATTCTTCGAGGAATTTGCTTTGGAAGTAAAATTTTTTTAAATCAGAACATTAGACATTTTTTTTTCCTATTTAGGGTATCGTTCATCTGACAAAACCCTAATCATCTCTGTCCTCTGTCTGTCCGTCACAGAGTCTATACAGAAAAACTACATACGTCAGAGACTTCAAATTTTGCATACTTATATCTGAATACCTCGTGCCACACGATAAGTCATAAAAAAAATTTAAAAGTTTGCTATTTTAAATTAATTTATTTTATTAATGTTATTCATTCATTTTTGTGATTTAAATTTCAAACGAGAATCTGAATTTCAACGGTTATTGTGTAGCCATCATTGCTTGGAGATAAAGCGTTTCGCTACGAAACAGAAGATCCTAAACTGGAACGTTGGTGCTGTAACTTGAAATTTTCATATTAAGATGGATTTAATTAAAAGAAATTTTGCATTTTTGACAATTTCAGGGTATATAAATATTTATTTACCACTAACATTCATAATATTTTTTGGAATTCGATTTTCTTTCCATTTTAAAAACTATTGTGATTTATTAATGTTTCGCTTTTTAAATTTCGCTTAAGCATTTTTTTTTTCGTTTTTAGAAATTTAAAATTTTATTTATATCTCCGCTATTTTCTTAAATTTCGGTTTTTAAAAAAAAATTGGAATTTTGTATATTGTTCATATATTTATATTATACTGTCTAAGCAAAGAATGCATTTTTCTAATTCTGGAATCTAAATGTAAGAAAATTAAGTTGTAAGGCTTTTGTTGAAAATTTTTTATATCTAAAATTTTAATTTATTGTTCAATACTTAGCTAAAGATATTAAATTTATTTTATAAGCTTTGTTTTATTCAAATTCTTCAGCCGAATTGAGTAAACAGTTGTAATGTTGAACTCCATGTGATGAAGCACTGTTGAAGATAAAAGTTAGGGCATCATTGAACATTTAAACTATGAAGTAAAGAGTTGTAAATATATCAAAATATTATTATTTTTTTATTTTTTTATATAGAAAGAAGTTAATCAAGAATGTCAAAGAACATGGATTTATACTGTTAACAACCAACTTTACTAAACACATAGATTACTACCTCTGGATGTATCAGTGATACAAAGTTTAAAATCTAAATTGATGACGGTATACATTGATTGGATAATTGCGAATCCTGGATACACAAAAATGATTCATGATTTAGCAGGTTTGTCTAACAAAGTCTATACTCTTTCATTTATTTTTTCTCAACCAATATTTCTGGCTTTCGTAATGGATAAAACGGAATTTTATGTCAGATTTCTTCATTAAAAAAAGGAAAGAAAAATTTTAATTTTCCAGAAGCATCAGATATCACATTGGTGTGTGTCAAGGATATAGTAAAAAAGTTTTCACAACCAAACATAACTAGAGGGACTCTCTTTGTTGTTTCAACAATGAGTTTTGACATCAAATTTGATGGATTTAAGTTCGGTTAAATAAAAAAAAATATTAGTAATTTCAATAAAATGTAGTTTTTAATTTTCTTCATATATCTCTGAAACATATGCAATTTTTTTTAAAAAACTCTTATTATTTTCATATCTTATTCATTTGCTCAAAGGTACTCTTACATGGGATAGGTTTGAACAGATCTTCTTTCATACTTTTAAATCCTCACAACTTATTTAAGTTATTTGGAAAACTTTTAATTTCTGGTTCATATTAGGAAGCAATGCATTTTTTTATTGTGTAATACTTAAGGGTGTTCTTAATTGATCCGCTCAACAAACGAAAAACGTTTTGACACATTTACAAATTCATTTTATAACAGAAAGTTATAAAATTTTAATGCCTGACTATGAAAGCGATTTCGAATTGAACTTATTTTTCCATTTTATGATAATTAAATTACTTATTGAGTTATAAGCTATTTCGATGACGCAATCACCCGTTTTTCTCCTCCTTTTCGACCGGTTTTTCTGTTTTCGTCGGGAAATATGCTCAAAAGTGTCAACTTTGAAGGCTTGTTATGAAAAATCTATTGTGTTTTTTAAAAAACAAAAGAATGAGTGCAATTAGACAGTTTCTAAATAACAACACCTGCTATTTTCATGCATTTCCGAACAAAAATAAATTAATGCATGTGTCACAAAGTGCCCTTTTTGATTTAAGAACACCCTTAAAGCGCAATAAATATAATTCAAGTAAGAAAAGTATTGATTTTCTTAGAAGAATTTTCAAACGTGACTCCCCTCTCCGTTACCTATTTGCATTTTATGGTGGTGAAAAGTCAACTGAAAAAGTGCTGTGACCTTTTTAGGGTTTCATTCGTCTGACTAAACCACATTCATCTCTGTCCTCTGGTCTGTTTGTCCGTTACAGACACGGCAAACAAAAGCTGTTTAAGGGTGTATTCGAAAAAACGCATTTCCACCTTCAATAGCTCAAAGTTTTCCGATACAATTTCACACATATTTTTAAAAGTAGAAACATGAAACTTACTGAGGGGATTTTTGAAGAGACGTACAAGGTGCCGTGTGATGTCATTTTACGCTCCATTCATTAGAATTTGATTAATGAACAAATATCTTCTCAGTATGACACATTTTTTTTGTTCCCAAATCTCCCGGTTCGGAAAAATCTGTTCAAAATGCCGTTTTTGATTGCTTGTTTTGTAATGTTTTCTGCATTTATCAAAGAATCGACAGTTATGGCACATTGTGTACATTCTAAATAAGGCAATTTGCCAGTTTGATGTTTATGAGAGTAAAAATGAATTCAAAAATAAATCGGAAAATAAGCAGTTTGAATCGAAATACACCCTTAAGTCGGAGGCTTCAAATTTAGTGCACTTAAGGGTATTCGTAAATCAAAAAGGGCAAATTTGCGACGTATGCTTTAATTTATTTTTGCTCGGAAATGCATGAAAATAGCAGGTGTTGTTATTCAGAAACTGCCTAATTGCACTCATTTTTCTGTTTTTTAAAAAACGCAATAGTTTTTTCATAACAAGCCTTCAAAGATGACGTTTATAAGCCCATTTCCCGACGAAAGTAGAAAAACCGGTCGAAAAGCAGGAGAAAAACGGGTGATCTCGAGATCAAAATAGCTTGTAACTCGATAGATAATTTTATTATCATAAAATGGAAAATTAAGTTCAATTCGAAATCGCTTTCATAGTCAGGCATTCCAATTTTATATATCTCCGTTAAAAATGAATTTGTAAATATGTCAAAACGTTTTGCGCTTGTTGGGCGGAGCAGTTGAGAGTTGAATACCTCGTTGCACACGACAAATCATAAAAATTTGAAAAAAAAAAAAACTATTATTTTAATTAAATTAATTTTCTAATGTCATCCATTCATTTTTGCGATTTAAATTTTAAAAGAGAACCTTAATTTCAACGATTTTCATGTAGATTTCACATCATTGCTTAGATGTAAAGCATCTCGCTAGTAAGCAGAATGTCATTAGTTCGATCCCCGATTCCGGAGCTTGAAATTTTCATATAAAGATAGATTTAATAAGAAGAAAATTTTAATGATTTATAATATTTGGATTTCGTTCATCTACCAGTCATAATATTTTTGGAATTCAATTTTCTTTTGCGATTTTTTAATGATTCAAAATCTTAAGTTTAAAATCAAACATTTTTTCTCTTTTAAAAATTTTAGCTTTATTTATATCTTTGCTATTTTTTTTTAATTTCAGATTTTCAAAAAATTTAGAATTCTTGATTTTATTTAAATAATTTTTTATGAACATTTTAAATTTGATTACAAGAAAATACTTCTTTTTATAATTACTTTTAAATTAATTTATTTGTGTTACCATCTATGTAAAAATTTAATAATTATAAATTAACAATTTGCATTTCTTAATTAACACTAGAATTCCCGAAAATTTTACCGCAGTTTGATAATAATACAGGGTTTGCACAGTCATACCACTAATTTTTAAAAGTATTTTCGAAGTATTCCACAGCAGAAAAATACTGCAAAATCTATGATTAAAAGTGTCGTTATGGATTCTGCGTTTTAAAAATTAAATGTAAATTTTCTTATTTTTAATAGTGGTGTCAGAGTCCTTAAAAAATATAAGGAGTGTGCGAATCTTGTAATATTTCTTACCAGAATTTGAATTGAAAATTATGAAAAATTATGAAAATTATTGAAAATTATAAAAATTATTAATTCATTTATTTAACGTAAATCTCGCGAGGTTTAAATTTAACTTATTTCAAGAAAAAATTTCTGTCTGGAATTCAAATTTAATCACATGGTTGGAGTCGAATAGACTCCTTCCGGACGTTTTAGGTTTAAAGGATAAGTTGTTTTGAGAGATATATTAAATGAAACTCTCTGGGAGATCTGCGATCACACTTACTCACTTGTTTCTTTATCACTTCGAGATACGCCATGCCTTAAAAGTTCATGAACATACATTGTAAGCTTTCCATACCTTTAATCCAAATGGTACATGGGAAGAAATTCTTTTTACTTTTTCAAAATGAAAATGGCTCTTTTGATGAAACGGAAACGTTTGGATTTCAAGAAATGCGCTTGAGTAATTCTTTTTGAGATCGTTTTCGAAATAATTTAGCACATTTTTAAGTCGAATATGAAAAAAAAAAAAAAAAAAAAAAAAAAACTGTCAAATTCTAGTCGAAAGAAGTGATTTTTTTTTCTCGAGAAATATGTTTCTGAAGTAAAAGAATGTTTTAATCTGAATGTGAGTTATATATAGTTTTTACAAATAGTAAATAGATTATATAAATATAGTTGTAAAAATTAGTAATATAAATAATTATATAATAGTTATATAAATTATAAATACTTTTAAAAATACTCTTCTATAAGCATCAAATGTTCATTTAAAAAAATTACGTCAAATTATTTGTCTGTAATTTGTTTATTCTCAGAAATTTCCGGACAATGACAGGCTACAGTAATTTTATTTTTGTAATGATAGGGCTTTTTTAGGTGCGTTCGTAATTATGTAAATACGTAGCACCTGTTGTTGTCGCTCAGTCCGTCCGTCTGTCCGTCTGTCTGTCCGCATATAACAAAGCAAAAACTCCCCAACCGAATCGTTTGAAATTTAAAATACATAATTATTACATAATTTTGTCGAGTCATTTCAAATTTTATGAAAATCGGATAGATAGATCAATTACAGGGACAATCAAAAGCATTCCGTTACATTACGATCAATGGGGAAAAAGTTTCAAATGCATTTTAATGAAGTTACACTCATTTGAACATAACAGAATTGACATGAATCTATGAAGTATGTACTAAAATATACATTCTGTACAATATGTGATGCAAAGAATATTTATTATTAAATTACAGGGCCATACCAAATGTATTCCACTAAATAATGTTATACGTGGAAACTTTGTTTGGGGCGGTCTTTAATTATATTAAACTACTTCATGTTTTATGAATAAGATATACGTTAATGAAGTATAATAAAATTTACTCCCTGCATATTTACAGGAACACAAAGATTACGACCACTATACTGTATCCAAAGTACGCTCTACTATATCAACAAGATCTGAATATTTTAAAACTTCGTTATCGTACGAACGCACCTCATTTGCTACGATTCACGTGCAATTTCCAACTTGTTATATATACAGATTTAATTGTACTATGATAGACAGAGAGGCGGCAGCACAGACAATCACCTCAACAAGTTTTCGTGGAATCAAATCTAGGATTAGTTAAATCTCGACTCGCACTTTAAAACGCAAACACCTAAAAGCCGAATTTTCGCAAGTTGGCCCATAAATTAACACTTGTGCTTTCCTGCATTCAAAAGCATGAAAACGTGAAAAATTTGAAGCAGGATATCAGAATGGTCAACCTATGAGAGAACCACTAAAATCGGATTTTTCGGTGTTTTCCACCAAAATACAGAGTGATTAGTTATTAACGTCAGGTGTTCAGAGCCCTCTAGCGAGTAAAGTTTTGGTCAAAACATAATCAAATTTGATCAGCATACATAGTAGACCATGAAATTTCGAATTCTTAAAAAAATTTAAATTAAAGTTTTAAAAATCGCCACTAGGGGCAATTTTAGCGTTCTTTACCGACTAAAATGCATTAATTTGCAGAAAATCAGTTGTTTTTAGCAATCATGAGTATAAAGGAAAGGCTGGGAGAGTTTTCATCATTATCAACTGTCACCATACTTTACTAGTCAAGCTGTGTTATCAGCAGAACGAGAATTGCAATGATGCTCGTCCTGAATTTCACCGATTACAGAATTTGCCAAAATAACCGATGAGCATAACAAATTTACAAAAGATGATTCATCGATTTGAAACTATGCGGCAACAAGGCCTAGGACGCAAAGTGACTAGTCAAAAAATGTGCAGGTACCATCAGCGCTCGGGCAGTATTTCAGCAGTATAAAAATGATCTGTACTGTATTTTTTGCCATTTAATCATTCAACATTTACACTAATACACTTTTAGTGCACCAAAATTGCTGATTTTATGCAAATTAAATGCATTTTAGTCGCATTTTAGCTAAAATTGTCCCTAGTGGCGATTTTTAAAACTTTTTATTTTAAATTTTTTTTTAAGAATTCGAAATCTCATGGTCTACTATGTATGCTGATCAAATTTGGCTATGTTTTGACCAAAACTTTACTCGCTAGAGGGCTCTGAACACCTGACGTTAATAACTAACCACCCTGTATGACTTCGCAAGCCGATTGCGTTTAATTATGAGAATCGCGATTTAACTTGTCCTAGATTTTCAGCCATGAACTCGATGAAGTTATTGTCTGTGTTGCCGCCTTCCGGTCTATAATTAATTTATTAAAATATTAAAGCAAATAGATAGTAAAATACTATTCAATAAAATATTGTAGAATGTAATGTATAGTAAAATATTACAGAGTAGAAGTCGAAAGAAATTTTGATTTGTCCATTTTAGTGGCAAAAATGAGGTTCACATGAGGACAGAGACTTCGTTTATAATAACGTCTTATCTAATGATAAGAAGATGTAAATAAGATGAAAGGTTTTGAATAAATAAGGATTCCAAATGAAGCAAAAGAAATTTCATGATCGAATGCACTAAATGATGTAGTTACTAATAATCTGGAAAAAAGAATGTTTCTATAACTTTATTAAATTTTGTTGAGTTTTTGTTAATAGTGAAAAGTCTCCCCAAAAATATACAGCGATTTCTCTTTATCAATTTGAAATACACGAAACCTTAAAAATTCATGAAGTTGCATTTCGGTTGTAAGCTTCAGTGCCTTTAATCTAAATGGCACACAGGGAGACTTTCTTTCCCCTTTTACAAAAAGAAAATATTTCTTTTGATGAAACACGAACGTTGGGATTTAAAGAAATGCATTTGAATCATTTCTTATGAGGTCTTTTGGGAAACTATTCTGCATGTTCTTTGACAGAATATGAGGAAATGACTGTCAATTTCAAGATGAAAGAGGTGACCTTTTTTCTTATTCCTTGAAAAACGTGTTTTGGGAGTGAAAAATATTTTATTTTATTTATTGTAATATCGCTAATTTAACATTTAAAAAAAAAAAATTCAACATATATACCAGAATCGTTTACTAGCGGTTTTTATTTTATTTAAAGACAGATTGCCTGTAATGAAAGCGTAATTTTTTTTCCCAACCGTCTTCGTCGTTCCAAGCCCAAGCTCGCACTCTGATTGGTTGTTGCTCTCGGCACTGTTTTCATGTAACTTGGCGATAATCATACTTGGCGTAGCGATAGATGCTTCCGTCGAGGAGTTTGATTTCCTTCCGGACCGAGTACAAAGTAACTTTTCTCTTGCAGCATTGGATTGGATGGAACGTGTCTTACTGAAATCTGTACTCTTTAAAAGTTTTTAAACACAAATTTTTACTTTGTACTCGGCTCCGAAGGAAATCACACTCGACGGAAGCATCTATCGCTACGCCAAGTATGATCATCGCCAAGTTACTTGAAAATAGTGCCGAGAGCAACAGCCAATCAGAGCGCGAGCTTGGGCTTGGAATGACGAAGGTGGTTGGAAAAAAAAATTACGCGTAATGAAATAAGAAGAAATAGTACTACATAACACTTATCAATCCTATAAAGGTTTGCCATTGCGGACTATTTTTCATTACATCTTGCACCGCTTTCTCAATATAAAAATCTCTTATGTAACATTGGTCAACACTTGCAATACAAATGTACTACAAAACTTATTTTCTTTAAATAGTGATGCAAATAAAGTATAAAAACAGTCGCATGTGGCAACCCTTACTATATTATTTCCCACGTGACATCAAGACCAGCATCTCTTAGATGAATTTTATTTGGTTAGCAACGCTTGTTTTTAAAAAGTACTTTTATTTGTGCCTTCGCAGTACTGCAAAAGAAATATTTTATAATATTTATTTTTAAGATTTATAGGTGTGAATAAAACACAAAAATAAAATCATGTATAAAAAGCTATCGTTCGATGCGAATAAAAATTCTGATGTAGATTTTTTGGATAAACAAACCCGCTAAATTTGTGAGGAACTCGTCACAGGTCAACAAAGTGTTACGGGCATTCACTAGTAAGGCGAAGATCTTTGCAATGTAATGTTAAATTAATGTCAGATTGCCTTTCAAATTCGCGTTTGTATTTTGAATAAATTCAGATATTCCCAGGTCAATTTCTAACCGAGTTTTTATTTTTTTTATTTTTCCATTTTGGTTGCGCATGTTTTGTTAAATACTTCGGAATCGAGGGCGTATAAAGTTTCTAAATGGAAATCTACATCACAAAAGAATAAATAAATTAATTAAATTAAATTAAATCTGTAACCAAAGTGCAAAAAGTAAACAAAGTGCCTGTTAAAAAGTTAATTTCAAACATTCTGTGGAAGAATATCTTTTTTTTTTTAATATTAAAATAAAATGAAAAAAATTAAAAGAATGCTGTGATCCATTTAGCATTTACTTGCACTTGCATTTGCGTATCTAATATAAGTTCCAGAAGTACAATAGTGATAATTTATAAATTTCAAATTACCAATTGACAATAAATGAAAATGGAACATTTCCGTCTTTCTTAAACGAGAAAAAGTAGATAATTCTCCAATTAGCTTTCTTCTTTCCAAAGCTTTCACTTTTAGCTTACGGAAGAGGCATCGAGAAGATGTTTAGTTGTAATTATAAAACGTTTTAGAATAAAAAAAGAAATTTTGATAGAGGTTCTAATCCTTATTAACCCCTTGGGGACGAGCGACACGTATACGTGACGCAAAAAGGCTTAAGAATCCTTGTTAAATTTGCCTTATTTAATGGGAGCATTTTATCGACTTCAAAGGGCAAAAATTTCTATTTTTAAAAACAGGCGTCAAAACATCAATAATTTTGTAAAAGGCTCCCGTCGCGAATGGGTTAAAGCCTTTAGTTACAAGTACGATGCTCCTACCATGGAACTATTAAAAAAAGGAACTGACATATCTTCAAAATAGTGAAGCTTCAACTGTAACAGCTTTCAAAGGAGATTCATCATCGGCCGGGACAAATTTCCACCTGTAAATTTAAGTAGAAATTTCCTGTTCATTCAAACATTTTATTAATGGGAAAATTTAATCAAAAATAATGCCAAAAGCCTATTTATTTTTACTGGGGGCTGTTAACTTTAGCGGTAGTCGTTCCAACTTATTGTGACAACCGAGACAATATCCTGTCAGTGTCAGTGAAAGAATTATAATACCTGGGCAAAACGACCCCAGTGAAATATATATATATATGTATATATATATACATTATATTTGTGAAAAAATTTTAAAATGAATAAGACGTTTAAATAAAATGAAAATTTTCATTCAAGTTTACTGGTGAACGTTTTCACGGCGGTAATCAGAAAGTGTGTATACGATTAAAAAGCTAGCCGTCACCTTCAGCATATTTGAGACGGAAATTTCACATAACTGAAATTCTAAAATAAGACGAATTTATCTATTCAGGTTTATTGGTGGAAGTTTTCATAGGCGGTATTCAAAAGCTGCAGATACAATTGAAAAAACAGCTGTGATGTTGTGATAACCTCCTTAGTTACTTCACTCGAAAGTGCTAGAAAATGCACTATATGTCTACGCCTCTTTATTCATAATTCCAAGGCTCGTACACCTCCTGGAATTTTACAGACCAGATTATTTTTTAGCACCTGTATTTTGTTATAGATAATTTCTGCTTAACCTTTTAATTTTCACTCCCGTGATATTATCCAGCTATGTATGTTATTCAGATTGTTTGATTCCCATTAACTTTTAAAAATGGCTTTATTCTCTTATCTGTTTGTTTTAATAAAGTTAATATTTCTTTAAAAAAAAATAGTGGCAATAAACTATTTGAATTTTTAACCCTTCGGACTCTGGTGCCTTTTACACACATTTTATTTGATTAGCACCACTTTTTAAAAAGATTTTTCCTTGAAGTAGACAAATTAAAAAAATTCTCTGATTAAATAAAAAAAAATTTACTTTCCTTTATTACTGGTGCCAAAAAAAAATTTTTTTTTTTTTTTTTTTTGGAATTAAAGATGATGTCTCCGCAGTGGAGAAAACGGAGTTCCAAGGGTTAAAATCTAATTTAATATGACCTTTAAAGAATTAAAGAAAGAAACTTTCGAGGTCAACCTATATTTTCGTTTCTATACACACACACACATATATGTACATATATATATATATATATATATATATATTACAAATTTTAAATTTTTTTTCGCCAAAATTAACCTTTATACTATATCGATTTCCTTATAACAACATTCCGAACTTACTCCAACTTATTAAATTAAAATCTTGTTTCTAGATCTAATCTGTTAATCATTATGGAAACAATATAAATTCTTAATTCGCCTTAAAAAACATTTATTCCAGTATGCGTAAATTTAAAAAAGATGGCTCTAAATTAAAAATATTCTTAATTAAACTTTATTTCTTAATATTCCAAATAAAACTCATTTTTTCTATGTTTCTATCAACCCTTTTTAAGAAAGTCTTATTAAAATTATTCCAAAACCATACCTTTAAAAAAATATCATTATTTTTATTTATCTATTATTTTATTTTTCCCCCTCCAACATTCGATGTGTGCATAACAATAAATTCATTTCTTTTCTTTTTCTCTTAAAATTAATCGTCTGCAAAACTATATCGTTTGCACAGATATTTGAAAATTTTGAGTCGATTATAAATTGATTAAATAATATTTCTTTTAAAATAAAATTGTCGTCTGTCGAATATTAATCTCGACTCTGGGCATGAGTTATGTTTACATGAAAAGATGATGGTTCGAGAGTAGAGAATTTGCTAGAACTTTTATTTTAGATTTAAGAGGATGAGAAAAAAGAGGTGACAAAAAGCTCGACCGAAAAGGTGACCGTTAGCTCGAGGTGAGAAAAAAGATTCTTGGGTTCTTTCTTGGATGAGTACGGTTGGTTGAAGTAAATGATGGAATATTTTTTTTATATATATTTCGGTTAGCGATCGTTTGCAAGAGGAGCCTTTTCCTTTATCATGACTACAGTTTAATAAATGGACTTGCAGCAGCCAAAGAGTGATTTATTGGATCTTCTACATTTATTTATTTTGTTTTTGTTTTTTTCTCGCTGGCCATGACTTCTGTGAGGAGAACGGGGATCCTGGCGATGATGTTTCTGGCTCCTAACTTTAAAATGTCACATATATATATTTAAAAAAAAACTTGTAGATTATTTGGAAAAATTCCTTGGCCCGCACGACACTATAATAAGTATACAAGGTAAACACGTTAAGAACAATAATACCTTTAATTTTAAAATTATACACATATCGGTAAATAATCTTGGTTTCAGTATACTTTTGTTTATTTTCTTAAACTTTTGTTACATTTGCAGCCTATATGTTCGCAAAACCTATCCTGTAAAACCTACATAAATCTGTGTAACTTATACAACCTATGTATTCATTAAGTATTACTTTATTGAACATATTCCCCATACTCAAGTTGAAATGAAAACTGTATATTAAAAGCTTTATTCTAAATAAATTTATTTTTAACAAAATTAAAACAAAGACTATAAAAATAATGCATATTCATTTCAGCATTGTAATTATTAGAATACATTACAATTGTATATTTCCATATTTTGCGAAATGGAAAGAGAATTTTTAACTACATTTAGAATAGTCTATTTAATTTTGATAAATAATATATATGTAAGCCATCAAATAAAAAGCAATTTAAGCGTGCAAAATTTCACATTAAGATACATTAATTCTGAAATCTATATTTGCAGCCTGTATGTTTCCGTATAACCTATGTATTCATTAATCTTTATTTTATTTAATATATACTTTGTATTTCTGTTTCAGTGAAAACTGCATGTTAATAAATTTATTCAAAATTAATTTATCCTAACATGATTAAAATAAAGGTTGTGAAAATTATGCAGATTCATTTCAGCGTTAAATTTATTGGAATTCATTACAAATTTTATATTTCAAACTCTAGAGAAATGGAAAGTGTTTCAATTTATATGAATAATATGTATGTATGTATGGCTGTAAAAGTAAAAAAAAATAATGCATGCATAATTTAACATCAATGCGCAAGAATCTTGAAATAATTTTCCACTTCATTGAACTAGCACGTAACAAATTATAAATTCCTATTAGTTTTGAAAACGTTCTCCAATAAGATAAATATGTGCTTTTCACGTTAAACGGTTCGTATCTCACTGATTTCAGAGTCGTATGCTTAACCACTTAATCCTCGCGCCCGAGACATTCACGTGCTGCAATCTTCACGGCTTTTATTCAGAATTGTTTGATTTCCACCAGTTTTATAAAATAGTGTAATTGGTTTTATTTTGGTATCATTTTACCTGTCACTAAATAGGATGAATATTTTTTTTTCAAAAAAGTGGAGGCAATAATGAATTCGAATTTTTAAACCGCAATTTAATGCGACCATTAAGGGGTTAAAAGCAGTATTTTGTCATCCGTATTATTTGAAGAAAAATCATTAAGGGTGTTCTCAACCTCAGTTGCTCTGTTCAGCAAGCGCAAAATGTTTTGACACATTTACAAATTATTTTTTAACGGAAAGATATAAAATAGGAAGACCTAACTACAGAAACGATTTCGATTCGAAGTGAGTTTTCCATTTTGTGATAATTAAATTACCTACCACGTTATGAGTTATTTTGACCACATGATCTCGTAATTTTTTCCCTTTCATTGACTGGTTTTTCTGCTTTCGCCGGAAAATGCACTCGAAATGTCAACTTTGATGGCTTTTTTCTAAAATATCCGTTGGGTTTAACCCCTTGGGGACGAGCGACACGTATACGTGCCGCAAATAGGTTTAAGAATCCGTGTTTATCGCCACCAGTAAAATTATACCGTAAATTTTGCCTTATTTAATCGGAGCATTTTCTCGATTTACTAAGTCACAAATTTCTGTATTTTTTAACCGGTGACAAAAGATTAAAAATTTCGTAAAATGCTCCCATCGCAAAAGCGTTAAAAAAAAAAAAAAAAAAAAAAAAAAAAAAAAAAAAAAAAACAGAAAAATGGATGCGATTAGATAGTTTCTGAATAAAAACTATATAATCGAATGGCGTTATCCATTTTTTGATACAAGCAATTTAAGAAAATGCTGTCGAAGTTACCGTTTTAAATAGAATTTCCGGAAACGACAGCCTGAGAATGGAGAAAGGTCAGCAACCATTTGACAATAATCTCTTATATCGCAACAAGGTTATATAAAATCTTATTTACCAAAAATGAAGAGCGCTATTTGATTCCAAATCCTTTGAATAGTGAGGCTTGTCAATTTTATATTTTTACAGTTAAAAATTAGTCAAAAAATGTGTCAAACTTTCGCGTTGTTGAGAAGTAAATTTAAAAACCACCAAGAAGTTTACATCCAAAGATTATAGCATAATTTCTTTATCATATTAACAATTTTACAAATTATGTTGTGTGCCGTACACATCTTTAGAACAATTAAGTCTAATTTAGGCCCGGCTCGTTTATATGTAGAAAAATAATGCAAGCTATATCTCGGCCCAGCACACCCCTGCTAAAAAATATTAAGCCCGGGTTACACACAATGTAACTGTCTGATGCCGATTTCTACACTGTACAAGTTAAATTTCTGTACTGACGCTGCCAAACTAGTATCGGCTAAGGACGCACATTTATACTTATTCTCGTTAAAGCCATATTCATTGAAATTAGCTCATATTTTATCTCTTGTGCTCAAATCTTTATAACGGACCGGCAGGCCCTCTAAATTTTTTTATCCGCCCGTATGATCCTTTCAATTATTTTGCTGGCCCGGCCTGTTGAAAAAAAAATTATTCTAATTCTGCCGGCCCGACCCGTTAGAAAATTCGGAACCATTCCGCCGGGTACGAGCCACGGGCCAGGCCAGGACTCCTGCAGACCTATAAGGTGCATTTGAAACCTTTCCGGCACGGGCGAATTCTGTTCATAAAGTAAGAAATTATAGATTGACACCGGAATTTACAAACGAATTTTTTAGAAATTAAAAATACCTTAATTCAAGCTTCCATTGTAAAAAGAAAAATATTCATGGTGTCGTTTACGAGTTTGGATTTAACATAAGGTGTGCCCGGATAAGACACATTGTGATGGAAAGAGTTAAAACAGTTGAGTTTTATATAATGCTGATTAACATGTCAAAAGTACTTCAGAAATATAATATAATAGTGATTTACTTACGTGAACACGACACAATATCCATTTAAATAATTATCAAAGGAATCACTTACCTAGAAAGAAAAAAAAAATTAAAGTAAAAGTAAAAAACAAAGATGAATAGCATACACATAGAAACAGGTATAAAGTGAAACCGAGAGTCTTTAACCCTTTAATTCCCATGCTAGAACACGTTCTAGAAAATATGTAGTTCATTTCACACCAGAAAAATTCAATGGCTAATTTCGTTTTATTTAAATACGGAATGTTCTGTTATTGATTAAAGCAAATATTGTTGTTTTAATTTTCTGGTGGGAACTGAAATATACGAATTAAAATGTCTCGGGCGGTTTGGGATCCAGAGGCTTAAAAACAAAGTTTGTGTTTGTACTGTTATATGTGTATTTAGTGATCAGGAAGAAAAAAAAACGGACGATTTCACGGAAATTCTACTGGTAATTTGGACGCTAGTACAATTCACTGTTTTTTAACGGTCAAATTTCCGTAAATTCCATGATTTTTTTT
This sequence comes from Maratus speculifer, assembly GCA_964019185.1. Lineage (NCBI taxonomy): Eukaryota > Metazoa > Arthropoda > Arachnida > Araneae > Salticidae > Maratus > Maratus speculifer. The sequence goes on along the minus strand of OZ025302.1, from coordinate 140,871,410 downwards.
GTTTTTACGAAAAAGTTTCAACATTTTACGGAAAATTTTCCGTTAAAAAACAGTTTTTTTTTTACAGTGTACTTAACTTGCGGCCCACCTGCCCCAAGTAGCTAGACGGTCTTTGATATGCGGCTCGAAACACATGGATTAATATTTAAATAACATGATTTGATTACATATTTACACATAAATCTCAAGAAAAATAAAAACTTTAAAATAATGAAATTATTTCCCTCAAATCAAATTTGAGGTAAAAATTTGGCCATAAGTTAAAACTACGCATTTAAAACGATTTAGTTATGGACAAAATTCCCTTGATATCACATTGGGAATCACATGGTGTAAAAGAGGCACGGCTAAAAAATTTCTTTCAATGTATGTCATGAAACAATTGAGGCATGTATGCATCACAAATGAATATATGCCCACTTCAACAATGCAGCATAAATTCAGATTGCCTGAGCGAAATAGTTTCGATTTATTCCGTACGAATTCGATACCTCTTAGAAAATTAATAAATAATTTAATAAATAAAATAAATATTGTATATTTTAAAAATAAAGTGAAAATGTTCATGATGGTGCATTAAAATAGAAAAAACAATTTAAACTTGTTACTGAAAATATTTAAAAATCGATCTAAACGTAATATAGAAGCGTAAAAGTTCAACAAACGGTGCATTTTCGTGGTTCTATATATTAATCCCAAGGAGATGAAGTTTTTTAATCCTTGAATTTAACGAAAGATTATTGTCTAAAGCGACGTTATAAAAATCTAGCTGACCGCGACATTTTAAACATAACCATTCTTTCTAAGCAGATTTTCACATGTGTAACTGATTTTATTTATTAATTCCAAAAGAAAATTTCTGCTTTCGCGTCAGCGGTTGGTGAAATGATGGTAATCGAAAAATGCCCCATTCAAACGGAAAAGGATGGCAACCCGATTACAGAAAATTGTCTTTGCTCATAAATATCATTCAATCTTGCGTAAATTGGTAATTATTTTTAAAGAAAAGACACATTACCATGTTTTTAAAGTCTTAACGGGGTTAGCGGGCATAGCTCGCAGGATTCAGAGCACTCTAGTATATATATATTATATAAAACCATTATACAATACTACAATTCAACATCAAAACATGGAATAATTCATTAAATAACAAACTTTATCAAACAGAGGAGTTGGCAAAAATTGGAACAAAATTGGAAATGTGGTACTTAACTCGTTATCAAGGGTAATGCGAAATAGTCACATTATTTGTGGTTAATTTCTGATATATATATATAAATCTAACATTAAGTGTTCAAAAAATCTTATGCACTTATTCTAACACATATGTTTCTTCTAACCTACAAAAACAAGAAATACGCCACACTATATGATAATGTTTCGCAAAATAAACATAAATCGATAAGAATCATTATGCTTTAAAATATGATGTTTATTTAAAGTTTCCAAAGAGAATAATTTATAACGAAGTTTACTTTTCACCATTGCATTACGCTCATCGTCTTCCCTAAATAAAATGAGATAAAATATGCAATTTTTCCTTCTTGTTAGACTAATCTACTTTTCCGATATTATTTTATGTCTAAATCTAAAACATAAATTAAAAATTATTCAAGATACAAGACAATAACTAGGTACGAGAAAAAAAAACAATTTATAATGAAATCTCTTTTTCTTCATCGCAAAACTTTTATCGTGTTTTCTATAAAAATATTTTAAAATATAGAGTTTTATCTTTAAGTTAGCCGAAGCTAGTTTCACAAGCTTATTTTTTGTAAAAATAAAAAGTTAAAATTATTCAACATACGAAGATAAAACAAGTGATTTGCATTACTGTATAGTCGTAAAACATAAAATCCTTCATATTTTTTAAGAACAACATTAACGTACAACAACTATATTTATATAATATTCATTCAAGAGTTATTGATGTAATAATAATAAAAAAACTTTTAGATTTTCTTTCATACATACTTACTATGTCTGATATCTGAATTCCTTTCTAAAAACCTTAACCTATAGATGCCAACTTCTCTTAATTGATCAGGAGTTTAATTTAAGACAAACATGCTTCAAACTAGAAAGCATATATAAAAAAATGTGTCTTTCATACATTGTGTGCTTATTGGACTTTATTTTAAACTTTTTGACTAAATACAATACCTGGTTGGAAACATGTATCTCTAATCTGGGTTAACTAGGGGTTGTTTGACAGGCATCGTGCTTCAAAATATGCGATTGGGGTTTGCAATTCAGAAATGCAATACATCATATTTGTAAATTAGTTTTTCAACACAAAATGTTGAAAATGTGCATCCCTTTTCTAAACAAAAATATGTACTTTTTAGTCATACTAATCTAGATTTACAAACTCATTTTTTATCTACAAGACTAAGTTAAAGACATTCATGATATGATAAAAAGGAAATGTATGATGTAAAATTTTATTCTTGCTTAAGAGTGATTTACATTCATAAATATATATTACAGGAATGTAAAGTGCTTCATATTTTCAAGGACATGAGTAAAGTCTACAAACACTTACACTTTATTGATATTCATTGCTTGCTTTATTGATTTTATGCAATTTTGTCTTTCAGATCTTTTTTTCTTCAGATTTTTTTCAAGTTCCTTTTATTTAAAATGTTTTTAAGTTATTAATGGCTATAGTTGTAATCGTACTATTTATCAGGTTAACCCTTTGTAGCTTGAAAACTCCGATTTTAAAAATAATTACATATATATTAAAATGCATTACTTTAGACATGAAAAAAAAAAAACAGAAGAGAAAAATAAAATTTTATTTGGAAAAATGATATAAATTTATTTTTTTCTATATCTGCAATATCTTGCCAAATTGCATAAAAACTGAAAATATTTAAAATATAGTTTACACGAATTTTTTTTAAATAACTGTTAGTTTTGCTGCAGCAAAGTCTCTTACCACTTTTATCTCAAACAGTTTGAATAAAGCATTTACAATCACTGTATTTATAGAGGAGTGAAATTTCGTCATATTTAATGAGAGGTTTTAATATTTTGATTATTTCTACAAGAAAATACTGGTACAGGAGAATTTCCTGATCATAAAATCCCAGGACTCATACGAGCCTGCCTATTGATTATAAAAGAAGCGACAGGTATTGTAACACATAAAATGCAATATGTAACACCTTAAAATCAATCCACCTACCAAGATTATGAGGTGGGTTGCTCCATGTTTATGAATGTGAAAATAACAATAAAAGCTACAATTAAAATAAAATAATGGACAGGATTCGCCAAGAGAATGTGAAAACGTGACTGATGACGATTTGAATCATTGCATTATTTATGCATAAAATTTACATGTTTTAATAAAGGATTGGGTAAAGCCGAAATGTGCAAACAATTTTAAAAAACTTTTCTATTATTGTGGATTTCATTTAACAATTTTTATTTACGATTTCCATTTAACAATTATTAGCAATTAATAAAGTAATTCATTTCAGTGTGTTCAGATTTTTTATATAATTTCAATTTAAAGTTAACAACTGGCAATCCGTTCTCTCCAGTGGTTTAGTAATTATTTATATAGGATATAATAATTCCTAATTATTTACACAGGAAAATAAGTATAAAAGAGGAAATATTATGATTGGTATCTACAGCTTTTTCGCTAGAATTAAACTCTAAAGATGGCTTCTGTGCAATTTTCTATAAAGAAAAATTTTCTAGGAAAATATTGGTGCTCTGTTGGCGACCATTTCGGAGCCCTGATACTGCCTATTCATTATAAAAGAAACGATATGTATTGTAATACATAAAATTCAATATGTTACACCATTGAATCATTCCATTTAATAAGATTATGGAATGGGTTACTCCATGTTTATGAGCATGAAAATAACAATCAAAGCTACAATTAAAATAAAATAATGGGCACAGTTTACGAGAGAATGTGAAAACGTGACTGATGATGGTTTGAATCACTGCATTATTTATCATGTAAAATTTCCATGTTTTAACCCGGGAGTACACGCGCCGGGTCTTTTTGACCCAGAGTGCGCATGATTTTTGCAATTGTAACTACTTATCTTTTAAAAGTAATCTTCAACTTATTTTATCGCAAAATTTCTAAGGACTGGTTCCGCCTAAATAAAATGAAGGTTATAATTTGATTTTATTGGTGACAAAGTTAAAACCATTTCTACCCTGGGAAAGTGCGTGTCCTTCCGGGTTAATAAAGGATTCGATGAATCTAAAACACGTAAGCAGTTAAAAAAAAAAAAAAAAAAACTTTTTTTTTGTTGTGGTCTTTATTTAAAATTTTTTCTTTACGATTTTTCTTTAACATTCATTATCAATTAATAAAGTATTTGATTTCCGTGTGTTCAGATTTGTTATATTTTTCAAATTTATGTTATAAACAGGTAATCAGTTCTCTCATTGACAAAATTTTCGTCGTCTTTCCTAATTATTTATATAGGATATTATTATTCCTAATTATTTATACAGGAAAATAATTATAAAAGAGAATATATTATGACTGGTATCTACAGCTCAGGGTTCCCAAATGGTTCGCCAACTGAACATCAATATTTTCTAACAAAGATTGTCGTTTTATATTTTTCTTGCAAATTGCGCAGAAACCGCCTTTGGAAATTAGTTTTAGCACAAATGCTGAAAACACCTATACTACGAAATTTTCTGTTAAAAAATATTGGTGTTCAGTTCGCGAAACAGCTTTTTCGGTAGAATTAAACTCTAAAGGTGGCTTCTGTGGAATTTGCAAGAAAATTCTAAAAAGAAAATTTTTCTAGGAAAATATTGGTGTTCAGTTGGCGGGCCATTTCGGAGCCCGGATACTGCCTTATCATTATAAGCGAAACGATAGGTATTGTAATACGTAAAATTCGATATGCTACACCAGTGAGTCATTTCATTTAATAAGATTATGATATGGGTTACTCCATGTTTATGAGCATGAAAATAACGATCAACGCTACAATTAAAATAAAATAATGGGTAGAATTTGCGAGAGAATGTGAAAACGTGACTGATGATGGTTTGAATCGTTGCATTATTTATCATGTAAAATTCTCATGTTTTAATAAAAGATTCGATGAAGCTGAAACACGCAGGCATTTAACTGCTTACGTGTTTCAGCAGATACAATACTTAATATGCAAAACTAATCATTTTTTCTCGATTATAAAATATGCATATTAAAAACAAAATATATATATATATTGTTTTAACTTTTCGCCAAATTAATTTAGAATCACAAACTCATTTTTCATCCACAAATTAAGTTAAAAAGAATCAAGATATTACGAAGAAAAAAAGATGTAGAACTTAAGAGTGATTTAAGTTCGTAAACATATATTACCAGAATATGAATTGCTTCATATTTTCAAGGGCGTCACTAAATCAGAAAAAAACATTTGTATCTTCTTAAAATTCATTGCATGCCTTATTGATTTTATGAAAAATTTCTTTTCAGACTTGTTTAACATTGTCATTTGTCTGAAATCCTTTTAAAAGGTTTCAGGCATGCAGTTGTAATCGTATTTATTTATCAGGTTTATCGATCTGTGTGGTGAATTTAAATGATTTTTATAAGTTGCATTTAAAATAGCATTGCCAATAAAAGAAAAAAATTTAAATATATTGCTTCCCGTAAAGCATGGTGACGTCACTGCAATGTCGTTGTGAAGTCACATTGTGACTTTGTGACCATCGATTGTCGATGTGACGTCACGTGACGTCGATGTGAAGTCACAGTGACTAAATTGTGAAGTCGTTATGGCCGTTTTAGAGCTCTTTTTTGACGTTTCACAAAGTGGTCACAATGTGACAAATTTGTGAAAAATGTGTCGTTTGTGACTAATTTGACATTTACATTGTGACGAAACTGTGACAGAAGCGACTATATTTAAATTGCCAGAAACATGTTTTTTAAAGTAAATAACATGTTTTGAAGGATATTTATAAATTTCTAAAGATTTTTAAGAAAGTCACATCTCAGTCACAATGTGACGTCACTGAGTGGTGGCATTTTGATCACAGATGTGATATGACCAAAGTGACTCACATCGACGTTACTGTGACCATGTATGCTATTAGGGTTGAAAGCGGAAAGTTTAAAATGTTAATTTGTCTGAATGTTTTATCATGCCTGTTTGTGACTCTAATTTCCAACCAAATGCTCCGGAATTTCATGAAATTGCATATTTTTTGCTGAATTTATATGCATTAAGACATATCGACTCACCGACTTCGACTGAAGGTAAACAACAAACAACAACAAACAAAACGACTTCAGTAGGCACTTCCATCATACATGCATTGGTTCATTAGTTAATGCAGTGTTGCCAGATGAGCTACTTTTTAAAAATGCAGATTCTTGATTGGCACCACTTTTTTGTAATGGTAAAATGCGCCTTATTTATTGACCGATTATTAAAAGCTAAAACAAAGGGAATTTTAACGTTTCAAAAAAGTAGTGCCAATCAAGAAATCTTAATTTAAAAAAAGTAGCCCACTGGCAACACTGAGTTAATGTCAAATGTTTTGTGCAATATTTATTGTCCGTAAAAAAGTAGACACATAATAAAAAAATGAAAGTGATTGTAATTCAAATGTTTTTCTAGTAGCTCTATGTTATAAGTTTAAGCAGTATTGCCTATGGACCCTCTTCTTCCATTCGGTTCGAGGCTATAAAAATCGCCATTTTACCAGTTGTGACGTCACACGAATACTGTTTATTGTACTTACCGACGCAGACGATTACAGAAAATTTTGTTTACATTTAAAAGAATATCGGTAGTTTAGCATTTATTTCCAGCTAATAATCCTTAATGAAATAAATCCTATTTTTCTTTTCGGTTCGAGACTATAAAAATCGCCATTATCAGTTGTGATATCACAGGAATACTGCCTATAGGCTAATTTTTAAAAACTCAGATTTCTTAAGTGGCAACAATCTTTTGAACTAGTAAATTCAACTTATTTAATGACACATTAATTAAGGCGAAATTAGGAGGATTTCTATCATTTCAAAAAAGTAGAGTCAATCAAGAAATCTGAATTAAAATAAAAATAGCCCACTTGCGATACTGAGTGTATGATAAACCTGCAATTTGCAAAGGCAGTAAATAATAATAATAAAATTTGAATTATTGTCATTAATTTTTTTAATTGTAACTCTAATAAAAATGTGTTGTGGCGATGTAAAAATAATTTCAAATTCAATTTATACTCAAGCCATAAAAACTAAAAGAAATCAATATAGTATGATACAATCATCAATCAATGTACAGAGAAAAAAGTAACTTTTTCAATAACACAAACTTTTTTTGAAATATCCTACAATTATATTAAGGAAAGATGATAATGTATCGAAAAAATATGCATAAAACAATACCTTTGTCAGATTAAAAAAGCACCTCGTTTTTTAAAGGCAAACACGATACAGAGATTTTCAAGCAATTTAATATTTAAATTGAATAAGTTGTTATCATCTCGTTCTATTGCAAAATTTGCAATATCTTTTCCAACTATTTGGATAAAAGATTTTCCGAACTGTATTTCATACAATATTAAAAAAGGCTTTTTCAAATCTATAAAATGTAACATCTTTAATATATTGAGGATTTAATTTCAAAGGAATGGAATTTTCAACCTTAAATTTTTCTAAGAATCTGGTATCACTTTTTCAGACTAGTATTTTTAAATTAAACATGTAAAACGCAATAGTTGATTGTGGGAAGTGCCTTGGTAAGGTTGTTCTACCACAGCATTTGCTATATCTATTCAAAGTATTTGAATAAAAAAGTTCAAAACTGTAGTACATTCAACATGAAACGTATTTCTTCAAATCACATTCAAAGCCAATATATGTTACATAATACATAGCACATAATGTCCGAAGTGCTCAATTTTATTTTTAAAAATATTTGCACAAAATCTTTTCCGAACTGTACTTCATGCAACGCTGAACAATGATTCTTCAAATTTCACACCAAATCGATATTTGTTTCTTAATATTTAGCTCGTAAAAGTTTGAAGCAAACAAATTTTATTTATTTATTTACAAACTATACTTCAAGCAGCGTTGAACAATGTTTCGTCAAATTAAATACGAAATATATATATGTTACTTAACACACAGTCGTAAAAGTTAAAATGCAAAAATTTTATTTTTCTTTTCCGAACTGTAGTTTTAAATCACGCAATGCTTCGTCAAATAACACACTAAATCGATACATGTTACTTAACCCTTTGAAGGGTGGTGGGATAAAATATTATTCACTTAAGGCAGACTCGAACCCCATTTTCGGCCAAAAATCATCAAAAGTTCAATTTTTTTTTCTTCTCAGAAAACGATAAAATTCATATTTGCGAATATCCATGCAAAATTTCAGAACTCGGGGACACTTGGAACAGGTAGCAAATGAGCTTTTTTTAATTGTAGTCACTAGAATTTAAAGGACTAGCGGCCATTTAAAATGTTTTTTCCTGAAAATGACTTTTTCCATATTTTGCCTAAGTTCAAAGTACTAATGCTCAGTGGTAAAATGGTTTAGAAACAGTGTTTATGTTTTTAGAATATTAAAAAATTTGCAACAAAAGTAAGGAGAGATATATATTTTTAAACTATTTCTGAAAAATTTACATAAATTGGTAAACATGAAAATTATAATGAATTTAAAGAAATTTAACATGCGCAATTTCTTTCTTTTTTTTTTAGCTGATTAAAATGGAAAATTAAAAATATCTCTCCCTAGGTCGTTTCCATATACTATAACACTATATAAGAAACTTTAGTAATACCAAAATATTGAAATTTGTAAGAGGAGTAGAAATTTTAAAAAGTGTATTTTTCTACAAAAAAAAATCATAAAAATCGACATAAAAATATAATTTTTAATAAAAAGTATATTTTTTTGGCTAATTATTCCTTACAAAAAGATTCTTAAATAGTACATCAAAATTCATTACTTTAAAATCAATAATAAAAATTTTGGGGTATTTTTTACGGGTCTCCCTTAATTTTAATTCCGAAATGTTACATTTGTACCATAATTTTGAAAACAAAATTTTAATTTTATCAAGTGAAGAAAAGCTAATATCTATTTTGAAAAAAATTTGCTTTTAAATACTGGTGTCAATCAAGCTTTGCAGCATTTTTAGAATAGAAGTGTTTCGCCCCACAAAGGGTTAATACGCAGTTCGTAAAATTTAAAGTGCACAAATTTTATTTTCTTTTTCTTTTTCGAACTGTAGTTCAAGAGAGGTGAACAATGTATATTCAAATCACACACCAAATTGATTGTATCTACTTAATACGCAGCATATAAATTTTGAAGTTAGGGATGAGATAGCCACGCTTTTGCATACCAGTATTTTGATAGAGAAAAATATTATTTCATTTAATAGGAACATTTTTGCGATTTAACATAACAACACTTTCCCTATCGTTTCCAAAAACACGGAAATTCTCATCGCTATCGCATATTTTATTTTTTAGTTTCCGAATTGTAGTTCATGCATTGTCGAACAATGTTTCACCTAATCTATAACATGTAAAATGTTGTCAAAATAGTTACCAAAGAATGGAATTTTTCAATTTGAAACATTCAAAGAATCTATTATAACTTTTTCAATTAGAAATTTTTTATACAAATTTTAACTTTATTTAAAAAAATAAAATATTTGAAAAATATTTTTTTTTTTATTTTTTATTTAAAAAAATTTTTATACAATATTTTTATATTTTTTATATAAAGAGGTCTGGGACACAAAAATGTCCGAATTACTTTTAAAAATATATACTACCTTTGACAATAAAGTTCGGTGAATGAATTCAGAACGACCGATCTGGTAACACTGGGGAAACAAAACGCTACACCTGCATAGAGGCAAGTGTTGACCATATTCCCCCGCCGTTGTTCAGTTGAGCGTCGTTTATGTTCTGTGTAAGACGTGCTTTACTAAGTGCTTGTTTAGTGTGTTGGTTCTTATCTGAGAACAGGAAGATGAACAAACAAAGGATCAGTTTAAAGCTCTATAAGACACTGGAAAGAAATTCATGAGGGGTTGTGCAATTCGAACATCCACTATACTCGCCAGATCTCAATCCTCCAGACTTCTTCCTATTTCACGACTCAAACTTTCTTTGAAAGAGATTTGGCCATTATTGCTGACATCCAACGAAGCGTGACGAAGCTTTTGAACTCCATCCCAAAAGAAGAGTTCTTGCGAATTTCCCAGGACATAGATACCAGATCTCAGGCGTGCAAAGTTATGGGAGATGACTATTTCGAAAGAGGGTATGGTAACTTTCGTTAATATTTCATCTACATTAATGTTACAGGACTATTCACCGAACTTTATTGTCAAAGGTAGTATATCGAATTAAAACTTTCTCTGCTTTGTTATGTTTATAATTAACATTTAAACCATGTTTCTATCTGAATTAGAAAAAGAAATATTTATTTTTTCGTTTTGGTTTGTTTTCAAAAAATAGCTTTCAAGCAATGGTTGTTATGTAAATGGCTTCTTGCGAAAATGCGTTTTTCTTCCTGATGTGTTTTTTTCACGATTCCTCACACTTGAATTGTTACAACTCAAGAACTGTTAAAGATAAATGCTTCAAACTTTGAACATGCTTTTTTGGATCATTTTACTTTAATTTCGATTCAGAAAATTTGAAAAAATATTTACTTTTAAAAATATGATTTTTTTTAAAATAAATGTTACATATTTTTTTTTCAAATTTTTAATTTAAATATATTTAGTTTTTTTACAAATTAATATTTTAAAAATGCTGAAAAAAATTAGTATTTAAATATTTCTGTTTATTTAATTGAAAAAAATAATCTACAAGCAATATTTTAAGTTATAACGATTTTAAATCACCCCACTTTTTTAATAAATTAAAAATTTAATTTTTGTCAAAAATTATGAGACGTTTTATCATGTGATTTTGTTAAAAAAAGAATCCAAAATTTTAACTCAATAAATAACAAATTGGAACTTGCACGTGAAGCGTAGCAAATGAGGTGCGTTCGTACGATAATGCAGTTTTTAAAATATCACTCTCATATATCAATCTCATAAAATTGTAAATAGTTAATTACAATTAAAATGCGCACCAAACAATGTTCTCCCAATACTCATTATGTAATGGAATATTTTTGTGTGGCCTTGTAAATCAATAACATATGTTCTTTGCACCACAGATTATGCAAATTATATATTATAATATGTACTTTATGATGCATATCAATATTATTATGTTCGAATGACTTTAATACACTTAAAATGCATTTGAAACATTTTTTCCATTCACTGTAATGTAACGGAGTACTTTTGATTGTCCCTGTATTTGATATATGCATCCTGTTTTCAAAAAATTTGAAATGACTTTACAAAATTATGTAATAAATATGTATTTTAAATTTCAAACGATTAAAATGCATTTGAAACATTTTTCCCTATTGACTGTAATGTAACGGAATATTTTTGATCGTCCCTGTAATTGATCTATCCATCCGATTCTCATAAAATTTGAAATGACTCGACAAAATTATGCAATAATTATATATTTTAAATTTCAAAAGATTCGGTTTGGTAGTTTTTACGTTGTTATATGCGGACAAACAGACAGACGGACGGACTGAACGACAACTATAGGTGTTACGTATTTACATAATTACGAACGCACCTAAAAATTGTTTTAAAATGTATCCCGTGCCCCATTAAATCCCATAAATTGTTGTAATATAGTTTTCTCACAGAACTTGAATGCCAAAGAGGAGTCCACGAAGGGAGAAGCTTCGAGGTTGAAGACAAAGTCTCTGTTCCGCTTTCCCTGGAGGAACAGGGGAGACCTCGACACTTAGACCATTGCCAACTAGGTCTAATGGCCCATCTATTTGAGATTAATGTATGAAGCCTCCCGTCAGAGGACTCTGATACCTTGACCAAGTTATTCTGACCAATCGTGCAAACCCTGAACCAAAACAAAGACCATGTGCACAGAACAGAAATCAGCTTATTCGGTGCTAATTCGGACAGGGTTTGAGCTACGTGGTCCAATGAAATGGTTCAGGGTTTGAAGCTGAATCTAGCTTCACTTTTTGTTCGGTTTTTAGCAAAATGCGCAGGCCGGTAGTATATAGTTGGCTATGCTTAGACAGAGACCTCGGGAGACTTGCGGCGATGTCACAGAATTTGTAATAACTTTTCAAGGCATGTTAATAAGTTATTTTCCTAATTATGCATGGAATGCGAAATAATGATTCTTTAAATCTGTAATATGCAAAATGTTTAATATACGGTAAACGAGGGACACTCAAAAATATCCGGAATTTCGTTATAATCCCTTATTACCACAATGTAGATACACATTTACATAATCGTTTTCAATCTATGGTGCATGTGAATGCACACACTCACTCCACTGCTCCAAAGCATGAAATTGTTGAAAGCATGGAATCATTAAGAAAAAGGAACTAACATATCCTTAACTCCTTGGAGACGAGTGACCGGTAATCCTGCCGCACAAGATGCTCAAAATAAGTAATTATTCTCACCATTTTTTTTTTTTTTTTTTGTAAATGTTGATTTATTTAATCCCACATATTTCCAGATCTAATTCGATTCATCATTCAATTTTTGGATTAAAAAATAGGTGATAAAAGATTAAAAATTCTATAAAAGACGCTCGTCCCGAAAGGGTTAAAATAATAAAGCATATCGCTTTTGCAGGTACTCATTACCACCAATTAAAACTCCCACCAATAAATCTAAGTGGAAAGTTTCTGTTTATTAAAAATAATCATTATTAGGAAATTCCAATCAAAAACAATTACCTCGTCACCACCGATTAAAACTCCCACCAATAAATTTAAGTGGATAATTTCTCTTTATTAAAAATTCTCATTAACAGAAAATTCCAATCAAAAACAATGGCAAAAACTGATATTCATTTTTACTGGTAAAATGCTACTTCGGCGATAGTAGTTCCGTCACATTGTGACAGCCAATTCACTCTAATAACTGCGTCATTGAAAAGATTACATGCGAAAACTGACACCAGTGAAAAGTAATATTAAATGTTTATCGCATTTGTGAACGAAAATTTCCATTAATAAGGATATATTATTATAAGGATATATTCCCTTCTAATTTTTACTAGGTATTGCACTAGAAACTTTTAATTACATTTTACTTCTTTGATGAAAAACAAGTTGGAAATTGCACGTGAGGCGTAGCAAATGAGGTGCGTTCGTACGATAACAAAATTTTAAAAATATCACTCTCATATATATGAATCTCATAAACTTGTAAATAGTTAATTACAATCAAAATGCTCACCAAACAATGTTCTTCCTATACATTATGCAATGGAATACTTTTGTGTGGCCTTTTAAATCAATAACAAATATTCTTTACACCACAGAATGCAAAATGTATTTTATAATATGTACTTTATAGATGCATATCAATTTTATTACGTTCGAATGAGTGTAATACCATTAAAATGCATTTGAAACATTTTTCCCCATTAACCGTAATGTAACGGAACACTTTTGGTTGTCCCTGTAGTTGAACTATGCATCCGATTTTCTTAAAATTTGAAATAACCCGACAAAATTATGCAATAATTATGTATTTTAAATTTCAAACGATTCAGTTGGGTAGTTTTTGCGTTGTTATATGCTGACAGACAGACAGGCGGACTGAACGACAACAATAGGTGCTACGTATTTACATAATTACAAACACACCTAAAAAGGACTAATTTTTTTTATTATTATTATTTTCAAACAAACTTTTTGGAAGACTCAGGTGGGAATTCAACATTACAACCACACAACTATATGCCCGTGAAATATTTTAACTTTTCCTTGGCGCAGTTTGTCCTAAATCTAACTTCAAGCCTTAAACCCTGACCAACCAACCATTTTCCAGATATAAATTTCAAAGAATAAAATTTCCTTCCTTCAAATTTCCAAGGAGTCTGGTATGATTAGAATTTTACGATTTATTATTTAAAAAGCATAAGTTGTTATCACCTCGTACTGTAGTATAATTTCTAATATGTTTTAAAACTATTTTAATAAAATCTTTTCCGAGTTATATTAGATGTAATTTTGAACAATTTTTCTTCACATTTATAACAGATAAAAATTTTAATACATTGTAAATAATTTTTAAGGAATGGAATTTTTCTCCTTAGAATTTTCAACGAGACTAATATTACTTTTCAAGTTTGAAATTTTTCTATTTAAAATTAAAGTCGCACAAGTTGTTATCTCCTCAGTATGTCACATAATTTGTATTCAAAGTACTTTCAAAGTATTTTGATAAGATCTTTTCGGAACTGGAGTACATGCAATTTGCATGCATTGCAGTTCTGAAAAGATTTTATCATAGATTGAAAAGATATTATAAATTCAACGAGAATGCAGCTATGAACAATGATCCTAAGGTGTGTTCGTATTTATATAAGTATTGTATAAATACGTAGCAGCTATAGTCGTCGTTCAGTCCGCTCGTCTGTCCGTCTGTCCATCTGTTTCAGTGATTACATAAAAGAAAAAAAAATATAATAAAACAATTGTAGTAAAAATCTACGCTCGCTGCATCCTTACATAAAAATGACCGGAGTTTTCAAAATCTCAATATATATAGATATATATATATATATGTATATATATATATATATAAAAGTTTTTTATTTTTACAATCAAAACATTGTATTTTAATAAACGCATTTTTCATCCACAAACTAAACATTCCAAATAACTCAAGAACTGAAAAAAAAAAACCTTTCAAAGTTTATTTCAGTTTGAGAGCAATTTACATTCATACACATACAATAGCACGATATAAAGTTCCTGATATTTTTCAAGGTCATCTGCAAAAAGAGAATTTACCTCAATTAGGAAAATGAAGAACTGAATTAAAGTATCTTCTATCACAGCAATGTAATAGTCAGTCTATGACTATTGATTTTCTGACATCAATCTAAGGAATGTAAACTTTTTAAATATATGCGTGGTTGTAATTCCAAAAGGAATGGAAATTTCCTACTTGCATTTTTCAAGGAGTCAGATACCACATTTTTAGATAAGAATTTTCGATTTTATATTTGAATCTTATACAGGGCCGAAACTAGTATTTTTTGCAGCTGGGAAAAACATGAAGTTTGGTGCCCCACACTCGTTCTTTTTTCACCTGCAAAATATATTACCCATCATACGTAGTATAGGGTAAGTCTTGCAATCGTTTTGAAAATCGAAAAATTTTTTTTGACGGAATTACACGTTTTAGATAGTGAAGATTCCGAAAAACCTATTTTTAGAAAAAAAATTTTGCCGTCCGTCTGTCTGTCTGTAAACGCTCTATCTCCCGAACAAATTGAGATAGAGACTTGAAATTTTGTATGTAGTTAGTATGTAAGAATGGGACGAAGCCTATTTAATATCAGCAACCTCGATTATCCGGAACTATTTTTTTCGGACTCTCGAAAAATTCGTTCTGATGAAATGTATATAAAAATTTTCGAATTTTGTTGTTCTAAGGAATGGAAGTAAAAGGCAATAAAATAACACACATTTTGCATATAAAACGAAGTCGATCGGATTATTAGTTGCCGAGATATTTGTAATCCTATTTTCCACATTCTTTTATTTTTCATGGCCCTGTATTTCATTCAAATTTCAATTCAGAGGTATATTTTAATTGGAAATGAGACGCTTAATCCGACACAGTTAATTGTTAGTTAATAGAATTATTATTTTTGGAGTTATAAGGATGTTTCTTTTACGCAGTTCGGTACTACTTGAGTAGTTTGGCGTTTTATGTAATTCGTCGAAATTGGTACATCAGCAGTTCTTTAATAGAGCATTACTTATGCATATTAACAATATATAAATTTTGTTTATGAATTGCAATGCACTGTATAAATAGTTTTCACATGTTTTATTTTCATATACATATCCATGATGGGTAAGTATTACGGTGGCCCCCAACGACTAGTTTTCAAAAGAAATTTTAATAATTTTTTCATACCCAACATTTTTTTAATTCAAAATATATGATAATAAAATGTGAAATACTGTATTACGTAATCTGATTTGTCAATATTGATTCCTTTAAATTTTGTAAATTGAATGAAAAAGCATCGAAAACAATCCCGCTTTCTGCAGTATCCTTATGCCATATTATCCTTTGATTCTTCTATGCTTTGGCAATTCCAAACAGGACGATTTTAACAATACCATGCTATACACAGATGTAAGGCTCCGTTCAGATTGCAATACTCTTTCCTTCAATTAAATTCTTGGAAAAAGTGGGAAGTTTTTTTCTATAGGATGCATTTGCGGTTTCTTCTTAATAGAAATGAGGAGAACTAACAAAAGAATCGGGAGATAAGCGATGCACCCTACTTGACGGAAAGATTTTTCTTTTGCCGGACAACCGTCCATTTCCTCCAAAACTCATTAAGATCAAAAACACCGCATCGCCACAACAAACGAGCCGACATCAAACTTCAAGATGTGGTCAAATGTGTTTGAACCTTAAGAAAAATCGACACATCTTCATACACGTCCCTTCGTTCTGGCGCCAGGGTCGCATGGTTCCGCTCCCCCGCCTTAGTTTCGGCCCTGGGCTGCAGGCACACAATTTTTTTTTTGTGGTTTGCAGGCGGCGCCTTTTAAGTCCGCAGGCAGCGAGTCTGATGTTAACGAGCTTTCCAGTTCAACTTTAATCCAAGTTTAGGACGGGAATCTTTCCCTTCAGTAGGGTTTAACCCTTAAATGCATATTGTACCATTTTCGATACCATAAGTGTTCCCGATTTATTGGGGGTTTTATTCACATATTCCGTATTCTCACCAGAAATTTAAAAGAGCCATTTTCACTTTACTTAATGCCAGACCATTTGTAATTAAATAAAGAAAAATTTACTATTTAGATTTTTCTGGTATGAATTCTGATTCTTTGAATTGCGCATTTTTTGGAACGCGTTCTATCCTATGCATTTAAGGGTTAAGATAGTGATCTCCCTGACCATTGTATCTCCCTCGTTTTGTATTCTCAATAAACCGCAAGTGCGGAGTAACAAAAAGGAGTTCCAGGAATAAAGTTTAACTTCAGAGTAGTTATGTTTGCCTGGTCCTTAAGTTATTATTCCCTCGCTCTGCAGCAGAATTTGTAATATCTTTCAGTGAATAGATAAAACAACAACAAAAAAAATTATTAAAACAATTTTAATTAAAGTCTACGAACGCTACATCCTTATATTAAAAAGACTTGAGTTTTCAAAATGTTGAGAAAATCTATATTTTTTAATACTTCATGCATCAAAACATTCTATTTTTTTAAGTGTATTTTGTACTCACAAGTCAAACTTTTCAAATGGCTGAAGGTATGAAAAAAATAATAATAAAACCTTGCAAAGTTTATTCCAGTTTAAGAGCAATTTTCATTCATAAATATATAATACCAGAATATAAAGTATCTGATACTTTTCAAGGACATCTGCAAAAAGAATTATATTTACTCAGGAAAATGAAGTACTACATTAAAGTATCTTTTAGCACATCAATGGAATAGTCATTCTATGATTATTTATTTTCTGACAATAATCTGTAGAAGATAAAATTTTCAATGTATTGTAGTTGCAATTCTGAGCGAATGAAATTTCCCTTTTTGGAATTTTCAAGTAGTCAGGTATCACATTTTTAGGTACGAATTTCCGATTTAACATTTAAATCGTATATAGGGCCGAAACTAGCATTTTTTGCACCTGTGGCAAACGGATTTTCACCCCCCCCCCTACTCCTTCATTCACAAAACATATTTACAAAGCGAATTTTACTAACATTTTATAACCAATTTATTTTAAAATTTAAAATATACAATGATAAAATATGCAATAATAAGCAAAGTAATCTGTTTTATCAATATTGATTCATTTAAATCTTGTAAATGGTGTCAAAAAGCATCGAAAAAAAATCTGCTTTGTACAACATCCTTATGCCATATATCATCCTTAGATTCTTATTCTATGCTTTTGCATATTCCAGACAGGATGATATTAAGGATACCGTGCTAAACATGATGTAAGAAAAATATGCACACTAAATGTTCATTTGCATCCCTTTGTCCTGGCGGCGGGGACACATGGCCCCTCTCCCTCGCCTTAGTTTCGGCTTTGGTCGCACAAGTTATTATCGCCACGTTCTACCGCAGAATTTGTAGCATCTTTTAATGATTAGATTAAAAAAAACTATTAAAATAAATGTTAATAAAATGCTACGCATTCTGCACCCTTACATAAAAATGACTAGAAATTGCAAAATTTGAAGAAATATGTTTTTTTAAGTAATTCATACATCAAAACATTCTAATTTTATAAACGCATTTTGTACCCACAAACCAGAATTTCTAAATGACTCATTATATGAAAAAAAAAAAAACTTACAAAGTTTATTCCAGTTTAAGAGCAATTTACATTCATAAACTTATAATACCAGAATATAAAGTATCTGATATTTTTCAAAGACATCTGAAAAAAAAAAAAAAAAAGAGAGATTTTTTACTTACGAAAAGAAGAATACCATTAAATTACTTTCTACCACAATAATGTAATATTCTATGACTATTAATTTTCTTTTTTTTTAAAGAAAAAACGCCTCTTGTGAAAGAAGAGCCTTATCATGTCTTTTATCTAAAAACTTTTTAAGAGCTTTTCATAAATGTTGTTGTAATCTTATTTAACTATGAAGACATTTGATCTACATAATGACTATTTGAAAGATTTCTTTAGTAAAGGGCATTTGAACTCTTGCATATATTAATAAAATAAATTCCTTTAAAAAAATAACATAAAAATTTATGTTGAACATTATATGCCTTTCAACATTCAATATGTATGCATTAAGAAACATTTATTTATTCATTTAACCTTAAAAAAGCTTTAGAATCTGCATTAAACTGAACTGCATTAAAGTATCTAGAGTATTTAGAACTGCATTAAAGTATCTTCTATCACAACAATGTATTAGTCAGTTTATGACTATTGATTTTCTGACATTTTCTTTTTTCCAAAGAAAAAATGTCTCTTATAAAAGAAGAGCCTTATCATGTCTTTTATCTAGAATCTTTTTAAGTGCTTTTCATATGTATTGTAGTAATCTTATTTAACTATCAAGACATTTGATCTACGTGATGACTGCTTGAAAGATTTCTTTATTAAAGGGCATTTGAACTCTGGTATATATTAATAGAATAAATTCCTATTAAAAAATAACACAAAAATTTATGCTGAACATTATATGCCTTTTAACATTCAATATATATGCATTAAGAAACATTTATTCATTCATTCAACCTTAAGAAAAGCATTAGAATGGCTTTAAAAATCGGCATATGCAAAAAGCATTAAGAATATGAAAGGTAGATAACACTTGCAGGCATTTTGCATTATAATGAAAAAATATTTTACCTGATTTGTGTTTTTACAATGCATTTAACTGTAGTGAAAATTTGGAAAAATGAATTGATCATTTATTTCTAAAACACAATTTTTATTTAATAAATTAGTATTATTGGGTGAAATATATTTTTTTATTAATTCAATTTTCCAAATGACTCAAGATATGAAAAAATGTCTCTTATAAAAGAAGAACCATATCATGTCTTTTATCTAAAATCTTTTTAAGTGTTTTTCATAAATATTGTTGTAATCTTATTTATATATCAAGATATTTGATCTATACGTGATGACTGTTTGAAAGATTTCTTTTGTAAATGGCATTTGAATTTTCGTATATGTTAACAGAATAAATTCCTATTAAAAAATAACATTAAAACTTTTGCGGAACGTTATATGCCTTTCGGCATTCTATATGAATGCACTAAGAAATCTTTATTTATTCACTTAAATTTAAAAAAAGCAATACAAAGTTTTATATAAGATAAAGGAATTCCTTCCCTAAAATTTCCATTGAGTCTTGTATACCTTTTTCAGATAAGAATTTTTTGGTTTAATATTTAAACGTACTATTTAATGATATAAGTATTTAATGGTTTGATCTGTCGTAGCATTTATAATGCATTTTAATCCACTCTGATAAAATCTTTTTTTCAACTGTCGTGCACACCATGTTAAATGACTTTTCTTTAAATGTATAGAATAAAAATATATATATATATATATATTAGGTGTAATTCCTCGGGAATGAAACTTCCCTCCTCGGAATTTTGAAGGAGTCAGGAATTACATTTTGAGATAAAAATTTTTAATTTAATATTTAAATCTTAAAATTTATCATAGCCTCGTTCAGTCGCAGAATTTGTAATATCTTTCAGTGATTAGGTAAAAGGAAAAAAATTGTTAAAAGAAATGCAGTACAAATCAACGTACTCTGCACTCTTACAAAAATATGGTTTGAGTTCTCAAAATGTCAAGAAATATAGATATTTTTTATTAATTCAATTTACCAAATGACTCAAAATATCAAAAAAAAAAAAATCCTTACAAAGTTTATTCTAGTTTAAGAACAATTTACATTCTTAAACAAATAATGTCAGAATATAAAGTATCTGATGTTTTTCAAGGACGTCTGCAAAAATGAACTTATCTTAGTTAGAAAAATAAAGAACTGCATTAAAGTACCTTCTATCTCAACAATGAAATAGTCACTCTATGACTATTGATTTTCTGACATTTTTTTTCTTGAAAAGAAAAAACGTTCTTTATGAAAGAAGAGCCTTATCATGTCTTCTATCTAAAATCTTTTTAAGTGCTTTTCATAAATATTGCTGTAATCTTGTTTAACTATCAAAACATTTGATCTACATGATGACTGTTTGAAGGATTTCTTTAGTAAATGGCATTTGAACTTGGGTATTTATTATTAGAATAAATTCCTATATACGAATAACATAAAAACGTATGGCATTCGATATATATGCGTTAAGAAACAGTTATTCTTTCATTTAAACTTAAAAAGAGCAACGGAATTTTTTATAAGAGATAAAGGAGTTCCTTCTTTAAAATTTCCAACGAGTCTGGTATCACTTTTTCAGTTAATAATTTTTCGATTTAATAATTAACCACGTAACCGATCAATATATTTTTAAAAAACTTTCAAATAATGCCTATTTTTTCATAGCTTTTACGAAATATTTTATATTTTATCATCGGTTTTTTAAAACAAAAATTTTTACCTAATTGAATTAGGAAAAATATTCGGATTAAGGGATACAAAATTTACAATAAAATTTTACTGGTGATAATAATAAATTATTTTTTTAATACGGATGCCGGCACGTGGTACGGGAAAATCATGACTGGCAAATACGTGCTGCCCGTACTATGCACGGATAAAACAGAGAAGCGGTTAAAACGCATAAGTACTTATTGGCTTTTTCTGTTGTAACATTTATAATATATTTTAATCTATTAGGATAAAAGTGTTTTTTTAAGTCTAGTACATTCCTTGTTAGCTAACTTTTCTTCCAATATATAAAATGAAAAATTTTCTGTATATTGTAGGTGTAATAATCATGGAATGGAACTTCCCTCCTTGGAATTTTAAAGGCGTCGGGAATCAGATTTTTAGATAAGAATTTTCGATTTAATATTTAAGTCGCATAAGATATTATATTCTCGGTTTATCGCAGGATTTGCAATATTTTTAAGTGATTAAATAAAAGAAAAAAATTATTAAAACAATTGCAGTAAAACTCTATTCACTCTGCACTCTTACAAAAATATGGATTGAGTTTTCCAAATGTCAAGTTATATAAATATTTTTATTAATTCAATTTTCCAAATGACTCAAGAAATGAAAAAATAAAACCTTACAAGGTTTATTCCAGTTTAAGAGCAATTTACATTCATAAACACATAAAACCAGAATACAAATGATCTTATATTTTTCAAGGACATCTGCAAAAAATAATTTATTTTACTTAAGAAAATAAAGAACTGCATTAAAGTATCTTCAATCACAACAATGTAATAGTCACTTTATGACTATTGATTTTCTGACATTTTCTTTTTTGAAAAGTAAAAACATTTCTTATGAAAGAAGAGCCTTATCATGTCTTCTATATCTGAAATCTTTTTAAGTGCTTTTCATAAATATTGCTTAATCTTGTTTAACTATCAAAACATTTAATCTACATGATGACTGCTTGAAATATTTCTTTATTAAAGGGCATTTGAACTCTGGTATATATTAATAGAATAAATTCCTATTAAAAAATAACATAAAAACTTATGCGGAGCGTTATATGCCTTTCGGCATTCGATATATATGCATTAAGAAATATTTATTCATTCAAACTTAAAAAGAGCAATGGAATTTTTTATAATAAATAAAAGAATTCCTTCCCTAAAATTTCCAATGAGCCTGGTATCACTTTTTCAGATAATAATTTTTCGATTTAATACTTAGCAACTTAACAGATCAATATTTTTGAAAAAAAGCTTTCAAATAATGCCTATTTTATTCATAGCTTTTGCGAAATTTTTAGAATTTTATTACCTGTGTTTTAAAACAAAAATTTTATCTATTTGAGTCAGGAAAAATATTCGGATTAAAGGATACAAAATTTACAATAAAATAATAGTGAGAGTAATAAATTATGATCGGAAGCCCGTGTGGAAGCCCGTACTTGGTACGGTCAAATCATGATTGGCAAAAACACTTTGCCCATACTACGTACGAGCATAAGAGAGAAGCAGTTAAAACGCATAAATATTTACTGACTTGTTCTGTTGTAAAATTTATAATATATTTTAATCTATTCGGATAAAATGTTTTTTCAACTGTAGTACATACCTTGTTAGATAACTTTTCTTCAAATATACTACATGGGGTGAAAAGTCCCGGGACTATCAATAAAAAAAACATTTTTATAGACAAAAATGTATTTTATTCTTCAACACAGTTTCTTTCCAGAGTTATACATTTCTTCCAGTGGTCCTGTAACATTTGAATACCTTTCTTATAGTAAGATTTGTCAAGGCCTTCAAAATATGCATCAGTTTCGCAATGACATTCTCATTTGATGAAAATCTCTTCCCCAGGCGTCTTCTTTTCAAATTAGGAAAAAAATAGTAAACGCTGGATTCTAGATCCGAGGAATACGGGGGATGAGGGAACAATTTATAATTTAATTCATTCAATGTTGCCATTGATTTCATTGATGTGTGAGCCGGTGCATTGTCATTTACACGATCATAACTTCTAAAAAAATGGCCAACGCACCATGAAATTTTGACACCAGTCTTTCGAAGGTTTGTATTGAAAATACATAACACGGATATTTGATTGATGCTGACATATATTGACGAGCCCCGGGATTTTTTACCTCCATGTAATATAAAATGTAATTTTTTCTATATATTGTAGGTGTAATTCCCAGGGAATTGAACTTCTCTCCTTCGAATTTTGAAGGAGTCGGGAATTACATTTTTAGATAAGAATTTTCGATTTAATATTAAGTCGCATAAGTTATTATAGTCTCGTTCTATCACAGAATTTGTAATATAATTTCAGTGATTAACTAAAAGAAAAATATATATTAAACCAACTGCAGTAAAAGTCTATTCACTCTGCACCTTTACATAAAAATGGATTGCGTTTTCCAAATGTCAAGAAATATAAATATTTTTATTAATTCAATTTTCCAAATGACTCAAGAAATTAAAAAAAATCCTTACAAAGATTATTCCAGTTTAAGAGCAATTTACATTCATAAACATATAATACCAGAAAATATAAAGTGCCTGATAGTTTAAGAACATCTGCAAAATAAAATTGTCTTACTTAGGAAAATAAAGAACTGCATTAAAGTATCTTTTATCATAACATTCTAATAGTCATTCTATGACTATTGATTTTCTGACATTTTCTTTTTTGGATTGAAAAAACGTCTCTTATAAAAGAAGAGCCTTATCATGCCTTTTATCGAAAATTCTTTTAAGTGCTTTTCATATATCTGATGTAATCTTATTTAACTATCAAGACATTTAATCTACATGATGACTATTTAAAGATTTCTTTAGTAAATGACATTTGAATTTTGGTATATATTAATAGAATAAATTTCTATTAAAAAATAACCTAAAAAATTAGGCTGAGCATTATATTCGTTTCAGCATTCAATAAGTATGCATTAAGGAACATTTGGTTATTCAATTTACCTAAAAAAAAAGCAACAGAATGCTTCATAAGTAGGGGTATTTAAAAAGCATTAAAAATCTGAAAGATAAATAACACTTGCGGGTATTTTGCATAACAATGAAAAAAATATTTTACCTCAATTGTGTTTTTGGAATTATTTTAACTGTACTGAAAATTTGGAAAAAAGGATTTGATCATTAATTTCTAAAACACATTTTTTATTTTCATAAGTTATTATTATTGGGTCATTCAATGCAATTGGGTAATTTTCATCATAATGATGAAGAAAAAGTAAATGGTGTCAGAAGTTTCTAATTTTTTGTAACAATATATTAGAAGAGATAATTATAGGCAAAAAATAGCTGCCGGCTCAATATTAAGAAATTCTATAATTATTAAATTTTTAGGTGCGTTCGTAATTATGTAAATACATAGCACCTATTGTTGTCGCTCAGTCCGTCCGTCTGTCTGTCCGTCTGTCCGCATATAACAACGCAAAAACTACCCAACCAAATCGTTTGAAATTTAAAATACATAATTACTACATAATTTTGTCGTGTCATTTCAAATTTTATGAAAATCGGATGCATAGATCAATTACAGGGGCAATTAAAAGTATTCCGTTACATTACGGTCAATGGGGAAAAAAGTTTCAAATGCATTTTAATCGTTTGAAATTTAAAATACATAGTTATTACATAATTTTGTCGAGTTATTTCAAATTTTTTGATAATCGGGTGCACAGATCAATTACAGGGGCAATCAAAAGTATTCAATTACATTATAGTCAATGGGGAAAAAGTTTCAAATGTATTTTATACGTTTGAAATTTAAAATACATAGTTATTACATAATTTTGTCGAGCTATTTCAAATTTTATGAAAATCGGATGCATAGATCAATTACAGGGGCAATCAAAAGTATTCCGTTACATTACGGTCAATGGGGAAAAAAGTTTCAAATGCATTTTAATCGTTTGAAATTTAAAATACATAGTTATTACATAATCTTGTCGAGTTATTTCAAATTTTTTGATAATCGGGTGCACAGATCAATTACAGAGGCAATCAAAAGTATTCAATTACATTATAGTCAATGGGGAAAAAGTTTCAAATGTATTTTATACGTTTGAAATTTAAAATACATAGTTATTACATAATTTTGTCGAGCTATTTCAAATTTTATGAAAATCGGATGCATAGATCAATTACAGGGACAATCAAAAGTATTCCGTTACATTACGGTCAATGGGGGAAAATGTTTCAAATTCATTTTAATGGTGTTGCACTCATTCGAACTTAATAAAATTTATATGCAACTATAAAGCACATATTATAATATACATTTTACATAATTTGTGATGCAAAGAACATTTGTTATTGATTTACAAGGCCACACAAAAATATTCCATTACATAATGGTATAGGAAGAACATTGTTTGATGAGCGTTTTAATTGTAATTCATTATTTACAATTTTATGAGATTGATATATGAGAGTAATATTTTTAAAACTTCGTTATAGTACGAACGCACCTCGTTTGCTACGCTTCACGTGCAATTTCCAACTTGTTAATACTAGTAAGAGCCGAAAAATGCACTTATCATTTATAAAAATAAATAAATGTATACAGGAAGTTTTATTTACAGCTTTTGAACTTACATATTTAATTTATTTTTAAGTAGTACTTTTATGCATTCAATCCTTTGCACTCAATAGGTGATTCTCGCTGACTACTAGTGTCCCACTTAACCCTTTGAGAGGCAAGCAATAATGTCTTTGTAATATTGAATTCTCACCGGAAAAATCGAAAAATTTTGTTTTGAGATTAAAAAAAAAAAAAAAAAAAAAAAAAAGGCGATTTTTCAGCAGTTTGCCGCCAAAGGTAAAAATGTAAAATTTTGTTAATTTGTTCTGGGAAGGATCTCATTTAAATTAGGTGGGATAAAATATATCCCACCGCCCCTCAAAGGATTAAATGGGTGGTTATATTCTAAATCAGGGCTGTCCAACGCGGCGCCCTTTCAAGGTTTTCTTGGCGCCCTTTTAAAGGTTTCCTGTTATCAGACTTTTTAGAAGCAAAATTTCATTATAAAAATCCTTTATTTAAAAACCTTAATATTTGCATTAGAGAATTTTTTAAGAAGTGTGAAAACGCATTAAAACATATTGAGAGGAGATGGGATACATTATATCCCACCTATTATAATCAAGATTTTCACCAGAAACATTTAATGAATTTTTAATATTTTTGATGGAAAAATAGTTGCAAAAATACCTTTCGTTATTTTTAAGCATTTTTTCCTGAAATTCTGGTGCGAGTTCAATATTAGAGTAACACAATCGCTTGCATTCAAAGAGTTAAAAACTTGAAGTATTGTTTGAAAATTTAATCTTGCATATATTCATGACTTGTTGTTGTTTATAGAGTGTAATTATGATTAAATTGGTAATTTTAGTAATAATTTAAATAGATCTTTTTTATAATTAAGTAACAGAAAAATACACATTTCTCATCTCCCCCAACATTTTCGAGATACATTTGCATGAAAATTCAGCTTTTTTCTTTTTTGATGGTGTCATACTGGACCATTGGCTGTCTTATATAAAGGAAAAAGAGCTTATTTATTCCTTCTTAATTTTGAAATTTTAAGATTTTTTTACTTTGCTTAAAAATTTTGATCATAATTTCCATCTATGAAAGAATTTTTAGACTATCTGTCTGGAACCATCCAAATGAATTGGTCACTATTTGGCTGCCTTTGTTTTTGCACTTTTTATAAAACTAAATTCACTCTTTCAAAACAAGAAATAGTATATTTTCACATCCTAAAAAAAACATAGCAATACATCCCATTTCCATGTTTATTCATTTTTAGTTATTGATGTTATTATAGGCGCAATTAAAGTTTCTAGTATTTAACTCTACAAACATTTTTGGTAAATTTGAAATTTAATATATTTAACTCCAGAACCGTAGCGCCTTTTCTCCACCAGTGTGAGATTCATTTGCATTACGTTATGAGGTGCGTTTACACTAGCACTTTCCAATAATATTGTCACATGTTTTCAGTCAAATGAATGATGGCGCCCTTCATTGAGTGCCAAGAGCTGAGGTGCGCCCTTGCTTACTAAACGTTTGGACAGGCCTGCTCTAAATGATCTAAACATCAATATTTTAACTACTTAACTAATAAATATTTAAAAAAAAAACTTTCAAATAATGCATTTTTTCATTTATCAAGTAAGCTTTCATTTCAAAAAATTCTGTTCCCTATGATAATTTTTTAATTTTTTATTTTACCCTAAAATGTGACAAATACTTTTGAACCCCCCCTGTATTATAGTTAACCCTTTGTGGCACAAAAAAATTCTGTTCGTAAAATGATGAAATGATTGACTGACACTGGAATTTACAAACGACTTTTCTAGCGATAAAAATTTCGATATTTTAAAATGTCATAGAAAAAGCAAAATTTTATTATTTTATTCTTGTTGCATTTCGTAAGCTTGAAATTAAAATTATTTGGTCCCGATATAGGATAACTGCTCCGGAAAGGGTTAATTGAATGAGAAAAAATTATATAGGCCTTTTTTATAAAAATATTTAATCAGCATGAATAATTAATTGTAATATTAATAATCATCATTTATGTGCTAGAAATAAAAAAAGCGCTTTTAGAGCTAGAATATGCTGATTTTTTTTATTATTATTCAAATCATCTTAATTTAACTTTTTTGTGTGCAAAAATAAAACTTTTACTGTTTTTCTTGTTAAAACAAAGAAAGTGTATTTCCAAACATAAATCATAGGATCCAAGGACAATTTAAAAATATTAAATTTCGTATTTTTCACTTTTTTTTTTTTTGTTACGTTCGTTTTACAAATTTTGTTTCACAGTTTTATGTAACTTGTTATTTTTATTTATTTATTTAAGTAAATATTCTCTAAACAATCAGAAACCACGAGAAAAATTACTTCTTTTTAATGGATACATATTCCTTGTTAGAAAGCATAAAATACTTCGTACTTCAGAATCAATATTTAAATCTAAAGCTTTATTACATTTTTTAAAGGAAAATAAAGTAACAGAATATTTTTGACTTCTTTAGATAAAAATGAGAAGCGATTGACTTAAAAAAAAGTGAACTAAGGTAAATTTATGTTATGTCACAATGATTTACATACATCGAAAATTATACATATATCAAACGTTTCAATTTTGTTTAAAATATATCGAGAAAGCCGGAATATATCATGCTTAAGCTAAAAAAAATACATTTAAATAACTCTTTCTCGTGTATTTCAATAGCTCCACAGATAGAAATATATTTGAAAATGTGTATTTATTTCATTCACTTTAAATATGATATGGATAGCATGTCATCAACACATTTTTTTAACATATACAGGGCGATTCTAAATTTATGGTACAAAGTTTAAGGATTGGCACATGACACTGTAAAAGTAATATTTTTTATAGGAGTGTACATCCTCAAATGATTTGTTGAAGTAATAATACCAGGGGGACAGTTTGATTCTTTTTTATTTCAAAAATTTTTGTTTATAGCTGAAAATTCTTATACATCATTTTCTTAGAGGCATTTCATGATTATTAAAAAAAATTCTTCTTCGGAGATTTCCGATAAAAAAAATTAAATTTTATAATTAGAAAAAAGCCAATTCATATATCTCTTGTGTTTAACAGATTCGCCAGTTTTACAGCTTTTTTTTAACTCAAAAAGTTTAATTTCATATTGAAAATTTGAATAGAAGTTTTTCGTTTTAAAATCATGAAATATCTGTCTTAAATAAGGAATATTCTAGAAATTTTCTGATGTGAATGAGAAAATTTGAAATAAAAAATGGCTAGATTGACCTCTTATGTTTGTATTTTAATGCGTCATTTGAGCCCATATATTCCTTTATAATAAA
The DNA here is from genome assembly GCA_964019185.1 of Maratus speculifer. Taxonomy (NCBI): domain Eukaryota; kingdom Metazoa; phylum Arthropoda; class Arachnida; order Araneae; family Salticidae; genus Maratus; species Maratus speculifer. The sequence continues at coordinate 140,842,264 of OZ025302.1, read as the reverse complement.
GGATACTCAAGTTTGGACCATGAGTGTAGAATCATCCTGTAAACGTCTTTAAATAATAAAAAAAAAATAAACAATTTTAAGCTTTCTTTCATTTTTGTAAAAGATTGATTACATTGAATTTTCTTATAAGAAATGTTTAAAATTTCAGAGAATTTTTATATTTTATGAGCATTAATACATTTATAATCAATAAATTTCTGAAAAATTCAAAAATTTATAAAATTGAGCAAAATTAGTTTAACTTTTTACGGCACGTTAAAATTTTGTTTGTGTTTTCCCTGCAATAAATATTTAATTTTATATTTTACCTTAAATGTAACAAAAACTTTTGAACCACCCTGTATTATAGTTAACTCTTTCCGGCACCGTAAAATTATGTTCGTAAAATGATGAAATAATTGAAAGACCTGGAATTTATATAAATTAAAATTTTGATATTTTAAACTTGCATAGTGAAAACAAAATTTTATTACACTATTCTTGGTGCCGCTTCTAAGCTTGAAATTAAAATTATTTTGGTCCCAGTATGGGCCCGCTGCGCCGGAATGGGTTAATTGATTGAGTTTGCTGGAAAATTCTGTAGTCCGTTTACTTCCCAAGTAAAATTATTCAATCAGTTTGTACTATTAATATTCATCATTTCTGTGGTAGAAATGAAAAAAAAAGTATTTTTAGCAGCTGGAAAATGCTGAAATTTTTAAATTCAAGATGCATATTTTAAGTTTTTTTTTTTTTTTTTTTTTGAACGAAAATAAAACTTTTATGCGTTCTACTTATGTGCGTTCGTAATTATGTAAATATTTAGCACTTACAGTTATCGTTCAGTCTGTCCGTCTGTCTGTCTATGAATTATGTGCCACAAAATACATTCTGTTCATTCTGTGGTGCAAAGAATATTTGTTATTCATTTACAGGGCAACACAAAATTATTTCATTACATAATGGTATAGGGGGAAACTGTTTGGGACACGTTTTAATTATATTAAACTATTTCACATTTTATGAAACTGATATACTTTGCTTTTTATAAATTACTGACTGTATAATAGAAAACAGGTAGTATTTAGAGGGACACACAAAATATTTCAACTACTATAATGTATTTGAAGTACTGTATACTATTACTGCAAAATGTGAATACAGTAAAACCTCCATAAGGGACACTCCCGAATAGCGTACACCTCTATTTAGCGGACAATTTTTCCAATCCCCACTCCCAAAATCTAGATTTTTGTATGTTTAACCTCTGAATAACGGACATCCCGAATAGCGACATTATTTACGGCGATAGAGGATGAAAATTACTTTTTAAGGAGAAAAAAATGAAAAAAAGTAAAAAGGCCTCTAAATTTATCAGGAAATTTTGTCATCACAGATAAATGGACTGGGGAAAATACTCCCTCCCCCCCCCCATGTTCAATGTTGAATTGAAGGGGTTGCCCCGGAGGGCCATCTTCCAGAACATTGAAATATCCCCCCAGAAAATTTTGAGATTTTATGCTTTTAACAGTCAAAAAGTGCAATCCCCTTCCCCGCACGGAACTGTGCAATGTCCAATAATGTCACTTTGAAAAACAAATTACTTGTAATCGCAAGCAAAAGTTAAATTTTGTAACAGGTTTTTTTTCATAAGAATGTAATAAACAGTGGATAAAGGTGTGTACAATTTTATTTCGCTCCCATTGCTTAAAAAATAATTTTAATTTCTGATTAATCATATAACAGGTTTTAGGACATATAAAAGTCAACTAATGAAATGTTAAGCATTTATAAGCGGTTTTTGAATTTTTGAGGTTTTCCCAATAGCGGACACCTCCGAATAGCGGACAATTTCTGCGTTCCCGAGGTGTCCGTTATTTAGAGGTTTTACTGTATTTTTAAACTTCTTTATAGTACGAATGCATACCATTTGCTACGTTTGGCATGCAGTTTCCGACTTGTTTTACTTTTGAAAACAAGAAGAATATCTTTCCAACGATAAATCATAGGACCCATCACAAATTAAAAAAGTTTGATTTTGTATTTTCCACAAAAGGAACCTTTTTCTATGCGTTCATTTTTGAATTTTTCTTACACAATTTTTTGTAATACGTTATTATTATTTTTTTTCGATGTAAACATTCTTTAATTAATAAAAATCCATGAGCAAAATTATCTCTTTTTAATGGATACACAATCATTTTCGGAAAGCATAAGAAAACTAAATCTAAATCTAAAGCTTTATTATTTTTTTGAAATGGAAAACGAAGTTACATAATATTTTTTGCTTCTTCAGATAAAAATTGAGAAGGGATCAACTCAGGAAAAAGGTGAAGTAAAGTAAATTTATCTTATGCCACAGTGATTTACATACATCCAAACTTACATATATCAAACTTTTTTTTTTATATATATATGGTGAAAGTGGGAAAATATCATGCTTAAGATGAAAAATATTTATTAAAATATTTCTTGCGGATGTAATGAATAGCTCCCTAGAAATAAATACATTCTGTATTTTTTTTTTTTTTCATCGATTTCAAGCATAAATCGCATGCTATCAGCATATGTATTTTTTTCTTTATATATACGCATTTTAACAACTTAACTGATTCTTTTTTACGTACAATAAGCTGAAAATTTGGGATAAACACCACTCTTTTTAAGCTAAAATATTCGCAATATTTATTGTAAACATTTCTGCTAAAAGATATCATGAAATTCTTTTTAAAAAATTTAGTGGCGCCAAACAGCTTTAAGTGATGGTTCAAGCAAACTCTTCTTTCTCGCACGACGAACGGGACAACCAAGTTAGCGGTTAAAAAAGTAACCTGTTTTAAGTTTTCTTTGATTCTTCCAAAAGTTTTTACATTACGATTTCTTATTTTTTTAGCTCACAGGCTATCATATCCTGAGAGCTTATGTGTCCGTCCGTTCTGTATGTACGTTCGTACGTTCGTGCATAAAGCGATAACTCATGATAAAAATATCCGATCCACTTGAAATTTTGTATGTAGGTATATCCTGACAAGGCGCTTCTTTGATTAGTTTTTGGAGGTTATTTGATATGTATTAGAGGGGGAACGGGGGGCTCATGCCCCTCCCCTTTGTTGATATAAATGGGATTTTCATGCAGAATTAAGTTTTCGTTCAAAATTTAGATTAGGATCATTCTGATGAGACGATTCCGTGACTGTTATTAGTTGTTCATTGAATAAGTATAAATAGGGGGAACAGGGGTTCTAATGCCCCCCCCCCCTTAATTTATATAAATGGTTTTTTCAAGCAGAATTTTCAGATTTCGTTCAAATCTCTGAATAGTTTTGGAAATTTAATGGTTAAGTATAAAACAGGGGGATAACTCCTTTTAAATTATATGCTAAATGGGTTTTTATTAAGAATTATCTCATTTACTCTGAATTTTGGATCTAGATTTTTTATATGATAAAGCATGTCTTTGATAGTATAGGAGGTTCAATGATTAAGTATAAAAAAAGAGGAAAGGGGAGAGCTTTTTCCCCTTCTTAATTTTTTTTCGAACGGAATTAACCCTTGAAAATATAAGGCTTTAATGTACAATTAGTATTTGTAGCCTGTGAGCTCAATGCCATCATTTTAACTGGGCAATATTCTTTATTTGTAAAATGTTTTAGGATTTTCCTTTGTGCGTTTAAATAACTTTATGTCCAAGAAGTTTGTTAATAACTCAAAAATTCATATAATTGGTAGGAAATGATATAACTGAATGTTTTTGAAAGAAACTTACTTAGTTTGATTATTTGAAGTAAAAGCATTTACACACTTAACCCCCTTCCCCCAATCCAAATTTCTTTTAAAAAACTTTCAAAAAATACTTTTTTTTCATGTCTTTTACAGAATTTCTAATATTTTATCACCGTTTTTTCAAAACAGAAATTTTTGCCTAATTGAATCAGTAAAATGCTCGAATTAAAAAATGCATAATTTACAACAAATATTTATTGGTGAGAACAATAAATTATGATTGGAATATAGATAACCGTACCACTTACTGGCAAATCCTGATTGGCAAAAACACGTTGCCCGTACAACATACTGGCAAAGCAAGTAAGTGGTAAAAAAAGTAACCTGTTTAAGCTTTCTTTGATTCTTGTAAAAAGCTGTTTACAGTGCGATTTCTTATAAATTTTGTAAAATCTCGGAGGATTTTCTCTTTATGCTTTTAAATAATTTTATGTCCAAAAAAAATTGTTGTAATTCGAAAATTCTTAACCTTTTTTTCGGAAATAGTATAATTGAATGTGTTTGAAAGAAACTTATTTAGTCTGATTTTTTTCAAGTAAAAATATTGAACCCTTTCATGAATAAAATAATTCGGCTCATAAAATGCTAAGATAATTGACTACCACCACTATTTACCAACAATTTATTTTTAAAGTAAGAAAATGCTTTTTTTTTTTTTACCTGGATCATTACAGGTAAACTTTTGCCGAAATTTCTGTTATAAATTTAGCAGTTGGGAAAGAAAAAAGTGGGAATTAGGCATCCCACGGCACGCGAAAGGGTATATCGACATGATAATTATTTTTAATATTGACTAAGTATTTTGCAATTTTACGATTAAATAAAAAAAAAAACATTTTTAGACAATGAAAAAAAATGTTGAAAAATGAAAATAAAAATTAAAAAAAAAAGCATTTAACTGGAAAATAGCTAGAAAATGCTGGAAAAATTCAAAATGTCATAATTCAAGTTTTGTTTCTGCAAAAATGAATCTTTTTTAAATTTATTGGGTCTTTCGGAAAGTCGTGTCCGTTTGGAAAAAATCAATTCGAACCGGAAAATTCTGCTCATTAATTACCGAGTATTGGACGTAGAAATTTATACATAATAGCTCGCGTTATTCTACAGTCGTATATGACTGATTTTATTTGCTAAGATTTTTAATTAATTATTTTTCCTTTTCTTTTCCTTTACTTTTTAATTGTTTTGCCTGTAACTTGACAATTAATCTCAAATTAAAAAAAAAAAAAAACTGTAAAAAAATTAATTTGTTATAGCCACTAACGAATATTATTGTTTATATATGCACAAAAAAAAAAAAAAACGTAAGTATAGCTATTTCTAAACTTTAATTACTTTCCTTAAGGAACTTTCCTGTTTGCTATATTGAGAAACGAAAAAAAATGTGTGGCAATAAATTTGGCCTTTTTTTTTTTTTTTTTTGGGGGGGGGGGGGGGGGGGTATACCTTTGCTTTTCGCTCTATTTTTCCTCATGGTATGCGACTTTTTATGAGCTCGAACATCTATCTTTATAATTATTTATAATTATGTTAGACTTAATTATCCCTTTTTGTATTTCTACTAAACTTTCGGACTTCTCACCTGAAGCTCCGCCTGCCTAATACCGGATTGGCTGCCCGCGCAGTCTACCTGTACAAATAGAGCAAACTTTCCTATTTTCTCCTCATTTCGTCCTGGGATCCCCTGGTGCTGAGAGCAGCTCGGTTTTTCATCGGTGTGGGCCGGCCCTTGTCAGGGCCTAACGAGCGTCAATGGTTGCTACTGGCATTCGGCTACTATGGGTCACAAGGAAGATCCAAAGACTTATTCCAACTTTATTGTCTAACCAGTTACTTTTTTCTCTTATAGTAGAAATTGTTCTACAGTTTGATTTATCCCAGGCTTACTTAACCCTTTAACGATCATAGCATTTTCATTGCTAAGATTCTAAATAAATGAATGATATCGGTAATTAAGAACAAATATATTTCTAAATAGGAAAACGTGAGTTTTCACATACAAAATAAAAGGGATATTTTTAGATAAAAATACCGGTGTCAGTGTTGCGTATCGGAATTAAAATTTTGTGGTTTCGTGGCGAAACCAATGAACGTTAAAGGGTTAAGATGTGCTCTACTCTCACTCATAGACAGGGCGTGGAGTTGCTTCGTAACTGGGAAGCCCCTGAATTGCCTATTCATGTTCATGTTCATACATAATAATTAAATGATAGAATTTTTCGATATGAATTGATTTTTCCAAACGGACACGATTTTCCGAACAAATCAATACTTGAACATAGACAGTGTCTTCTTAAGTGTAAATCTCAGGAATCAAGGAGTTTTTTTTTTTTTAAATTAATTTTGTATTTTTCAAAATTAATTATTTTGATGTGTTTGTTTCGGATTTTTTTTTTTTTTTTTTTTTTTACTGTATTATGTAACAGGTTGTTTTTTACAGAGTTTAAATGCTATAAACAATCAAAAATTACGTGAAAATTTATTCTCTTTAATGATTACACAACTTTTTTTTCTTTTTTTGGAAAGCATAAAACATTCCATACTTCATAGAGTAAATATTTAAATGTAAAGCTTTAGTTTTTTAGAAAGAAAATAAACTTATCTGATATTTTTTACTCCTTTCGATAAAAATGAAAAATGATCAACCCAAGAAAAAGCAAAGTAAAGTATATTTATGTTATGCCATAATGATATACATATATTCTAACTTATAAAAAATTTCAGTTTTGTTTAAAATGTATCAAGAAAGTGGGAATATATCATACTTAAACTGAAAATAAATAAATAAATAACTCTTCTTGATGTAATGCGACAGTTCCCCAGATGGAAATATATTTGGAAATTTGTTTTTATTTCATCGACTTTAAAAGCATAGACAGCGTGTTATCAGCATATATATTTTTTCTACATATAGTGCGGAACAAAAGTTTAAGCACAACGCAAATATTTTAATAAAAAGAAAATGCCACAACGGAATGCTTTCAAATATACACTGCAAAATTCAAAGCATTCCGTTGTATATTATTAACTTTATAAAAACATTTAGTTTATGCATAAAATTTTGCGCCGCACTGTAAATAGGCATTTTAAACAAATAACCTTCTTTAAACTTTTTTTTTCATTCTCCTAAAATATTGCTGATAGATTCTGAAATGCGCTAATGATGCAAATTGGTTTTTCGTTGAAGAATGTTATTCGCCATTAGAACGTGATATTCAATGAGATAGGAATATTTTTAATCCATTTACATTATTAACCGATACATAGGCTCATTTGAGGGATTTCTATTTTGTTCGGAGATTCTGAATTGATACTAGAATTAATACTCTGTAGAAGATTTTTGAATTTATCTAAAAGCAAAATGTCTGACATTAAATAACAAAAAATTACTATTCAAAATTTTAGGTATTATTGGAGAATTTCTGAAGGAAATGTACGTGCACGATGCAAATGGATTAGTGTCAGCAGGCATACTATGAAGTTTTTTGGATTGTCCAAGTAGATTCCAGAGTACCTTGTTATCCAATACCAATAAGTAAATTTATTTTTGTTGAATTAGAGATCGCAAGAGTAGTTTAAAAAGAATTAGCAGATGCCGTATTTTTCAAACGTCTAAATTAAAGAATCGTAATATGCTACCGTTAAATTACACATAAGAAAATCGAAATCTTCAACCAGAAAGTATGTAAACATTTTTTAAAATAAAATTTTAATTACGTTAGCCCTGCAAATTAATTGATTAATTATAAACATCTTAAAATCCCTTATAAAGCCCTTAAAATTAAACCTGCAGATTGCGCTGTATATGAGGTAAAATCAGAAGATGAGCTAACGCGCTACACACTTGCAAGACGATAAAAATTGGAAGCACGCATATCTCGTGTTCATTATTCAGATTAAGGTCATCTTATCATAATAACAGGCCTCGTAATCAAGAGAAAGTGTATGGGTGAAATATCCTGACGAGTTACATATCATATGACATTGTCCCGTAAGTAATGCCACCTGGTGCATACTACTGGTAATACTCCATATACAAATTCCTAGAAAAAAATGGAAAATATTTCAGTTTCTCACATTAGATGGCGCTAACAATGAGAAAATCATGTGGTTTTTGACCACGTGTACTGCGGACAAAGGAAACTAAGCTATTGAGAGGCCTATTATTATGATAAGGTGATCTTGGTTCAGATAGCCTCACAATTGCCACTATCGGAGTTATGAATAAAAAGGAGGAGACATATAGTCTATTGTCTATAAGTTGCGATAGAAGTAACTGAGTTGGTTGTCACAAGATGACAGCTGTTTCATTTAATCCGATTTACAGTTTCTGATTACCGCCAGTGAAATCTCCCACCAGTAAATTTAACTAGGAAATTTCGTCCTCTTTTAGAGCCTTAATCATTAAAAATTTCTCTGACAAATGTGGTAAAAAATTCTATTTTTTTTACTGGTGTGAGTTTTGCAAGTGTTATAATCTTTTTACTGGCACAGTTTTGGTTGTCACAATGTGGCGGATCTATTACCAGAGAAGTAAACTGTAACCAGTAAAAATGAATATTAGTTTTTGTCATGCTTTTTGATTGAAGATTTCTATTAATTATCCGTTTAAATAAAGAGAAATTTTCTGCATAGTTTTACTGGTGGAAGTTTATCGTGGCGATAATGAATTCCCATGAACGTGGTTACAGTTGAAGCTTCACTATTTTAAGGATATGTCAGTTCCTCTTTCTTAGTAGTTCCATGTTGCCACTGATGTTGAAAACGATGAACAACACATTGGAAATCTCTTGCTTGCCAATTATGGTTATGGAAAAAATGCTGTTAATAGATCTTGCAGCAGAAAGCTTTTAATAGTTCTGCCACAGGGGTTCTATAATTGATGCATAATGCGTCGAGCACCCTATACTGCGTTAAAAGACTCTGAATATTAGGCCTTTGATCTGACACAAAAAAGATAGCTATCGTAGGCGGATTTTTTTTTTCAGAGTTTGCACAGTTTTTCTAATCTGGACATCAGTATTTTCACAAAGAATTCTTTTTCTTTATTTAATTGTGAAAAAGACAAAATCTTGAGTTTTTACAATATTTTTCGTGTAATTTGTCACTAAATAAACATTTTAGAAAAGGCGTACAATGAGTCAGACATTGGAGAACAGCATTCATGTAACAGGAAAATCCCAAGTTTTCTAAACCGTTAATCGTATATAAATTATTTTCTTTAATAGGAAATTCTTCATTCGAACTTATTTCTTTACAATCTTGTGTGATTTCATTGAATAAACTAGGCTCCGCTTGAGAATGCGTAGAATCTTCTAAATCCATAAGAATGTGTGAATTTATTTCACTCTTATTTATATGATTGTTATTTGAATAACAATAATTTGGAATATTTAAATTATTACTTTTTTGAGTAAAATTTTCACAATTTGAATGTACATTTGATGTAGAGTGTTTTCTTTTTGAAATATGTTGTGTAGAGTCATTTAAATGTGAAGTAGGACGCATAGGATCTTTTTGTGGAGAGAAAGAATTTTGATGAGTAATATTTTGCTTGTGTGTAGAGTCGTGTGTGAAAGAATTACTTGATGAACTTGTGCGAGAATTCTGTATTTGTTTATTTGTTTGACTTGTTGTCTCTTGGGGAAAATTTAAAAGTTGTGGTTTTCCGTTCGTTTCATTTCGTTGTTTACTCAAATCCGATGCACTATTACTGAAATCCCTAGAAAGTATATCCGCTACTATATTCTCTTCTGATTTAATTAATTCAAACGTATACTGATAGTCATTTAAAAAAGCTATCCATCGAGCAACTCTGTCACTAATTGATTGTAAATTACTAAGTTTAGTAAGAGCGGCATTATCACATCTTATCGTAAATTTTCTACCATAAATGTAGTATTTAAAATGTGCTATGGCCTGAACAATAGCCATGAGTTCTTTCTCGAAAATAGTGTATCGGCATTGAGTTGGATTTAATTTTTTTGAAAAATATCCGATCGGACGAATGATACCATGTTCATCTTTCTGGCCTAACATCGCACCAAGAGCCAAGTCGCTCGCGTCGCAAGAAAGAAAAAAATGTTCCTCAAATTTTGGATGAATTAAAATTGGTGGTGAAATTAATTTTTGTTTCAGAGTATCAAATGCCAATTGCGTTTCTTCCGTCCATTTGAATTTCTGATTTTTTTTTGATAAGTTCGTGAGCGGTGCAGCTAATTCTGAAAAGTTTTTAATATGTTTTCTATAATAGCTTACTAAACCATGAAAACGACGAACTTTCTTAACTGTATTAGGCACAGGAAAATCTTTTATTTTTTTTAAATTATCTTGAAGTGGTTTAATACCTTGAGAGGATATTTCGTGACCCAAAAATTCTGTTTTTGGCAGTAGAAATGAGCATTTTTCCGGATTTAATGTAAGTCCGAATTCTCGGAAACGTTCAAATAATTTCCTTAACTTATAAATCATATCCTCTTCATCTTTCGATGGGACGCAGAAATCATCAATGAAATTTACTATATTTAGATCAATTATGGGGGCTAAAAGCCTATCAGCTAATTCAGAGAAGACTTCACTACTCAACGACAATCCTTGTGGAAGACAGACATAACGATAAGAACCAAAAGGGGTAGTAAAAGTGGTCATATCTCTATCTTTTGCTTGTAATGCTACTTGCCAAAATGATGAGGATAGATCTAAATTTGAAAATAATTTAGCCTCACTTAATTTTTCTAATAGATGACTAATTATAGGTAGTTTATATCGAGGGTATTTAAGATGTTGATTTAATTTACGGAAATCACAAACCAGTCTCCATTTTTGTTTCTTAGGATCTGAACTGGGATTCTTTTTCTTTACCATAATTATTGGAAAACTAACATGACTATTCGATTTTTCAATGATATGAGCTCGTTCTAGTTCATTCAACTGTGTTTTTAATTCTGCTTTCAAAATATGGGGCAATGAATATGGACGTGATGACGGTAATTTATCGTAATCAACTTTCATTTTTGGTTTAATGTTATATGTGCGACCAATCGTGTATAAGTTTTTACTAAAAATATCCGCAAATTCAAATATTAAATCCAATAAACGCGATTTAATTTCAGGTTTTAAATGCGCTAGATTAAAATCAGATTCTCGTAATTCTTGACGTCTTAATCTTTTTATTTCCTCCATATTTCGATAATCATAAACATCCGCATTTATGTTTTGTATATTTTGATTATTTTCACATCTCCAATCACTAGAGTTAGCATTGTTTTCATTTAAAATTTCTGTAGTTGTGTTTCCTATGACTAAAGTATTAGTATCCAAACACACTTTAATTTTATAGTTTCTCAAGAAATCAAATCCAATAATTGCATCATAATGCTCAGATAATTTATTATTAACAACATAAAATTTGTGCATATACTGTCGAGTGTCTAATGTAATTGGTAACACCGTATAATGTGTAATATTTAAGGTAGCACCTGATATTGATTTTACTGTAACGTTTGCATGTTTTAGAGTAGCATTTTTATCTTTAATTCTTCTATAAGTGTCAACATTTACCAAACTGATAGCTGCCCCTGTATCTAGCAAAAATTTTACGTAAAGTCCTGCTAATTGTGTTCGTATTATTGGCAGATTAAAATTGGTTTCCTTTTCCGTTAAAATTTGTGTATTTACAGAAATCTTCCTATTCCTTTTAATAGCGCTTTCATCTCCTGATACAACTGTGAAATTCCTTTCAATTCGGGGGAGTCGCGAATAAGTGATATTTATTTGTCTGCTCTCCCCCTCTGCCAGTTTAAAGGGAGTTTGCGAGAGGTTTGCTTGAAGCGATTTTGACGATTGTCATTGACCCTGCTGGTATTGTTATAACTAGGAGTGGAATCATGTCGCGAAAACTGTCTATGCGGGTTTGATCTTTTGTAGAAGCAAAAATATGAAGCATGGTTATTTCGTCCACAATGTTCACATGCAGGAAAAGATTTTGTAAATCTGAAATCTTTGTTATTATGTGGAGATTTTCTGTAATTTGGAGAGTGATTAGGTGTATTTTGAATTTGTATTTGGTTGTTTCCTTTTAGTTTTTGTACTTCATTTGAAAGCGTACAAATAGAGTCATATGTTTGTTTTGCATGAGCTTCGAGTAATGATTTAATTTCTTTATTTGAGTCTTTTCCTGACACGGTATTTATGGAATTAGATATGTGAGAATTTTCATCATATTGAGGAAAACAAAATTTGTTAGCTTCTAAAAGTTCTACAAAATCTAATGCGGCTTGAAATGATTGTGGATCTTTCATTAATGTGGGGTGTTTATATTCAGGTAGAAGCCCCTCCAGAAACTTTGATAATTTAGATTGCTCGAATAAAGCCTTAACAGATGGATTGGTTAAATCCGGATTGTTAAAGAATTTCTGTGTTACAAGTGAAATTCTAGCAGCATAAAGTTTGACTTGTTCACCTGGTTGCATACGGCAGTTTGAAAATTGTTGTTGGCGAGTGGCCAAACTGACTTTCTTGTCAAAAAATGCTAAAAATTTAGCTTTAAAAGTCTCATAATTGTCCTCCTGACATAAATCGGGACAATTTATTAATTGTGAAAGTGCCTCTCCTCTCACACGAGATTTTAAAATCATTAATTTTTCTGGGTCAGTGCATTCAATTAGCGTTGTAAATTTTTCACAATTTTCAATGAAAAAAGTAGGGGTGACTGCCGACGCGTTGTCGAATTGTGGGAGTATGTTCTGTAACGCCGCAATTTTTTGTAATGGAGTATTTACCGCCATTACGAATAGATTTGACTAATGATGAATATTTTATACTACTAAAATATTAATATATTTTTTTTTTTTTTTTTTTATGAATATATATGAAAAATGACATGTGAAATATCATACATAGAAAAGAAAATTTGTGCAAATAGTATCATTTTAAAATTATTAAACTTCCTATAATTCCGAAATTGTTCGATTGATAAATTTTAAAGTATAAGATAGGTTTCTATATTTTGTTTAATCACACTGTACATTTGTTTAATCAGCATAATAATAAACACACTTATAAATATAAAACAGAAAATATTGAAAGTAAAGGAATTAAAAATATGATTTGAAAGTAGATGTTTTCCTTTCTTTTTATATTATCAATTCCAATAAAAGGGAAATTTATTATAGAATAAAATTTTCTTACTAATAGAAGTAAATAGCAATAATACAAAATATGTTATCATATATGCAAAATAATACTAAAAAAATAACAATAAGGAAGAGAAAAAAAGACTTGCAAAATAAATTCTTATAAAATTAAATCCTATGCTATACTCCATTTTTGGTATATATACATGTGAGTCTTAAAAATAGGTGATGATTGTCAGATAAATAAGTAGTTCAGATACACTACACCTGAAAAGGTGTACCTGGTACTAACGGCACCATTGTTTTGTCGGCACGACGGCAACGTCAGATTGATTAAAAATGTATGTGAAAATTTGTATTTGTAATCCCTGAGTAATTCTTAAGCTCTGATGAAATTTTACCATTACTGAATAATATGTAAATAAAATAGGGATATATATATATAAAAAGGCCGTGATTATATTACCAAATTAATGAATCAAAGCATTAGGCATAATATACAACAAGACAATATGTAAATTTTAAACGTTATTTATTTTTTTTTTAGATAAAAGACACTTGCATCACTATTCGAAATAAACATAATTCACAATAATAAGAAATCATATCATTATTCTTTCTTTCAGATAAAAGACACCTGCATCATTACTCAACATAAATATAGTTTACAATAATAAGAAATCATTTTGTTAATTTTGATTCCAATTACAACAATTAATTCACGTAAGCTAAATTAAGAAGTTGCCCTAAATTATGCCCTCTGATTCCCTATCACTAACAGCTATAATGACAATTGTTCAGTGCTAGATTGTACCAATAGTAAAAATCGCTTACCAGTTAAAATTAGAAGGCACCGTATGGACATCTCTGGAAACATAACGGATGAACAGGGCTAGGAACGTAGCTGCAGCTGCTCCACTAGATTTATCCCACAGGCACTCTCACAAGATTATAAGTTTTCGATTACTCAAACTCCGCATTCGTAAATTTTACTAGAACACTTTCCATTCCTCCTATCGTCTAAAAAAGTGATATCTTTTTTCCAGTTCCCCTATCTTAATACTCCTTTCCTTATTGTCATTTTTTTCGTTTTTCCCTCCTACTCTTTTTAGCCTATTTTTACGTGCAAAATCCAATCTTAGCTGCTTTCTTTATTTCCAAGACTCTTATTGGATTCTTTTCTCACAAAGACCTTTCTAGCATTGGCTTGCGAACCCCTTCTTTAATATTTAAATTTGTTTATTATTGCAGTTCCCTCGGTACGTGATTCCTCACCTTTACGTGATGTTTTTCTTGCACCTGGATACTGTATCGAATTCATATTCTCTCGATAACAAGCCTTTTAACTTCTATTGCTATTCTCAACTGGATTCCTGACCCTATTTTTTTTTATTTCTTCTTTGAAAGACGGGTTCCAGTCTTATAAAACTCCAGTATTTCCTTCGCTATGGTGAGGGAAGTCCTCTGAACAGAAAAAGACGCTAGAGAAAGACTCCCTTTCAAAACGAAGATGAAATTTATTATAGGGTACACGTGTGTACACCTGAGCATTTTAACAAGGTACCTTTTTTTCTACTTTTACGCACTTCTAACAAAAGATTTATCCCACAGGCACTCTCACAAGATTATAAGTTTTCGATTACTCAAACTCCGCATTCGTAAATTTTACTAGAACACTTTCCATTCCTCCTATCGTCTAAAAAAGTGATATCTTTTTTCCAGTTCCCCTATCTTAATACTCCTTTCCTTATTGTCATTTTTTTCGTTTTTCCCTCCTACTCTTTTTAGCCTATTTTTACGTGCAAAATCCAATCTTAGCTGCTTTCTTTATTTCCAAGACTCTTATTGGATTCTTTTCTCACAAAGACCTTTCTAGCATTGGCTTGCGAACCCCTTCTTTAATATTTAAATTTGTTTATTATTGCAGTTCCCTCGGTACGTGATTCCTCACCTTTACGTGATGTTTTTCTTGCACCTGGATACTGTATCGAATTCATATTCTCTCGATAACAAGCCTTTTAACTTCTATTGCTATTCTCAACTGGATTCCTGACCCTATTTTTTTTTATTTCTTCTTTGAAAGACGGGTTCCAGTCTTATAAAACTCCAGTATTTCCTTCGCTATGGTGAGGGAAGTCCTCTGAACAGAAAAAGACGCTAGAGAAAGACTCCCTTTCAAAACGAAGATGAAATTTATTATAGGGTACACGTGTGTACACCTGAGCATTTTAACAAGGTACCTTTTTTTCTACTTTTACGCACTTCTAACAAAAATCTGCTATGCAACTCTTTTTAGTAAGACATGTGAACACCTGAGCATTTTAACAAGGTACCTTTTTTCTACTTTTACGCACTTCTAACAATAATCTGCTATGCAACTCTTTTTAATAAGGCATCTTTATTACATATCCTAAATGTGAAAGCTCAATTCTTGTCTCCCACCTGTACAGCGAACTTTCTTTGTATTTCATTTCTACTATTATACTATTTCTTTTATTTCATTTTTCCTACCTTCCCTTTTCTTTAATAATCTGGGGTTAGCGACTCAACAATAGGAACTATATAATGTGCCGTACTGGTCGATTTCTTTTATAAAGTCAGAATATATTTCAAAATATGTTGTCAAAATGGGCATTTGAGCCGAATTTAGCTTAAGATAATTCTGATAAAACCAGTTCTTACAGAAAAATGAAATTAAAAATTTTTCAAAAGCCGCCTAATGAAGTTGTTAAACTGGGTTTATCTGTGATTTTTTTTTTTTTTTGGTCAAATAATCACTCTTCGAAATCTACCTCTGCCTATAGGTGAAGCCGACAGGGATTTTTTAAAATTGATTTCTGTTCTTTAAATTTTGCGAAAAAAAAATTTAAGGGTGGAGAAAAGCTTGTTTATTTGCAAAGAAATCATCATTATTATTACACTGAGTTCAAAAATTCGCAATAAAACAGATATTCTATAAAAAATGTATAGATAATATCCTAAAAAACTTATATGCTTTAACCATTTGACGGGCAAAGCATTTTCATTGCTAAGGTGTTGAAATAAATCAATGACACCGGTAAATGCGAACAAATATATTTGTAATAAAGAGAAAGTGATTTTTCCCATACACAACAAAATAGATATTTAAAAATGAAAATTCCGGTGTTGCGTTGCATGTCGGAATTAAAATTTTGTGGTTTCTTAGAGAAACCAATGAGCGTTAAAGGGTTAAACTGAAATTTGAACTATTTGTTGTTTTGAAAAAAATAAAAATAAAAAGATCCGTATTATTTTCAATTGGAATTCCCGTTCTAACTTTGCCTAAAACTTAAATTATAGTAGATTATTTTCGAATTCTGATTTCTTATTGTAGAGACTACTGAACATTTATTTAATACTTCCCTTTAATGTGGTGTAAAATTATGATCTTGTAAAATGATTGATCGAAGATTTGTTTGGAGTTTACTGATTTGCATTCAAACGGAACTTGTTCAGGAATATAACTTTCCAAGTTTCATGACACACTATTAATTTTACAGCTCTTAATGTATAAAGTAGTGGTAATATCACGCGTATTTAAATATAAACTGGAAGTTTTAAGTTTTAGAAAAAAATAATTACACTAGTAATAAACATCTTTACAATATTTTTTATCAATACTGATTTCACATTTTTATATTGCCTTAACCTTATGCCAGTTAATCACTGTTTTGTTTATTTATTTATTTCTCATTTTAAAATGTAATGAAAAATCAAACTTTCTCCTAAAATATGATACAAACTTATGGCTATTCTTTAAAAGAAGATATTTTACTTTATGAGATCACAATAATCTTTCATTAAATAAAGTGAAAATTGCTACTCAAGATTTCTGCATAAAATCGTAATTTCTGATTAAAAAATAAATTCGAGAGTTTATTTGCACTAATGATGCGAACGAGTTGATTTTATATTTACCTTACTTTGACGTTTGACAATTAATCACTGTTTTATTTATTTGTTTAGTTTTTATTCTATAAAGTGGTGAAAAATCAAACCTTCTCCTAAATATAAAACAAATCTACATCCGATTTTAAAAGAAGTTTTCTTTTATTTTATGAAATCACAAAAGTGTGTCAGTAAAGAAAATAAAAAATACTACTCAAGATTTCTGCATATACTCGAAATTTCTTAATAAGAAATAAATTCCTCTAATGCGCTCTCATTTATACTAATGATGCGAATGAGTTGGTTTTTATTCAGATAAGCGCCTTCTTTCGCTTTTTGCAAATGTATTTAAATTATATTACAGGACAATACTTTTAACTATATTTAATTCATAAAATATACATAATACAAGGTTGTTGTAAATAGATATCCCAAATTTACAGGGCTGTTAAAAGAAAACAAAATAAAGTAAAACTCTGTTGTTAAATAGAAATGAAAAATAACAGTTGAAAGTTTAAATTGAACCAGTTACATGTGTTCAATTTAAATCAGTGGTGCTAAAATTTAGGCACCAGCAGGCAGTGTCTCACCATTAAATTTATTTCGTTTGTTTCATCTAATATTTCGTATAAAATTATTGTTAAAATGCTGTTAAATTTTCAGTGAAGAAAATTATTCAATTTTAGTAGTAAGAGACTACCCGCTCGTGCCTTGATTTTTGCATCTCTGGATTAAACACACATGACGGTGTTTATATAAAGGGTGAGTCATAAATATCGAAACAATAGGCTATCTCCTCAAATATTGCCCCTAGACCCATACTTCCAATTGCAAAAATTCATAAAAAAAGGTGAAATTTCTGATAAGATAAGTTGCAACTCCATGGGAGGTCTATTTGAAAAAATACGAAAATTAAATTTTTATACGGCCCTCGTAGGGCAAAATTCCCAATTAGGAAATTATTCCTTATCCATTCCTAAATTGAACAAAACAAATTTCATCTCCGTATCTAAAAATCCCACAGAGCTTTTAAATCCCAAAATCCTCAAAAATTCCTGACTTACACCAATTTTCCCTGCCTCTAAACTGTGATTTCTTGACTCAATTTCAACGCTTGTTAGGGAACATTCACAAATTGCATTTAATAAAAATCGGTTTAAGATAGCGCTTTTTCCTTGGACATAAAATAGCAGCGTATAGTTTTTACGCTAAATTGGTATACCAGACGTCTGCCCGGGTCAAAATATCTAGATCAGGTGCCAAACCGACCCATAGGGGAAAAGTTCGGCGTGGCCTGAATGAATGTCAACATCATAATCCGGACCGGTCTGGAAAATAGTTTAAATCATAGCCCGGTTCAGTCGCAAATTTCTACATATTTAATTCGGCGTGGGAAAAAAATGTTTCATATGGAGAAGTTTTGACCAAAAAATTCTTTTATAGCTTTTCGTTTTTTATATTTATACTTTTTATTATTAAAGAAGCGCCAAAAGCATTAATATATTTATTTTATCAACGAATCTCTATTTATATGTAAATGTTTCACTTATATTTTAATATCATTAACCCATATCCCATGCGTCGGAGACTCTGAAAAATGTTATACACTAAAACTTTTTAAGACGGAATCACATAGGAAAGAAAAAATACGTTATAGACAGATGCTCTCCCTAGAAGATGTAATTGGAGCTTATTTACTTTTCAGTTACTATTGCATTTATTTTGTATGGATCAACATATTTTCAGTTTAAGACAGAATTCCGTCATAGGCAGATTTTTTTTCACTGGTTTTATTATATTTAATTTTTTTTAGCCTTTAAATAATCTATTTAAAAAAATAAATTTTAAAGTTTTTTTTTTTTTTTTTTTTTTTTTTTTTTTTTTTTTTTGTAAAATAAAGATTTTAAAATCTACATGTTTTTCGTAAAAAATTCGATTTGAGCCGAATTTAATTTATTTTATGCACGTATTAAGTCAGTCAGAGACAGTGATTTTAATACTGGTTTTGTCGAGACCGGGTTTGAAAATTTCATCCAGAGTGCACCTAAGTTGAAGGAAGTATATTTCTTTATGAAAAGTACGCTAGGCCCGGCCTGGCGGGTCTTCAGAAAAAAGTAACATCTCGGTCCTGGCCCTACCTGGGCCCAGAATACAGATTTTTTAACCTCCTCTGGAGGACGATAAAAAGCCTGAAGTTGTCAGAAGTAAATTTAAAAAGAAAAAAAAAAAAAACTTAATCTGCATCTTAGAAAAAGCATTTTTCAAAATAACTGACGGGCATTTAAACAATGCACTTCGTTTTTCTGCATAATGAATTTTTTATCCTCTATTTCTTGTCTTTAAATTATTAAGTGTTAAGAATTTTTAAAAGAAAAAAGAACTTGAAACACGTCATTTTTTATTTTTTTATACTAGTTTTGTTTCGGCAAATTTGAAAAAATGTTTGCTTTTGAAAATAAGGTACTTGTGCCCAATATGGACACCCTAAGGAAAATGTATTTTTTTCACTCCCATGTACACGTCATAGGACTCCAAAAATATGTGACCACTATCTCTGGACTGTTGACTATCATTATTAAAATTAGCGACCTTGTAAGTATTATGGTTTCATTAAAATGATAAAAACAAAAAATGTTTACAAGTTTCCATATAAGGAACTACCTGTCCCTATTATGGACATGCATGTTCATATTAGGGACAGGTGGCTCTTTCTTGACCTACTATACAGGGTGTATGAAAAACCCACTTTTCCAAGGGATTTTAGAGGAGAGGGAATAAAAAAATATATCTTAAAATTACTCCGGGGGAGGAGGGGGCAGAGTAAATATCTTCAGAACATGCACTTTAGAAGAGAGGAACATTCTCGGTTGTGGCCCTTCGAAGACCCATGCAAAGAACCTCAGTTACTACTAAATATTATGAAATAGTATTGTTGGTTTTGCTTAGCTTTATTGCATCTGTCTGCAGAATTTATCTCTGTTATTACTCCAGTCCTCACAGGATGGACAAATAAAAACTTCTTCATCGTGGGCGGTAAGTCCACACAGTCCACATGGACATATCTGCCGCATGTGATGCTTATCCGCATGTATGCAACAGCATCAAAACTGCATGAGAAGCAATACCAGCTCTCCTTTGTTGAGGAAGTCATACCGTTTGTACCTGCGATTTCGCCAACAGATACCGGGGAGGCTTCTTTTGATTTTTCTGCAAGGGATTTTTGGAGGATTTTTTTCCTTGGGGGATTGTTCAGATGGCATCTTGTTGAACAAAGATTTTACCTCTTTGCTGCTTTTTAAATTTATTGCCTGGCGGCGTTGTTTCTTCTGGAGTCAATGGGCACGTAAGGTGTCCATATTGGGAACCGGGCGTAGTTTTACTAAATCTTGTAGCAAATAAATAAGGAAAATATTTTGAAGTAAAATATGCAATAGCAATCGAAAATATGTGTTATTAGCTTTCTAAAATACTCCACTTTTCAATATTTAATGTAATTTTAAAATAACTAATAAGAATTTAAGCTCATTAGTAATTAAGATCAGCGCACCTCGAAACAACAAGTGTCCTTGTAAATAGAAAACAGCGCCTTTTTTTTCACTTTCCAGCCTTAATTATTTTTTTAACTGCTTTTCTTCGTCGACATGTTGAGTCAACTCTCGATGAAAATTATTACTTTTAAAAATATTAGGGGTGTCAATATTGAGAGCACTGTCCATATAGTGTACAAGTACCTTATGATTTTTTTAAAAAATTATATCATTTTTTCAATAAACATTTTTAATAGTTTTAAAGTTAATACAAAAAAAACCTTCGGACAAAACTAAAATCAGATTTTCATATTTAATTAAATGGAAAGAAATTGAAATCCGATAAATAATGTTACGAGTTATAACGATTTTTGATTGTCCCATTTAAACCAGTACTAAGCACATGAAACTTTTATAAATTGTATGAGAAATTTTAAAATGTGATTTTCTTAGCAAATTATAAGGCTAACCATCACAAAAAAAGAAAAAAAATCAAAATTCTAACTCAAGAAATAGACTTTATACGCATTTTCTAGAACTGTTAAAGTAAGATTGTTTTTTGAATTGCGCTCATTTCAATTTGTGTCTAATCCCTTAAAACCTGATGAATTTTTTAAACAGCTATAACTTTGCGAATTTTGGAGATATGAAGATACAACTTTTTGTGTCTTATTCAGGACTGAATAAGGAAAGTTTTCCTAATTGGAATTTTTGTCCTACGGGAGCCGTATAAAAATTTCATTTTCATAACTTTTCAACTAGACCCCCCCCCCCATGGAGTCGCAATTTATCTTATCAAAAATTTCACATTTTTTTATGAATTTTTGCAATTGGAAGTATGGGTCTAAAGGCAATATTTAAGGAGATAGCCTATTGTTTCGATATTTATGACTCCCCCTGTATACTACTTTATATGGCTGGCATTGAACAAAGTTATATGTGTTCAATTTAAACACTTATATAACTGTTTTTAAACACATTACTGAAGAAGTTCCCATTGAACACTGTTATATGTGTTCAATATTAACTCCTCCAGTAACACGAACGATATCGAAGGTTGTACGATAACTCATCCCACATTTATTTTAGCACATCCGGCGTGACTCATTGAGATATGTTCGTTAACGACAATTCGTAGTAACAAACACTCTATTTTTAATATAATTCCGACAAAAAAGGTCATGCTGTGAAAAATGTGGGATGAATTACCGTACCACATGAGGTTCATTCGTGTTTCTCGAAGAACAATTCAATTGAACAATTCTAATTGTGTTGACATTAAATTTTTAGTTGTTGTTTTTTTATTTCCTATGAATACCGATTGTCATAGCTGCCAACTTTTACGCATTTTTCCTACCACAAAAAATTTACAGTAAATATTATCTTATTTCATCGTCGAAATCTTATGATCAAACAAGTAGCAAATCTCTGCACAATTTTAGTGGTAGCAAAAATGCATAAACGTTGGCAGCTATGCCGATTGTACTTTTCTTTTAAATAGTAGAGTTAGGATATTGATATATAATCATCATGTATAACAAAAAACTAATTAACATAATAGTTTTTTACTACAAGTAAAAATTTACTGATTTCAATCTTAAAATGTTATTTTCATTACATTCAATCGTAAAAAAAATAATATCCTTCAAATAAGACCCTTTAAAATGTTTTATATCGGTGGTGGGACACTTTGCCAAAAACATTTCTCTAAAATAAATTAAATAGCTTCTGTTGCACTTTATTTTATCTCAGCGGTAAATGTTGACAAATAGGCACTTACACAAAATTAAACATAAATGTAAGTTCACTTTTGAAAAATGTTTATTTGAAATGAACTTTCCCTTAAGTTTATTGATTTCGTATACAACATAAGTTTTCCTCAGGTTTTACAGTTGGTTATGCTATATTAACACTGGTATTAGTTAAACTGCTTCAAAAATAAAAACATGAACCTTCTCTTTTATTTTTATACACAATTGAATCGCAAAGTGACATGTTGGACTTTGAACACATAAAACGATTCAATCTTAAAAGCAAACTTGCTATATACATTAATATAATCTTTCAGTATGTCGGTTGTTACTATACTTATCTCGTCTATATTTATATTTATTGTGGTACAGGGATTTTTTAATAAAAGCATTCATGAAAAGAAGGTAAAATAGTAGCGCAGTACGATTACGAAAAAAAATCAAACAGTGTGCATATTTTTAAATTTAGGACTTAATCCTTTGAGCTTTGGTGGTTTAATTTTCTATCACTTAATTTTTATTCCGAAATGTTACAATGGCGCCGGAGTATTCGACCAAATTTATTTTTAAAAAATTTTAACCCCTTGAGCAGCCTGTATATGCCGCAAAAGGCGCTCAGAATCTTTGAACATCATCTTTAACTTTTACAGTAAAACTTTCCTTATTTAATCGGAGCGTTCTCTCGATTTAATAGGGCACAAATTTCTTTTTTACCGGTGACAAAACATTTTAAATAAATGTAAAAGACTTAGCTGCGAAGGAGTTAATGTAAGGGTATAGCGAGCAGGGCTCGAAAAATCTACATGCCCGACATCAGTGTTGTTAGACGGCGACTTTTTAAAAATTTGATTGGCACCACTTTTATTAAAGGATAAAATTCCTCTTGATTAATATGTCATTAAACGAAACGTAATATTACCAATCCAAAGAAGTGGTGCCAATCTGAATTTTAAAGAAGTCGCCGTCTAACAACACTGATGTCGGGCATGTAGATTTTTCGAGCCCTGATAGCGAGGCAAGAATGGCGAAACGGCCCCCATAGTCAAGCCCCCATAGTGACTGAATTATTATTTTTACTAGTATCAGCACTCTAAAAGAGTACGAAATTAAAGGTCATTGACCTCTGATCTTGATCTGTGTTTAAGATATTCGAAAAAGTTCGTATGCGCGCTGTTTTTTTTTAATGTATTTTTCTAAAAAACTATAAAAGCTAGAAAGATGGGACTTATAGCGTGTATTGAGAGATACTTTGAAAAATATTTTGTATTTTCATCAGAGTTTTCGCGAAATGAAGGCTGTGCAAAACAATTAAACAAAGTATAAATCTTTTTTTAGTACTGTTCTGTTATGTCTATCCCGCCAAAAAAAATATATACATATAATATTCTTTAATGTATATACTTATACCACACAAAATCTGTTCAAAATTAAACAGGTGCTTCTTTGAGTAATATCTAAGAAGAAAATAGAAAAGCAAAAAAAAATAGAAACTCTAAATAGAAAAGTTAAAAAAAAGGGGGGGGGGGAGAAATTGACACCGGACAAATTTAAAAGAAAAAGTTAACAAATAAAGACACTAAATTATGGCTAATGAGTAAGTGGGACATTCATAACATAAATAAGTGGTTTCAAATTAATTTAGTGCAAACTTTATAATTTTTAATTGATATCTCGAAACTAGAAAAAAAAATTAAAAACCCTTTAAATGAACAAGGTAGAGCCCGTCAAATTTTGACGAAAGAAAATATTTAAGAAGGAGCTGTTTTATTGACGTATAATAAACCTACAAAATTAGTTATAATAAAAAATGCATTTTTATATTGGTACGTCTAACTCTTAAGCAAACAATATTTATCGTCAAATTAATAAAATACTATTTCTATAAAACGCAATTTTAGAAATTGTTTAAAATTAAACTTTAATCGTATGTGTAATCAGTAAAAAATAATAAAGATGTGTTATTATGATAAAGTTATCAATTAAGATTCTTATGCTAGCATTCAAAAATGAAAAAAAAGCAACATTTATTCAACTTTGATTCAGACATAGACTTTTTTCCCGTGAAATCTAAACCCGGCATCATTTTCACCATATCGAAATTTACATATGCACATTTCGCATCTATATTCATCTTTTCAAAAAAAATGTCATTATTTATTTGATTATTTTGATTCAAAACTTGAAGTCTCTATGCTATTAACTGAAACATATATTAAACTGTTGATATTCTTTTACGTGTAAATAAAATTTTGTAAATGAAATCAAAATTCACCGGGTTTTATCACAGTAGATATTTAAATTTCAATTTTTTCCCTTTTAATGAGAAAATGGCAACATAAAGCTATAGCAATCAATTTTTTTCCTTTTTTCTTTTTCTTTTAATAGAAATGGAGTACTCATGTTGTCAAGATTAGAAAAACGATGTTAAAAGCTACAAAAAAATTAATATTTCAAAAACAAATTAAGATACAGCTTTCAAACAAAATTCATTTAAAAGTACATTTTTTGCCCTGCACGATGATGTAAAAATTGAAAACATACAGTATTTAGAAGTTAAAAAAAATTTAGTAGCAAAATTGAAATACTGAAAGTTTATTAAAAGTGTTGCCATGCGCAAAATGACGTATGCGTTACGCACAGATACGTTTGGCCTTTATAATATACTAGATATGTTAATAATTTTTGGACCGATAAAGACTACAAGAGACAAAAAGACAGAGTCACCCCGGCTTGCTATATTAACCCCTTAACTGGCGCTTTTTTTCCGTTCAATAAATTGAAAATATCGGATTCTCATCACAATTTTTTAAATAAAATATTCGTAACGTTTAGTCTAAACATTTCTCTTTTAAATAGTATACATATATATTTTTTAATTGTGGCGTCAAAAAGCTTTAAATGATTATTTATGCAAATTCGTCTTGCCCGAACAGCGTACGGGCTAATCAGTTACGTGTTAACTAAGATCTGTTTAAAACCAGGTTCCTTATAAGGCTAGGATGCTATTTCTTTGTGATTTCATGTACAAAACTTATTGTCATTTCTTTTTAATAACAAAAGTCCAAAAATAATTGCGCTATTGAAAATAAATACTTAATTATAATAGAAAAAAACTGATATATATATATATATACATAATGAATAGCTTTTCCAACATTACTTTATTTTCATTTAGCAGTTAAATAGACATCACATTCCTATTGCCGTATATATTTTCATATTATTTTTATCCTGTTGTCGACATTGTCATTTATCTCATTTAGATATCATATAATATACAGAGACGCAAAAAAGAGATTAACATAAAAAAAGAATTAAATAAAAATATAAGTATGTGAATGCGCCAAGCAGCGTATAAAATTCTTCTCCTAATGGCAAATAACTGTATCTATAAATCCCTGATGCATTACTGTTTATTGGGAAATTATTACTGGAATAAATGCATAGAAAGAATGCCTCTCAGGCATAGTTATCATGCAACATAAATTGACAAAAAAGAAATTTTTTATTCACCGTTATAAATGTATTTATAGCAGCCATTTTGTTTGCATTTTTGTTACCGCTAAAAGTAACAGACAATTTTGCTTTATTTAATCTCAGAATACGGCGATTAAAGATGATTATTATTTTTTTTTAAACCCTTCGAGCCAGAAAAATCTTCAATAAGTTAAATATCAGTTCATTGAAATGCGTTACAAAAATAAACTAAATAATTTCAAGTTATTTTTCTGGTTTGAATTATATTTTATAAAACTTGTGTAAAATTTCCCGACTTTCTAGTGTTTAAAAAACAAAGATTGGTAGCTATGTTTTTTCGTAAGTTAAAATGATTAATTAGAATATTGAAATCATTTATCCTGGCTTTTATTTTTTAAAACTATTCATAAGAAAAGTATAACATTATGTATACGTCTAAATAAAGAAGCGCGAAAGACATTTCTTAGAAAAAACATTAATTTGTGATATAGACACCAGAAGGCAAAAATGCAAATGTATATACTATGAAATTGATTTACCAAAACAAATAGGGGAAAGTGGGGATACTTGAGCATAGGGGATACTTGAGCCACCCCTATTATCTCTACAGTTGGTCATTTTTTCTTTCTAAAACTGGAAACATGGTCACATATTTATAGTTCTGAACATGTAAAAAAGAAATCATATACCTTGGTACAATTTTGAAATTATGGTGATTAACCCTTTGAGCTCTGCTGGTAGAATTTTCTACCACATAATTTTTAATTCTGAAATGTCACAACTCTACCAGAAAATTCGACCAAATTTATTTGAAAAGGTTTAATGCATTTTTTCGGGTATATTGTAAATCGGTTTTTTTCTTTGCAAAATACTGGTGCGAATGTGACAGCTGGCTCAAGTACCCCTCCATGGGGATACTTGAGCCACGATGTAAAAGCAAAAGTAAAAAATTATTAGACATAGAAAAATAATTCAAAATTAATTGAAAGTGGTTTTCAATTGAAGAAAAAATATCAAATTTTCATTTTCAATATTTTATTTTGTTCTAAAAAATTATAAAATTTTTCAAAAAATTAAAATTTAAAAAATGACTCAAGTATCCCCATCTTCTCCAACTGTTCTCTGTATTAATCATGAATGCAAAACACTGTTTAACTCTTTGTGTCTCTCTGTTCCATTACTTTCAACACTCAACTTGATTTCCAACTGCCATAATGACACCAAAATTATTGTGTAAAACTTTTCCGTTTATCATATATACAAAAAATATTTTTTTTTCAAGTAAATTTGTACGTTTTCCGTTGTAATTCCTTCATTCGAACATTTTCAAGATGAAAGTGTTCTACGCCCCAAAGGATTAAACGCTTAACTCACCCATACACAACTTTTTTTTTATGCGGGATAGTTTTCGAAGATAAGTTTTCGAATTTAGGCGAAATGCTTTTATATGAAGGTTTTAAAAAGGAACGTCTCTTAAAAAAACATAAGTTTAACAATGCAATACAACAAAGTTAATATTATAACTAGGTTTTTCACGGAAGAAATATCATCAAAAAATTTAATATACTACTCTTGTCCAAATAATAAACTCCGTTGTTGTTTCTATTGAAAAATCTGTAAAAAAGTGCTACGAAGTTTGCTGTTGAAATTATTATAAAATGTTTTCGGTGCATTTTTTTCCGATAAAAATTTATCTTCAAGAAGTAGTTATGAGCTATGTAATAAATATGAAACATAATAATATAATAATGCTGAATTTTCAAGATTTTTTTTTAATAAATCCATGTTTTTCTCTGTGCAAAATAATAATAATAATAATAATAATATGGAGCCACTATTTCAATTGACTGCTCTACCTTTCCCTACCTGCTAAAAAAAAAAAAAAAAAAAAAAAAAAAAAAAATGGAATGATTCTGCCTCATAGGAAGGGAGTTTGTCATTGAAGGGCTAGTAAATCACTGCACCTTTGCAATCGTTTTTCAAAGCTCGAAATCTCCACAATGCTTCTGGTGTAAGCTCAGCATTTTAATTTAAAAAAAAACTTTCACCGCGATTTTGAAAATTGCAGATTTTTTTATTCGAAAACGCAAGAAACTGGCTAGATATAGATTGCATCTTTTATTTAATATTTTCCTTTTACGAAAGCTAATTCTTCCCGTGATTTTTAAAATTTGCAATTTACGCCGAATCTTGTGACACCTCACTTTTACCTATAAGACAATTGTATTGCGAGATATTGTAAATCCAGCGCAATTACCCACAGAAATGAAAACTTTAAAGTGATTTTTTTTCTCTCTGTTCATATTTTTATAACTGGCTTGATCGAAAAATCTAAGGTTTTTTTGCTAATTTAGATAGAAATTTGGATTTTTTTTTTTTTTTTTTTTTTTTTTTTTTTACTTGTTCTCCAGAGTGTAGTATTTTTATGCATGGATTTAACATTCAGTTTTACATCTATTTTACTTACCCATCATACGTAATATAGGATAAGTCTTGCAATTGTTTTGAAAATCGAAAAAAAATTTTTTTGACGGATTTACACGTTTTAGATAGTGGAGATTCCGAAAAACATATTTTTAGAAAAAAAAAATTGCCGTTAGTCTGTCTGTCTGTCTGTCTGTTTTTAAACGCTCTATCTCCAGAACAAATTGAGATAGAGACTTGAAATTTTGTATGTAATTAGTATGTAAGAATGGAACGAAGCCTATTTAATATCAGCAACCTCGATTATCCGGAACTATTTTTTTCGGACTCTCGATAAATTTTCGAATTTTTTCGTTCTAAGGAATGGACGTAAAAGGCAATAAAATGACACACATTTTGCATATAGAACGAAGTCGATCGGATTATTAGCTGCCGAGATAATTGTAATCCTGTTTTCCACATTCTTCGATTTTTCATGACCCTGTATTTCATTCAAATTTCAATTCAAAGATATATTTTAATTGAAAATGAGACGCTTAATCCAACGCAGTAAACTGTTAGTTTATATTATAATTATTTTTGGAGTTATAAGGATGTTTCTTTTACGCAGTTCGGTATTACTTGAGTAGTTTGGCGTTTTATATAATTTGTCGAAATTGGTACATCAGCAATTCATTAATAGAGCATTACTATGCATATTGACAATATTTAAATTTTGTTTTGGAATTGCAATGCATTGTATAAATAGTTTTCACATGTTTTATTTTCATATGCCTATCCATGATGGGTAAGTATTACGGTGGCCCCCAACGACTAGTTTGTTTTAATATTTAAATTGGAGTTTATTTAGTTTTCTTTAATTTTTACTACAAATGAGAGAAAAAAAATTGTCATATTAAATATAAAATCCCATACATCTAAAAATTCATGCACAGTTTTATATAGTATATTCCAATGAATGTGGAAAAAAATGAAGCAAAAACATTCATATTTAAAAAAATAATAATAACAGGGATTTTTCAAAAGTTAGTTTGTTTTTAATTTAAATTTTAGTAAATCGGGCTGCTCTACAAGATTTTTTTAAAAAAATTATGCAAGTTTTGTTATTAAGTATTGTGCCCCCACATATGTTACATTATTATTCAAAATTGAAAAGACGGTTTCGAAGGTTCCCTTAACTCTTTATCGGGCAATGGTAATGTACTTACCATTTAATTTTTATTAGAAGCCGATTGATGAACACTGGAATTTTTAGTGAGATAATGTCTGTTTATAGTGCTAGCACTTATTATTTTAAAGTAAATTTGTTTATAGATTCCGGTGGCATTAAAACTTTTCAACATTTTAACAAAGGAATTTATTTGCCCGATAAAGGGTTCAGCTGAACCTAATGGATAAGTATTGTGTGAAAGTGTTGTAGAGAGGAGTTGGAAAGTATGTACTGGGTGTCCCAAAAATGACTGATGGATTTTAAAATTCAATAACTTGCAAACGGTGACAGCTATTTAAATATTTTTGCAGGAGGGTTATGTATAATGTCAGGAGTTTTTTTACAGTAATTTTTTATTTTAGTTCGTATCTCAAACAATAGGTGGCGCTGACGGCGATTGAAGGCCAGGTCGACGCTTCACTCAGCACTGATCACCTGGCCTTCAATCGCCGTCAGCGCCACCTATTGTTTGAGATGCGAACTAAAATAAAAAAAAATTACGGTAAAATAACTCCTGACATTATACATAACCCTCCTGCAAAATTTTTTTAAATAGCTGTCACCGTTTGCAAGTTATTGAATTTTAAAATCTATCAGTCATTTTTGGGACACCCAGTATATATGTATATAGGGATCCATACTGAGATTTAAACAGTTCATTTAAAAATAAATGTATATAGAGTCCATCAATAGAAAGTAACAACGTTGGTATTACATAAGTTATTAGTTATGTTCAGATTTTTTTTAATTAATACATTATATTTCTTTAAGCTTTTATTCTTATTGTTTTACTAAGTAGAATCACCAGTTTTAAATAACTATTACAAATGAGATAAATTCATTTTCAAAACTATTCCATTAATAATTTTAAATAAATCATTCGATTAATTACTTTATTACGAATTTCGATTATTACGAAATAATCCATACACCATACGTAACATAGAATATCCTTCAGAAGTAGAACTTTTGAAGTAATTGCTCGCCAGTTTTGTGCAAATTGAACTATAATAAATGAATCTTGAATTTATTAAAGAACTATTTTTAACATATTGTCTCTGAATTAAATTTCAATAAACAGTTATCGATTTTCTATTTTTACCATTAGTTATGCAAAAGATCGTTTTATAATAATTAGAATTTATGCATTTTCTGGCTTTTGCGATACAGTACTCAAATGGTGTATGTTTTATCCAGATATTATTATTAACGGTCTATTTGTCATATGCATATGTTAAATACATGTGTTCGTGAACCATTATGCGTATTTTTTTTATTATTACTTTTACAGAAAATAACGCTCTCTTTTTTTATTTTTCTAATAGTCAAGGGATGTTCTTTAACCCTTTGAAGGGCGGTGGTTAGAGGGTCTAGCCACATAATTTTAATTCCAAAATTGATAAATGGCACCAAGAATATTCTAATAAAATTTTGCTTTTGTAATGAAAGTGCATAATATCGGGTTTCTGTTTTCTAAGAAATTCGTTTGCATATTCTGGTGTCAGTCTATTATTTCATCATTTTACGAACAGAATTCTTTTGCCCCCCCCCCCCCCTTTGAAAGGGTTAAAAAAAATTTCATGCAAGGTTCGCACACTCCTTGGAATTTCCAAGGACTCTGGCACCACTATTAAAAATAAGAAAAATTACATTTAATTTTTAAACCACAACATTCGTAGCCCCCACCATCATTCACAGATTTTGCGACATTTTTCTGCAGTGAAACACTTTGAAAATATTCTTAAAATTTAGTGGTAGATCTGTGCGAACCCTGATTTCATGGTTTTTATTTTATTTTTTTTATTTTTTTTTTTCATTGGTTTATTTTTTTTTTCTTATACCAGAAAGTTTTGTAAAAGTTTTATAAGAGCAAAACAAAAGTGAGCGTTATTGATTGACGTTCGGCTAGAAAATTTCCGTCACTTAAAAAAGTGGAATCTTTTGAAGGATTCTGTAGAATAATGTCAAACAATTGGTATGTTAAGGGAACGGCGGACATTATATATTTTCTTAATTTCATCACAGCAATATGAAATTTTGTGCATATATACATTTCCCCAAAAGCATATAGAATACCTTCAAAAAAATTTCCAATCTTATTAAAATTTTAAACCTTTTAAGGAATTTATAATTTTTAAGCGAAATTTTAAAATGCGCCACGGGATTTAATTTTTGAGATATTTTCTTGCTTTTGCATTTTTATCACTTAAAATTCTATTATAAACAAATTTGTGTAAGATTTTTTTTTATCTCTTGAATAGTTAATATTTTACAGATTTTTTTTTCTAAATTCTATATCGATTTTCATGAAAATTTTGCTTTTTAATAAGTAAAAAATCAAATTTGACTATCTTTATTAAGACAAATTTTTAAAAGCTTACGGAATTTTTTCTAAACAATATCAGGATACTTTGTTATCAATTTCATAAATATTGATAAAACATTACGTCGCAAGAAGCATTTCCAAAATCTAATAACGCTGAAAAATTAGTTTTGAGAAAAATAGATTTAAAGTATATAAATACACTTACCTGCGTTATTTATTTCTTAAAACCTTCATAAATGATATTTTAATAAGAAAAAACTGTTTTTGTACTATTATACCACAGAAATATACCTTTTTGCGACGATTTTGCTCAAATCAAGTCCACTTTGCGCTTAAGATGAATTGCATTTGCGATAATTATTGCCAAATAGTCTACTTTTTTTTTCTTAAAGTATATCGAGTTCAGATACTCTTACACGAAACATCCTTGAAATTTTTCTAGTCTCGGCTTTCAAATAAGTCTAACGCAATAATGTTTTTTAAGGCATAAGTTTATTTTTAATTCTAAATTAATAGTATTATTTTAAGATTTATTTTCATCCTGATGAAAAAAAAATAGAAACAAGATTTTTTATGTTAATTTTTAAACAATACAATTTCTCTGCTTTTAAAAAGTCTTCAGCAAGTATTCTGTGTGTGTGAGAATAGATTACAATATAACTTCGAAAATCCGGCATAATCGACACCGTGACTGAGAAGAAATTATGAAAACTCAGGAATTCTGAAAGAATATGAAAAGTAATTCTAATAGTCTAAATTTTCCCTTTATTCATGATTTAATTCATAACCAAATAATAATTATGTGATGGAAAAACGAAATGTTAAAAAGAAATTGTTTCAATTGAAATTTTCTTTTTTTTTTTTTTTTTTTTTTTTTTTTATAAATCCGATAAATAGTAAAATTTTTTCCTTCATGATTGTTTTTTTTTCTCTTTAACCATCCAAAACAACACTCTTTGTATTTTTAGATTCTTATGGATTGGATGCATTATGGAACAATAAAGAGAATGTTCTTGAAAAGTTTAAGCAAGTAAAATATGATAACTTTTTTTAATTAAAAATAAATGTGCTGTACAGCGATGATAACATTTATTAAATTATTCTATCTAAAATTTGAAAATATTGGCAGACCTTTTATTGTTTTTTAAGTTACAAAATAAAAAGAAATATTTTTCTCTATCGGATAAAAACATTTTTATTAAATTCGGAGCTTTCATTAATGCTTTTTGATTCCTCTTTTAAAAAATTAATGATATTTAATACAATACAATTTCTCTGCTTTTAAAAAGTCTTCGATAAGTATTATGTGCGTGTGAGAATAGATTACAATACAACTTCGAAAATCCGGCATAATCGGCACCGAGACTGAGAAGAAATTATGATAATTCAAGACTATGAAAAGAATATGAAAAGTAATTCGAATAGTCTTAATTTTTCCTTTATTCATGATTTAATTTATAACCAAGTAATAATTATGGGATAGAAAAACGAAATGTTTATAAGAAAAATTGTTTCAATTGAAATTTTCTATTTAAAAAATAAATCCAATAAATAGTGAAATCTTTTCCTTCATTATTGATTTTTCTCTTTAACCCTTTCCGGCGCTGTCAAATTCTGTAGTAAAATTAGTAATTATCGACTGCCACCGGAATTTACAAACGCCTTTTTTAGAAATTAAGAATCGCTTAATTTAACCTTTAATTGTAAAAGCAAAATTTTAATAAAATATTATTGGTGCCATTTGCAAGTTTGAAATTAAAATTAGGTATCCCAAACCGGGCACAATGTGCCGAAAAGGGTTAACTCTCCAGAACAACATTCTTTGTATTTTTCGATTCTCATGGATTGGATGTATTATGGGGTAACGAAAAAAAATTTTCTTGAAAAGTTCAAGTCAGAAAAACATGATAATTTTATTATTAAAAGCGATGATGACATACATTAAATTATTCTATCTAAAATTTCAAAATCTTACCATACCTTTTATTATTTTTTAAAGTTACAAAATGAAAAAAAATATGTTTCTCTATCGGATAAAAATCTTTTTATTAAATTCGGAGCTTTCATTAATTCTTTTTGATTTCTGCTCATTACAGCAGACATGAAAATCGGAGTCGTCAAATATTTATTTTCCATTAATCCAAGTTGGAAAAATATGGAGTACAATGAAAGTTTATCAAGTCCAGATACTTTTACATCAAACATCCTAGAAAATTTTCTAGTCTCTGTTGTCAAATAAATTTAAGGCTATGTTTTTATTTTATTTTATTTTTTTTTTTTTCTAAGGCATACGTTATTATGAAAAGTTTAAGCTAGAAAAATATGGTAACAAATTTTTCAGTAAAAATAAATGTATTTTACAGCGAACATGGCATTTATTAAATTATTCAATCTAAAATTTGAAAATATTCCCATACCATTTATATTTTTTTAATTTTGAAAATTACAAAATGAAAAAAAAAATAATTCTTCTTTTGCGGACCAAATTTTCCTATTAAAATTTAAGCTTTCGTTTAATTCTTTTTGTTTTCTGTACTTTCAAAAATCATGAAAAGCTGAATGTTCAAATATTTATTTTCCATTAATCCAACATTGAAAAATCTGGAGTACAAAAAAGTATATAACTCCAAATACTCTTACATCAAACATCCCTTGAAGTCTTCTAGTGTCAGCTTTCAAATATATTTAAAGCAATAATTTTTTTTTTTTTTTTTTTTTTTTTTTTTTTTTTAAAGCATAAGTTCTTTTGATATTCTAAATTACAGTTTTCTGTCGAGATTTTTCTTTTCATCCTGGTGAAAAAGGAATAAAACCAAGATTTTTTTTTATGTTAATTTTTTTAACAGGATAGTTTTTCTGATTTTAATCAGTTCTAAATACCGTATTTACTCGTGTATAAGGCGCACTTTTTTTACAAAAAAGTAGGGCAAAACTCATAGGTGCGCCTTATACACGGAATAATTTTTTACTGTTGGATGCAGTCGAACGATATACATATGAAACAAGAAATTATTCGAAGAAGATATTAAAATTGGGAAAATGTTACTTAATTGAAGTAATACTGAATATTTATTTCATTCCTTGCAGTTTTTTATACAACAGAGCTAATAACATTATCTAAACGCTAATTAGCAATTCCCTTTACCGTCACTCATTCATATTTCCCGTCATTCTCTTACAACTCGAAGTCTAAAAATGCATTTTCGTCCTGTTTTCTGGTCTGGTGTAATGTTTGTTTCGACTTTTATTTTACTGAAATTCATTTGGTGATTCTTCATTAGCGTATAAAATTTATGGTGCGCGTTATACACGAGATTTTAGAAATCGCCATTTTTACTTCTAAAGTAGGGGTGCGCCTTATACACGCGTGCGCCCTATACACGAGTAAATACGGTAAGTATCATGTGTGTATGGATAAAATTTCCGCATTTGCACACCAGTATTTTGTTAGACAAAATGGTATTTAATTTAATCGGAACGTTTTTCTCCGATTTAAGAGAACAACATTTTTTCTAAGAAAATACTGGTGAGCAAAAACATAGAAATCTCATCTCTAATGTGAGTGAATATATTCATTACAACTTCGAAAATCCAGCATTATCGGCTCCGAGACTAAGCCAGATTTTTGAAAATTCGGGACTTCTGAAAGAAAATGAGAAGTAATTCTGATAATCTTAATCATGATTTAATTCATAATCAAGTGATAATTATGTGATAAATAAACGAAATGTTAAGGGGACAGTAGACCTTTATTTGAGCAAAATCATCTATAGCAAAATCGTCAGAAAAAAGGTCTATTTCTGGGGTATAATAGTGCCTAAATAGTTTTTTCTTATTAAAATATCCTTTATGAAGGTTTTAAGGAGTAAATAATAAAGATAAATGTATTTATATACTTTAAATCTGTTTTTCTCAAAACTAATTTTTCAGCGTTTTTAGATTTTTGAATTGCTCCTTGCGTCTTAATTTTTGATGAATATTTATAAAATTGATAAGGAAGTATCCTGATATTATTTAAAAAGAAATTGTGTAAACTTTTTAAAATTCGTCATCAATAAGATAGTCAAATTTTATTTTTTTTACTTATTAAAAAGCAAAATTTTGATGAAAATCGATAAGGAATTTAGAAAAAAAAAATCTGTAAAATATTAACTATTCAAAAGACTTAAAAAATCTTACACAAATTTGTTTATAATGTAGTTTTAAGTGATAAAAATGCAAAAGCAAGAAAATATTTCAAAAATTAAAACACGAGGAGCATTTTAAATTTTTGTAAAAAAAATTAGAAATTTTAATAAGGTTGGAAATTTTTTGAAGGTATTCTATATGCTTTTGGTGAAATGTATATTTGCACAAAAATTTTATATTGCTATGATAAAAATGAATAAAATAAATTATTAACGTCCACCGTACCCTTAAAAAGAAAAGTTGTTTCAATTGAAATTTTCTTCGTTAAAAAAAATCGAATAAACAGTGAAATTTTTCTCTTCATTTTTGCTTTTTTTTAACCCTTCAGAACAACATTTTGTATATAATTGCAGCATTTTTAGATTATGTTTTTAATGTGTTTAATTGTTCACGATCCGATTTCATATTCAGCTCACAAACGTTTTTACAAAGCCTTTCTAATTTTCTTAGTCAATTTTTTCTGCTCTTTCTCGCTTCTACTTGGCGAACAAAGGTTGCCGTATTAACTTTGATGAGGCCAAAATCATAATTCCGTGCAATAACCCAGTTCTAGGTAAAATAAGAGAATCTATCGAAATCATCGCTCTAGAAAATAAACCATGCAATGATAATTTATCCTATAATATACCAAAAATATGGCATAACCTCATAAAATCTTAAAATTTTTATTTCGTTGCAATATTTTAATTTTTACTCACGTGTAAGTGGCAACATTTTTAAATTTTTAATTTATTTAGATTTTAATTTATTAGAAATACTATCTCTCGATCAAGATGCAAACTTAGACCTTCCGTTATCATATTTTCCTGAAGACGCCCGCAGAAGACGGCGCGAAACGTTGATAGTTTTATTTTATTTTAATTGTACAAATATATATTAGAATTCCTGTTTTGTGCACCACTGAGCAATGTGTTGTATTTTAATAAATACATTCTTATTAGTTAAATTTTATGGTGCAACTGTCCTGTATATATTTATTAAATTTAAATGCTTTATTGTTAGAAGCAATATTTCCTGATTTGGAAAAAGGCTTTGTAGTAGCCCTAATAAATAAATAAATAATATATAATATATTAGAAAAAACTTCCATAACTTCAGAGAATATTATTGCATATATTTATTCGCTTACTTTTCTTTCTCCGTATGTTACACGTGTAAAAAAAAAGAAAAGAAAAGAATACTTTGATGGCAAATTTTGGAAAAATGGAAACTATTATGAACTTTTACTTCAATAACTAAGATAAAAAAAAACACTGGAAACTATGTAAGCGCTACTTTTTTCCTTATTTTAAAATAAATCTTTTCCAAAATTTCTGGTGATAATTCAACATTACAGAAACACAACAATTGACTGCTCCTCAAAGGGTTAATGGGACCACCCCGAGGCCTGCCACTATGGTTCTAAAAACTGCAATTCGTTTGAAAAAAATATATATATTCAATAAAAAATTAAACTCCAATCTTTCGAAGATGTAATTTTCCTCTGACTTGTCTTTATTTCAGCAGCCATAATTTTTTTAAGTTGCCAAATATATATCTTCTATTAACCTAATATGAAATATATAAAGTTAGGGTATTTGAAGTTGAGATTAACTTTCAGGTAACGTCCTTGAAAATTTTTCTAGCCTGTGTCTTTAGCTCGATTTAAAGCAATGCTGCCTTAACCCTTTCCGGCGCACTAATCTTTAAAGTTGGAATTTAAAGAAAAAAAATAGGCAATCTATTTAGGCCTAGAGGAGTAAACAGGTATTGTTTTGTAAAGATTGCACTAATCATTTTAATTATACAGCTGTTGCCGAAGTGGTAACACTGTGCAAGTTCAGCATTGATAAGCCCAGTGAGAAGAGAATTGCTGTGAAGCGCGTATTAGAGTAAAATATTTTACATATTATTTAAAAACAGTAGAATTAGATCTCTGTGGTGCTGCCATCTAGAACTCATAAGAAAGATTTAAAGTAGTCATTAGAGTAGTTTTTGAAATATTCAGGGAGTTTTTGTGTCTCTAAACAAGGGGAACTTTAGGTGTTGCCGACCCGGCAACACTGCGCCGGAAAGGGTTAAAAGATTACTAAGATATTTTTTCTTTTGTATGACAAGTAAAAAGTTCCTTTTAGTGGTTTAATTTTATCACAATGTATTTCTAAGACATAAAACAAGAAACAAAATAGATAGAAAGTGTAATTGATTCCGGGGATGCGCGGTAATGAAGAAATTTTTGGTAGAAACTGCAAAAATACCGATGAGATAATTTAGATAGTTTTTTAATGTTTAACTTTCTAATAGGATGGATATTATCATTAAGGTGTCTAGAAATTTTTAATTACGTTTTACTTTCATAACTATGATGAACAAGAGATCAAAAAGATGAAAAAGCTACCCTTCCTCACTGTTAAAATTAAAGGTTGCATATGGCACTCCTAGGGGTGAAACGATTGTCCCGTCGGCGACTCCCCTGAGGGAGCCAGAATTGCACCACTAGGGGGGTCCTAAGGCACCCCATGGCCCCACATGACACCCCAAGGAACCCACAAGGCACCATATGAGATGCCATCGGGGGCTCTAGGGGTGAAATTCTTTCTCCCTTAGGGGTGTCGCTCACGGGACAAGCGTTTCACCCATAGCAGTGCCATATGCAACCTTTAATTTTAACAGTGCTTATTTTGAAATAAATCTTTTCCAACTTTCTGGTGGGTACAAAAGCATTATTGCCTGCTCTTTAAAGGGTTAAAGAGACCGCTCCGATGCCTGCCACTATAATTCTAAAAACTGCAATTCGTTTGAAAAAAAGATATATATTCAATAAATAATTAAACTCCAACCTTTCGAAGATCCAATTTTTGTCTGACTTATCTTTATTTCAGCTGCCATAAATTTTTAAAGTTGCCAAATATTTATCTTCCATTAACTAACATGATAAATATAAAGCTAGGGTATTTGAAGTTGAGATTACCTTACAGGAAACGCCCTTGAAAATTTTCCTAGTCTGTGTCCTTAGATCAATTTAAAGCAATGTTGCCTTAAAAAAATATTAATATATCTTTTTTTTTTTTTTTTTTTTTTTTT
The DNA here is from genome assembly GCA_964019185.1 of Maratus speculifer. Classification (NCBI taxonomy): domain Eukaryota; kingdom Metazoa; phylum Arthropoda; class Arachnida; order Araneae; family Salticidae; genus Maratus; species Maratus speculifer. The sequence continues at coordinate 140,803,493 of OZ025302.1, read as the reverse complement.
CTTTTTGTATGACAAGTAAAATTTTCGCTTTAATGGTTAAATTTTGTCACAGTGTATTTTTAAGATGTAAAACAATAAACAAAATTGTCAGAAAGTGTAATTGAATCGAGGGATGTGCAATAATTAATTAATATTAGGTAGTAACAGCAAAAATACCGACTAGATAATTTAGATAGATTTTAATGTTTAACTTTCTAATAAAATGAATATTATAATTAATGTGCCTAGAAAATTTTAATTACTTGTATAACTATGATGAAAAAGAGCTGAAATCGACGAAAGAGCTGTTTTTTTTCCATATTTTGAAATATTTTTTTTCCAAATTTCTGGTGGGACTTCAATATTACAAAAACACAATTGCCTGTTCCTCAAAGGGTTAAAGTAACCGCTCCGAGGCCTGCCACTATTGTTAAAAAACTACAATTAACTTCAATGTATATATATATATATATATATATACAGTCGACTCTCGTTAATTCGAAATCGGATAATTCGAATCTTCGCTTAATTCGAACTAAACATGAAGTCCCGAAATTTTCAGTGGCAGAATAACTTTAAAAATTTCCCTTAATTTGAACTCATTTTCTCTTGACTTCGTTTAATTCGAACTAACGAGAATTGCGATTTTTCATTTTTCTTTCTCACGGATTTCAGATCATTTTAATAACTTTCTTTCTTTGATTTTTGTGAAAATTGTTCCGAACGAGTATACATATAATCCAATGCATTTGATATCCACTTTTTAGTGCCCCGTCTGCCCATTAGTGGCGCTTTAATTTTTTTCCCATTGTGCTTGTTTCTAATCTTTTAATTAATTTATGTATTTATGCATTGTAATTTAATATTAAGTCATATTCTAGATGATAACAGATGAAATAAATTAAAAAAAACACTACAACATTAATACCTTTGTATTTGTATCATATTAAGCATGTTTTCATTTCATATCCATAATTCGAACTTCGAATAATTCGAACATTTCTTGCGGTCCCGTCAAGTTCGAACTAACGAGAGCCGACTGTATTATAAAAAAAAAATAAATTTCTATCTTTCGACGATCTAATTTTCGTATGACTTATCTTTATTTCAGCTGGCATAATTTTTTAAAGTTGCCAAATAGGGTAACATCCCCAGTAATTGGCATGCACCAGTGATTGGCACATCCTACAAACATGTCCTAAAATAAGAGTCTTTTAAAAATGCAAGCCCATATATAAGTTATATGCTCATTTACGTCAAAGATTATAACTTTGATTTATGCTACTAGATGACAATAGAATCTAGGAAAGTGAAACAATTATGGCTTGTATGAAATTAGCCATTTTGTTGCAAATGCTTCTTCCTTGGTTTAAGGAAGGCATGCTTTTCAAATCATTATATGATTTATAATATATTTTAAATTTTAATTGACAACAGTTTTGTTTAGAAAAAAAGGGTAACTTTAATTGTGTAAAAGTATTTTCGACACAAATATTTGTATTTCTGTATTAATGATAGATGCCAATTAATGGTTCTTCAATTTTGCTAGTTCCAATTAATTGGCACCTATTCCAATTACAAGGAATTCGCAAGGAATTTGAGATTAAACCACTTATTTTGTAAGTACTTTTAAGGTTATAGACTAATTTTGTTTATCATTTGTTTTTATTTGAAAATATGAAATATCATCAGTAATTGGGATCCATTAAAGCTTCATATGACAATTACTGGGGACAGCATGGCAATTACTGGGTATTAATATAAGTATTTTGTATCGTTTTAAAGTGTTCACATTTCAGACTAATATGCTGATTTCTTTCTCTCAAAAACCTGAAATATAGCATCTTCATCTACAGTAAATTCATTTAAAGCAATTAAACCCAATGCAAAATGTAAAGTTTATTTTTAATATAAACTTGTGCCAATTACTGGATCACAAAGTGTCATACATTGGTGCTTTAGGTGCCAATTACTGGTGATTTCAGCAACTTTTTATAAATATATTTTTATAAAAATACTTTTCCAATTTTTTTTGCTTTTAGTGGGCAAAATAGATGCACAGATATGCATCCTTTGATTTAAAAATATTTCCAAGTAAATATCTTATTTCTTTGTAATGAAAATTGAAGTAAGTTTAAAGACAAATTCTTAAAGTGCCAATTACTGGGGATGTTACCCTATTTATCTTCCATTAACCTAATATGAAACATGTAAAGTTATTTGTATTTGAAGTTGAGATTAACTTTCAGGAAACGTCCTTGAGAATTTTTCTAGCCTGTGTCATTAAATCGACTTAAAGTTGCCTTAAAAGATTATTAAGACTTTTGTCTTTTGCATGACAAGTAAAATATTCGCTTTACTAGTTAAATTTAATCACAATGTATTTCCAAGCCGTAAAACAAGACACAAAATAGTTAGAAAGTGTAATTGAATTCGGGGTTGTCGATGATGAATTAATTTTCAAAAATGCAGACAAGATAATTTAGTTAGTTTTTTAATGTTTACCTTTCTAATAAGATGGATAGTATAATTAATCAGTGTTGGGTATGAACGCGCTCACTGAACGAAAACTCACGAGTTTCGCTCACTATTTGTGAACTTTGAAATGAACTTCGCTCACTATTTTATAAACGAGTTTGAACTGAACGGAAACTCAAAAAATAGACGAGTTTGAACGAAATTTACGTTCAATTTTTTCATAATTTATCTAAAAAATTTTCCAGACCTTAGTATATTTTTTCCCTCTTTCAAATGTCATTTAGAGACCTACACGAGCCTCAGGACGAGTTAAGTCTGGATATCACTTCTCTGGGTAGTATCCTAATCTTACTTCTTCTGCAGACTCGGGTCGCGCCGAACCGGACCTGGGCTGTATACAATTTCGCCGAAAATAGATATACACAGTAAACTCTCTGTACAAGGTGTACTGTGTAAGGCGGAAATATGTCTAAATCGGAAAGATTTTCAAGTTCCTGCGAATCCACAGAAAGAGTAGAATTTGTCTAAGACGGAATATTGTCTTCTACGGGAAATTTTCAAGATACCGATCGATTCCGCTATAGCCGTAGTTTATTCTAATTTTAAATTACCATGATTCAACAATTAAACTTTTCTTTAAAGAATAGTTCATATACAATGCTAGGAGATGGGGGAAACAGTATTATAAAAGGTGCTACAAAAATCTGTATATGACGAAATCCTGTCTTAAACGAAACAATTTCTAGATCGGTGCAAAATGGATAGAATAATCCGTGTAAAAAAACCATAACACATTTGTAAAAGACGGCGAATTTCTTAATAAAGAATCTGTCTACAATAAATTTTTCTAAGTTTTTTTTTTTTTTTTTTTTTTTTTTTTTAAGATTTATCAGTATAGAAATTTTTATATTTTTAAGCCTCCAATCCGTGGATATGTGTTAATGTTATTAATATTTCAGATATTTAGATACAGTTAAGGACTCATTTTAAAATCAATTTAGTTTACAATGGGATATACAGAAACAAATATGGAAAGACCAATACTTTGGAATAAATGTGCCTATTTACGCAGCCCATGACCCCCCTTTTTTAAATGAAAAACATAAGCATGAAAGGGAAACTGTAATAAGTACTTTTTAGAGTTCCGTATTTAAAAAATTAAACGGAACCATTATAAGATCTCCCTCTTGTGTCTGTTTTTTGTCTATCACAATTGCTATAAGGTAAGTTAGCCCCTCCTCTTCTGTAAAATTAATACTAAGTTCCAAACTAGCAAAAAGGAGGAATTACTAAAGCACAATACTCAGACCAGCATTGTCTCGAATGGTATGCATACAGGAATCTAGGAAAAAAAGTGACAGGAAAAAAAGTTATCGGAAAAAAAAAAATGACAGGGAATTGATTTAGGGATTCATTATTGATTTTGGGGATTCATTGATTGAGTATGATCAGGGGATCGGTGGGAGGCTCTTAATTTACTTAAAAATAAGTTTTTCATGCTGAATGAACTGTTTTGGTTCAATTTTTGGATATACGTTCATACTGAAAAGACGCTTGCCTGATTAGCTTCGGGAATGGATGAATCACCCCCCCCCCCCATCAGCCCTTAATTATATAAAGCGGTTTTTATGCAGAATTTTCCGATGTATTTCAAATTTTAAATATAGTTTCTTTCTGATAAGCTGAATCCCTGAGCAGTTTTAAGTGTTTAATGGATAACAATAATATTATATATTACAATATATACAATGTATATTTTTATATATAATCATTAATATATTAATATAATAATTATAAATAAATAATAATATAATAAGGAAATTATAAAAATTATTACTATTAAATAATAAATATTTTTTAATAAGTTATTATTGAATTAATAATACATAAATGTAAATAAATTATACAATTAAATTTAAATCAACTTATAAATAAATGTAAAACAAATATAATTAAGTATAAAAATTATACTGATTATCAAAAATTCATTTAAGGGTGTATTCGGAAAACGCTTTTCCACCTTCAGCAGCTCGAAATTTTCCGATACAATTTCAGACAGATTTTTAAAAGTACAAACATGAAACTTGCTGAGGGGATTCTTGAAGGGACGTATGAAGTGCCGTGTGAAGTCTTTTTACGCTCAGTTCATTAGAATTTGATTTATAAGCAATTAACTTCTCTGGAAGACCCTTTTTTTCGTTCCCAGATCTCCGACTTCGGAAAAATCGGTTCAAATTGCCGTTTTTGATTGCTCTTTTTGCAATATTTTGTGAACTTATAAAAGAATTGACCTTCACGGCACCTTGTGCACTTTCTAAATAAGAGAATCTGCGAGTTTCATGCGTTGAGAGCAAAAGTGAATTCAAAAATAAATCGGAAAACAAGCGGTTTGAATCGAAATACACCCTTAAAAAATGATAATATTTTATTATCCGCCATTACTGACACTATTGTCATGTATCTCCATCAGACTCGCTACGTATCATTACAATAGTGTCAATAATGACGGATATAAAGTATTAATTTTTTTAACAAATTCTTGTTAATGAGTTTAATTTTGAATATTTAATTTATTTATACAATTATTTTTATTGATTTCCTATCACTTAATTAAATATTATCATTTTTAAAACCAATTCTTGTTAATGAAACTAATTTTAAATATTTAATTTTATTTATTTGTACATTTATAATAATTGATTAATTATGAGTTAATAAAATATTATCAATATTTAAACAATTATTGTTAATGAAACTATTTTTTTTATATTTTTTATATTTATTTATGAATTCATTTTAATTGATTTACTAGAGTTAATAGAATTATTATCATTTTTTAAATAGATTTCTGTTGATGAGTATAATTTTTAATATTTAATTATATTTATTTATACACTTATTTTTAATTTATTATATTGTATATATTATATAAATATAAAAGTATAAAAGGAAACATTAATATGTAGTTTAATAATAATTATTATTATAATATAATATTTATTATTTTATATAATTGAAATTATTAAAAATCCTACTATAAAAAATATTAAAAAAATTTATGCATAAAATATAGATTCGGAGTTTGTAGATAGCCCCTCCAACACGCACACACCCACGTAGAAGAACAAAAAATAAATATTCATAAAAACCTATTTATATAATTTAAGAGGAGTTATCCCTCTTCTTTATATTTAGCTTTTAAACTTCAGAAACTATTCACAGATTCGCCTGATCGGAAAGAACCTACATCCAAAATTTAAAGCAAATTCGATAATTCTGCATAAAAAACCTATTTATCAAATTTAAGGGGAATATAATCGACCCCTCCCCTTGTAATTTGCAAATGAACCCTATAAACAATCAGGGATGTGCCTTATCATAATGAACCTACATCCAAAATTTGAAGCAAATCGTACAATTCTGTGTAAAAAACCATTTTTTAATATAAGAGAGGTTATCCCCCGTCCCCCCTTTATACTCAGCCATTAAACCCTTAAAACTATTCAGGGAATCACCTTATCAGAAAGAACCTATGTTTTAAATTTTAATATATTGGAAAATTCTGCATAAAAACCAATTTATTGAATTTGAGGGGGGGAGGGGATAATCGCCGGTTTCCTCCATTTATATATAGCAAAAAAATCTTATAACTAATCACAGATACGCCTTATAGTAATGAACCTATATAAAAAATTCGAAGCAAATTGGATAATTCTGCGTAAAAAGCTATCTATTTAATTTTAGAAAGGTTATTCCCCGCCCGCCCCTCAATACTTACCGATTAAAACCCTTAAAATTATTCAGCGATTCACTTTATCAGAAAGAACCTATATCCGAAATTTGAAAAACATTGGGTAATTGTGCATAAAAAAACAATTTATGTAATTTAAGGGGGGGGGGTGAATATTCATCCCTTTTTTAAAAATCTAAATTATAATTTATTATTTATAATATTTAACCCATTTGTCTAATTTAGAGAGGATTGGGGGGGGATAATCGTTCGTTCCCATAACTATTCAGCCAAGTGTTTTTCAGTATGAACGTATCCAAAAATTTAACCAAAACGGTTAATTCAGCATGAAAACCCCATTTACCTAATTGATCGGCCTCCCTCCCCCCCGCCCCCTCCTCCGATCAATGAATCCCAATTTAACCAATGAATCTCCAAAATCAGTTTCTTGTCACTTTTTTTCCGTGTCCCTTTTTTTTCTGGTCACTTTTTTCCGTATCACTTTTTTCCGCTTTTGTAGTTTGTGTCACTTTTTTCCGGTCACTTTTTTCCGTTTACCGCACACAGACATCCAGAGAGTGCAATCGCGTGTTTGTGCCGTTTTCAATATTGTAACGACCAAAAAAATATGAAGTTATACATCAAATTGAACCAAATTTTTTGTGTAAGTGAATGACTATGGCTAATTGGTCCTCCCTGAATTTTAAAAGAATCCGTCGGAAGGGGGCACTTCAATAGCGAATTTTATGCCATTTTCAATATTGCACCATCTAAAAATTTACGCGTTCTAGAACGTTACGTTCTAGTAGTTAGTTCTAGAACTGAACTAAATTTTTGCATATGATTATTTTTTGGTGAGGCAAGTAGGTCCTCCCATAATTTGGAAAAAAAAAAAAAATAAAAAATAAAATAAAATAAATAAAAAAAAATCTGGCTATCATTCTATTGTCTATAGGCTCGAGCAAAGACGGAAATTCGTTTTTACTCCGATTAATTGACTGAAGTAGAAATTTAAGATAAAAATCAAAGTTGGTATGATATTGAATTGTTATTGCAAAATTATTAAAGCATTAAAATGAGTAACTTTTTTTTTAATATTAAAATGTATGTATGAGATAGAAGAAAGTTTTGGGAATGGCACATCCAACTAGTTTCCATTCAAATGTCGTTTAGAGGTCTACATGGATTCGGGGCGGGTCGAGTCTGATCATTAGTTTTTGGGTCGTGCCCAGGTCTTCCTTTAGCTCGGTCCAGACTGGACCGGGCTTATTTTTGGATCTGTACTTTATTCTTAAGCGAAGTGTGCACAAATCGAAATTTTTTTCACATTGTCTCACAACCTTGCTTGCATGAAAATCATTGGCCCGTCCCTGTCTGATTTGTATAAAGATTTGTTTAGGGAACAACCTCTTTGGGTCTACAATTTTTGACGAAAATACATATATTTTTAAATTACCATTATTCTACAGTTAAGATTTTCTTTAAAGAATAATACATATTGTATTTCTAGAATCACGGAAAAAGCGCACCGGAAAAAAGGGCACCCGGAAAAAAGCGTCCCCGGAAAAAAGCGCTACCGTAAAAAAGATATTTAAATATGTACTTTTCTGACACATTTCAGAAATAATGCAAATCTATGTGAAAAAAATTTCTTTGACACCCTCAAGAATAAGAAGGGGAGGGGGGGGGGGGAAGGAGATTCAGTATTTGCCAACTCAGTGAAACGCAAACATAAATAATTCAAAAGGCTTTTGCTAATTAGTTTTATAATTTCAAACAAGTTATCAAAATTAGAAAATGCAAAAGAGTTTTTATGTGTAAAAAGCTTAATATTATTTCTAATTATATTCGTAACTTTCGTCAAATTTATCAGAAATAGAAAGTGCATTACAGTATTTTTATTAAAGTTTGAACAAATTTGCCAGTTCAGTTTGTAAATTTGCCAACTGTAACAGTACTATCAAACGTTTGAAGGGGAGGAGGCTCCCCCTTGTGCCCCCCCTCCTTAGCGAGGCCCCTGAATATAAATGTTATAAATAGTTGTTAATTTGTTTACGCTTGTTTTACATATTTTTTAGGATAAATTTATGAATTAAGGTTACATATTCTCGGAGCGCATTAAGGGTGTATTCGAAAAAACGCTTTTCCACCTTCAACTCAACAGCTCAAAATTTTCCGATATAATTTCAGACATATTTTTAAAAGTAGAAACATGAAACTTGCTGAGGGTATTTTTGAAGAAACGTATAAGGTGCCGTGTGATGTCATTTTATGCTCAATTCATTAGAATTTGATTTATAAACATCTTCTCAGTATGACCCTGTTTTTCGTTCTCAGATCTCCGGCTTCGAAAAAATCGATTCAAAAGGCCGTTTTTGATTGCTTATTTTGCAATATTTTCTGCATTTATCAAAGAATTGACAATTACGGCACCTTGTGCACTTTCTAAATAAGACAATTCGCCAGTCAGATGCATTTGAGAGCAAAAATGAATTAAAAAATAAATCGGAAAATAAGCAGTTTGAATCGTAATACACCCTTAAGGGTGCTCTTAAATCAAAAAGGGCAACTTTGTGACACATGCATTAATTTATTTTTGTTCGGAAATGCATGAAAATAGCAGGTGTTGTTATTCAGAAACTGTCTAATTGCACTCATTCTTCTGTTTTTTAAAAAACACCATAGATTTTTCATAACAAACCTTCAAAGTTGACACTTTTGAGCATATTTCCCGACGAAAGCAGAAAAACCGGTCGAAAAGGAGGAGAAAAACGGGTGATTGCGTCATCGAAATAACTTATAACTCGATAAGTAATTTAATTATTGATGGAGAGATTTTTACATACTTAAAAATAATTTGTAATAATTATATTACTTCCTTATTACCTTTGATTTTTCTCCGTGATTTCTCTCCCCAAAATTGTGCATCAATGGAGGTATAGAGGACATCGCTGCAGACACTTGTGCTCAATGCATACCTTATTGCTATCCATACGAGAAGCGAACGGTTTCTTAAGTGAGAGAAAAGAGGAAGAAAAAAAAAACGAGCTAGCGCGAAAAAACACGCATCCGATGAGTAGCGCGCATTTTGATTGACAGGTGCTAATGACGTGTTTAGTACCTCACACCCTAAAAACGTAATGGATAAGCTTTCCTAAAAAACAACTCCGATAAGTCACCCCTCTATAGAGGAAAACTTGTTTGCTTAACGGGGATAGCGAATGTTATGGTCCGTGCAAGACACACAGGTATGTCATTTTCTCGTTTTTTTGTCTTAAAAATTATATTTCTTTTGCATGAAACTTATGTTAAACTATAAGAAACTAACCCGTATTAACCTATAACCTGCTATGCATGCCTTCAGTATAAATTTTCACCCTTTTATTCTATAAAATTGACATACATCCGCTATAAAATCGTGTACTCTGTACTGTTTATTTTGTATTTTCAGGGAAAATGGCTTCTTACAGACTGGCTGAAGGACGCTTGCTGTCGAAATCTCGTATTTCCCTCAGAATATTTTGGAGTCTTATATAAGTATTCTAATTAAATTGCCTTTCAGGAAATAATGCAGCGATTAGGCAATCGTTTAACAATGTTCCTAAAATTGTATTATGATTATGAACATTGCCTGAAAGATTTTAATATACGATGCTAAAGTTGAATAATATCACAACTTGAAAAAAAAAATTGGGAAAATCAATGTGCCTTTTCATTTCACTGGCTGATAATTGCAATTAAACTTGAAAAACTAAAGTCAAATTTTGCCGCCAGAGAAAAAAAAATTTTAAAGAAAAAAAAATTCTTTTTCAGTACTGGTTGTGACATTGTTGATAAAAACTTTCTGCAAGTAAATCTTTACCGTGCATATCTATCTAAAAAAAAATAGCGAAAGAAAAATCTGATATGTTTCCTAAATGCTTAATTTGAGGGGGGGGGGTTATCTAGCAAAACATGAAGAAAAGGGAGTGAAATCCCTGAAATATTTTTTTGTTTATAATTCTTATGCTACATTAGAAGAGTCTAAAAGAATATTTCTAAGTATAAATGCTTTTAATAAATGCTGGTAAATGCTATAAAGTGTGAAATGAAGTAATATTAATAGAGTGTATCTATATACAATCCATTTATTTACCTTTTCTTGTTGTAGTTTGAGTATTTAAAATTTTAAAAGACACTATAGTATGGAGGGAAAAAGAAATACATTTTGAAAACAAAATTACTTAATCATTTGAAATATGTATTGACTTCTATATCTAATTTTATTACTAAAATGATTCAGCATGCCATACTGATTAAAATAATTTATCTTTTTTACTTTTTTATTATTATTATTATTTTTTTTTTTACCAAAATTTACTATGTTGTTTAGAGTTAAATTAAAAATTCTCTCTTTTTTTTTTTTTTTTTTTTTTTTTTTTTTTTTTTTTTACTAATACTTAAATATTTGTATTTATATATATTAATTTGCACGGATTATTGACAATCGAGTATATACATTTTAGTGAATAACCTGGCCAGGTTTGAGAAATACTCTCTGCCCGCAGAAAGATTTCCTTATATTCATAAATATATGTACTCACACTGCCGTATGTGATATCCATACATGAACCTTTATATTGTTTTATTATTATTGTATTTTAATGCCTTATATAAATATTATTATGAAGTGTGTAAAAGTGCGAAATCGATACCACTTACAATTAATTTTTTTTTTTTTTTTTTTTATGTGCAATTGTACACTTTTTATAAAATATTGTTATGTTTCCATACGCCTATGTCGGTAAAAAAATATATATATACCTAATAATATATATAGTGTCGTTTAATCTTCACATTTAAAAAAAAACTTCCTAATTTATTTGCTTTTATATAGATTCCTGATAAGACTCTAAAATAATTTTGCATCTGTTACTTATCCAATGTAACTAAGTATTGCCTTGTGATGAAGTCTAATTGTTATAACTTTCTTTTGTATACTATCCCATAAGACCTTCTTTTGAAACTACGTTGCGTGAGTAATGTCATCATACTTATATCTAACGTGCAGCAAAAGAATTTGTGATACCTTTTATTTTCAGGCAAAGGTAAAAGAAAAAAAAATTCCTGTAAAATGTCCTCCGAAAAAAAAATATAGCTTTTACTTATTTATTTATTTATTATTTTTTTTTAATTTTTAATTTTTTTTTATACATATATATATATATATATCTTACTCTGCCGATTAAATATTATTGGGAATGCTTATATCACGCGAGTTTTCGTAAGATCCTAATCTTAACATTTTACCTTATAGCGAACCATCTTAAAACTGCCATGCGACTAAATCTGATATTCAATTTTATAGCTTTCTGCCATGCCCTGCCTAGAGAAAGATTTCCGATTCGGGAGCAACTCTCCCCCCTCTCGATCTGGGGTGTGGTAACTGTTTATCCCCCGAGACCTGTCATCGGATCCATCCATCTCGTCAAGCGGAAAGTCTTCTGTTGGTGAGAAAACCTTATTTTTTTTCTTTGAGTTCTTTATTTTTGTGAATCCTATGTGCTGAGTTTCCACGTTATTTTGTTGTGTCAATAACTTGCCTTGCCATTGTTATATGTTATTTTATTATTGCGTGCTTCGCCGAACTTCTTATCAAATTTCTGTATGAAAATCTGTATTTTTTTTTGTACCAATATACATATCTTTAATATCAATTTTGCATATGCGTTGTTTGTAAGAGTTATTTCTCTTCAAGTTGTTTCCACTTTATTTAAATATGCAGAATAAATAATTAAAGTTTTTTTTTTTTTTTTTTTTTTTTTTTTTTTTTTGTATCATTGATTATGCACTAGACGAATTTATTCTGAGCAATTGCTTCTGTCCTAGTCATCCAATGTACAATTATCATTATTGTTTATTTATTTATTTATTTATTTATTTATTTATTTATTTATTTATTTATTTTTGCAACATGAAGTTCTGTGAAGTACCTATTTAATATTTAGTGTATGTAATAATTTTTTCGAGTGTGCCTGCACATTTCCCCAATTGTAACTCAGAGGGAAATAGTACACTCATCTTGCTATCCCTTTCTTTTTTTTTCTCTATGTTACTTGATTTTAAAAGGCAAGTTATTATATGATGTCTTAAAAACGCATTGTTATACATTTCTAATTTCAAAAAGAGAGGAAAAAAATTATCTACATTAAATTTGTTTCTTAAATACATAATACAAATCACTATATATTACAAATACACTAGAAATTTTAAATAATAGTTAGGGCTTATGTTTCTTTTTTTTTTTTTTTTTTTTTTTTTTTTTTTTTTTTGTTATGTTTCCCCCTCTGAATCCTCCTCTGCCGTACTGTCTTTCACGTCTATATGAGGAGTTGCTGCCCTAGGCGCGAATAATAAATCGATGTTCCTTTTTATAGGCCGAGCATAATTACCTGTTAGGTCTTTTAGTAAATAATTATTGTTGCGTAATTTTTTTATTACTTTAAAAGGACCGTCAAACTTGTTCTCCAGAGCGCCCGGATTTATACGTTTTAAGTATACTACTTGTCCCAAATTCAGAGTAGGTGTATGTAGCAGGTCCTCTTCTTTAGCATACTCATCCTGCATGCGTGACTGATTGGCCAGTGCTTGTAGTTTCACTTCTTTAATGTGTGCCATTCTCTGTGCCACATAAGTTTTAGTTGAGACCTCTTCTGTGGGAATATGCGATGTAAACGGAGTTCTCAATTTTCTTGCAAAGAAAATGAGTGCGGGAGCGAATCCTAAAGCCCTGTGAATTGTGTTATTGTAATGTAGTTTAAAAAAATCTAATCTAATGTCCCATTCCGTTGTGCTTTTTGACATTGCGATTAGGGAGCTCTTCAGAATTCGGTTTACCGTTTCAGCAATTGCATTCGCCTTGGCTCTGTATACACTCGTAAAGTGTAATTCTATATTTAACGCCTTTGTATATTCTCTGAATAAATCACTTCTAAAATATTTTGCATTGTCCAGATATATGCTGTTGCAAATTCCAAAAGTACTGAAGTACTTATTCAGCACATTGACAATTGTCTGTGTTTCTACATTTCTTAATGCAACCGCTTCTAAAAATCTGGAAGTTGCGTCCGTGATAGTCAGAATAAATTTATTCTTTCGCACAGAAAATGTTAGAGGCCCACATACGTCAATATGTAATATACTTCCTACTTCATGGTCTTTAACCACCCTTTGGACTGGTACTTTTATCGTTTTGTGATGTTTAGCTGTTTGACACGCTGTACAGTTCGCACAAAATATTTTAATATCCCTGTACATTCCATGCCAAAATATCCTATCCTTAATGGTGTCATAAGTTTTCTGGAATCCAAAATGGGGGGAATGCGCGTCTTCCATAATGGCTATTTTCAAAGAGTCAGGGGCAATGAGTAGTTCCTTTTTTTCTGTACCTGGTCTCAGAACTAATATTTTATCATCATTTAACATGTATCTTTTTGTTGTTCGATTGTTTTGTCCCTTTTCTATTTTGTCAATTATTTTTCTTAACTTTTCGTCTGCATATTGTTCTGATTTAATGTTGTCATTAGACAAAGCCTCGTTGACTTTAAATAGAGTATTGTGTAATTGTAAGTCCGTTTCTAAATTGCAAATATTACGAGACACAAAATCAGCCGGGTTGACCTTACCTTCGATATGCTCTAAAACATAATTATATTCCGCCAAATCTGTCATCCATCTTTTGACTATGTCAGATTGCGCTTCCAAATTCATTTGCTGTGTAATGGGTTTCGAATCCGTCAGAATCGTGAATGGCCTACCCCATAAAATATGTTTAAAATGATTGACTGATTCATGAATTGCCAATAATTCGAATTTTATACTAGGGTAGCTTTTTTCTGCCCCTCTTAATTTTCTCCCAAAAAACTCGATAGGCAATAAAATGCCATTAGACTCCTGTGCCAGAATTGAGGATATGGCTAGCTTCGAGGCGTCACATATCAAAAATAATTCCTTGTTAAAATCTGGGGGTCTAAGTGTAGGGTTTTGTATTACTGCTTCTTGTATGTTTTTCAACGCCTGTTCATGCTCCTCACCCCATTTGAATTTTACTTTTTCTTTTGTAAGTTCTACTAAGGGATGTACAATATCTGAATAATTTCTAATTAAAGATCTAAAGTAGTTTGCTAGACCCAGAAGTGATCTTACTCCTTTTTTTGTTTTTGGACGTACTAGGTTATTAATTTTGTCTATGTTTTTTCTTGCTGGAGAATATCCCCATCGGTTGAGTTGGAAGCCCAGAAAATCTATTTCTTCTTTGCATATTTGCATTTTTGAAGGCTCTATGGTCAGATTGTGGTCAATGAGAGTCTGTAGAACTTGCTCTAAAATTTGTAGCATTTCTTGGATTGTATTGGTACCAATTACCACATCATCCATGAAGTATGCCACTTGGGACTTGCTGAAGTGTCCCAGAACTTTATCAATTAATTCTGCGAAATAAGCGCTGCTGTTCTTTGTCCCAAAAGCGAGCCTTAAAGGGTTAAATTTTCCTTCCTCAGTAATAAATGCTAGTTTTTGCCTATCCTGTGGCCTTAAATTTATCTGAAAAAATGCACTATGGAGATCTAACACCGTGTAGTACCTTTTTCCGCTGATCGAGTAAAGAATTTCTTTAATATCCGGTATGGGAAAGCTGTATGTGTGTAGAATTTGATTTAATAACCGATAATCTATAGCCATTCTATATTTGGTTTCATTTTTCTTTTCTTTATTACTTTGTTTCTTTTTAACAAAAATCACTGGAAACGCATAATTTGAGTCTGATTTTTCAATAATCTTTGCTCTTAGTAAGTTCCGTATCTCTGTTTTCGCATATTGTCTGACTGTTTGAGGTAGTTTATAAGGTTTGGTTTGTATAGGGTAGTCATGACTTAAATTAAATTTTGGTATAACTAAAGATGTTTGACCTAAAGTATCATATGACTTTGAAAATGCATGCGCTTTTCTCATGAGTATGTTTTTTAATTTTTCTCTTAGGTCTTCGGGTAAATGTGTTAAATCAAAGTCTGTCTCTCTTAACTCTGCTTCTCTTAATTTTCTGATCTCTTCGATATTTAAGCTATTTAATTCGTAAATTGTTCCTTGTTCAATGTCATCGGATTTTGTATCCTGTTTAAAATCTATATCTTTTGTTATTTTGCCTACATTTATCCCTTTATTCAACTTTATTCTTTTGTCAGTGTTATTTGCTATTATGACATGAATTCTACTATTTTGTTGCACTTCATGCAATGAAGTTTGAAATGTGAATTTCGAGTCGTCTCTCAAGGGTTCTAATAATATTACCTCTTGTTCTGCTATGTCATCATGACAATGTAAATTAACTATTTTTTTTGAATTTGCATTTATAAAAATTGTTGCTATGGTCTTAGCATACATATTTTTTTGCTTAGTGATGGACTGTGTGTTTTTCTTGTTATCATTATTCTTTTCTTTTACGTAAGACCCTGATGGATTGTTTTCTTGCCTATCCTTGTCTTCTGTTTCTGAAGTTAGATTATTAACTTGTATCCCTGTTTCCTTTTCTGGAATATTCAGTTTAATTTTTTTATTTTTGAAAATAAGTGTTTTTTCTTTGAAATTCAAAATCATATTATTATCCCTTAAATAATCGTATCCCAAAAGCATTTGGTATTCTCGACCGAAATCTTTATTTGTGATGTAAAATGTACCTGTTGTAAAACTGCCCTTTACTCTGAAAACCAGTCTAATACACTGTTTAAAATAAATTTTTGAATTCGTTAAAGTTTGTATTTGTATTTGATTTCCTAGATATTTAAATTTTACATTTTTTCCCTTTAATTTATCAAAAATAATGGGCGAAAGCAATGAGACCGCCGCCCCACTATCACATAACGCTTTAATTTTGATGTTATTTATCTCTAGGTCAATGATTGGTAACTGATTTTCTCCTTCATTTCTAACACTGGCAATAAATCTGTTTATTTTGCGACACCCTTTAAACTGAGACTCACCTGTGTCGCTAAAATACTGTTGTTTATTTTCAGCGAGCCTCTGATTTAGTTTTCCGACCCTTGTTTTTCGTGTCGTTTTTTGTTATTGAATTAACCTCTTTTGGAATGGCCTCTGTGTTTATTTTCCCTTTTGCTATTTTGTTCCTTATAATTGTCCTCTTGCTCGTCTGTCTGGGATTTATTAAAATTGTTATGATAGCCACCTCTTCCACGACCTCTTGAAGGCTGTGCGAACCCCTGTGCTCCTGTATTATGGTAATATTCCTGTGGATACATATAATTGTATATGGGGGGAGGGGGGGTAGAAAAGTGAGGTGCTACATAGCCATAGTTCCCATTGCCAAAATTATTGTTAACATTATGTCCCTGATACCCCATATTTTGGAATCCTTGTTGCTGTTTATAGTTATTTCTGTAGCCTCTTGTGCGTGAGACCTGCGACCCTCTATTAATTTGAAATCTGTTAATATTCGTAGCCGCGTTATCATTACTATATTTTTGTCTGAACCAACAATCTTTTGTCTCATGGTTTTCTTTCCCGCATACCTCACAGCATGTTTTTTCTCTCTCCGATCTATTATTTAATTTCAATTTAAGGTTGTTTATTTCGGTAATGAGTGTCTGAATTTGCTCTGCACTGTCTGCACTTAATTTATTTAATTTTCCCAATATTTCATTCTCTTTAGTAACGGTAATGCTATTTATTTCGGGAATATTTGCTTGATTGTAAGCCTCTTCCAATCTTAGTGCGGACTTGCATGCTGCCTCAAAATTTTCGGGTGCATTTTTTCTCACTTCTAAACTAATATCTGCGCGGATTGCATCTAGGAATCTTGCCAATTTCATTTGGTCTAAAAATTTTGCGTTGCTGTTATCCTCTAATTTTTGACCACTTTTTTTTATATATAAATTTGCCGTAGCATTAAATTCATTTATAAAATTAGCTAATGTTTGATCGGGTTTCTGCTTTAGGCTGAAAAATAAATTCTGAGCACCCCCGAAATTACATTTAACGGAAAATAATTCTTTTAACTTCTCCTTGAATTTTCCTATGTCTGCTTCTAAAAATAATGATTCATCCTGCATGAGAGTTTCCCTTGCCGATCCTATGATCTTGGCTTTCAAAATTGTTAATTTGTGTTCATCGCTATATTTCGTTTTGTCAATTAAATTATCAAATTGTAGTAGGAAATAATTGATATTAGTTTCTTTTTTACCATCAAACGGATAAATTAATCCTACTAAATGCTCTGCGTTAGGAGTTGCCATATTTCCTGTCCAAGAAATTTTTGATCCCGAATTCTTTGTTTTTTTTCTTTGTTTATCGTTTTTGTTCTCTCCCGAAATTTCTTCGTTTTTATTTAATAATATTTTTAATTGCCTTCTTGTTTTAACACCACTTAAACGCGTGCTATTTCTGAGAGATTTCCTCGTACCTCCTTTAGTCATAAACTCGATTATCCTTAATTTTTTAAATAATAAAACTACAATGATTTAATTAAAAAATAACCAACTTGATATAAATATATCCACATATCTTATTATTATTTTTTTTTATTTATACAGTTTTATCCACATGTGCTAAATATAAAATATCAAAATATTTGATGAATTTTAGAATAAAATCCTTTCTATCATAAGACACATAAATACATAAAATTAAATAACAACCTTTCTTTTTTTTTCAATAGTGTAAACATACATATATATACAGTTTTCTTTTTTGAAAAATGTGCCAATTATCTCCAACAAAAATACACTTGCATGCCAATGTCTCGGTTTAGTATCATATTCATAAAATTTATTACGTGAAAAAACAAATTTTTATTTATTTTATTATTTTACGTATATATATACCAATTTTAACAACAACTCCTATTTTCTTATAATAAAAAGATAATCTATTTTATCTCCAATCTAATTATCTCCTTTAACATGTATATTTGTCACAATCATTCATTCATTTCATTATCATTTTTTTTTTTTTTTTTTTTTCACAAAAGGAATTCAAGTAATCACAAAATTAATTTTTTTTTTCTTAAAAAAAATTCAAATAGTCACAATATTAATTAAATATTTACTTCTAATATGGCAGTAATAATATCTAAATTGACTAATTAATTTCTTGAAAAAATAATTTGGTTCTTTAAAGTACTCAAATTAAAAGAAATTACAATACTACCGTATTATTAAAGTACTAAAATCAACCAAGTTCGTTCTTTTAATCATTTAAATTAAATACATAAAAATAAATAATTAAGAACTGGTATCACGGCAACCAATTTTTTGGGGGTTGAGATGATGGAGAGATTTTTACATACTTAAAAATAATTTGTAATAATTATATTACTTCCTTATTACCTTTGATTTTTCTCCGTGATTTCTCTCCCCAAAATTGTGCATCAATTTGATCAACCAATTTTTTTTATTTTATAATAATTATAATTAAATCTGTTAGTGATCGTATTATGTTTCTAGGATCTGATCAGGGAAAAGAATATTTTCTGCAGCATAAGGAATAATAATAACAATCCTAATAAAAGTGATAACATTCCTTACAAAATACTTCCAATTAAAATTTCTCACAAAAAAAATATTCTCATCCAAAAAAATTAGATTAATTTATGCGTTGTGTTATTTCGATGCTATCAGATCCTTATGAAACGTTGATCAGCATGCACCTGTAGTAATTTCGACACATACTCCAAAAATCATTACCATGCTTTGTCATTTCCAATACAAAAAACATTTTATTGTACAACACAGAACACACATAATACACTAAATATATACATGCACATAAAAAAATTACAAAAATACAAAATAATCAAAACAAAATCTATTTTTTTTATAGCTGTTGGTATTGCTGCATAATTACATTTTATGCTTTGTAGTACGAATTTTCAACATTGAAATCAATTTCATAAATTCATGAGTGATCATCACCAAAATGAATTAACCTTCGGGACAATTGGCGTGCAAGTGTTTCCCTATTATTTGATTGTTCTATCATACTCTATGCTTGTGTGCAAAAATAAGGGGAAATAAGTCGGTAAATTGCATACCTTTTTTTAAAATCGCTGACACCATAGGCAAATGTATATTCGGACCGATGAGTAGAAGTCTGGAACATTTAGGTTCCCCATCTTGGCACACCTCACTCGAGCACACTTGGTAGATTGACTGCCTGACTGACTCTTATTATTTAAAAAAAAAAAAAACTCAAGATGCAAAATGTATATTAATTATTCTGTAGTCGAATATCCTTCGACCAATCACAGTTTTCTTTTTAACATATTTTTCCCCTTCCAGTCTCGTGTGAATTCATTTGTGCTTCTTTTAAGGCAGTCCACTGTTATTGGCTGTCCTTAAATTGACTATTGACTTGAACACCCCCTAATTTTAATTTTCTAGGGGCTTGTAAAGGCCTAGTCGTCAGAATGTCTATGTGGTTGATAATTATTACCCCACACGGAGATTTCCCCTTTGCCCTGTCGTAAATACACTCTTAGTGAAAGTGTCTCTGTTTTGTCATCTTATTTATGGGCGTCCGTCACAGTCTTATTGCCGCTATAAATTTCTTGTCTGAGCTATAAATCAACTGTCCTCTGTTCCTTTCTTTTTCTATAATTCATTTCCAATAGTTAGTTTTCTTTACAGAATTGTCTGGTTTGAGTGATGTGGGGGTTTTACACCCATCAATTATCATAAAATGGAAAAATAAGTTCAATTCGAAATCGCTTTCATAGTCAGGCATTAAAATTTTATAACTTTCTGTTAAAAAATGAATTTGTAAATGGGTCAAAATGTTTTTCGCTTGTTGAGCGGATCAGTTAAGAACACCCTTAAAACGAAAAAGGTATGTTTTTTCATATTCAACTGACTTTCACTTTGTAAGGAGGTCCCTTCGTAATTCTAACGTCTTGTCTCACAAACGTCTCCTAACTTTTCTCCGAATTAGATGTTGAACAAAGATTACAATGGTCTTGTATCGTCCGTACCCTAGAGCATATATACTAATATATTATCTTTACTCTGGGGTCCGTACAATACCGGTACTTCCGTTAAATTTCTCCCAACTCAACAACAAGGGGAGAAACCGTGTTGGTGTTGACGATTTTTTCGTGTCCTTGACAATTACAAGCTGATAACCAAGTTACTAGTTTAAGGAAACATGTTAGAATCGGAATAAAATATGGCTCAAAGATTATGGGACAAAATAAACCATTTATATATTTAGAAATATTTTATTCGAGTTTTTCCTCAACCAAGTGCTTATTTTTTCCACAATAACCTATTTTTAATAAATTTTTATTTTAGATAGATAGAAAATAATATTTATAGATATTTATTTGTGAAACCAGCTTCGCTTAAACATAATCCTTGTTTGAAGATATTTTTAAAAAATTTCCACAGAAACACATTCTGTCGCTGTGTGTGAAACTCGATGATCACACGATAAGTGCAAGAAGAACGTAATAATTTAATCAATAACACATAACAGATTTTATTACAGCTTTTAGTATAGTTGCAGCATTACAAATTACTATAATTGAGACATTTAAAAACATAGTTAGGATGATTGCATAGTTCAGGTACATCCCTAAATCGCTGCTTTTTCACTTTTTAGATTTTGGTTGATTATTTTTTTTTAATTTCACTTCCATTTTCGGAGCCGGTTTCGAAAACAAGAGTAATTTTATAAAAAATGCTTGAAACGAAAAATTGAAAAAGTAAAAATAAGAGTATGTAGGGACGCACATTATCCAATTAAAACAATAAATAATAAATAAATAAATAAAAATAGAAATAAAAATGTCGAGATGTATCCTCAGTGATTCGGTCTACAGGCAGAGGCATGCTTCGAAGTTTAAAACTCTTTCTCCTACCAAAAACTAAATCAAAAATAGAGAAAACCCAGTTTAACAATTTTATATGACCGCTTTTGACGAGTTTTTAATTTCCTCCTCGTGAAAGAGGAGGAAACACTTTATCAGAATCATGTTAATGCAATAATAATTTTTGAAGTCGTATTTGTTTTTTGCTGTAACTGTTGGTCCCATTAATAAATTTTTAATATTAATGTATACATAACATTAAAATGATTTACAGTAAATCCCTTTTTTTTTTCTTTTTTTTTAATTCAAAATTTCGATATCTGAATAGCGATTTATTTTACATTTAGAAAAAGTCATGTTTTTGTTGTTGTCAAAAGTCAAATTAAACAGAAGAAAAAACCCTAAAAGTAATATTTTAAAATGAATATTATGTTTTACATATATGATTATTTAAGAAAAAATACTTATTACCTTTAAAATAAAAATACATACATGCTAAAAATGATTAAGTTCACCAACAGGCTTATAAAAACATTTTGATTAGATCTACTAGTTTCATACATACTATTAGGGATATTTTCAGACTCAACAACAATAAAAAAAAATCATAAAATTTTTAGATATATGCCCCTAAAGATATATTTTAAAAAAATGCAAAAGTAGTTTATTTTATTATTATCGATTTTGAGAATGCCGCTGATAAATTGAACATTTCGTAATCTGTTAAAATGACAATCTTTTGAACAGAGATCAGTGCTTTTCACCTATATAATATAGCCCAGTAATACGACAATCAGAATGGGGCTTGTCGGACGTTCCTCTCAGTCCACACAACTTTGAAGAATGCCCGTGGTAGATATAGCTGCCACCACCGATATTACTAGGTGATATCGGTCACCCACTGTGAGGTTTGTGTAAATGAAGACTTACGCTATCAAGTAACTGAATTATCAGTTTATTAAGAATATATGTACACACTAAATACGCTATTTACAAATATATACAATTACAACTCGGATATAGGTGATCCGGTTCAACATTAAATTAGATACAGTAAAGATTGGCTGTGTACTATTCCAATTACAGTTTCCACCTCACACTCAATACACGTTAAATTCACTTTATCGGAGCTCAACCTTGAGTCTCCCAACACAAGTATACTAGGCCTGCACTTCTTAGCCCAGAGCACTAAACATCAGGACGTCTGTGTCCTTTGCTCACCAGAAAACGCACTGCTTACGCTCTACAACACAGAGCACACTTTAGAAGGACCTCGGTCCTACACACACCTTCTCGGTACGAAACCAAGGAACGGACTGACTTCTCTGAGACAGATTTGCTCTTCTCAACTCACGGGGTCACACAAATGCCAACCCCCTTTTGAGCTCCTTCATTGGGCACATTCCCCCACTCCTTTCTTGCCTAGTCATGTTGCTTATCTGCTGACCATCCGCGTACCTCACTGACAGATGGACATGCCTGTCAGCAATCTTCTCTTCCTCTTATTCACCACCTGCATAGGATTATCTGTCAACTCCCCTTTCCACAAACAAGGAATGTCACCTTGAAAATTTTTGTACACAACCATACAATACGAAATATTGGAATAGAGACATAGTAGAAATTCCATTCTTTAGCCGAGGTGGCATCAGAACCTGACAGGGCTCTTTCATACTTCGTGCACCAAATAGTTGATACTGTTATCGGTATTTAAATAGCTACATCCAAATCGTCTCTGCATCCAAAAGCTATTTTTAAAGAAAGGGAAAGTACTATATCTATACGAAACTAGTAGCGGCAATCTGCGAAGGCTGTCGTCAGGGAGCAATAATTTGAAATAATTAAAGATGCATCAACTTTTTAGGCTAAGGAAAATCTCTATTCGACCCTTAAGAAGTTACATGAAAAATCTTTATCGATTCATATGCAAAAAGAAAATGACTTTATAATGTCAGGCATTTATATTTTTATCAGTACTCGTGTAAACAAAATTCTGTCTAAAGGGAATCAGAATTTTGGAAGAAATGTGCTATCTGAAATTCGCAGTCCAGGTTAGTTTTTTTAAATCCGAGAACATAAATATGAAATAAATTAAACTAGGAATTTTTTTAGATCTCCTCGTACAAGACAGCTTTGATTTAAACATATAAATTCACAAGAGCATTTCAGAGATTTCAACATTTAAGAAATATTGTATATTGGCCAGAATATTGGGTTTTTTTGGCCAGAACTCTTCCGTAAGGGTAAATATCGATGTCCTGTAGAAATGTACTCGGGGTCGGACCGGGTTCGGTGCGAAATTTCAATTTTTTTCCGGGCCGGGCCAAGCTCGGGCCTTGTTGTTAGCTATTATATCGGGCCTGGTCGGGCCTTGTTTTTAGCTATTATATCGGGCCGAATCGAGCCTTGATTTTAGCTATTATATCGGGCCGGGTCGGGCCGCTAAATTTTCTCTACGAGCCGGGCTGGGCTCGGGCCGAAATTTTTATTTTAATATCAGGCCGGACATTTTTTTTTCTATGGATCGGGCCTGGAAATATCCGTCCGTGCATACCTCTATCTTACATATCGACTAATCAAATGATTAGTTCACAAAATTTTGTAAATTTGGACAATAATATCCAAACATTAAAAAAAAAAAAAAAAAAAAAAAAAAAAAAAAAAAAAAAAAAAAAGTGAACTTTTTAGTGAACTTCGTTCACTTTTACAAATGAGTTTGATTTGAACGAGTTCGTTTGAAAATTTTTGAGTTTGAACGTGAACTTAAATCACTTTTCAGAAATTGAACGTGAGTTTGAGTTAGTTCATTTATTTTGTGAACGTGCCCAACACTGTAATTAATGTGTCTAGAGATTTTTAATTAACTTTTACTTCCGAAACTATGTTGAAATACAACTGAAAAAGATGAAAGAGCTGCTTTTACCATATTTTGAAATAAATCTTTTCTAAATTTCTGGTGGGTATTCAACATTACAGAAACACACTTGCCTGCAAAGGGTTAAAAGAACCGCTCCGAGTCCTGCCACTATGTTTTTAAAAACTGCAATTTGTTTGAAAAAAATCTATCTACATTCGATAAAAAATTAAACTTCAATCTTTCGAAGATCCAATTTTCGTCTGATTTATCTATATTTCAGCAGCCATAAATTTTTAAAGTTGCCAAATATTTTATCTTCCATTAATCTAACATGAAAAATATATAAAAGTTGGGGTATTTGAGGTTGAGATTAACTTTCAGGAAACACCCTTGAGAAATTTTCTAGCCTGTGTCTTTAGATCGATTTAAAGCAATGTTGCCTTAAAAGATTATTAAGACATATTTTTTCTTTTGTATGCCAAGTAAAAGTTTCGCTTAAGGCTGTATTCGAAAAAACGCTTTACCACCTACAACAGCTCGAAATTTTCCGCTACAATTTCAGACACATTTTTAAAAGTAGAAACATGAAACTTGCTGAGGGTATTCTTGAAGGAACGTATGAGGTGCCGTGTGATGCCTTTTTACGCTCAATTCATTAGAATTTGAGTTATAAACAATTACCTTATCAGTATGACCGTTTTTTTCGTTCCCAGATCGCTCGCTTCAGAAAAATCAATTCGAAATGCCGTTTTTGATTGCTTTTTTTTTGCAATATTTTCTGCATTTATCAAAGAATCGACAATTATGGCACCTTGTGTACTTTCCAAATAAGATATTTTGAAAGTTTGGTGCATTCGAGAGCAAAAATGAATTCAAAAATAAATCGGAAAATAAGCAGTTTGAATCGAAATACACCCTTAAAAGGTTAATTTTATCACAATGTATTTCCAAACCGTAAAACAAGAAACAAAATAGATAGAAAGTGTAATTGAATCCGGGGATGTGCGATAATTAATTAATTTTCGGTAGAAAATGTAAAAATACCGAGAAGATAATTTGAAAAGTTTTTTGTTTTTGTGTTTAATTTTCTAATAAGATTGATTAATGTGTCCAGAAATTTTTTACTAAATTTTACTTCTATAACTATGATGAAAAAGAGCTGAAAAATGCGAAAGAGCTGCTTTTCCTTGTTTTGAAATAAATCTTTTTCCAAATTTCTGGTGGGAATTCAACATTTCAGCAACATAATTGTCTGCTCCTCAAATGGTTAAAGAACAACTTTGAAGCAAGAAGCAAAAAACAGTCGACTCTCGTTAATTCGAAATCGGGTAATTCGAATCTTCGCTTAATTCGAACTAAACATGAAGTCCCGAAATTTTCAAAGGCAGAATAACGTTAAAAATTTTCATTAATTCGATTTCATATTCTCTTGACTTCTTTAATTCGAACTAACGAGAATTCCGATTTTTCATTTTTCTTTTCTTTTTCACGAATTTCAGAATATTTGAATAATTTTCTTTCTTTGATTTTTGTGAAAATTGTTCCGAACCAGTATACATATAATACAATGCCTTTGATATCCACTTACTTAGAGCCCCGTCTGTCCATCAGTGACGCTATAATTTTTTCTTCCTTCGTGCTTGTTTCTAATCTTTTAATTAGTTTATGTATTTATACATTCTAATTTAATATTAAGTCATATTCTAATGATAACAGACGAAATAAGTTTGAAAAACACTATAACATTAATTCCTTTGTAATAGTACCATATTAAGCATGTTTTCCATAATTCGAACTTCGGATAATTCGAACATTTCTTGTGGTCCCGACGAGTTCGAATTTACGAGAGTCGACTGTAGTTAGAAAGTGTAACTGAATACGAGGATGCGCGATAATGAATTAATTTTTGGTAGAAACTACAAAATACCGAAATTCAACAAGAAATTACAGATATCTTCGTCTTATATTAATTCAAGTCTTCCTTATTTGATTTTCACTAAGCTTTCAAATAAATGTCTGTTCTCATTTTTGAAACAGCTTAAATAATTAAGGAATAAAATGTCAGGTTAATATTTACTTTTAAACATTTCAAATTCTTAATTAAAAAGATCAAAAATAATATTTTTTCAAAATTTGCACATTAAATACGATTTTTAACACCATTCTCTAAACAACGAATTTCTCTATATAACGAATTTTTTGCTGGAACGATGGATTTCGTTATATAGAGACTCGACTGTAGTTAGAAGGTGTAATTGAATACGAGGATGCGCGATAATGAATTAATTTTCGGTAGAAACTGCAAAATACCGACACGATAATTTAGATAGATTTTTAATGTTTAAATGTCTAATAAGATAGATATTATAAATAATGTGTCCAGAAAGTTTTAATTAACTTTTACTTCTATAACTATGATGAAAAAGAGCTGAAAAAGATATGAGAGCTGCTTTTACCATATTCTGAAATATATCTTTTCCAAATTTCTGTTGGGAATTCAATGTTACAGAAACACAATTGCCTGCACCTCAAAGGGTTAAAGAGCCGCTTCAAGGCCTGCCACTATGGTTCTAAAAATTGCAGTTCGTTTGAAAATTTATATATTCCATAAAAAATTTAACTCCAATCTTTCGAAGATCCAATTTCGTTTAACTTTTCTTTATTTCAGCAGCCATAAATTTTTGAAGTTGCCAAATATTTATCATCCATTAACCTAACATTAAAAATATAAAGTTAGGGGATTTGAAGTTAAGATTAACTTTCAGCAAACGACCTTGAGAATTTTTCTAGCCTGTGTCTTTAGATCGATTTAAAGCAATGTTGTCCTAAAAGATTATTAAGACATTTTTTCTTTTTCATGACAAGTAAGAGGTTCGCTTTAGTGGTTAATTTTTATCACAATGAATTTCAAAGCTGTAAAACAAGAATCAAAATAGTCAGAAAGTATAACTGAATCGAGGGATGTGTGACAATGAATTAATTTTTAGTGTAAGCTGTAAAAATAGCAACAAGATAATTTAGATAGTATTTTTTTATGTTTAACTTTCTAATAAAATGAATATTATTATTAATGTTTCACTTTACATTCTTTTGCTATACTATTTTACGTTTGCCAAATATTTTATCTTCCATTATTCTAACATGAAAAACATAAAGTTAGGGTATTTGAGGTTGAGATTAACTTACAGGAAATGCCCTTGAGAATTTTTCTAGCCTGTGTCTTTAGATCGATTTAAAGCAATGTTGCCTTAAAAAATTATTAAGACATATATATATATATATATATATATATATATATATATATATATTGTATGGCAAGTAAAAGTTTCGCTTAAAAGGTTAATTTTATCACAATGTAATTTCAAGCCTTAAAACAAGAAACAAAATAGATAGAAATTGTAATTGAATCCGGGGATGTGCGATAATGAATCAATTTTCGGTAGAAAATGTAAAAATACCGAGAAGATAATTTAAATAGTCTTTTGTTTGTTTGTGTGTTTAATTTTCTAATAAGATGGATTAATGTGCCTAGAAAATTTTTACTAAATTTTACTTCTACTAGGGGGTCCTCGCCCCCCTGCTCGCTATGCTCGCCAACCCCCCGCGTAATCGCTTCGCGATTCCAAATTATTGTCTACCCCTGATTGCTGCACTCGCCAATAACCCATGGTATGAATAAGCAGTTGCAGAGATTTCAAATGATGTGTCACACAATTGGTGTTGTAAAGAAATTAAAAATGTGCCCCCCTGGGGGGCAGAGTGGGGGATGACACACAACACATCCATAATATGAATAAGCAGTTGCAGACCTTTCAAATGATGTGTCACTCAACTGGTGTTGTAAAGAAATTAAAAATGTGACCGCCCCCCCCCTGGGGAGAGCAGAGTGTGGGGGTGACACACAAGACATCCATAATATGAATAAGCAGTTACAGACCTTTCAAATCTTGTGTAACACGACTGGTGTTGTAAAGAAAATAAAAATGTGTCCCCCCTGGGGAGCAGAATGAGGGATAACACACAAGACATCCATTATATGAATAAGCAGTTGCAAACCTCTCAAATGATGTATCAAACGACTGGTGTTGTAAAGAAATTAAAAATTTGGCGAAATATTATAGTTATCGCCAAGTTGGCGTCACTTTTGACAACTAATTTTGGTCGCCAAATTTGGCGATATATCGCCAAGTTGGCGACAAACTTGGCGATTGTTGGCGATGGTAACCTTTCCTCTCTTTATGGTAACCCATATGGCGATGCATAGACGGAGCCCTTTCCTGATTGGTCTATTCGATTCATGGAAGGAGTGGACAACCCGGATTCGTTAGTTCCGGAAATCTTCCACATCAGCATCATTCCAGGAGTCATTCCTTTTAAGGCTAGTTTTTTTTTTACTATAGAAGGATAACTATGATGAAAAAGAGCTGAAAAATGCGAAAGAGCTGCTTTTCCTTATTTTGAAATAAATCTTTTCCAAATTTCTGGTGGGAATTCAACATTACAGAAACATAATTATCTGCTCCTCAAATGGTTAAAGAACAACTTTGAAGCAAGAAATAAAATACTGTCGTGTCTCTCTATAACGAAACTCCATACATCGAATTTCTCTATATAACGAATTTTTAGTAGGAACGGTCCTGTTTTCGCATGATTACATTAAAAACAGTCTCCATATCGCGAAATATCTATCTCCATATAACGAATTTTTTCATAGATTGGTCTTAATTTATTCAGTTTTAAAAAAGCTTCGAAATCATATGGAATCAATTTTCCACCACTTATTTTTGATTTATCGTTCAGTGCTGAGTTTTTTCTCCTTGTTCTTTAAATCCAACGAATTCATCCTGCCTCCCACACACCTTTCCACATCCTTCTCAAAACAGAGTCAATTGGATTGTTACACATATAAGAGAGGAATCAATGAGAGGCACATAAGAGAACCCTTCAAATGGAGGAAATGTTAACTACAATTTTTCATTCCTTGCTAAAATTTGAGCTTTTTTTTTTTTTTTTTTTTTTGGGAGAGCATAACAATTTTAAAATCAAATCAACAAGAAATTACAGATATCTTCGTCTTATATTAATTCAAGTCTTCCTTATTTGATTTTCATTAAGCTTTCAAATAAATGTCTGTTCTCATTTTTGAAACAGCTTAAATAATTAAGGAATAAAATGTTAGGTTAATATTTACTTTTAAACATTTCAAATTCTTAATTAAAAAGATCAAAAATAATATTTTTTCAAAATTTGCACATTAAATACGATTTTTAACACCATTCTCTATACAACGAATTTCTCTATATAACGAATTTTTTGCTGGAACGATGGATTTCGTTATATAGAGACTCGACTGTAGTTAGAAGGTGTAATTGAATACGAGGATGCGCGATAATGAATTAATTTTCGGTAGAAACTGCAAAATACCGACACGATAATTTAGATAGATTTTTAATGTTTAAATGTCTAATAAGATAGATATTATAAATAATGTGTCCAGAAAGTTTTAATTAACTTTTACTTCTATAACTATGATGAAAAAGAGCTGAAAAGGGTATAAGAGCTGCTTTTACCGTATTTTGAAATATATCTTTTCCAAATTTCTGGTGGGAATTCAATATTACAGAAACACAATTGCCTGCACCTCAAAGGGTTAAAGAGCCGCTTCAAGGCCTGCCACTATATGGTTCTAAAAATTGCAATTCGTTTGAAAATACTGTCGAGTCTCTCTACAACGAAACTCTACACATCGAATTTCTCTATATAACAAATTTTTAGTAGGAACGGTCCCCTTTTCGCATGATTACATTAAAAACAGTCTCTATATAGCGAAATATCTATCTCCATATAACAAATTTTTCCATAAACTGGTAAAAAAAAACAGTTTTAAAAAGCTTCGAAATCATATGGAATCAATTTTCCATCACTTATTTTTGATTTATCGTCAGTGCTAAGGGTTTTTTTTTTATTACTTCTCTTCTTGTTCTTTAAATCCATCGAATTCATCCCACCTTCCACACACCTTTCCACATCTTTCTCAAAACAGTGTCAATTGGATTGATACACATGTAAGAGAGGAATCAATGAGAGGCACATAAGAGAGGCCTTCAAATAGAGGAAAATGTTAACTACAATTTTTCATTCCTTGCTAAAATTTGAACATATTTTTGAAAGCGTAACAATTTAAAAAAAATACAGATTTTTTTCGTCTGAAATTAATGCAAGTCTTCCTTGTTTGATTTTCATTAAGCTTTCAAATAAATGTTTATTCTTTTTTTTTTTGAAACAGCTTAAATAATTAAGAAAGAAAATGTTAGGTTAATATTTACTTTTAACCATTTCAAATTCTTGATTAAAAAGATCAAAAATAATATTTTTTCAAAATTTACATATTAAATACGATTTTTAACATCATACTCTATACATCGAATTTCTCTATATAACGAATTTTTTACTGGAACGATGGATTTCGTTATATAGAGACTCGACTGTATATATATTCCATAAAAAATTTAACTCCAATCTTTCGAAGATCCAATTTCGTCTAACTTTTCTTTATTTCAGCAGCCATAAATTTTTGAAGTTGCCAAATATTTATCTTCCATTAACCTAACATTAAAAATATAAAGTTAGGGAATTTGAAGTTGAGATTAACTTTCAGGAAACGCCCTTGAGAATTTTTCTAGGCTGTGTCTTTAGATCGATTTAAAGCAATGTTGTCCTAAATGATTATTAAGACTTTTTTTTCTTTTTCATGACAAGTAAAAGGTTCGCTTTAGTAGTTAAATTTTATCACAATGTATTTCAAAGCTGTAAAACAAGAAACAAAATAGTCAGAAAGTATAACTGAATCGAGGGATGTGTGACAATGAATTAATTTTTAGTGTAAACTGTAAAAATAGCGACAAGATAATTTAGATAGTTTTTTTTAATGTTTAACTTTCTAATAAGATGAATATTATTATTAATGTTTCACTTTACATTCTTTTGTTATACTATTTTACGATTTCCTTTTTCGAATTTTATTTAATTAAAAGTTTATGTTGGAAAATAAAATTGGAAACAGTATTAAATGCTTCCCTGATTTGCTAGTACATCATACGGCAACGTGCTTTTGTCAATTATGATTTGTCCGTACATGTACGGGCATCCATAGTACAATCATGATTTATTATTTATTCTCACCAGAAACTTTTTAGTATAAATTTTTGATTATTTGATACGAGCATTTTTCTGATTCATATAACCAAAAATTTCACTTTGAAAAACCGGTGATAAAAGATTAAAAATTCTGTAAAAGACTTTAAAAACATAAACAATATTTTAAAGTTTTTTCTTTTTTTTTTCAAAGTTATTGACCAGTTAATTGGTTAATAATTTTTGCTTCATTAACCCCTTAACACAAGAAAGACGGTAAATTTTACTCATGATTTATAAAAATGTTTTATACCAGAATTTTTATTTAGAACTGTCTGCTTTATTTATTTTACTATTTTATTTCTTTGTATGTTTTAAACTTATTTATTAAAGAAATTTCTGGTTGGAATAGAAATATATTCATTTGATAGCGGTCGAAGTGACTGCTCACCGTCGTCTTTCTAGTATTAAATACCATTCAGGGAAACAGCATTTCTATTGCTGAAATTAATGAACGGCACCAGAATTTACAAATAAATCTATTTATTAATAAGAAAGAGCTATATTTCACATACATAATAAAAAAATTATTTTTACCAAAATTATGGTGCAACTGTGGCATTTCGGGATTAAAATTTAAGTGGTTTCATAAATATACCATTGCGCCTGATTGTGTTAATCATAACACCTTATAAGTGTAGGCTAAATTTTTAGGTGCGTTCGTAATTCTGTAAATACGTAGCACTGTTACTCATCTTTCATCCCGTCCGTCTGTTCACATATAACACAGCAAAAACAACCCAACTGAAGTTAAAATATATAATTATTGCATAATTTTGTTGAATCATTTCATATTTTATGAAAATCGGATGTATAGTTTAATTACAGGGTCAATCAAAAGTATTCCATTACATTACGCTCAATGAGAAAAATAATTTCAAGTGCATTCTAATGATAGTACAGTCTTTCAAAAATAACATGCATTGATATAAAAAAAATTGATTATGCATCTATGAAGTATATACTAAAATATACATTCTGTAAAATCAGTGGAGCAAAGGGTATTTGTTTTTTACTTACAAAGCCACAAAAATGTATTCCATTACATAATGATATAAGGAGAAACATTGTTTGCGGAGCATTTTAGTTATATTAAACTACTTCACATCAGGGCCGTAGCTAAGGGGGAGTGTAGCGTCCCCCTTAAAAGATTTTGAGCCCCCCCCCCTGGAAAAGATTCCAAGGTCACTAAATGAATTTCTGTTCCGAAAATTCAAATGAAATTCTGTTCAAAAATCTAATTTAGTTTTGAGACCCTTTCACAGTTTTGCAGGATTACTAAATTGTATCTAAATAAAATAATTCAATCCTCCCTCAATCTATCTGTACATAGAAAGCTAACATGATATTTAATTTTAAACCAGTTATGCACTCAAAATTTTCATCATCCTACACGTTTCTTATTATAAAATGAAGTTATTACAACAGTTTAGTGGGAAACATAAAACCTACAATGTGAATATGCACTAATTTATCTTTCTGCGTCAGGGAAAGAGAAAAAAAACATGAGCCCCCTCCCTCCCCTCTAGAATCTCTTCACCCCCCCCCAACCTATTGATCACTTCTAGCTACGGCCCTGCTTCACATTTTGTGAAATTGATATACATTGCTGAGATTCATTACAAGTTACTACCCGTGTAATAGGAAGCAGACATCATTTACAGGGAAACACAAAATATTTCGACTGCTATACTGTATTCAAAGTATTGTTTACTATTACTCAAGATCGGAATGTTTTTTGTAATATGAACGCACCTCATTATCTACGTTTGACTTGAAGTTTACGACTTGTTTAAATTCAGATTGTTTGATAGCCACCAACTTTTTAACTACAATATGTACTTTATTTGATAGCAGTTAAAACGGCGCTAGAATAAAGAATGGAGTTATGAATAAAAAGGAGGAGACATATAGTCTATTGTCTATAAGTTGCGATAGAAGTAACTGAGTTGGTTGTCACAAGATGACAGCTGTTTCATTTAATCCGATTTACAGTTTCTGATTACCGCCAGTGAAATCTCCCACCAGTAAATTTAACTAGGAAATTTCGTCCTCTTTTAGAGCCTTAATCATTAAAAATTTCTCTGACAAATGTGGTAAAAAATTCTATTTTTTTTACTGGTGTGAGTTTTGCAAGTGTTATAATCTTTTTACTGGCACAGTTTTGGTTGTCACAATGTGGCGGATCTATTACCAGAGAAGTAAACTGTAACCAGTAAAAATGAATATTAGTTTTTGTCATGCTTTTTGATTGAAGATTTCTATTAATTATCCGTTTAAATAAAGAGAAATTTTCTGCATAGTTTTACTGGTGGAAGTTTATCGTGGCGATAATGAATTCCCATGAACGTGGTTACAGTTGAAGCTTCACTATTTTAAGGATATGTCAGTTCCTCTTTCTTAGTAGTTCCATGGAATAAAGTCAATTACACAATTAAAATTAGATGGGATGTAATATATCCCAACTCCAATAAGATGTTAAGTACTATGAGGTGAATTTCTTACCATTTAATTTCATACGTAACCACAAATCTTACAACAGCGCCATAATTTAAGACAAAATATATTTCAAAATAAGCAAATGCATTCATTCATGAACATTCAAATGTATTTCCTCTAATTGAAATCATTTTCGTGCACATTTTGTTTCAAAATTCTGTGTTTTGAACGAAGTTTTGATTGTTGAATTTACCGGGTGTCCCAAAAATGACTGATGGATTTTAAAATTCAATAACTTGCAAACGGTGACAGCTATTTAAAAATTTTTTGCAGGAGGGTTATATATAATGTCAGGAGTTTTTTAACCGTAATTTTTTGTTTTAGTTCCCATCTCAAACAATAGGTGGCGCTTACGGCGATTGAAGGCCAGGTCGACGCTTCACTCAGCATTGATCACCTGGCCTTCAATCGCCGTCAGCGCCACTTATTGTTTGGGATGGGAACTAAAATAAAAAATTACGGTAAAAAAACTCCTGACATTATACATAACCCTCCTGCAAAAATTTTTTAAATTGCTGTCACCGTTTGCAAGTTATTGAATTTTAAAATCCATCAGTCATTTTTGGGACACCTGGTAGAAGTTAAAATTAGGCGGGAAGAAATTCAATAAACAGACCTTAAAGGGTTGATAAGTCATTTATCAACCATTTTTTTTTCCTGTCTCGCCCAGGGCCGTAGCCAAGAGGGTGCTGCGGGGGGGGGGGGGCAGCTCAAGCTCCCCTAAAACATTTTGAACCTCCTCTGGAAAAGATTCCAAGGTCACTAAATGAATTTATATTCCGAAAATCCAAATGACATTCTGTTCAAAAATCTAATTTAGTTTTGAGGCCCTTTCACAATTTTGCAGACATACTAAACTGTAACTAAAATAAGTGTTTCAACATTCGCTCATCCTGACTGCACATACGAAGCTAGTTTGATATTTAATATAGAACTAGTTTATTCATTCGAATCTTCTATTGTCATATTTTTTCTTTGCATAAAATGAAGTTATTTCAACAGTTTAACCCTTAAACGCATATTGTATCATTTTCGATACCATAAGTGTTCCCGATTTATAGGGGATTTTATTCACATATTCCGTATTCTCACCAGAAATTTAAAAGAGCAATTTTCACTTTACTTAATGACAGATCATTCGCAATTAAATAAAGAAAAATTTACTATTTAGATTTTTCTGGTATGAATTCTGATTCTTTGAAGTGCGCATTTTTTGGAACGTGTTCTATCCTATGCATTTAAGGGTTAATAAAAAACATAGTACTTACAGTGTGTATAACCCCTTGGGGGCGAGCGACATGTATACGTGCCGCAAAAAGGCTTAAGACTCCTTGTTTATCCCCACCAGTAAAATTATACTGTAAATTTTGTCTTAGTTAATCGAAACATTTTCTCGACTTAATAAGTTACAAATTTGTGTTTTTAAAAACCGGTGACAAAACATTAAAAATTTTGTAAAAGGCTTCCGTCGCGAAGGGGATAAGCACTAATCATGGAGGAATGAGATATGTGGAAGTGAAGTAAGGTTCAAAAAAGGTTTGCAATATGAATCCATTTATCGCTCAAATTTTAATGTTCCAAACAAAAGGACGTGGAAGGAATTTTGTATTATAATATGAATTGAAAGAAATGAATTACAACTGAAGCATATTTTAAGAAGAAATAGTAAATTTTTAAAATGGTCTTTGTTCTATTATTATTTAATAAAATAAATGTTCGCTTTTAAAATAAAGGAAATTGGAAAATTAGCAATAATTAAATGTCAAATTGAAATTAAATAAGATATTGAAAATATTTGTTACGAACTAAAAATTGTATTACTAACAGATTCCTTCTTTAATTCAGTTTTAAATACTTTATAACGTAGATGAAAAATGTTTATGACTAAATAATGGCATGTAAATGAATATTTAAAATATAATGATAAAAACATTCTTTTAAAATCATGTATGAAAGTTAAGTAATAAATATTAATCTAAAATATAGATTTCTGACTGCAGACGATTTTAAGATATTAACAAAAGAATGTTATATTTTCAAGCAAAACGGTAAATTAATTTTCTATATTGATATTTAAAACACATATGATAAAATAATTAATAAATTCTTACCGGTGAAGCGATAAATTAGTTCTTTTTAAAAAACAATAGCAAAAAAATACGGGTTTAAACCTGTTTTAATTGATAGGCGTGTCAAAGCACGTGGTTTTGTTTGTACTTAATGTGACTTAATGTTGGCTTACATTTTTAGCATCACCCCCAGAGATAATACTTCCCCTCCACCTATCTCATTCCTCCATGGTACTAGTTTATCTTTCTACGTCGAGAGAGAGAGAAAGAAAATATGAGGCTCCCCTACATTATCTTGAACCGCCCCCCCCCCCTCCCTACTATTTACGTCTAGCTAGGTTCCTCGTCTCGCCATTGTCGTAAAAAATATTTGTCATAGATTTCTCTTGAAAATTCTACATAAATTTACCAAAGATGGGTATTCTTAGAAATAATACAAAAATCTACTTAAAAAGGAATCCGAAAATTTCTTAACACTAGTTCTGATAAAAGTTTCAGAGTAGAAAATAAAATGATAAGGAAGAACGAAGCATACAAACAAATCCCCCCCTCCCTATTATTTACGTCTAGCTAGAGTCCTCGTCTCGCCATTGTCGTAAAAAATATTTGTCATAGATTTCTCTTGAAGATTCTATATAAATTTACCAAAGATGTGTATTCTTACAAATAATACAAAAATCTACTTAAAAACGAATTTGAAAATTTCTTAACAATAGTTCCGATAAAAGTTTCAGAGTAGAAAATAAAATCATAAGGTAGAACGAAGCATACAAACAAATCCATAAATCCATGCCTGAAATCATCTCAAATGCTTTGTATAGATCAGGTAGAAAAGACAGAGCAAGTGATATGCGATAGTGTCGCAAAAAAGTTTTTGTTTTCCTTGCCTAAGCCTGAGAACTTAAGAAATTTTATTTAAGGGTGTTCTTAAATCAAAAAGGGCAACTTTGTGACACATGCTTTAATTTTTTTTTTTTTGTTCGGAAATGCATGAAAATAGCAGGTGTTATTAATCAGAAACTGCCTAATTGCACTCAATTTTCTGTTTTTTTTAAAAACACAATAGATTTTTCATAACAAGCCTTCAAAATTGACACTTTTGAATACATTTCCCGGCGACAGCAGAAAAACCGGTCGAAAAGCAGGAGAAAAACGGGTGATTACATCATCGAAATAGCTTAGAACTGGATAGCTAATTTAATTATCCTTAAATGGAAAAATAAGTTCGATTCGAAATCGCTTCCATAGTCAGGCATTCCAATTTTATAACTTTCTGTTAAAAAATGAATTTATAAATGTGTCAAAACGTTTTGCGCTTGTTCAGCGAAGCAGTTAAGAACACCCTTAAGATTATTATAAGTCAGATTCAACCCTTTATCTACCGACGGTACTTATGAGTACCATTAAAATTACTTATTATGAAATTCGTTTAGTATGTCAATTAGTTGTAATACTGTTTAGAATGAGTTATAGATACATTCTTTTATTTTGTTCCAAAACCATTATTGGTTACACAAAACAAAAAGAATTTTAAAAAGCTGTTTTCTTTTGCCTTTGTATCTTTTCAGCTTTCTTGGCGCTGAAGGAGGGGGATGGGGATTTTTCATTTCGAAATATTTCGTTATTTATATTGTAAGGCTATCATACATGTACACAGAGTTCTCGCTGTCGCTCGCCATTGCGCCAAATTGCGACTAAATTCTTTATTTGGCGTGTAAACAAGCGATTAGATTTGCCAAATGACTAGTGCTCAATTCTTGCTTTTTCTTTTTTATTTTTTCATGCATATGCATTTATACATTTTTTTAATATATACATATTTTCAATATAATTCTAGCGAATAGTTAATAACAATCGTTGTCGCAGTTATAAAAACTTAGGTTATTTTAGAAAATATTGAAAAAAAGGGGGTACATTAAAGGATTAAAGATAATTTTTTGTGCTACACGGAGAATCTATGTTACTAATATTTTTTTCATTTGGCGAATGTTTTTTAGTTTTAATTAGCCAAATTACTAATGTTGGTCCAATGTCAGCGAGAACACCGCATGTACATTTTATAATTCTACAACATACTAAGAAAACAATTTAAAATAAAAGATTTGAGGGGAGTTATAAATATTGCGCAAAATTCCTGTAAATTAAATTTAGTTAATCCCTCTAAATCCTTCAATTTTTCAAAAATCTTTCAAAAATTTATTAAGTGATTAGGTAAATCTTTTAATTTAGTTTATACAATTTACGTAAATGCTTTAGGATGTAATTTTTTTTTTAGAATTCATATTTCATTACATAAAGGATTAAACAGAATATCAGTTCCAAATAAAAACTTTTCAGATGTGGAAATCCCGAACCTTTTTCCTATCTTACCCATGTTAAAATTCGCTATACATTAGTTCAAAATTCGCTATCATAGCTCCAAAATTAAATGGCAATATATGACCATCATGGGAATTTTAATGGTATGAAATTCCGTCCATTAGTTCTTGAGATATGATTATCGCTGAAATCGTGTAAATCCTACAAAATTCAGCATAGTACCTTTACTTTTAGTACGATTGGCACATAAATGTAAAAGAAATCAATTTATGTCAAGGATTAACTGAATCTGAAGTTTGATGGAAATCCGTACATTAGTTTTAAGATAGAGCTGTTGCAGGAATCGTAACAAATGCAGCATAGCAGCGCCAATTGTTGTGTGATTTACACCGACGCCTAGTTTATAATAGCTTATGTCAACATATAACTAAGTCTGGAGTTAGTTGAAAATCGGTGCATTAGTTCTTGAGATAGGTCTACGTCGAAAATAATAAAAAATACAGCATAGTATAGTGCGACCTGTGACACGAAAATTTAAACAACACCAATTCTTATTAAGGAATATGTGAATTTGGAATAAGGAATAAGGAATAAGTTTTATGAAAATCCGTGCATTATTTCTAGAGATAGAGTTGTTGCGGAAATCGTGAAAATGCTGCATAGCTGCGACATCTGTTGAGTGATTTTCATAAAAATGTAGAAAACACAAAAGGTAAGAAACGTCAATTCATGTCAAGCACTAACTGAATCTGAAGTTTAATGAAATCCCGTGCATTAGTTTTCGAGATTGAGCTATTGTGAATATCGTGAAAATGGTGCATAGCAGCGACATCTGTTGAGCGATTTTCATGGAAATGATGAAACCTTCAACTGATGCCAAGAACTAACTGAATCTAAAGTTCGAAAAAAATCCGTTTATTACTTCTTGAGGTAGATCTATTGCAATAATCGTGAAAAATGCTGCATAGTAGGGCCACCTGTTGAGCTATTAAAAAAAAAAAAAAAAAAAAAAAAAAAAAACTAATCATAAGCAATATATATCAGGAACTAATTGCATATAAATGTTTATTAAATTCCGTGCCTTAGTTCTTGAGATAAAGTGCCCACAAAATTTGTGTCACATACAGTAAGACAGCCAGAGTCACAGACAAATATTTTGTAAGAACATGTTTTTCGGATTCTGTGATCTCTAGAACATGTAAATCCGTCAAAAACCGGAATTTGAAAATTTTCACGAATCCAGTACTTTTTTCTTGTAAAGACAGAAGAAAGTAACAAAAAGGTTTCTTGTTTCTAAAGAATTAAAAATTTTATTGCTAGTTCTAAATATTTGTGTCAAATAAAACGCATGCAGTGGACTAATTTCCACATTTCAGAGCTGCCACTGGCGACCCTTTTTATATTCTTTTCGTACCGCTATTTTTAAAAATTAACTTTGAAATATTTTCTCTTGCAAATATCATCTTTGTGTGTTCCAACTTTTTCTTTTGGTAAGTCTATGGGAGATAGAATTAAGAATCGTTGTTATCAGTACCCTTGACTTTTAACAATATAAATGGGTTTTTTAATCATGATTATTAAATTATTTATTAATTATTTATATGTTAATTATTTTAAATTATATTTAATATATTAATTATTTTTACTACTGTCTCCAAACAATAATCTTCTTCAAAGATTCTCTTAAAAGTGTTCTAACAGAGTTCTTATGCATCAAAGCTTTTCAAGCAAATTATATCAGAATTTTGGTAAAATACGAGGGTAATTCGGAAAGTAACCTCCGTTTATGAATTTAAAAAAAAAACTTATGAAAGAAAACATGTTTTATTACGTATGAAAAACACGTTTTTCAGCTACTTCTCAACTTAATTGCCATACTAATTAAAACAATTATCATAAAGGTAAATTAGCTTTGAAATTCCATCGTCACAGACTTCTGCCGCCGGCCTATTCAACTGCGATTATTTTTAAATTCAACTCGCACCACTCTTTCAATCCAAAGATTTTAAGATATTCTTTTATTCATACTGACAAAGTCCGAAATGCTCTCGCAATATTTTACTTGACCCACTATTTTTTAAAACATTTTTGGTAGTGCATTTATCGGAAAATTATATAGAAAAATATGTTAAAATTCTTTGCATTAAAAGAGTGGTAGGAATTGAATTTAAAAATAATCGCAGTTGAATAGGCCGGCGGGAAAAGTCTGTGACGATGGAATTTCAAAACTGATTTACCATTATGATAATTGTTTTAATTAATACGGCAATTATGTTGAGAAGTAGCTGAAGAATGTGTCTTTCATACGTAAGTAATAAAACATGTTTCCTTTCATTAGTTTTTTTTAAATTCATAAACGGAGGTTACTTTCCGAATTGCACTCGTAATATTTGGCTGATTTAATGAAAAAAGTTCTATCTTTAAATAGAACTACCAGTACTTGACTAAAATTATGGCACTAAAATACCAAAAATTCCCTGAATTATTTAATGCGTACAAACAATGCGTATTTAATGCGTACACTGTCCAAAGAAATATTTGTTATTGCGAATTTGCTAGAGATCCACCTAAACAATAATCTGAAAGCTACTAAAGAATAGTTCCAATGAAAGGTTCCGAAAAGAAAAGGCAAATCAAAAGGAGAGAAGAAACACGTGACCAATCCCATGAAACATTACCTGAGATCATCTCAAATGCTCCGTATCGATCAGGAAGAAATGACACAGCAGGTGATATGCGATATTTGCCCAAAAAATCTAGTTTTTTTTTTCTTTTACTTAACCCTTTATTCACCGACTGTACTTTAAAGTACCATTGAAGAAACCTTTATATAAAACTTATTTATTCTGTCTATTAATAAAAGTCTTTTATTCTTTCCACACAAAACATTCTTTTCGATCAAATTTAGATAGAATAGAGAAACATGTCCGACTACTCGTTTAATTGCCGCTGATCGTTTAAGAAAGATTGACATAAGTCGTATAATTACCCAGGGGTAGTCGGTACGTAAGGAAAAGGAAATACAAACACTGAATTAATTGCAGAGACCACATTATTAGGATATCAAGCCAATATTTATTTCGCTAAGCGCAATTAACATAGAGTGATCTAGGATACAGAAGGATTCTAAGTTAAGAAGAAGAATCATAATCTAAGTCTAGCTCATTTCAAAACATCATCGTACGTTGCATTTGATAACAAAATAGAAAGGAAATTAGGGGATGCCTCGGAAAACCTAATAATTTAAAGCCCACTTACCCATAATTATTTGCCGCACTGCTGGGAAGCCTTTAATTTCCATCATCGGTTAATTAGGATCTGAATCTCCAGAAAAGGGAACTCCAATTCGCGCTGCTGCTCACACTTTCAAAATCCGAACTCCAACTCCCTAACTCCCTCTCCTCTTACCCTTTTTCTTACTCTCTCCCCCTTTTGCTCATTTTCATTATGCAGCCCCCTTGAAATCCTTCAAATCCA
Organism: Maratus speculifer; assembly: GCA_964019185.1. Classification (NCBI taxonomy): domain Eukaryota; kingdom Metazoa; phylum Arthropoda; class Arachnida; order Araneae; family Salticidae; genus Maratus; species Maratus speculifer. The sequence goes on along the minus strand of OZ025302.1, from coordinate 140,762,040 downwards.
ATCCTCTGCGAATAGCAATATTATTGGGTACATTAATACAATATGTTATCTTCCATTCGCTCGATTTTCGTTTTCTTGACCACCCTTTTTTTTTCTTTCCTTCAGAGCCCCAAAAGAAAGGGTATAACAGCTGACTCTAACTGAGGCTTCCCGCTCGAATTCTCTTCGTCGCACCTCAAAATTCCTACTATTCATGCTCACCTGAAACCATCTCAGGCCCCTTCTTTTTTTTAATACCATCTTTCTCATACTTACCAAGGGGGGGGGGGGGGGCTTTGCTTTTATTATATAATTTGACATTTCTTTTCGTTAAAAATGTTTTATAACATTCGCTTTTTTTTCCTCTGCATAGCATTGCATTTTTAGCTTAGCCATTTAATTTTTACTGATCAGGTGCACGAACACCTGAGATGCACACCTGAGATTCTTCTAATTCAGCTACTTGAAATCCCGGCGATTTATTACTTTTTTTTTTATTTAAGGGTTGGAACCCCTTTATGAGTGGGTCTGGTCTGCATTCTATCTCCCTTTCTGCATTGTATGAATCAAGTAGTCAGCTCCCCGACAAACAGTCGAAGCTAAATATTTTCAAAAAGTGGTAGTTTTATGATTAATTTTTGTAGGTATTTCTTTTCTTTCTTTAAATAAAATTATATGAATTATATTCAACTGCAAAAGCGTTTCTATTTATACAGAAAATCATGATGCATTTAACCCCTTGGGGTCGAGCGACACGATTACGTGCCGCAAATAGGCTTAAGAATCCGTGCTTATCGCCACCAATAAAATTATACTATAAATTCTGCCTTATTTAATCGGAGCATTTTCTTGATTTAAAAAGCCACAAATTTCTGAAATTTTAAACTGGTGACAAAATATTAAAAATTTCGTAAAATGTTCCCGTCTCGAAGGGGTTAAACTCATTGCTTTTTTAAGAATTGTGATATTTTCAAAAGAGTAATTTTGGTTTAATTAATCTGATTATTTTTGTAAATATTTCACCAAAACACTAATAACTACCGTTATATTTAATCGGTTTTAATGGGAAAAAAAGTCTAAATTCCACATTAGTATTATCTAAAAATCCAGTATAGCTTGAGATGTTAAAGAAAGTAATTGATGGATCAATTTCTAGATAAATAATTCGGTACTTAAAGGGTTATACCATGCGTCATACACAGTTAAAACTAATGGTGACACATTGCACCTTTTAAGGGTGAAAGGTTTGTCTCACTGGTGACAGCCCTAAAGGAGCCAAAATAGTACCTTTAATAAGGATGAAAAGATGGCACCCTTAATCCAGAGTGCCCAATGATAAAAAACTAAAAAATATATACTAACCGACTTTCGGCCCTCGATGGATTCGAACGCAGAACGTCTGATTACAAGCTCAGCGCCCTATCCACTCGACCATCAAGCTCACCTTCAAAGTCTCCCTGAAATGTTCATATGTCCTGAAATTCAAAGGTTGCTTTATATGAAAAAGCTCGCCAAAAGTTAGCCATCCGAAGTTCTAAACAAAATTGGGATAGCGTATAGCGGTGATAGTCATCGTAGGAAAAAATTGCTGTGTTGATCCACCAGTGACAGCGAGTTGAAGTGCAAGGATACACGTTACAGAGCATGCGAAAATGACTAAGGGCACCCTAATTAGCGTAAAACACCCAATGGCACCGCAAACACATTTTCAAGCCCGCTGGTGCCAAGTGATTTAACCTTTTCACCCCTGGGCGTCAAATACAACCGGTTCGTCACCTTTATTTTTAACAGTGTATTCGTCCTGAAATTTCACGATCAGAAAATTCCACAATACCAGTATTTTCTTGTAGGAAATCGCTTCTTAATTAGGTGAGATTTTACGCTTTTAACCTAGATTTATTTTTCTGTAAAAAAAAAATACTCGTTTTTGACGTAAAAAAATCACTAAAGCGTACGATCACTATAGTCCTCAGAGCTCAAAATATGTAATTTAAGTTTTTTATGAATCAGACTTCTAAAGAAAAGGTGAAAAACAAACGTATTCTTGATAATTAGCAATTTCAAATGATTTATGTCTAGTTCTAAACATTTTTAGCACTAAATATATATAGGACAGTTGCACCATAAAATTTAACTAATAATAACAACACATTGCTCAGTGGTGCACAAAAAAGGAATTTTAATATACATTTGTACACTTAAAATAAAATAAAACTTTCAACGTTTCGCGCCGTCTTCTGCGGGCGTCTTCAGGAAAATATGATAATGGAAGGACTACGTTTGCATCTTGATCGAGAGATAATATTTCTAGTAAATTAAAATCTAAATGAATTAAAATTTTAAAAATGTTGCCACTTACACATGAGTAAAAATTAAAATATTGCAAGGAAATAAAAATTTTAAGATTTTATGATATTATGCCATATTTTTGGTATATTGTAGGATAAATTATCATTACATGGTTTATTTTCTCGTGCTATGATTTCGATGGATTCTCTTATTTTACTTTGAACTGGGTTATTGCATGGAATATTGAGGAGGCCAAAATCATAGTTCCATGCAATAACCCAGTTCAAAGTAAAATAAGAGAATCCATCGAAATCATAGCACGAGAAAATAAACCATGTAATGATAATTTATCCTACAATATACCAAAAATATGGCATAATATCATAAAATCTTAAAATTTTTATTTCCTTGCAATATTTTAATTTTTACTCACGTGTAAGTGGCAACATTTTTAAAATTTTAATTCATTTAGATTTTAATTTAGTAGAAATATTATCTCTCGATCAAGATGCAAACGTAGTCCTTCCATTATCATATTTTCCTGAAGACGCCCGCAGAAGACGGCGCGAAACGTTGAAAGTTTTATTTTATTTTAAGTGTACAAATGTATATTAAAATTCCTTTTTTGTGCACCACTGAGCAATGTGTTGTTATTATTAGTTATTTTTAGCACTTTCCAACAAAATGGAAAAATGTTTGATTCCGGTTTCTCTATCGTCGGTCCATCTGCCCGCGTTCTAACTGTCATAAATATACTCGTCAGGGCTGTAGCTAGAAGTGAACAATAGGGGGGAGCTCAAGAGATTGTAGGGGGCTCATATTTTTTTTCTTTCTCTCTAACGCAAAAAGATAAATGAGTGCATATTCACATCGCATGTACTATGTTTCCTATTAAACTGTTGTAATAACTTCATTTTATGCTTAGAAAAGTATATGATGATGAAAATTTTGAGTATATAACTGGTGTAAAGTTAAACATCATGTTTGCTTGATATGTACAAATACGATGAGGGAGTGTTGAAACACTTATTTTAGATACAATTTAATAATTCTGCAAAAATATAAAAGGTTCTCAAAAGTAAATTAGATTTTTGAACAGAATTTCATTTGAATTTTCGGAACAGAAATTCATTTATTGACCTTGGAATCTTTTCCAGGAGGGGCTCAAAATATTTGGGGGGATGGGGGGGTTGAGCGCCCCCTTAGCTATGGCCCTGACTCGGATTGCCGTGAAATTTTTGGAAGTTATTGACGTTTGCCCTAGCACGAACCCTATTGAAAATGAAGTTTCTAGCATGATTAGTTTATTTACAGGGACAGTGAAAAGTTTTCCGTTACATTATGGCCTATGGGGAAAAAACATTTCAAATGAATTTTAATGTTATTACACCCTGTCGAACATATTAAAATTGATATCCATTAATGAAGTACACTAAACTGTGCGTTTTGTAAAATATGCGGTGAAAATAATGGTTATTATTCTTTTACAGGACCTCACAAAACAATTCTATTACATAATCGTAAAAGGGGGAATTGTTTGCGACAATTTTTAATTATATTAAACTATTTTAGGTATAATAAAGTCATAATAATAATATATACGTCATTGAGGCTTAATATAAAACATTTCACGCAAAATACGAAGAGCTTAGTATTTTCAGGGATACACAAAAGATTTCACATAATATATTCTATCCGAAGTACTGTATATAAGTGATTTTTGATGGATGGATGAAATGAAATTTTAATTACGATATGCGCTTTTATGTTTCACTAAATTTATACATATTACATGGTGTGTATATATGGTATAATTTAGATTCAGGCCTACACAAAAGAGCTCCTAAATGTTAGTGGATATGAGCGTAATTTACTTAAACGAAGTTTTTAATTAAGTTATGTATTATTACGCTGAACTGCGTTCAGTTTAATAACAAATGTTTGTAGAATTATAAAAAATGATATACAGGACCACGCAAAAAATTGGATACCCGGTCGCATATGCTATGGATGATAATTTCTGTAAATATGATTTTAGTAGTTTTAAGAATATTTTAGTTTGAACTAAATTTTAGCTAAATACTAGCATTTTATAAAGGTGGTAGGTAAACTACAGGGCTAAACAATAAGTATTCAAGTGTATGTTTCTATCTATTAGTAAAAATTGCTAAAACAGAAATTTCAACCAGTTAGGCGCTTTCTTGCTCTACTAAATTTTCCCATTTTATAGTATATATGTCGACCGACAGATCAAATACAAGGTTGTTAAAAAGTATTGGAATGCATATTTGGCTATGGAAAGTAACAGCTTATTTCCCTAAATAATGAAGTTTTCTTAAGGATTTCAGGAAGAGTTGGAAAGTGTTTCATAAGCTGTGCTCAACGCATAATTTTTTTACATGTTATGAAATATGTTGAATTCGGAGCATTAACTTCCAAGTTTAATACTTGATCAAATTTTATTAAACGTTAAATCGTTTATTTAAATTGTTGATTTCTGTATATCAGAATACTAATTTCAGTATATTTATTTCAAATGTATGAATCTTTACTATATAAATCTTTACTATATGAACTACTTAAAATAGATTTTGAAAGTTACTGAACAATAGTTCTAAAAAAATGTTTCGAAAAGAAAAAGACAAAAAAAAAAAAAAGAAAGAAGCACGTGAACAATCCCATAAAAAATCGCCTGAGATCATCTCAAATGCTCCGTATCGATCAGGAAGAAAGGACAGAGCAGGTGAAATGCGATACATGCCGCAAGAAATGTTGTTTTTTTCTCTCTTACCTAATCTTGTAGGCTTAAAAACTTTTTAACCTTTTCACTGCTACGAACTGATATATCCATTCACTAAACTGCAAGTTTCGAAGCAATACAAGCATTCTTTAAATTAATGTAATTCTACAAATATAATGCAGTTTTAAAACATTTTGTTATGTTTCATACTCTCAAGACTTATACTCCTATAAACAAAGTTAAACCCGATTAAAGTTGTTTCTACAAAACATTCATTTTTACGTCGATTTGGTTAGAGCATTTTCTGGTACGACGAGTTCTGAGCATATGTACTTATCTTAGGCTTTTTTATTGCTATTATTATTATAATTTTCTTTATTATAGAAATTGCCGTAGGATGCAATATTTATTTTTTTGTTAAATCTCTGTTGTACATAAATGTTCCAGTTATCACTAATATTGTTAATTCATATTCTGTGTATTGGAGACTTAACAGTCTAAAAAATCCTATGTAGAAAAACCTCACAGACAGAATTGCATATGATAGGGGGAAAAATGCGTTACAGAGTCCTCCCTTCTTATCAAATGTAAACGTATTATAATAACGTATTGTAATATTCTCTTCTAATGTACCGGGTGATCTAAAAGTCAGGACGAACTTTAAAAATGAATAATTCGAAATCGAGTCAAGATACAAAGTTACGGTTTGCACCAAATGGATGGAAAAAAAACCGGATTTTGTCTAACAATGAAATTATACAATATTCAAGAAACAATATTTTTAATGGTGACCAACAAATGGCGCTATAGTGTTTTATTGCACCAAAATATTATTTACAAAAGAAAATATGTTGGCATCTTACAAGTCAGCTTAATTACATTTAATTAGTACAACAGTAATGTTCAATGTGTGTCCATCATTCATATGTATAACTGTGAGACAAGGCACCGCTCCATTCACACCACCATTCTTGCGTTGTTGCAGACACATTTTGGCAGATGTCATCTTTCATTGCTGCTAGGGATACCATTGGTAGCGAACAGAACTATATTTTTTCGTTGCCACACAAAACCCGGTTTCTTTTCCATCCGTTTGGTGCAAACCGTATCATTTCGTTTTGATTCGTTTTCGAATTATTCATTTTTAAAGTTTGTCCAGACTTTTGGATCACCCGGTATAAGTATATTAATTTTGCATGGATCAACACATATTTTACAGTTTAAGAGAGGATTCCGTCGTGGGCAGGACTTATTTTTACACATTACATAGCTGCCAATTTTTCCGATTCTTGGACCCGGAAAAATTTAATAGAAATTTTTGCCATATTTAATCTGCAGATTTCGTTGCTATGAAATGGTAAAATTTACTGTAACTTTTTTTCCGGGCCGAAAAAGCAGAAGATGTTGGCAACTATGACATTATAAAGTATTTTTAACCCTTAAATGCATATTGTATCATTTTCGATACCATAAGTGTTCCCGATTTATTGGTGGTTTTATTCACATATTCCGTATTCTCACCAGAAATTTAAAAGAGCAATTTTCACTTCACTTAATGACAGACCATTCGTAATTAAATAAAGAAAAATTTACTATTTAGATTTTTCTGGTATGAATTCTGATTCTTTGAAGTGCGCATTTTTTGGAACGCGTTCTAACCTATGCATTTAAGGGTTAATTTTGCTTTATTTTAATAAGCCTAGAAAACTATTATTCTTCAAGAAGAGTGATTTTTAATGTTTAATTCTAGAATAATGACAATTTAACCCTTTCCACTCAGTTTTTTCCGCTGCGGAGACATCATCTTTCATTCCAAAATTTGTTTGTGGCACCAGTAATAAAGGAACAAATTTTTTCTTATTTAATCAGAGAATTTTTTTAATTGTTCTCTTCAAGGAAAGTTCTTTAAAAAAAATGGTGCTAATCAAATAAAATTTGTGTAAGAGGCACCGGAGTCCAAAGGGTCAAAAATGCATTTTTTGCAAACATTTTTGGGTGAGGCAAAATTTTGCTGATTCTTGAACACACCAGGCCTCGCCAAGACAATGATTTTTATATGGCTGGTTCAAAACCGGGACTGAGAACTTTGACCCATTTTGATTTGAAAGATTGAAACCACTCCCAGCTTAATACAAAAAAAAAAAAAAAAAAAAAAAAAAAAAAAAAAAAAAGTTAGTCCCGGCACAACCCGATACTTCATAGAAAATTAAAGCCCGAGCCCGAATGAAATGAAATTATCGTAATTTCACGAGTATCCGCCGCATCATATAAGTCGATTTTTATTACCAGAATTTGCTTTAAATAAAATGTGGTTTATTTTTCCTTAGTATTAATTTGACTTCTTTTTTACAATAAAATTTCCAGTTTGAAAAAGTCTTAGCAGAGCCGCAGCCCATACGCGCAAAGCTGCAGTAGATACGTAACGTTTTGGAATCTGAAATATAAAAATAAATATTCATTGAATAAATTTTCTAGTTTTAAACGTTATTAAAATTAGTCAAATTAATAAATATATAATGAAAGATTAGTGGCCGGGAAAGGATAATGACCAAGCCCTGCCTGGCCTGAGCCTTCAGAAAAAGGTAAGATTCGGCCGAGTGCCGTGAATGAAAATCGATGCCGGCTTCAGACAAGAGCCCGATCCGTGAAGATCTCAGTCGTACAGTTTCAATTCCAGGCGACTATTTTTATATTCCAATTACACCACTATTTTTCAAAAATAGATTTCGTAGAACATTTCTCAAAGCGTCTGTAAAAAGTTTCTGTTTTGGAAAAATGGTGCGAGGTATCATTAAGGAATATTAACCAGTAATGGAAATTTTACGATATCCCCACTTTTTACACACGATTCTATATTCATTGTACAAACTTTAAGGATTGATGATGGTTATTGTAAGAATCATTTATTGTATAGGAATGTATGGGTGAAATTGAAGCGTTGAGGTGCAAACACCAGAGGATCAATTTGTCTCTTCTTTTCATTATTATTTATTTAAAAAATTCCTCATTCATACCGGAAAATTCCTATGCTATTCTTTTTTTTATTAAAGACATACGTTTCATTATTACATGAAGAAAAAATTCTTAGACGATTTGCGATGTGAAATACTATTTTTGAATTAAAAAATGTATTAAAAAAGGTATTTATGAAATCCCATCACTTTATCTAATAATGTTAATTGTCTACATCGGCATGACTACGCGGCAACTTTTAATTAGAATTAAAGAGCATCGCAGAGATATTAAACAGAATAAACAGAATACTGCTCTTTCTCGCTTCTACTTGGCGAACAAGGGTTGCCGTATTAACTTTGATGAGGCCAAAATCATAGTTCCGTGCAATAACCCAGTTCAAAATAAATTAAGAGAATCCATCGAAATCATTGCAAGAGAAAATAAACCATGTAATGGTAATTTATCCTACAATATACCAAAAATATGGCATAACATCATAAAATCTTAAATGTTTTATTTCGTTGCAATATTTTAATTTTTACTCACGTGTAAGTGGCAACATTTTAAAACGTTTAATTCATTTAGATTTATTTTAGCATATTCATTTAGATTCATTTAGATTTATAGCATATTTATTAGAAATATTATCTCTCGATCAAGATGCAAACTTAGTTCTTCCGTTATCATATTTTCCTGAAGACGCCCGCAGAAGACGGCGCGAAACGTTGATAGTTTTATTTTATTTTAATTGTACAAATGTAAATTAAAATTCTTGTTTTGTGCACCACTGAGCAATGTGTTGTATTTTAATAAATACATTCTTATTAGTTAAAAAACTCTATTCGTATTTCTTTTCTTATACTTCTTGTGTTCGAAAATTTGCCAGTTTTGCAATTTTTTTAAATTATTATTATTTAAAAATTTCGATTTTGTGACAGAAATTTTCAAAGGAGAATTTTTTTTATGTAATCATGATATTACTGTCTTATATAAAGAAATGGTAAAAGAATTTTCTGATATGAATGAAAATTTTTGAAATAAAATAAGGGTCCAAATTACCCACTGGTCGCACCTCAATGCGACACTCGCAAAGATGCATTCCTATACAATAAATGATTCTTGCTGCGTCTTGTACCAACCCTTAAAGTTTGTACCATGAATTTAGAATTCCCTGTGCGTACTCATTTGCCTATATCATTATAAAATCTTTAAATTCTCTTTTGTCAAATTCATATCCATTCTATTATCATAACGCCAGCAATAAAAACTAGTCAAATGTGGCAATCAAAAAATTTTTTCTGTCTAATGCATGTTAATACATCCTAAAAACTGCAGCACAGCAGAGCCACCGGTCAGGGGATTTCAATCAAAATTTATTTAGCAACAATTTATGTTAAATAATAAATAAATCTGAAGTTTGCTGAAAATCCTTCCGTTAACTTTGAGATAGAGCTATTGCAAAATCTTAAAAAGAAAATTTGGATAACAGCGTCACATATTAGGTGATGTACACCAAAAACTAATCAGGGTCAATTTTTCATAATATATAACTGAATCTGAAATCTGATGAAAATCCATGTCTTAGTCCTTGAGATACATTTATTGTGAAATCATGAAAAATGCTGCATAGCAGCGCCATCAATAGGGTGATTTACACCTAAACAACGTTAATCTATATCAAGGATTAACTGAATCTGAAAGTTTAGAAAATTTCTTGCATTGGGATAGAGTTCTTGGCACTATGACTTGAGCACTATAAGAGCACCACCTGTTAAGCGATTTGCACCAAAATATAATCAACACAATGATATACCAAGTACTAACTAAATATAAAGTTTTATGAAAATCCATGCACTAATTCTTGAGATATTGCTATTGAGGAAACTGTAGATAATGCACAATAGAAGCGCCACTTATTGAGTGATACACACCAAAAACTAATCAGATCTAGTTTATATCAAGCTTTCACAGAATCTAAAGTTTCGTGAAATTTTGTGCAGTTTTTGCGATACAGCTTTTGCAATAATCACGAATAATGCACCATGGCAGTGCCATCTATTGAGTTATTTACACCAAAAGGTAATCAGCACCATGTTATACCAAGCACTAACAAAATCTAAAGTTTTATCAAAATCATGCACAAGTTCTTGTTCCTAGTGTGGAAATTGTGAATAATGCAGCATAGTAGCACCACATGTTGAGATATGTACACCAAAAACTAATCAGATCTGGATTACATGAAGGTTTAACAGAACCTAAAGTTTTGTGAAATTCCGTGCATTAGTTCTTGAGATAGAGTACTCACAAAATTTCTGTAACATACAGACAGACTGAACGACTGACAGACGTTTTATAAAAATATGTTTTTCGGATTTTTAAACACCTAAAACGTCTAAATCCGACAAAAACCAGATTTAGAAAATTTTCACAAATCCACTACTTTCTTCTTGTAAAAATAGAAGAAAGTAATACTTGCGCATCTTAATATTTCGTACGCATACACATGCAAGTTATGAAACGCATTTTACAAAGAAAATCCTGAATAACAATGCCTTTGTTACTAACCCACACAAACTATTAAAGGAGTACATTTTTAGAAGGTAGAAAAATAATGACATCATTTCATTTTACTCAAAGCGAAACAACGAAAGGGAGATGTTGTGGGCGTGGCGACATATCAGAAGGCTCCTTTGGCGATAGCTAATACACACGAGAGTGTCTTTTGTAAAACGAATACCATGCCTTTGTGTAGGTATAGATTGAGTTATAAATAGTAATTGAGGAAACACAAATTCTATTGTAAAAAATGCAAGATAAGTAAGTAAAAGCTCCAATAATTTAAAAAATATAGAAATTGTATAGCTTCAGTATAATGACGACAGTTCATTTTTTTATGCATGGGAATAATCTCTTGGGGATGAGCGACATTTAAACGTGCAGCAAAAAAGCTTAAGAATCTTTGTTTATCGTCAGCAGTAAAATTTTATTGTAAAATTTGCCTTATTTTATAACAGCATTTTCTCGATTTAATAAGGCACACATTTCTGTTTTTAAAAACCGGTGAAAAAAAATTAAAAAATTCGTAAAAGGTTCCCGTTATGAAGGGGTTAACCTCCTCCAGCATGGACAAACTCTGTTAGTAAAATGAGAAATCATTGATTGATACCGGAATGCATAAACAATTTTTTTTATTATCAAAAATTCCTTAATTTAAGCTTTCACTATAAAAGCTAAAATTTATTAAAATATTTTTGGTGTCGTTTAAAACTTTGGAATAACAATTAGGTGTGCCTGGGAGTGGAACTCTTGTACCGTAAAGGATTAATAAAAACGAATGCAAATAATAATATATAATGAAAAATACTTAAGTTTATACAAGAAAGTAATAATATTCACTGCTTCACACTGCGCATCCCAGTATTTCGCACGCATACATACGCAAGTTATGAAATGCATTTGATAAAATAGTCAAAGAAAATCCTGAATAACAATGCGTTGTTACCCACACAAACTATTGAACGAGAACATTTTGAGAAGGTAGAAAAATAATGACATCATTTTATTTTACTCAAAGCCGAACAACGAAAGGGATACGTTGTGGGCGTGGCAACATATCAAAAGGCTCCTTCGGCGCTAGCTAATACACACGAAAGTGTATTTTATGAAAAGAATATTCTGTTTTTGTGTAGGTATAGATTGAGTTATAAATAATTGAGGAACCGCAAATTATATTGAAAGAAAGTAAGATAAGCAAGTAAAAGTTCTAATAATTAAAAAAAAAAAAAAAAAAAAAAATAGAAATTCTATAGCTGCAGTATAATGACGGCAGTTTATTTTTTTATTCGTAGGAATAATTTCTTGGGGATGAGCGACACATATACTTGTCGCAAAAAAGCTTAAGGATCTTTGCTTATCCTCACCAATAAAATTTTAGTGTAAAATTTGCCTTATTTAATATTAGCATTTTCTCGATTTAAAAAGGTACAAATTTCTGTTTTTAAAAACCGGTGAGAAAACATTAAAAATTTTGTAAAAGGTTCCTGTTACGAAGAGGTTGACCCTGTCCGGCATGGACAAGCTCTGTTCGCGAAATGAGAAATTATTGATTGATATCGGTATTTATAAACGATTTTTTTAATTATGAAGAATTCCTTAATTTATGCTTTCATTATAAAAGCAAAAATTTATTAAAACATTCTTGGTGCCGCTTAAAACTTTGGAATAAAAATTAGGTGTGCCTGGGTTGGAACCCTTGTACCGGAAAGAATTAATAAAAACGAATGCAAATGGTAATATATAAAGAAAAATACTTATGCTTATACAAGAAAGTAATAATATTTACTGCATTACACTGCGCATCTCAATATTTCGTACGCATACATACGCAAGTTATGAAATGCATTTAATAAAATAGTCAAAGAAAATCCTAAAAAAACAATGCGTTGTTACCCACACAAACTACAGAACAAGTACATTTTTAGAAGATAGAAAAATAATGACACCATTTCATTTTACTCAAAGCGAAACAACGAAAGAAATATGTTGTGAGCGTGGCAACATATCAAAAGGCTCCTTTGGCGATAGCTAATACACACGAAAGTGTCTTTTCAGAAAAGAATATTCTGTCTTTGTGCAGGTATAGATTGAGTTATAAATAATTGAGGAACCGCAAATTCTATTGTAAAAAAAGTAAGATAATTAAGTAAAAGCTCTAATAATTTTTAAAATTTAGAAATTCTATCGTTGCAGTATAATGACTAGTATGTTTCATTTTTTTACTTTCTTCTATCTTCAATAGAAGAAAGTATTGTAATCGAAATTTTTTTCGACTTTCGTTTTTCGAAGGATTTACACGTTTTAGGGCTCAGTGATTCCAAAAAACCTGTTTTTAGAAAATGTCTGTCTGTCCGTGTGTCTGTGTATGTGTCTGTGTGCATGTCGCCATTCTACCACCAAAAAGTGTATGAAGTTATACATAGAAATGAACCAAATTTTTTGTGAATGATTCTGGCTGCAGCAAGCAGATTGTCCTTCAGTTTTGAAATATTCCGCCGGGAGGGTGCGCTGCAATCGCGATTTTTGTGCCATTTTCAATATTGTACCGGCCAAAAGTATATGAAGTTATGCATCGAATTGAACCAATTTTTTTTTGTAAGTGGATGACTATGGCTAGTTGGCCTCCCTGAATTTGAAAAAAATTCGCCGAAAGGAGGCGCTGCAATCGCGATTTTTGTGCCATTTTCAATATTGTACCTACCAAAAGTATATGAAGTTATGTATCGAATTAAACCAAATTTTTTGTGTAAGTGTATGCTATGGCTAGTTAGTCCCCCCTGAAATTGAACAAAATCCGCCGGATGAGTGCACTGCAATTGCGATTTTTGTGCCATTTTATATATTGTACCGACGAAAAGTATATGAATTTATACAACGAATTGAACCAAATTTTCTTGTGTAAGCGTATGGTTGTGCCTAGTTGGTCCTCCCTGAATTTGAAAAAAATCAGCCGGAAGGGGGCGCTGCAGTATCCAATTTTATGCCATTTTCAATATTGCGCCACCTAAAAGTATATGAAGTTTGTCCTTGAACTGAACTAAAATTTTTGTATATAATTATTTTTTGGTAAGTCAAATAGGTCCCCCCTGAATTAAAATAAATCTGCCTATCATTCTATTGTTCACCGGCTCGTGTAGAGACGGAAATTCGTTTTTACTCCTATTAATTTATTGAAGCAGAAATTTAAGATGAAAACCAGAGTTCGTATGGTATTGAATTAAAATTATTAAAACATTAAAATGAGTAACTATTTTTTAAAAATATTAAAATGTACGTTTGAGATCAAAGAAAGTTTTAGCATTGGCACATCCAACTAGTTATGCATGGGATTAATCTTTTCTTGCAAAGGCAAATTCTGTTCGTAAAGTGAAAAATTACTGACTGACACCGGAATTTATAAACGACTTTTTTAAAAATTAAGAATTCTTTGGTATTAGCTCTCATTTTAAAAGCAAGATTCTATTAACCCTTTCCGGCACAGTGTGTCCAGTTCAGGATATCTTATTTCCAAAATTGATTATTGCACAAATAATAATATAATAAAAAAATTCTTTTACAATGAAAGCTTAAATTAAGGAATTCTTAATTTCTAAAACAGTCGTTTGTTAATTCCAGTGTCAGTCGATAATTTCTCCTTTTACTAACAGAATTTGTCCGTGCCAGAAAGGGATAAAGTAATCTTGGTGTCATTTACAACTTTGGAATTAAAACTGGTGTGCTGAAAGGATCAATAAAAACAAATGTAAATGGTAATATAAAATGGAAGTATTAATTAATAAGAATATATTTGTTAAAATACAACACATTGCTCAGTGGTGCACAAAACAAGAATTTTAATATACATTTGTACAATTAAAATAAAATAAAACTATCAACGTTTCGCGCCGTCTTCTGCGGGCGTCTTCAGGAAAATATGATAACGGAAGGACTAAGTTTGCATCTTGATCGAGAGATAATATTTCTAATAAAGAATACTGCCCAGTTAAACTGATGGCATTGAGCTCACAGGCTACAAATACTAATTGTACATTAAAGCCTTATATATTCAAGGGTTAATTCCGTTCGAAAAAAATTAAAAAAAGGAAACAGCTCTCCCCTTCCCTCTTTTTTTATACTTAATCATTGAACCTCCTATACTATCAAAGACATGCTTTATCATATAAAAAATCTATATCCAAAATTCAGAGCAAATGAGATAATTCTTAATAAAAACCCATTTAGCATTTATATAATTTAAAAAGAATTATCCCCCTCTTTTATACTTAACCATTAAACTTCCAAAACTATTCAGAGATTTGAACGAAATCTGAAAATTCTGCTTGAAAAACCCATTTATATAAATTAAGGGGGGGGGCATTAGAACCCCTGTTCCCCCTATTTATACTTATTCAATGAACACCTAATAACAGTCACGGAATCGCCTCATAAGAATGATCCTAATCTAAATTTTGAACGAAAACTTAATTCTGCATGAAAATCCCATTTATATCAACTAAGGGGAGGGGCACGAGCCCCCCGTTCCCCCTCTTATACATATCGAATGAACTCCAAAAACTAATCAGGGAAGCGCCTTGTCAGGATATACCTACATACAAAATTTCAAGTGGATCGGATATTTTTATAATGAGTTATCGCGTTACGCACGAACGAACGAACGAACGTACATACAGAACGGACGGGCACATAAGCTCTCAGGCTATGATAGCCTGTGAGCTAATAAATTAAAATCTAAATGAATTAAAAGTTTAAAAATGTTGCCACTTACACGTGAGTAAAAATTAAAATATTGCAACGAAATAAAATTTTATGATTTTATGATGTTATGCCATAAAATTGAAGCTTTATCCAACTTTACCTCCTAATTTATCCTACAATATACCAAAATTCATTTAGATTTTAATTTATTAGAAATATTATCTCTCGATCAAGATGCAAACTTAGTCCTTCCGTTATCATATTTTCCTGAAAACGCCCGCAGAAGACGGCGCGAAACGTTGATAGTTTTATTTTATTTTAATTGTACAAATGTATATTAAAATTCTTGTTTTGTGCACCGCTGAGCAATCTGTTGTATTTTAATAAATACATTCTTATTAGTTAAATTTTATGGTGCAACTGTACTGTATAAATTTATGGAAGTATTAATGTTTATACAAGACAGAGCAAGTAACGAAAAATATAATAAATTATAAATAATAGAGGAACTGCAAATTCTATTAAAAGAAAGTAAGATAAGTAAAAGCTATAATTAAAGTAAAGCTATAATTAGAGCTATATTTTAAATTTCAGAGATGCTTTTGTTACAGCATAATGATGACTATTTATTTTTTTTATACCTGGGATTGATAAAAATGAATGTAAATTGTAAAATGGGTACATGTATAATGAAAGTAAGTTTGTTTTTGCAAGGGTACAAGAAACGACAAACATAATAAATTATAAATAATTGAGCAATCGCAATCTCTATTGTAAGAAAGTTATGTATTTATTAAAGAATAAGTTGTTTTAAAAGAAATATTAAACGAAATCCTCTGTGAAATCTGTGATCACACTTTATTTTTTTCGAACTTGGTTGCAGATATTTTTTATAAAGTTGCTTTCAGTTTCAAAACCAATACGAAAATGAAAGTATCATTACAAAAAATATCAGTAACCAAAATCGAAGGAAAAGGGAGGCGGTCTAGAAATGCACATCAGCTATCCAACTCAAAAATAAATAAATAAATAAAATAAAATAAAAATTCTGAAATACAAACTAAATACTAGAAAATAACTTCCCCATACGATTAGCATTAGATCATGGGCGCAACTAATGCACGTATTTTTATTAAACTTCAGATTCAGTTAATCATTAGCATGACTTGGTGTTCTTTACATTTTGGTGTAAATCGTCCAACATGTGGTGCTGCTATGCTGCATTCTCACGATTTTCGCAATAGCTTTAACTTAAGTATTAATGCACAGATTTTCGTCAAACTTTAGATGCAGTTAGATGTTGACATACGTTGTTGCAGAATAGGTAAATCGCCCAACAAGTGACTCTGCTATGCTGCATTTTGCCTTATTTAACCCTTTCCGGCACACTGTGCCCGATATGGGATACCTAATTTTAATTCCAAACTTGCAAATGGCACCAATAATATTTTAGTAACATTTTGCCTTTACAACAAAAGCTTAAGTTAGGGGTTTCACAACATCTAAAAGGTTCGTTTGTGAATTCCGGTGTCAGTCGATAATTTCTCATTTTACAATAGATTTTGCCCGTGCCGGAAAGGGTTAAGTAATTTTAGCGGTAGTCATATCTCAAGAACTAACGCACGTAATTTCACTTCATTAGAATCCCTTTGATAAACAAGGGTTGCATTTAATTTAGGGTCTGTGATAGTGAATATTAAAGTATTAATATGCATAAGATAGAAGAAAGTTTTGGAATCGCCACATCCAACAAGTTCATTTCTGGCACGAATATGGATTTTCTTATTATAAATGATTGCCAAACTGGCTACTTTGGTTTTGGGGTAGTCATAGTTTGGTATAGTAATAGAATTATGATGTAATTTTGGTATATTCATTGATATTGGAAAAATTTTTACATAATACACTAAACTCGCATTTTTAACTCTTTTTGAGGCATGACACTTTTATTTGAAAAATGCATAAATGAGTGGTCTACACCAGAAATTATAAACAGATACATTTGAAATAAAGTAAAAGCATTAGTTCGCTTACTTGATTATCCTACTGGAGCACCGACCAAAGAATAGCATAGGATTGTAACGCTCCGGCTGAAAATCCCTGCTTCAATCAAAGATGCTGCAGATAAAAAAAGAAAGCGGCCGAAACAACAGGCTGAAAATAACACATTGTCAGATGTGCTTACATCAGTAAATCATAATGATGTTGCAAAACAAATGATGCAGCTTTCATCATTATAATAAAAATATAAATATATATAACAATAGTGAGTTAGAGTATGTAGCATAATGTTGAGCTCAATTTTAATGCAATATCTGAAACCCACAAAATGTTTGTAGTAAATCACTTCAAACATTTGCACAAGTAAAATTGTCAAAATATCTACCAAATAAATGGATACTCCCTATAAAGTGTATTTTGTATCGAACACAGTTTTCTATAGTTTGATCGAGTGAAAAGAACGTTTTGAATGTCCCTTCAGTTTCGGTTGAATTTAAAAAGTATAAGGCATTAACTAACAATGCCCAAACAAATAATGTTGTATACTTCCTACACTACCGCAGTTGCACCTGTATATCAGGCGCTTTCCTATTCTGGAAATGCTCCATGTGAGGAAAGAAAATATTCTATCACTTGGTGTCGAATGTTGCGAGTATATTTAATACTCATTAGGTTGCTGGTTCAATTAATAGTACTAATAATACTTAAAAATTCTTTATATACAAATTATTTACGCATTATTTACATTTCGAATAAAAATACAGATCCAGCGAACACACGATAGGTCCGCTAAGATCGCTGAAACCAAAACAATAACAAACGATATTCCAATGTTGCCAAAACGGCAAACCTAAAGTACAGTAGAATGCGCCAAGGAGACGCGCGGCATCCAAGGTTATGGTGAAGCCGTTACAAAAGAATGCGCCATGGAGACGCGATATACAAGATTATGGTGAAGCCGTAACAGCTGGGAATCAGACAGAAATAAATCAACTATGTTCACGTACTTAACCCTTTGGGGATGAGCGTCACGTATGCGTGCCGCAAAAAGGCTTAAAAACCCGTGTTTATCCCCACCAGTAAAATTTTACAGTAAAATTTGCTTTGTTTGATTGGAGCATTTCTTCGATTTAAAAAAAAAATCAAATTTCTGTTTTTAAAAACCGGTGATAAACATTAAAAATTTCATAAAACTTCTTCCCTCGCGAAAAGTTTAATAATAGGAAAATTTTTGTTACAATATTCTGGTGTCAATGTGGCATTTACGAATAAAATTAGGTGATCCAAAAGCGAACCACCGCCCTTAACCACTTAATCGTCGCGCCCGAGACATTCACGGGCTGTAAGCTTCACGGCTTTTATTGACACTTGTTTGATTCCCATCAATTTTATAAAATAGCGTAATTGGTTTTATTCTGGTATCATTTTGCTTGGCATTAAATAAGATGATTTTTTTTTTAAAGTGGTGGCAATAATGAATTTGAATTATTAAACCGTAATTTAATGCGATCATAAAGTGGTTAAAAGGGTAAATGCATTAATTCTTTTTTTACAAAAATTATGATTCCATCGTAAAAAGGATATCTGCAGAAACAACACTTTGTAACAAATAAATCTCAAAGATGCTAACTCACATTTTATATATTAGACAGATAGACAAAGATTTTCAAAAGATCTGTCGAACATTTATATTATAGATTGTTCTATAAAGCTGATTTCCAACAGGCTTATCATGGATTATCTGTTTTGTGAAGGAAACAATACTTTTCTGGAATGAAATAAATTATTCCCGCATAATCTTAGATGTAGTAGTAGGAATAGATCAGATAATCTGTTTTATTCAAGTGTCATGAAAGAAATTAGAAAATATACTTTTATTTTCCAATTTCATTCTATATTTTATTGTGTTCTTTTTAGAAAAACATATTGGATCATCCGGAAAATTCTGTGGTATTCGTCTGTTGAGATAATGTTTAAAATAATAAGGTGACACCGGAAATTTTGAACAAAGTTATTACAAATAAGTATAAGAGTTTTTTAGGAAGTCCATGACACTACTAGCTTGTTCTTGTTACGTATATCATAAAAACAAATTTTTATACCGAAAATTTCGATGAAAATGTGGTATTTGTGGATTTAAATTTCATCAAAAAACCCACAGAATTTTCCGGATCACCTAATCCTAATGTATGCAATTACAGCATGGCGAGTGGTAAAAGAAAAACAAAATCAACAATAATGTGAAATACCAGTATTTTTTACGAAAAATTCACTTTCTTTGATAACTTTATATTGTCTCAAGTATTTCCTTTAAGAAAATACAGGTAGTTTCTTTTTTTCTGACCACTTGCCATCCTGAATAATGTCGTAACAATTGTCTAAGAAAACTACCTGCTGAAACAAGTACATCTCAAGAATGTGTCCTAATATTTTATTTATTAGACCGTTAGATAAAGATTTAAAAATATTTTCTGAATCATATTCATTACTCTGCAATGCTGATCTTCAACAGATTTATCGAGGATTTTGTTATTTTGGAAGATACAGGCCTTTTCTAGAATGAAAGAAATTATTCTCGAATAATATTAGACACAATAGGAAAAGTCTTAGAAATTTCTTTATTCGGTCGTCATGAAAGAAATTGAAAACTATGCTTTCATAGTCCATAAAAATTCTATATTTTAGTTTGTTCTTTTTTTAAAATATATGTAATTATTATGTAGTAAAAACGCTAACTGAAAAAATTGCGCGCTGTAAAACATACATACCAAGAATACTCACCACTACTTTATTTATTAAACACAGAGATAAAACAAAATTAAAAATAGTTTCGGAATCTGATTCACAATTCTCCAAAGTGATCTGCAAACATTTACTAAGGATTTAGCTATTAGGACAAATACA
The DNA here is from genome assembly GCA_964019185.1 of Maratus speculifer. Lineage (NCBI taxonomy): Eukaryota > Metazoa > Arthropoda > Arachnida > Araneae > Salticidae > Maratus > Maratus speculifer. The sequence continues at coordinate 140,741,921 of OZ025302.1, read as the reverse complement.
AACCTTTTTTAGAATGAAAGAAATAATTCTCGGATAATCTTGCATGGAATAGTAATAGAGAAATTGTTTTATTCTGGTGCGACATAAAATACACATAAATGGTAAATTTTTTTCTTAGTATTTTTGAAAAAATATAATTTTATCTTGAAAAAGATATCTGAAAAGAAAGTCATTCTTAAAAACGAATTCGTATAAAATGTACCAACTATTATTTAATTTATTAGACAGCGAGATAAAGAGTTTTTATTATTTTCAGAGTTGGAAATGTTAATGTGGAAAATCTTTGTCTAATTCATTTACCTTAGATAAAAACAGTTAAAAAGCAAACAGATTTAAGAAAAACGTAACTTAATCTCAAATACGCATAAATACAATATATAGTCATTTTTTATGTATGATGATAGAATTTACAAAACTGCTTTTCATGGTACATTAAATTAGTAGTTCGTAGTCCTTCTTTTTTGCAAACGTTGGATTTACAACACATGTGAATCGATCTGAAAAATCTCGGCTGATAAATAAATACGTGGGTCATCCAGAAATTAAGTCTCTCATGGCATGTATAAAGTAATAAGACATAAGTACCTGGAATATTTATTACAAAAGATACAGAAATACGGATAGACCATGTAAAGATGCTGGGCAAGTTAAAAAAAGAAACTCCTTAACTTATAAACTATTGGAAATAAAATTTTGAAACTTGACATGCATAATTAAAATCAATAAACATGTGTATTAGAATTTTTACCAATTCGATCCCTAAAGAGGGAAAAGGATCGATTTTTCCCCAAGTACCCTCTATTTTTGAAAGAAATTGCAAAAACACTGCTTATAGTTAAACTAAGACCATTAAGTTTAACGCTACTTATATTTGATGTTTACTCAATTATAGATTATTTTCCTATAAATAAATTAGTATCAACTTCGACCATTAATATTTGATGAAAATAACTAATGGTAGAATTACCGCAATAACGCCGAATTTTGGCAAACTTGACGAAATATCACCTATTTCGCTAGAAAAAATAGGTTTCCACTTATCAAGCCAAAATACAAGAGCTGGCTTGTTCTGCGAAATTCCCATTTAAATCCATATTTTTACATTTTTTGTCAGCATTAGTAAATACATGCTTAATTTTTAAACGTTTATAATTATTACATTTTATTCTTTTTATAATACCCTTTCAGAGAAATAATTTTTGACATATATTACAATTTTAAGAGAAATCTGCCACAATGACAACATTTTGTGTATGCTGATTTGTATAAGGGATTAAATAACTGATCGGCTGAGTTAGCCATGAATAAAACGAGTGATAAAATGTGGTTTTAGAAAAAAAATTAATATCGGCCAATTTTAGATAAAACAGGAATTTTCAGCAAAAATTGTTTTATTTAGATTTTTTTAAATTCGGAAAATACATTGAAAAATATATTTCATTCGATCCGATTTCCATTTGAAAGTTGAAATACGGGTGGAATTAATTCAAATCAGAAATCTTTTAACTCTTTCCGGCGTGGGCAAATTCTGTTCATAAAGTGAGAAGTTATTGACTGACACCGGAATTTATAACTGACTTTTTTTAGAAATTATGAACCGCTTAACATCACTTTTCATTGTAAAAGCAAGATTTTGTTAAAAAATTCGTAAGAATTAAAATTAGGTGTGTCCAGAAAGGGACCAAAGTTCCGGAAAGGTTTAAGGGGGCTCAGGGGTTGAAAACATTTCAAAAAATCGAATTTTTTATGATCTAGTTCGATTATTCAAATAATTCTTAACTCAATGCAAAAAACCGCATAAAAATATTTGCATTTTTAACGGAGTTATAAGCGTTGTATGTATCAACACTTACATAGCCGCATCCATGTAATTTCAACTTTAACTCGTGTTTTCTCAAAACTTGATTTTTGACGACTAACACCAAGATTAAAAAAAACTATTTAATGGAATGGTTTAATTTTTTTTTGAATGCATATAACATCATAATCTAGATTATGAATTAAGGATATAACTATCACTTAATAAAAACAGTATTAAAAAATCTCTCAAAGTTGAAAATTTAAAAAAAAACCTAAAAAATACAACTTTTTTTCCATTAAAAATACTCAAAATATTAAACTATCTAAAATATATTAATTTATAATCTAGATAATGATGTTATATGTATGTAAAAGAAATTAAGCCATTCCATCAAATAGTTTTTTTTTAATCTTGGTGTTAGTCGTCAAAAATCAAGTTTTGAGAAAACGCGACTTAAAGTTGAAATTATATGGATGCGGCTATGAAAGTGTTGATACATAAATGCTTATAACTCCGTTAAAAATGCAAATATTTTTATGCGATTTTTTGCATTGAGTTAAGAATTAAATGAATAATCAAATTAGATCATAAAAAAATCGATTTTTTGAAAAGTTTTCAACCCCTGAGCCCCGCTAAATTAAAAAATGTATGAAAATGTTAAATACTAGACTCATATTAATCAAATATGATAGGCGGGCGAACAACTACTTAAAAATACCTTAACATAGTTCGAGTATCGTTATTTTCCAGGTAAAATACTAGCATTTTTTTAAACAGAAAAATAAATATAGCTCAAAAGTGCGAAATTCTGTCTCATTTAATCAGAGATTTTTTTTAAGAGCCCAGTGTACTCGGGGGAAAAGACCCGGATGATAATGTTAAGTCTATGGGGGCATTCTTTTCAAATATCTCACTCAAATTTTAAAGTTTTTACAAGACTTTTTTTGCATAGGATAGCTGAGGGCGATCTACAACCGGGCTAGTTTTTATTTTTTCAGATTTAAAAAAAAATACTTTAACTTTCGAAATCGGTTAGAACCGGTTCTAAAATTGAAACTATCATAATATAAAAAATACGTAACCAAAATCGAAAAAGTAAAAACTAGCCCGGTTGTGGATCGTCCTCAGCTATCCTATGCAAAAAAAGTCATGTAAAAATATTAAAATTTGAACGAGATATTTGAAAAGAACGCCCCCATAGACTACTACAGTTTCTGGTTATCACCAAAGCAAACCGAAATAAATTTTTAACAGAAAATTTCTCCTTATTTTAGTGGCAAATTCATGAAAAATTTCTTTCATAAATATGATAAACATTTTTTTTTCGTTTTTACTGATGGATGTTAGCTCGGGTATTATAAACTCCTTTACTGACACTAACAAGAGATTGTTTAGGTTCTCAAAGTATGGTTAAAATGCAGGCCTGATCACCTGAATAGGTTTTTGACCATAATTGAAACTGAATTCTGCTTTTGAAAGAAGTGCTTAAATGTGAATTCATTCCTTTTCAAATTTACTGGTGGAGTTTACGTGGAACTATTATGAAAAATTAACTGACATATCCTTAACACGTTGAATGTCAAATCAGTCCCTGATGACTTACAGTCTAAAATATGATGTAAGACTTAAATAACTATATGGTTATTTAACATTTACTTAACTTTTATTTATTACAGGATTATAGTTCCTTAATAATTTTTATAACAACTTATTTTTTTGTACTTTTATAGCATATTTTACACTGTCAGTGACCGATGATTGACGCGGCCTAATCGGAAAGTTCAGTGTCAGTCACCGTGACATTCAACGTGCTAGAATGGCGAAGCTTAAACTGTAACCGCTTTCGCACGGGTCCATTAACCCTTTAACGTTCATTGATTTCTCTACGAAACCACAAAATTTTAATTCCGATATGCAACACCGACACCGGAATTTTAATTTTAAAAATCCATCTTATTATATATGTGAAAGATCACTTTCCCTTATTTACAAATATATTTGTTCGCAATTACCGCTGTCACTCATTTAATTCAACATCTTGGCAATGAAAATGTTTTGTCCGTTAGAGAGTTAACTTAGTGACAAACTTCAACCAGTAAATTTATCCAGAAAATTTCTCTTTTTTCAAATGCTTCATTAATGGGATATTACAATAAAAAATAATAGCAAAAGCTGACATTCATTATTATTTGTTAGAGTTTACTTCGGCGGTGCTAGTTCCGCTACATTGTGTGGACTAAGGCAGCCTCCTGTCAGTGTTTTAAACACTAGAAAGGCGGGATTTTTTATTCAAGTTTTATAAAAATATTTAATACCAGAATTTATACTTAAATCTGTTTAAATTATTTAATTAACCATTTTGTTAACCTTAGTATCTTTTAATAATTTAATTCCCATGATGAAACACGTTCTAGAAATTATGTAGTTCAGAAAATCTGACATTACACCAGAAAATTTTAATAGTTAATTTCGTTTTGTGTAAATACAGAATGTTCTGTTACTAATTAAAGCAAATATTGTTGTTTAAATCGCTGGTGGGAATTAAGATATACGAATTAAAATATTTCAAAATATATCGAGCGGTTTGGGATCCAGAGGGCTTAATTTTTTTTTGTAAAGAAATTTATGGCTCAAACCGCAATGTACTCATTTGTTGGGGCCAGAATGGCTACCTCGCTGTCATTCTAGTGCTAATAAAATTTTAAAACTTGGGCAAACTAACACCAGGAAAGAAAAAAAAATACAGAATTTTTTTACAATATTTTTGAGAGAAATTTCCATCAAGAAAGCATTAAAATAGCAGCAATTGACTATAGCAGTTGACTCAGTTGACGATTATAGCAGTTGACTCATAAGTTTACCATTTTGTTTCCAATGGGCGAAAATTTTTTTCCAAGCCCAAACTAGCACTCTGATTGGTTGTTGCTCTCGGCACTGTTTTCACGTAACTTGGCGATAACCATACTTGGCGAAAAATACTTCTATTATCTTGAGTTATTTTATAAAATGGCTAATGCTTTACTTATTAATAAACTGGAAAAGTTACTTTGTACTCGGTTCGGAAGGAAATCAAAGTCCTCGACGGAAGCATCTATCGCTACGCCAAGTATGATTATCGCCAAGTTACATGAAAACAGTGCCGAGAGCAACAACCAATCAGAGTGCGAGCTTGGCCTTGGAACGACGAAGGTGCTTAGCGAAAAAAATTACGTTCCAAGAGTATGAAAGCATGGCGGATTCAAAGCTGGAAAACATAATGGTAAACTTAATAGTTTATCGCTAAAATCGTGTTTTTAGATATTTTCCATCAAGATTTTACTAGGCAAACCGATTGAATTTTAATACGTGAATCGAGATTTAACTAATCCTAGATTTTCTTCCGTGAACTCGATGAGGTGATTACATTTCAACATTTTAGCAAAAACAGTATTTTGCCTCAGAAAAGTAATCTGATAAAAGTTTGATAAATTTTTTAAAACTGTATTTTAAAAATATAATATTTAATGAAATAAGTTGTTTTCCTAAATTAAAATCTTCTTTCTGTCTGTAGTTTGAAATCTCTGCTCAATATTTTAACAGTGGAAATAAAAAATAAAAATTCGTTGACTTTGATCCATGTTCAGTTCAAATATTAGTCATATTTCAATTCGAATAATTTTTTTTAATAATTTATAACTATCCATGTCATTTTACTGCTAAAAGTGGGTAAAAAGAGCTTTTTTCGAAATTGAATTTTTCCTAAAGCCATACATTTAAATTCATATAAATTTTGTTATTCTACGCAACGCTACATTTCTTTCAGACCATCTATATTTTTAACTAATTCTTTTTTACTTTAAAATCAGTTTTTCCTCGATTTTATTTCACTGCATGCTCTTCATCTTACATGTACCCCCCCCCCCCCATTTTACTTTTATAATATTTTACGATTGATATAGTTTAACTGTAGAGAATTTATATGCTTCTAAATTTTTATTAGAAGCTTTTTATTATCATTGAAATATAGGACTGAATAACATTTTTTCTTTCCTGCATCGAAATAAATTTTCTTTCGAGATAATTTCTATGTTTTTGTAATGTTTCTATTTTTTTTTCTATTTAAAAGGAGGTTAAAATATTTTTAAATATTCCTCGATGCTTCATTTAAAAAACGATTATGTAACTCCATTTGCTTGTCAATTTATTTATCTTGAATTCGGATATCAGTTTTTCAAACATTCAATAATTGTACTAAAGTAAATTTTTATGGAGGTTTTTTTTTTTTTTTTTTTTTTTTTTTTTTTTTTTTTTTTTGTCAGAACTTTATTTTTAACTATTTTTTTTACTTCAAAATAGTTCTTCGGCGAGTTTATTTGATTACATAATACTTATCTTACATATTTTTCCTCCATTTTACTTTTATATTATTTAACCCATTCGTGCTCAGCATCTTTTGCGTAAATTTTATTTGGTTGGCACCACTATTTTTAGAAGATTTCAGTTTAGTTTATTAATCGCGAAAATGCATCATTTAAATAAAATAATTATTGTTTATCTTTTTTTACCGGTATCAAAAACAGTGCTGAATGCACCTTTTGAAGCGTCCCTAAAAAGGGACGCTAGGCACTAATGGGTTAACTTTACAGAATTTATATGATTGTAAATTTCTATTAGAAGCTTTTAATCATCATAAAAACATAGGGCTGAATAATACTTTTTTTCCCTGTGTCAAAATATTTTTTCTTATATTCTTTCTATGTTCTTGTAATGTTTACACAAATTTTTTATTTAGAAAAAGGTTAAAATATTCCTTGATATTTTATGTAAAAATTTTATGTAAAAAACAAACGATTATGTGTTTCCATTTGCCAGCTTACTTTTCTGTTGAACTACGCAATCAGTTTTTTCAAACATTTGACATTTGTATTAATTGTTAAATATTATGACAGTTTTTTCTGAGATATTCTCTACTTGTAATTAATTATTTTTATTCCTAAATCAGTTCTTACTTGATTTCATATGGCAAAATTGCCAGATTAGCATTTTTTTTTATTTTAAATTTTTTAATTTTTTATGTACACCAGAAGTTTTATGAAACTTTTTTCTTTATATTTAAACAACATTTTTGTAACTGCTCGAAATAAAAGTTAAAGTTTTACATACTTTTGGTATGTAAACTAATTTTTTTAATTTTTAAAAAATGGCCAATCTGGCAACCCTATTCTAAGACTGCATATCACTTCTCTTGTATTTTATCCCCATTTTACATTCAAATTATTTTACTTTTGAACTACACATAATCGTACAATATTTATAGGTTGACATTTTTTATTAGAAGCATTTTATCATAAGAAAATATCAGAATATCACATAAGACGGAATAATATTTTGATTTTTTGTATTTAAAAATATTTTGTTTTAATGTAGTTTTTACATTTTCTAATGTTTCTAATAGTTTCGTTATTTAAAAGAATGTTAAAATATTTTATATTTTATTTGATACAAAAGATTATGATTTTCCATTTCAAAGTCAAATTACTTTTATGTTAGACTACGAAATTAGTTTTTTCAAACTTTCGATATTTTAGTTTTTGTAAAATTTTATGAAAGTTTTTTATATATAAAAGGAAATAAGATATCTTTTTTGAGAAATTTTTAACGAACTTTAATCTTTAAATTGATAAAACAATTCTATTCAGCACATTGAAAATCTACTAAAAGGAAAATGACTGTTTTCTTTTTATTTAATCGCATTTACAACGATTATAAATGCTAGACTGTTTTCTTCAAAAGAAATAAATAAACATTTATTTTTAATTATATATTTCCGTAGAAAACTATTTTATTGTTACCGTTTTAATTTTAATTTATAATCTCATGAATTTTCTTTCTTGATTTTTATAATAATAAAGGAATTGTTAAAAACTGCACTATGCAGACTATCTGTTTAAAGAAAAAAAAATTATCATTAAAGAAAAAAATTTTTTAAAGAGATTTAAAAAAAATTTCATTAAAGAGATAAAAAAAAAATCTTTAGAGATATAATTTTTTTTCCATTACAAATTACTTTTTCTTTTTTATTACTAAACCTTCGCTTCATATTTAAACAACGAAAATTTCAACAACAGTTTTTGCCGAAGATATATCGACCATTGCGCAATGCTAACGATGTTTTTCTTTCAATATAAATGATAATATTTGCAGTAAATTATGATATGAAACGTCATCGTTGTCGCAAAAAAGAAAAAAAAATGTTGCGATATATTTTCTCCGTATTTCAATTTTCCTAAAGTAGGATATTTGAATTCATTTAGATTTCATTTTTCTGCTTAACGGAATGCTTTTTCCAAACCATATATAGTTATGACTATTTCCGGCTTCTTTTAAATATGCTTTTCCGAGTTTTTATATGTCTGGGCATCACAAATTTCTTATTTGCCAATTTTATTAAAAACTTTTTTTCACAGAGAAATCAGTTAAAAATTTTTAAAGTTGAGGACCGAATATTTTATTGGTGAGAGTTTAATAAAAAAATGCAATGGTTCAAAAGTAGTATTTTTTTTCGTTGAAATGAATGCTATTTCATGTTGATTTTGAAAATTTTTGTAACGCTATTTAAAGTTTTGTTGTATAGAGGATTAATATTTTCAATATTTTATTAGTAAAGAATATGAAATTTTTGGGTAGGACACCAGATACAGATTTTTCATATTTCCATGTTATTTTATTTTTTACATTCTTCTCTCTTTACAAGAAGAAAGTATTGGATTCGTGAAAAATTTCGAAATCCGGTTTTCGACGGATTTATGCGTTTTAAGGGTCAGATAACCCGAAAAACATGTTTTTACAAAATGTCTGTCTGTGAGTTTGTGAGTCTGTCTGTCTGTGTCAAAAATTTTGTGGGCGCTCTATCTCAAGAACTAATGCATTGATATTCACACAACATTAGATTCAACTAGACCTTGATATAATCTAGATCCGATTAGTTTTTTATGTATATCGCTCAACAGTTAGCACTGCTATGCTGCATTATCTCGAGAACGATTACATAGATTTTCATAAAACTTTAGATTTAGTTAGTACTTAATGTAACATGGTGTTGATTATGTTGGGGTGCAAATCGCTCAAAAGTTGGTGCTGCCATGGTGCATACTTGTGATTATCGCAGTAACTCGATTATTGTGAGACATTTATATAAACTAAATCTAATTATTTTTGGTGTATATCGCTCAACAGGTAACGCTGCTATGCTGCATTATTTACAATTTCCACAATAGCGATTTCTCATTGCACTATTGCACAGATTTTCATAAAACTTTATACTTAGTTAGTACTTGATATAGCATGGTGCTGATTACGTTTTGGTGCAAATCGTTCAACAGGTGGCGCTACCATGGTGCATTATTCGTGCTTATTGCAATAACTCTCCCTCAAGAGCAAATGCACGAAATTTTATGAATCTTCAGATTCAGTTATTCCCTGATATAGATTAATGTTGTTTAGTTTTTGATGTAAATCGCCCTACAGATAAAGCTGCTATGCTGCATTGTTCACGATTTCGCTGTAAATGTATCTCAAGAACTAATGTATGAATTTTCATCAAACTTCAGATTCAGCAACTACTTGATTAAAAATTGATCCTGATTAGTTTTTGACGTACATCACCCAACATGCGATGTTGTTATACAGTTTTTTTTTCTTTTAGATTTTGCAATATTTTTGTCTCAAAAACTAATGCACTGATTTTCATCAAACTTCAGAATCAGATATAAGTTTACATAATTTGTTGCTAACTAGATTTTGGTTTAAAAACCTTACATGTGGCATTGCTAAACTGCATTTTTCAGGAAGTATTAACATGCATAAGATAGAAGAAATTTTTGGTATTGCGACATCTGACTAGTTTTACTTGTTCTCCATAGTGTAAATAATATTTTTGTGCATGGATTTAATATTCAAGTTCATAGCTTTGTCTTAAAAAATATTTAAATTGAGAGTTTTTTGAATTTACTCCATTTTTAATATACACGAGAAAAAAAAAATCATATCAATTGTAAATCCTATACATCTAAAAATTCATGCACAGTTTTATGTAGTGTATTCTAATGAATGCTGAAAAAAATTGAAACAAAAATACTCATATTTATAAAAATAGTAGGGATTTTTAAAAAGTTATTTAAAAATATATGTATTTAAATTTTAGTAAAATAGGCTGTTCTACAACATTTTTTTTTTTTTTTTTTTTTTTTTTTTTTTTTTTTTTTTTCGTATTAAGTATTATGCCACCACATCTCGTTACAGTATTATTCAAAATTGAAAAGATAGTTTCAAAGGTATCGCGTCCCCTTAACCCATTTTAGGCCAAGCACAGAAATTTTATAAAATGTAGCATTATTTTTATTGAAATATGCTTAAATTACATACATTAAGACACAAAAAAAGATTCGTGCATGAAAAATAATATTTTATATAAAAAATAATATTTTATATAATAATATAAAATATTATTTCTTATAATGAATAATATGAATATGAATAATATTTTTATGACTTTTGTTTTATTCTTATTTCATATACAGAATTTGCAACTTTAATCTATTTTAAAAGCATATAATTCATTTCAATTGGAATAATAATATATATTTAAAAAGTCGAATTTGTCAAAGGCGTTTCAAATTAAAACTCTAGCGTATTTTGAAAATTTTTTAAGAGAAAGTGTTTACTCCAATTGAATTACTAATATTTTATGGATGTCTTCAAAAGCCTTAAAAAATAGAAGAAAAATAAAATTCTTGAAAAAAATGTGTCAGAGTGTTAAAAAAAAATATTTATCGAAATGTTTCGTATACGAACCTTTGGCCGAAAATGGGTTAATCATATTAAAAATTCATGGACAGCTGTACGCAGCTTTCTTGAGATAAATGCTTTATTTATATTAAACGAAAAACATACTTTTCAAACAAAAATTATTGCTGGCATGGATGAGATTTCAGCGTTTTTGCACACCAGTATTATGTTAAAGAAAATATTATTTCGTTTATTGGGATCATTTTGGCGATTTAACAGAACAACATTTCCTCTAAAATAACACTGGTGTTCAGAAACGCGGAAATCTCATCCCTATGATGTGTATGGTTAAATAAATGTTTTAAACTATTAACGCTAGAACGCCGGGAAGGTGTCAATTTGATATCGATCACTGGACAAATTGTCGATTCGAACCAGAAAAATATTCAAGAAATAAGTTATATATCAGTTGCAATGAAATAAACTATTCAAATAAATTGAAAAATTTCAAATTCTTCTTCTGGTTAATATATTTTATAAAACGTCTGTAAAATTTCCCGGCGTTTTATTGTTAAAATCTATCTCAGTTTTTAGATTAATCAATTTCCACATTTAAATTTTCCCTGTCATTACTACATTTTGTCAACTATATTTAACAGCATAAATTTCAACTATCGCGGTCGTCGCATATTTAATGTTATTCCGTTTTGCAATACAAAAGATAAAATTTCGCAGAATTATTGCCTTCAACGTCATATTTGTCATAAAAGAATTTTTTACGATAGTTCTACTGTCTACTTGGTATAACATTTTTCTCGAAGCAGACTATTAAGTTCATTTCAATTGCATTTTCCTCTACAGCATAATAATTTATCTAGACCATATCTATTCTAGAACCATTTCTGCTTCTTTTATATTAGTTCTCTCACTTTTTATACTTCTTTATATCTAAGTCTGGCAGATTTCTTTAGTTACCACACATTTTTTTTCTATTTGCAAAAGAAATCCGTTATAAAGATTCAATACTTATACTGTAGTAAGTTTTTATTGGCGGCATTTTATTATCAGAAGAATTTTGAACGTAATAATAGTTTGGTTTTATGTATTGAAATAAAATTTATTCTAAGATAATTTCAATAGTTTTACATTTGTTTTTCTTAAATACATCTTTGTATAGCAGAAAAATATCTCTTGCAGTTTTATTTAATATAAAAACTGATTTTTTTTTCATTTTCGGACCACGTTTATTTTTTTTTATTATTATTTAATTACAAAGGTTATGATATTGTGCTGGTAACTTTTTACCATTTGAAAATATTAAATGAATAAATATTGATTTAACTCTTTCGAATTTTTATTTTTTTTTTTTCACACAGAACATTTAATTAAAATTTTCCCTTTATAACCACACTTAAAAATAAAACAACCGACTAAAATTCGAATGAAATTTGTAAAATGACGCGGAATTGTGCGTAGCCTACAATCAAAATCACGTAGAGTTGTTGGTACCCCATACTCTAAATGACACGGAGTGTAAAAGGTTAAAATCAGCTATTTCGCTTTAACCCTTTCAGGGGCGGTGTTTGCAGTCTGCAAACACTTAATAGTATTGTTCCAATTTCGAACTGGCACCAGTATAATTTTAGTACAATTTCGATTTTATAATATTCGCGAAAAACAGCTCTTGATTATTTTCAAATAAATCTGTTCTTAAATTGTGGTGTGAATCAATTATTTGAATATTTTCGGAGCAGAAATATCTTGCCCTTGAAAGGGTTAAACTTTCTGGTATCTAAACCTAAATATGAATCTAATCAAAAAACATACTGTTGAAGCGTATATAGGGTTCTTTCGATCTTATGGTTAGACAACTTCAAACTCTTTTCTCTTAGAAAAGTAGAAAATAATTTATTTACAGATCTTCAGAACAACAGAGTCTTCGAAACTCACAAATATTACAAGATATTCCAAAATAACTGTTTAAATCTATCGAACAAGTACAAATATAGGTCGCAGAGACTCTTTATACAATGTTTCAACACTATATCACATTCAAAACAACGTAGATAAAACTCAATACATCAAGCAAACTCGCTTGGACAATCTCTAGTAGCTCACTCAATGACTGACTGGTAAATAATAACAACAGCTCGTATCGCTCTCCTTATATATAGTCTCGTAGCATGTGCTAGAAATTTCTAGAAAAACCTGGAAAACCACGGAACAACAAACAATGTATCAGTAGACCTAAGGGGGGTTACCATAAATAGGGAAGGGTTACCATCGCCAACAATCGCCAAGTTTGTCGCCAACTTGGCGATATATCGCCAAATTTGGCGACCAAAATTAGTCGCCAAAAGTGACGCCAACTTGGCGATATCTCAAATATTTCGCAAAGCTGCCATAGACATTCACTGAAAATAATAGACAAGTTTGCTTGATAACAGAGACAATGTAACAAAAACCAATATTAGTAAAGAAATGGAGCTTAATAAGATTATTTACATTATTTTACAGTACAAACACTAACTATTTACAAAATTCGTAACAATACTTTACATACAATAATTCCTGCAGTGTAGGATTAAATAAATGTCCATAATTTTCATAAACTATTAAAATCTATCTCAGTTTTTAGATAAATAATCAATTTCCACATTAAATTTTTCCCTGCTAGTACCATACTTTGTAAACCATATTTAACAACATAAATTTCAACTAGCGCCGTCGCCGCAATTTTAATGTTATTCCACTTTGCAAAACGAAAGATAAAATTTCGCAGAATTATTGCCTTCAACGTCATATTTGACATAAAAGAATTTTCGCGATAGTTCTACTTGTCTACTTGGTATAAAACTTTTCCTGGAGTAGACTATTAAGTTCATTTAAATTGTATTTTCCTTTACAGCGTAATAGTTTTTCCAGACCATATCTATTCTAGAACCAATTCTGCTTCTTTCAAATTGGTTCTTCCACTTTTTATACTTCTTTATATCTAAGGCTCGCGGACTTCTTTAGTTTCCACACAATTTTCTTTCTATTTGCAAAAGAAATCCGTTATAAAGATTCAATACCCATACCGTAGTAAGATTTTATTGGCAACATTTTATTATCATAAGAATGTTGAACGTAATAATACTTTGGTTTTATGTATTAAAATAAAACTTATTCTAAAATAAATTTCAATAGTTTTACAATTGCTTTTCTTAAATACATTTTTGTACAGCAGAAAAATATCTCATGCAGTTTTATTTAATTTAAGAGCTGATTTTTTTTTTTTCTTTTCGGTCCACGTTTAATTTTTTTTTATTATTGAATTACAAATGTTATGATATTGTGCTGATAACTCATTATCATTTGCAAATATTAAATTAATAAATATTGACTTAATTCTTTCGAAAACGGGGTCATTAAAAAGAAGACACATTTTTTTTTTTTTTTCACACAGAACATTTAATTAAAATTTTCCCTTTATAACCACACTTAAAAATTAAACAACAGACTAAAATTTGACTAAAACTCGAATGAAATTTGTAAAATGACATGGAGTTGCACGTAGCCTACAATCAAAATCACGTAGTAGCCCAAAATCGAAATGACACGGAGTGTAAAGGGTTAAAATCAGCTGTTTTGCTTTAGACTTTCTGGTAATCAACCCTAAATATGAATCTAATCAAAATATTTTTTAAATAAAAACCCCCGCAGTGTAGGATTAAATAAATGTTTCAAATTTTTAATAAACAATTAAAATCTATCTCATTTTTTAGATAACCCCTTCGCGACGGAAGCTTTTTTACGAAATTTTTAATCATTTGTCACCGGCTTTTAAAAACAAAAATTTGCAACTTATTAAATCGAGTAAATGCTCCGATTAAAAAAACACAAATTTTACAGTATAGTTTTACAGGTGAGGCTAAACAAGGATCCTTAAGCCTTTTTTCGGCACACATACGTGTCGCTCCTCCCCAAGGGAATAATAATCGATTTCCACATTAAAATTTTCCCTGCCAGTACTATACTTTGTAAACCATATTTAACAACATAAATTTCAAATAGCGCCGTCGTCGTAATTTGAATGTTATTCCGTTTTGCAATACAAAAGACAAAATTTCGCAGAAATATTGGCTTCAACGTCATATTTGTCATAAAAGAATTTTTACGGTAGTTTTACTTGTCTACTTGGTATAAATTTTTTCCTGAAGCAAACTATTACTTATTATTAAGTTCATTTAAATTGTATTTTTCTCTACAGCGTAATAATTTATCTAGACCATATCTATTCCAGAACCAATTCTGCTTCTTTTACAATTGGTTCGCCCTCTTTTTATATTTTTTTATAGCTAAGAATCGCACAATTCTTTAGTTTCCACACATTTTTTTCTATTTGCAAAAGAAATTCGTTATAAAGATTCAATACTTATACCGTAAAAAGTTTTTATTGGCGGCATTTTTTTATCGGAAGAATTTTGAACGTAATAATAGTTTGGTTTATGTATTAAAATAAGTTTTATTCTAAGATAGTTTTAATAGTTTTACAATTGTTTTTCTTAAATACATTTTTTACAACAGAAAAATATTTCTTGCTATTTTACTTCGTATAAGAACTGTTTTCTTTTTCTTTTTTCGGACCACGTTTAATTTACCTTTTTATTGAATTACAAAGATTATGCTATTATGCTGGTAACTTTTTAGGATTTGAAAATATTAAATAAATAAATATTAACTTAACCCTTTCGAGGGCGGTGTCATTAAAAAAGGACACCAAAGTTTTATTTATATTTTTCACACGGAACATTTAATTAAAATTTTCCTTTTATAACCACACTTAAAAATAAAACAACCAGCTAAAATTCGACTAAAATTCGAATGGAATTTGTAAATTGACGCGGAGTTGCTCGTAGCCTACTGTGAAAATCACGTGGAGTTGCTGGTAGACCATACTCGAAATGACGCGGAATTGCTGGTATCCGGTACTCGAAATGACACAGAACGTAAAGGATTAAAATCACCTATTTCGCTTTAAACTTTCTGGTAATCAACTCTAAATATGAGTCTAATCAAATAAATATAGTTTTCAAATAAAAATCCGTGCAACGCAGGATTACATAAAGATTTTAAACTCTTAAACTATTAACACTAGAACGCTGGGAAGGTCTCAATACGACACCGATCACTGGACAAATTGTCCAGTCGAACCAGTAAAATAAATTTATATCAAATTATTTTTCTGGTTTAAAATATATTTTATAAAACTTCCCGGCGTTCTATTGTAAAAATCTATCTCAGTTTTTAGATAAATAATTAATTTCCACATTTAAATTTTCCCTGCCATTACAACATTTTGTCAACTATATTTAACAACATAAATTTCAACTAGCGCCGTCGCAGCGATTTTAATGTTATTCCGTTTTTTGCAATACAAAAGATAAAATTTCGCAGAATTATTGCCTTCAGCTTCATATTTGTCATAAAAGAATTTTTACGATAGTTCTACTTGTCTACTTGGTATAACATTATTCCTGAAGTAGACTATTAAGTTCATTTAAATTGTGTTTTCCTCGACAGCGTTATAATTTATCTAGACTATATCTATTCTAGAATCATTTCTGCTTCTTTCAAATTTTTTCTCTCCTCTATTTATATTTCTTTATATTTAAATCTCGCAGACTTATTTAGTTACCACACAATTTTTTTTTCTATTTGCAAAAGAAATCCGTTATAAAGATTCAATATTTATATCGTAGTAAGTTTTTATTGGCAGCATTTTATTATCAGAAGAATTTTGAACAGAATAATAGTTTGGTTCATTCATTAAAATGCGTTTTATTCCAAGCCAGTTCCAATAGTTTTACAATTGTTTTTCTTAAATACATTTTTGAAGAGCAGAAAAGTATCTCTTTCTATTTTATTTAATACAAAAACTGATTTTATTTTTATTTTTCGGACCAGGTTTAGTTTATTTTTTTACTGAATTACAATGACATTTGAAAATAGTAAATAAATAAACATTGACCTAATCTCTTCGACGGCGGTGTCCTTAAAAAAGGACACTGAATTTTTATGTCATTTTCACACAGAATATTTAATTAAAATTTTTCTTTTATAACGACGCTTAAAAAAAAGCATTATCTTATTCAATTATATAATAAAAGCCTAAGTCATTTGACTGTCATCAAAAGTTTCGGATTGACAGCTTCAGTTTTTATAAGCAAAGCGGCCATTATGCTGTTATTGTGTTAGCTTGAGGCAGATGATTAAATCGCCAAATAAAATTCCATCGCCATCAGCTCATTCAAAATATAAACTCATCACTAGTATCATTTTAAATAAATATATCAGATACATTTAAAATACACCTATTTTATTTCTAATAATAATTTTAAAAAACCCTAAATAATGTGAGTGTCTAAAATAAAAACAATCTAACCACTTTGCTTTTCACATCTGCGAACTGTCCATTGTCAGTATTCTAATAATTAATTTCCACATTTAAATTTTCACTGCCAGTACTATACTTTATCAACTATATTTAACAATATAAATTTAAACTAGCATCGTCGTCACAATTATAATATTATTCCGTTTTGCAATGCAAAAGATAAAATTTCGCAGAATTATTGCCTTCAACGTCATATTTCTCATAAAAGAATTTTTACGATAGTTCTACTTGTCTACTTGATATAAGATTTTTCCTGAAGTAGACTATTAAGTTCATTTAAATCGTATTTTCCTCTACAGCGTAATAATTTATCAAGATCATATCTATTCTAGAACCATTTCTTTTTCTGTTAAATTGGTTCGCCCACTGTTTATACTTCTTTATATCTAAGTCTCGCACTTCTTTAGCTTTCACACAATTCTTTTTTCTATTTGCAAAAAAAATTCGTTATAAAGATTCAGTACTTATACCGCGGTAAGTTTTTATTGGCGGCATTTTATTATCAGAAGAATTTTTAACGTAATAATAGTTTGGTTTTTTGTATTAAAATAAAATTTATTCTGGGATAATTTCAATAGTTTTACAATTGCTTTTCTTAAATACATTTTTGTACAGAAGAAAAATATCTCTTGCAGTTTTATTTAATGTAAAAACTGATTTTTTTTCTTTTTTTGACCACGTTTAATTTATTTTTTTTTATTGAACTATAAAGGTTATGATATTGTGCTAGTAACATTTTATCATTTTAAAATCTTAAGTAAATAAACATTGACCTATCACTTTCGAGGGCTTTTTGTGCGAAAAATTTGTGCGTTAAAAGAAGTCAGAATTTGTAATTGAAAAATAGTGGTAGGTACATGAGTAATTTAAATATGTGTTTTTATTTTGATTATTGCGTCACGGTTACATCAACGGGTAATGGGTTAAAATTTTGTGTTTTAGGGTTCCATTCCAAGTAACACTGGCGCCATCGTCGTCGTCACTCAACTGCCATCGTCGTCGCAATTTTAATGTTATTCCGTTTTGCAATACAAAAGATAAAAATTCGCAGAATTATAACCCTCAACGTCATATTTGTCATAAAACAATTTTTAAAATAGTTCTACTTGTCTATTTGGTATAACATTATTCCTGAAGTAGACTATTAAGTTCATTTAAATTGTATTTTCCTCTACAGCGTAGTAATTTATCTAGACCATATCTATTCCAGAACCAATTCTGCTTGTTTCAAATTGGTTTTCCTACTTTTTACATTTCTTTATCTCCAAATCTTGCATACTTCTTCAGTTTCCACACATTTTTTTCTATTTGCAAAAGAAATCCGTTATAAAGATTCAGTTCTTATACCGTAGTAAGTTTTTATTGGCAGCATTTTATTATCAGGAAAATTTTGAAAAGAATAATAGTTTTTTTTATGCATTAAAATAAGTTTTATTCTAAAACGGTTTCAAAAGTTTTACAATTGTTTTTCTTAAATATATTTTTGTAGAGCAGAAAAGTATCTCTTGCTATTTTACTTAATATAAAAACTGATTTTATTTTTATTTTTCGTACCACGTTTAGTTTATTTTTTTACTGAATTATAATGGTTATGATATTATGCTGGCAACATTTAGCATTTGAAATTATTAAATAAATAAATATTGATCTAATAGTTTCGAGGGCGGTACCCTTAAAATGGGTATCAATTTTTATGTTATTTTCACACAGAATATTTAATTAAAAATTTCCGTTTATAAGCACACTTAAAAATAACTGTCATCTTATTCAATTATATAGTAAAAGCCTAAGTCATGTGACTGTCGTCAATATTTTCGGGTTGGCAGCTTCAGATTTTATATGCCAAGCGGCCATTATGCTAGTATTGTGTTAGCTTGGTGCAGATGATTAAATCGCCAAATAAGATGTCATCGCCATCAGCTCATTCAAAATGTAAACTCATGACTAATATCATTTTAAATAAATATATCAGATACATTTAAAATACACTTATTTTATCTCTAATAATGATTTTTCAAAACCCTGAGTAATGTGAGTGTCTAAAATAAAAACTATTTAACCACTTTGTTTTTCACATATGCCAAAGGGCCATTGTCAGATTACTAATAATTAATTTCCACATTTAAATTTTCTCTGCCATTACTTCATTTTGTCAACTATGTT
Organism: Maratus speculifer; assembly: GCA_964019185.1. Classification (NCBI taxonomy): domain Eukaryota; kingdom Metazoa; phylum Arthropoda; class Arachnida; order Araneae; family Salticidae; genus Maratus; species Maratus speculifer. Next base: position 140,722,752 of record OZ025302.1, on the reverse strand, counting down.
TAACAACATAAATTTCAACTAGCGCTGTCGCCGCAATTTTAATGTTAATCCGTTTTGCAATACGAAAGATAAAATTTTCGTAGAATTATTGCCTACAACGTCATATTTGTCATAAAAGAATTTTTACGATAGTTCTACTTGGCTACTTAGTATAATAGCATTTTTCTTGGAGCAGACTATTACGTTCATTTAAATTGTACAGCGTACATTTTCCTCTACAGAATTACTAATAATTAATTTCCACATTTAAATTTCCCCTGCCATTACTATATTTTGTTAACTATATTTAATAACATAATTTATCTAGACCAGCGGTTCCCAAACTTTCTCGGTACGCGACCCCCCTTTCAGTGAAGAAAATTTTCGCGACCCACCTTTCAATAAAAAAAATTTCGCGACCCACCCAAGATAAAGTTGTACATCAGTACAGCTATTTTTTAAAGATCTCTATACACTCAGCATCCTATCCTATGAAAAAAGCTAATTTTCGTACATTATCAACAAAAATAATAATTGATAATCTCTCTGTGTGTATGTAATGCACAAACTACAAAGAAAGCTAAAAATACGTTTAATTATTATGAAAACGTAACTTTATAATCAATGCGATTTCTGGTATTGGTATTTTTCAACTGTGTGCATACATTAACTCGTAGTTTGTCTCAGTATTTGTCTTTCAAAAGCAGCAAATTAGAAAACTCATGTTCTCATAAGCACGAACTGTCGAATTTCATAAAGGACCTCATAGGTGATTGAATAATTTCTGGATATTCTTTTCGTATCTATATTAATCTAGAAGGGAATTAAGGATTTTTCCTTGAAATATTATTTCCTGTTGAAATTGTCTTATCTTTTTAAACAGATGAAATAAAAGATATATTTTGATGACAAATCTCGATTGCTCCGCGCCCCACCAAAACAACTGCCGCGGCCCACCAGTGGGTCGCGTCCCATAGATTGGGAATCGCTATCTAGACTATGTCTATTCCAGAACAAATTCTGCTTCTTTTAAATTGCACTTTTGATACTTTTTAATATATAACTCTCGCAGACTTCTTTAGTTTTCTCACATTTTGTTTTCTGTTTGCAAAAGAAATTCTTTATAAAGATTCAATACTTATATCGTAGTAAGTTTTTATTTGCGGCACATTATTATCAAAAGAATTTGGAACCGAATAATATTTTAGTTTTTGTATTAAAATATGTTTTATTCGAAGACGGTTTCAATAGTTTTACAATTGTTTTTCTTAAAAACATTTTTGTAGAGCAGAAAAGTATCTCTTGCTATTTTATTTATTATAAAAACTGATTTTATTTTTAATTTTCGGGCAAAGCTTAGTTTATTTTTTTACTGAATTACATTGGTTATGATACTGTGCTGGGAACTTTTTAGCATTTGAAAACATTAAATAAATAATAAATATTCACGCAACCATTACGAGAGTGGCAAATAGAATAAAAAAATCCGTGTCTTTTTTTAAGGACACCGAATTTTTATTTTATTTTCACACACAATGTTTAAATAAAATTTTCTTTTTGTAACCACACACAAAAATAATTATGTTCTTATTCATCTATATAATAAAAACCTAAGTCATGTGACTGTTAACATCCGTTCTTGGTTGACCGATTCAGTTTTTATATGCCAAGTGGTCATTTTGCTATTATTGTGTTAACAGATGATTAAATCGTCAAATAAGATTTCATCGACATCAGTTCATTCAAAATATAAACTCATCACTATTTCATTTCAAATAAATATATCAGATGCATTTAAAATAAACTTATTTTATCTCTAATAATGATTTTTAAAAACCTTAAGTAAAGTGAGTGTCTAAAATAAAAACAATTTAACAACTTCTCTTTTCACATATGCCAAACGGCTATTGTCAGATTACTAATAATTAATTTCCACATTTAAATTTCCGTGCCATTACTATACTTTGTCAACTATATTTCACAACATAAACTTCAACTAGCGCCGTCGCCGCAATTTTAATGTTATTCCATTTTGCAATACAAAAGATAAAATTTCGCAGAATTATTTCCTTCAACGTCATATTTGTCATAAAAGAATTTTTGCGATAGGTCTACTTGTCTACTTGGTATAACATTTTTCCTGAAGCACACTATTAAGCTCATTTAAATTTTATTTTCCTCTACAGCGTAATAATTTATCTAGACTATATCTATTCTAGAGCCATTTCTTCTTCTATTAAATTGGTTCGTTCACTTTTTATACTTTTTTATATCTAAGTCTCGCAGACTTCTTTAGTTTCCACACTTTTTTTTTTCTATTTGCAAAAAAAGTTATAAAGATTCAATACTTATACCGTAGTAAGTTTTTATTGGCGGCATTTTATTATCAGAAGAATTTTGAACGTAATAATAGTTTGGTTTTGTGTATTAAAATAAAATTTATTTTAAGATAATTTCAATAATTTTACGATTGTTTTTCATAACTACATTTTTTCACAACAGAAAAATATTTCTTGCTATTTTACTTCATATAAAAACTGTTTTTTTTTTTAGTAAGCACACTTAATTTGATTTTTTATTAAATTACAATGGGTTATAATATTGTGTTGGTAACTTTTTATCATTTGAAAATATTAAATAAACAAATATTAACTTAAAACTGAAGTTAAATTAAATGAATACATTAAATAATATTAAGTATATGAAATAAAATGATACTATATGAATATTGAGACAAGCTCAGAACTTTTATTTGTAAATTTGCTAAACAAAGCAGTGTACAATGGGATAAAATATAACAGTTTAAAATCTACATACAATTTTGTATGACGTTTATACATTAGAAACAATGATTTTATTATTATTTTTTAATATTTCCTTTTCCCTTGATAAAGGCCGAGTAGTTCGGCTGAAACCGTCGGGATAATTTTATCATTCTTTCTAATGTTTAAACATCATACAAAATGGTATGTAGGTTTTATACTATTATATTTTATCCCATTGTACAATGTTTAGCAAATTTACAAATAAAAATTCTGAGCTTGTCCCAATATTCATGTAATAAATCACAATGTAAAGTCCACTCTTAACTATAAAACAATACTTAACCCATTAACCCTTGCCAGCGATAATAAATATGTTTGAAATAAATAACTTAGACCAAAATTGATAAATGAATTTATTAAAAATATGGAGTGACTTATTTTCAGGTATGTTATAAAAGGGAAATTTTAATTCAATATTCTTGGTGCCAGTAAAATTAAAATTAGGTGTCCCACTTTAGGGACACTGTGCTGGAATGGGTAAACCGCCAAAACAATAAGATTGCGATTTTCAACATTTATCTGGTATTCTTTCCCTCCACAAGCTTTGAAAAATAAGTTTCGCTGTATTTAATCATAACATTTTGTGAATTTAAGAAAGGCGAATTTTTTAATTGAAAAATAGTGGTGAGTATATAAATAATTTCAGATGTGCATTTATTTTGACTGTTGCGTCAATGCATCTAAAGCGGGTAAACCTTTTGTGTTTCAGTGTTTCAATACATAGAGCATCCAACTTGATTTCGAAATACTACATTGATACTAGAATTTTGGTAAAAATATTTTATTTTTGTTATACAGTAAAACCCCGTTTATCCGAAAAGCATGGTGTAATAGAGATTCTTGTGGCGTAGTAGCTGCTATTCTTTTAGAACACTTAGAAAAGGCATGATCACGTATAGTAGTCCAGGTTCAGATGTACGAAAAAACCCCACAATGATTGCTAAGTTACTCTTTATTTAGACATGTATTACTAAGGGGGCACACATACAGTACTCGGAGAAAATCTCCGAACAGAGATTAGCAACTTCACAAGACGAGAGCGGTGAGTCAAGTGGCTTCGTACATAGCAACAAACCGCCACTTTTGGCATGATAGAAAATCGCCAACATACACAAGTTCGCCCATGCACAATGGATAGTATACGCCAAATAACAGTTAAAATGCAGCCAGCAAGATCAGAATTCAATTTGGTTTCCCAGCTGGGATGGAAAGGAAAGGTTGCCAAACGATAAATTGTTACACGTGTTGTTATGTCTAAACACAGAGGCACACCGAAGGGACATCAGATTTTACTGCGCAGATGTTAAATTCTTTTTAGGGTTTTGTCGAGAAAGGAAAAAGAAGCGTAAGCATAAATTTTAACTGCGAAACAGAGATGATCTCCTTATAAGGTAATGCAGAATTGCTTCGATCGGAAATAGCAGACATCAGGAAATTGTTTTAAACGGTTGATTAATATGTGAGTGTATTTCTCACAGATAAAGTTAAGCAGCTGCCGATTTTCGGTTAGAGAATTAATAAGCAAGAAAAATGGAAAAGGAATGAAGGACAACTTAAAACTAATTTTGAATTGAACAGAGACGGGGGGTGTAAAGGAATAATTTAAGAAAATAACCAATATATAACGAAATAATCGTTATACATGGGACCAACGCATTTTCGGTTAACTGGGGTTCCATAGGTATTTTTGAATAACCGGGGGGCTTATGGTGAAAATTTGATGAAAATCTGTGATCTTAATTTAGAACATCATTGTCGTAAAAATGGTGTGATACCGTATTTAAAATATCCTGAATTACAAGACACAATGTGAAGCTATACTAAAATTATTAGACATGCCACTTCCATATACTGAAGTACAAAATGCAATAGCATCAAATGTGTTGTTATTTAAAAGGTGGCATGATAAAGCAGCATTGAAACGATATAAAGTTGAAAAACAAAAGAAAATCACAACATATTTTGTAAATATATAAAGTGTCGTACGCATCTGTTTAATAAAGGACCCGAAATCATGCAATGATCAAATAAGTAAGTTGACTCTGTTTATTTATTTTATAAAGAACATAGTTTTTCAGTGTCCAATAACATCTTTCAAGCTTTGATTTTTACTTATTTTGTGTTTAATTTAATATTTTCTTTTATAAATACAAATATAAGATTTCCTATATTTGTATTTATAAAAGAAAATATTCTCTGAGGAAGAACCTGTTTAAGGGTTTGAAAGTACTAAGATGTTTTTAAATAAAATTAACTTTTAACATGTGTAGTTGATTATTTAATCGCTGTTTAAGTAAAATTGAACATTTTAAAGTTCATATTATGCATTTTATGTTAAAAGCAAGGCGAAAATTTCATTCCGTCGTATATTTTATATTCATTCAATATTTTTTTTTTATTCAAAGAAAATTTCCATTGACCTATATTTAAACGAAAAGATTTGTCAGATCAAACAATTTTTTGTTGATTCAACAAATTTTTTTTCTGGGTGCAAGTGAAGTAACTGAAGAGGGTGTCATAAGATGATGGTTTTCGTTTTTCCTTTCTTTTCGTTTTTCTTTTTTTTTTTCTTATTATTTTTTGTTGTTGAACCAGATTAAGAGTTTCTGATTACCTCCGGTAAAAACTTCTACCAGTAAACTTCAATAGAAAATGCTGTCTTATTTAAACGTCTGATTGATAAAATATTTTTTAACACAAATCAGCTTAAAATTTTCTATTTCTTTTTATTGGTGTCGGTTTGGCTATATATTATAACCCTTTTACAGACACTGACAGGAGGTTGTCACAATATGGCGGAACTAAAATCGCCAAAGTAAACATCAACCAGTAAAGATAAATACCAGTTTTTGTCATCATTTTTGTTTGAAATTTTACATAAACCCTTTGCGGGGTAGGGCAAATTCATTGCTTAAGTGTTGAAATTATTGACTGACACCGGAATTTAAAAACAACTTTATTTGTAAATAAGAAAAGACGATATTTCACGCATTGAATAAACCGTAATTTTCTCTAATAAAATTCTGGTGCCAATGTGGCGTTTGGGAATTAAAATTAAGTGGTATATCTAGGAAACCACCGCACCTCAAAGTGTTAAATCCTTCGCGACGCGACGGGAGCCTTTTACGAAATGTTTAATGATTTTCACCGGTTCAAGAAAAAAAAAACAGAAAAATGTGCCTTATTATATTTAGAAAATGCTCCGACTAAAAAATTAAAATTTTTCAGTAAAAATTTTACTGGTGGGGATAAACTTTACTGGGGGGCACGTATACGTGTCGCTTGTCCCCACAAGGGGTAAAGGTTGTATCACAGGTATTATCTAACAGTGTACAGATTTCTTATAAAATGTTTTACAACAGGAACATATACGTTCAATATTATATAAATTCATTTTTTGCAATGCAGAAACCATTCCTCTAGCCAATAATATTTTTTCAATAAAAATGTGAATTATAGTTTCTCGTCGCGAATGTGTGAGAATTTAAAAGTAAAATATGAGCAAGTTTAATTCATAAAATCATAAAAAGAAACATTTGGTAAATATGCTTTATTTATAATTGTAATATGAATGTGCTAAAGAAATTCAACACTACTATAAATTTTATCAGTACAATTTAAAACTTTCTGAAACACTTCTTTCCAAACTATTACTTCAAACGTCTAATGAGCTCAATATCATAGATCAATATTTTTTTACGCTCATCTTAAAAATCGGCAAATTATTCTGCATATTATAATTTATAGCAGTCACTTTAATAACATGTTGTTGGAAGTGGTCATAAAAATAACGTCATAACTGCTGATATAAAGGAAAACTCATAAAGACGGATATAAAAGTTTTGCATTTATTATCTTCAAGAATTTGAATTCTGTCTTTTATTTGCATAACAATTCAGATCATAGTTTTTTTTTTTTTTTTTAACTCAAATTCAGTTCCTTGTTTGATATTTTATGCTTCGAAATTCTCGTTTAGCATTTCCTTTTGCACTTGATGTCTCTAAAAATTTTATGAATTTTTTAAGGATTTCATTTGACATTGGACTTAAAACCGCTTTGGATGAAATAACTGTGTAAATTGTTATTTGTCGTTAACTGTGTTGACCTTTTTAATGATAAGTCTATAAATATATGTTATTATATTTTCTATAAGTGTATACATATCTGCCACTAAATAAATTAAAAAGCTTATTAAAAAAATATTTTCAACACCTTTTTTTATTTATGATATGTACTTACGTATTTTTTACTTTATACGCAAATATTATTGTTTTATATATTATATATTATATTATACGAATATTATATTTACACGTGATATGTGTTTTACACATATATGCATGAGGATATAGTAAAATTTCACTTTCAATCTGCTATAGGCAAATATTGTTTAATTTTATTTCGCACCACTTTTTCAAAATAGAAATCTTATACATACGCTTTGAGAACATTTGCAAAAGAAATATGCTACGAAATGCATATTTTTTAAAATACTGGTGTAAATAGAGTATAAAAATAATCGCATGTAGCAGCCTCAATTAAAACTTTAGGATCCCAAATCGGGGATATCGCAAAGTTTAACTTTTTTTTAAACATTTATTATATTTTTATTAGATTGCCCAACAATTTTTTACAACTTTACGAATAATATTTTATTTTCGAACTGTCACCTTTGTACTAGAGTCTGCCAGCGGTCAGTCACAAAACATTTCATTGTTTGCGGCAATATTTGTGATTTTGATTATTTTAATGTTTAGCCCCTTGGGAGCGAGCGACACGTATACGTACCGCAAAAAGGCTTAAGAATTCCTGTTTATCCCCACCACAAAATTATACTGTAAAATTTACTTTACTTAATTGCAGCATTTTCTAGATTTAATAAGGCGCAAACTTTTGTTTATAAAAACCGGTGACAAACATAAAAAATTTCGTAAAAGGCTGCCGTCACGAAGGGGTTATAAGCGCCTAGCTCAATTACATATCTGTTGAATTCGGGTTCAACTCATTTATTTATTTGCGAAGTTTAAACTTCGTTTTGCATTTAGTTCGTGAATAGCACACGGGAAAAAAAGAATTTACAGAATTGTTTATATATATTTTTTTAGGTGCAAGCGGGTTAGTCTTTAGTATTTGAGTTGTAAGCAGATTTAACCCTTTCCGGCGCAAACAAATTCTATTAGTAAAATGAGAAATTGTCGATTGACACCGGAATTTATAAAGGACGTTTAGATACTACGAATTCCTTAATTTAAGCTTTCGTTGTAAAAGCAAAATTATATTAAAATATTACTGGTGCCATTTGCAAGTTTGGAATTAAAATTAGGTGTTGCCGACCCGGCAACACTGCGCAAGAAAAGGTTAACCCTTTACTTTTGAAAGATGACTCTCACTCACCACAAGTGTTGTTAAATGGCCTTCGTAAATCAAGACGTCAAATGCTTTGGACACCACTAATATCTTACAGTTTATTTCGCTTTTAGTCACATTATTCGGCCATTAGATAAGGCGAAGAAAATTAGTTTAACTTTTTCGGATCTGGTGTACTATTAATAGTAAAAGCCTTTTAACGGAATATTATTTTGTTTTAAGAAATACTACTGCTGCTATTTTCATGTAGTAATATCGATATATGTCTATGCATTTACTATATTACTTCATTTATTCTTAAGCATTTAGTAATAATTATCATTATTATTATTTGCTTAATTCTCTTTGCGCCCTTTGTCATTCTTTTATTTTAAACATATATTTCACTCTTCAAATTTAAATTAAAAATGACTTTCCCGAAAGAATAATATGTAATAAAATATAAAAAAGTATTAGAAATTTGTAATAAATGTTAAAGCTTACTGTAATACAAGATTTTCTGAACATCTACAAAAATTCTTCCTTAGCCTATTGTTATATGAATATGAATTCAATAACACGCAAAACAACAACATTCGTGATTTTTCAAACAATAAAATATTCGTTAAACACTAATTAATCTATTTGGATGGCTAGTGTTAATGTTACTAACGTACAAATAATTTTTTCTAAAAACTGAAAAAAAAAATCGGACCCGAAAGGGTTAAAATGCTAATATTATATGTATGTGCGAAAGAAATTCAACACTACTATAAATTTTATCAGTACAATTTAAAACTTTCTGAGACACTTCTTTCCAAACTATTACTTCAAACGCATAATGATCTCAAATTCATAGATCAATTTTTTTTTAACGATCATCTTAAAAATCGGCAAATTGTTCTGCATATTATAATTTATAGCAGTCACTTGAATAATATGTTGTTGGATGGGGTTATAAAAATAACATCATAACTGCTGATATAAAAGAGAACTCATAAAGACGGATATGGAAGTTTTACATTTATTATCTTCAAGAATTTAAATTCTGTCTTATATTTGCATAACATTTCAGATCACAGTCTTTTTTTAAACTCAAATTCAGTTCCTTGTTTGATATTTTATACTTCGAAATTCTCGTTTAGCATTTCCTTTTGCACTTAACGTCTCTAAACCCTTTATTAAGGATTTCATTTGACACTGAACTTAAAACCTCTTTGGATGAAATGACTCTGTTAGTTGTTATTTGACATTTACTGTCTTAACATTTTTAATGATAAGTGTATAAATATAATTTATTATATTTTTTATAAGTGTATACACATCTGCTACTAAATAAATTAAAAAGCTTTAAAAAAGTATTTTCAACACTTTTTTTTTTATTTATGTGATGTACTAACGTATTTTTTACTTTACATGTAAATATTATGTGTTCATACATTATATATTATATTATACGGAATTTGTATTTTTAAATGGTATGTGTTTTACGCACATACGCATGGCGATATAGTAAAATTTTAATTTCAATCTTCCACAGGCAACTATTGTTTAATTTTATTTCGCATAACTTTTTCAAAACAAAAAACTTTTATATACGTTATGAGTACTTTTGCAAGAAAAATATACTATGAAATGTATTCTTTAAAAATACTGGTGTGAATAGAATATAAAAATAGTTTCATGTAGCAGTCTTAGTTGAAACTTTACGATGCTAAATCGGGGATATCGCAAAGTTTAATGTTTTTTATATTCATTGTATTTTTATTACTTTGCCCAACAATTACAAGAAAAATATTTTATTTTTGAACTGTCACCTTCATATTAGCGTCTGCCAGCGATCAGTCACTAAACATTTGATTGTTTGCAGCAATCTTTGTGATTCTGATTATTTTAGTGTTTAAGCGCCTGTTTCAATTACATATCTGTTGAATACAGGTTCAACTAATTTATTTTTTTGTGAAGTTTAAACTTCGTTTTGCATTTAGCTAGTGAATAGCACACGGAAACAAAGAAATTACAGCATTTTTTATATATTTTTTTAAGTGCAATCGAGTTAGGCTTCAGTATTTGGGTTGTGAGCAGATTTAACCATTTACTTTTGAGAATTGACTCTCACTCACCTTAGTATAGTAAAATGCCCCTCCCCTCGTAAGTCGAGGCGCCAAATGCTGTGGACACCACTAATATCTTACAGTTTATTTTGCCTTTTATCACAGATTATTCGGCCATTACACAAGGCGAAGAAAATCAGTTTAAAACACTAATATTTATGCATGTGCTGAAGAAATTCAACATTAATATAAATTTTATCAGTACATTAAAAAAAATTCTGAGACACTTTTTTCCAAACTATTGCATCAAACGCATAATGAGCTCAGAATCATAGATCAATATTTTTTTACGGTTATCTTAAAAATTGGCAAATTGTTCTGTATATTATAATTTATAGCATTCACTTTAATAACATGTTGTTGGAAGTGGTCATAAAAATAACGTCATAACTGCTGATGTAAAGGAGAACCCATAAAGGCGGACATATAAGGTTTACATTCATTATCTGCAAGAATTTGAATTATGTCTTTCATTTGCATAACAGTTCAGATCATAGCTTTTTTTTAAACTCAAATACAATTCCTTGTTTCATATTTTATACTTCGAAATTCTCATTTAGCGTTTCCTTTTGCACTTGATGTCTCTAGAAATTTTATGATTTTATTTATGATTTCATACGTCATTAGATTAAAAACCCCTTTGAATGAAATGACTGTGTTAATTGTTATTTGTCGTTAACTGTGTTAATTTTTTTAATACAAAAAATTTCCTATAAGTGCATTAATATATGCTTGTCTAATAAAATAAAAGCTTTTAAAAAAAAGCATTTTTAGCAGTTGATTTTTTATTTATATGTTGTACTTACGTATTTTTTATACGTAAATATTATACGTGTTTTATATATTTTATATAATTTCCTACGTATTATATATTTTTTATACCATATTATGCGTATTTTATGTATTTTACATTATATTATACGTATTTTTTATTTATATGTCGTACGTATTTTACATGGAAATAGTGTAAATTTTTTTAAAAATAAAAGCGTGAATTACCATTTCTCGCCGCGAATGTGTTAATTGATTTGAAAATTTTATACTTCCAAAGAAATTAATAGCAAAATATGAGCTAATTTAATTAATAACACCACAAAAAGAAGGATTTAGCGAATATGCTTTATTTATAATTGTTATCTCAGGGCTCCCAAATGGTCCGCGAATTAAATATTCAATATTTTTTAAAAGATAATTTCATGATATGTTTCGACAGTATTTGCGCTAAAATTAACTTCCAAAGTTTGTTTCTTGGCAATTTTCAAGAGAAATCTAAAAGAAAAATTTCTCTAAGAAATTTATGATGATCAGTCGGCGGACCATTTGGGAGCGCTGTTATCTGAATGTGTTAAAGAAATTCAACATCACTATAAATTTTATCAGAACAATTTAAAATCTTCGCTGACACATCTTTCCAAAATATTGCTCCCAACGCATAATGAGCACAAAATCATAGATCAATATTTTTTTACGATTCTCTTAAAAATAGGCAAATTGTTCTGTATATTATAATTTATAGCATTCACTTTAATACCATGTTGTTGGAAGTGGTCATAAAAATAACGTCATAAATGCTGATATAAAAAGAACTCATAAATACGGATATAGAAGTTTTACATTTATTGTAAAACCCCGATATTTCGGATTAATTGGGACCGGACCCAATCCGGATTATCAAAAATCCGAATTATACGGAGAATTAGAAAAAAAAATGAAATAAAATATAACATTCTAACAGAAAATCACCTTTATGTTAAACTTATTGAATATTTGAGACAGTAATAATGTTTACTTTGCTTAATTATTCCGAAAACATGTCAGAAAAAGTTTTTTTATTTAGAATACGACGATGAAACAAGTTAATCTTATGGAAATTAGCCAATCGCTTCTCAAATTTGAAAAAAAAATGACCAAACCGATCCGAATTATTCGGAGATCCGGATTATCGGGGTCCGAATTAGCGGGGTTCTACTGTATTATCTTCAAGAATTTAAATTCTGTTTTTCATTTGCATAACAACTCAGATCATAGCTTTTTTAAAGTTCAAATTCTGTTCCTTGTTTGATATTTTGTACTTCGAAATTCTCGTTTAGCATTTCCTTTTGCACTTGATATCTCTAGAAAATTTATGACTTTATTTATGATTTTATTTGTTGCTGGATTTAAATCCCCATTGAATGAAATAACTGTTAACTTAATTGTTATTTGTTGTTAACTGTGCTAACATTTTTAATACGAAGAATTTCCTGTATAAATATTTGTTACTCTAATAAAATAATTCCTTATTTAAAAAAAAAAAAAAAAAAAAAAAGTTTCAACACTTTTTTTTAATTTATATATGGTACTTACGTATTTTTTTTTTTTATTTTATGCGTAAATATTATACTTGTTTTATATAATTCGTATTATATTGTACGTATTTTATGCATACATATTTTATATTGATGTGTAGTAAGTATTTTACATATATATGCATGGGGATATCGTAATATTTTTATTTCGATCTGCCACAGGTAATTATCGTTTAATTCTATTTCTCTATCTACTTTTTCAAACAAAAATCTTTTACATACGCTTTGAGAACATTTGCAAGAGAAATATACTACGAAATGTATTTTTTTTTTAATTGAGGTGAGAATAGAAAAATAGTCAGCTGTGGCAGCCCTGTAATTAAAACTTTACGGTACAAAATAGAGGGTATCGTAAAGATTCACTTTTTCTTTATGTTTAGTGTATTTTTTTTTAACTTTTCAACATTTTTCATAATATATATATATATATATATATATTTGTATATCACCTTTGTATTAGTTTATGCCAGCGGTCAGTCACAAAACATTTCATTGTTTACATTATTCTTTTTGATTCGGATTATTCTAATGTTTAAATAACCACTCGAATCACTGAAAAAAACCCGGATGATAATGTTAACCTTTACGCAGGGGCTCGCTCAGTGTGTACCTGATAATACATGTAAGTTCGGACAGATGCTGTCACAGCCCCCCCGAAAAGGTTAAGCTAATGGGGACATTATATTCAAGTATCGCGCTCAAATTTTAAAATTTTTGCATGATATTTTTAGCATAGTATAGCTAAGGACGATCTACAACTTTGGTAGTTTTTAGCTTTTAGATTTGGGTAATCTTTTTTTTTTCTTTTTTTTCTTTTTTCTTTTTTCTTTTTTTCTTTTTTTTTTTTTTTGTATTTTGACTGTTTTAATTTCAGAACCATTACCAACTGGTTTAATATTTTAAAAATTAAACCATAATTTTAGCATTTTAATATTTTGAAAATGCTAAAACAAAATTAAAACTTATATATTTATGTTTATTTAAACGAAAAGAAATTGAAATTCTATAAATAATAATTCGACTTATAAAAATTTTAAGATACCCTATTTTTTTAATAAATTTTTAATTTTAATTTTAAAAAAATCTGAGAAGATTTATCTTGTTATTTTGTTTAGAAATAATATGATTAAAATCATACAAAATTCATAATTTTAACTCAATAAATAAAAAATATTTTAAAATGTGCCCCGGACCCCCCCCCCCTCCCTTAAACAACGTATTGTTAGAAATAGCCATTAAGAATTGTGAGAATTGATTCTATAAAGAAGTATCTATAAAAACACATAAAATGTTTAAATACTTTACTTATAACTATAAAACATTTTCCACATATTTATGTTTTCAAGAATTGGAATTTTGCAGTCTCTTTGCATGACAAATTATATGATCGATTAGGTTTTAGAGAGTTAATAACTTCCTTTGATCTTTACCAACTTCAAAGTTCTCATTTAAGATTTCCTTTTGCATTGATGTCCTCAGAAATTTCATAAATCTATTTATGCTTTCATTCTATGCGGAAATTTAAAACTCCTTCGACGAAACTACTTTAACAGTACATATTCATTGATTTTCTATATCAATATACAATGTGTTTCATTTCAATGAATAAATGAACAATATGGGTAACTTCATTATCCGAAACTATTCTTTATTAACTCTCGAAATACTCGTTCTGGTGAAAGGGTCTGACCGTCTGTCTGCTGTCTGTCTGTCTATAAACGCTCTACCTAAATCACGGCGCACAAAAGTTGTTGTATTTATGTCGGCCAATTATCTACACTGTGGGATATAGGCCCTAAGGGGTGGGATGCCCTCCGTGGGGGTCTTTCTAAGGGAACCTAAGCCGTATTTACGCAAGGTTCGAAGAAAACCACGGAAAACTCCGAACGGTTAGGCCGACGGTCGCTATTGGGTTCGAACCCAGCACCTACCGTCTACCAGTTTGAGGTCAGAACCTCGCGGCCACTGGTGGGGCCCGGCGCACAAAAGAAAAGAGAGATTTGAAATTTGGTGTCTATTTATTATGTAATAATAGAAAGAAGGCTATTGAATACGAGTAATCTCGATTATTCGAAAATATTTTTTTCTGACTCACGAAATTTCGTTCTGATGAAAGGTATATAAAAATTTTCGTAATTTTTCATTAATTAACAATAAAATACACACGTATAAATTCAGACTAGCGTCTAGCGACAGCAGGATTCCTAATGGTAGGACTTAGAAAAAAATCTGCCGATCTTTGCTCTTAGGATTTATCCCTAAAGAGGGATAATTTGCTTTTTTTAGACTTTTGTATTGTGCTGCCATCTGTTAACAGAAGACTAAAGTTATAGTTAATTAAAACATTTCATTATGTTGAATACTGTGGCAGATAAAAATAAAATAAATTATAAATTATAAAATAAATTATCAAATACATTTAAATTATTTATAGCGTTAATATTGATAGTTATTTAAAATAGCATTTTGACTATCGTGGCAGATAAGGAAGAAATTAATTATTAAAGACATTTAAATTAATAATAATGTTAATATTGTTCTTAATTTAAGTAATTCTTGAATTTATGTAAGAATTATTATATTCTGGTATTCAAACGGTAAACACAACAATCGTATAAACACAATATTCTAACGAAAAGTGAGTTATCTCATTTTCAAAAAGCCATGCCAGGCGCCACTAACGATAATTTCCCCCACAGACTGTGGATTTCCCTAAACATTTGAAGAAAGAGGAGAAAATCCCTCTTTAGGGATGTTTCAAGTTTTGCGGATTTTACTCTAAGTCCTACCATTAGAAATCCTGCTGTCGCTAGACGCTAGTTAAATACAGACATCTGAAGTCAAACACAGACATCAGAAATCTTAATTGTTGAAAACCTTAATTGGATTCTGTACTCAAAGATATAACATAGGGCATTTTACTTAAACCACATATTGTTTGAAGCAGCCATTAAGAATTATGAGAACTGACTCTGTAAAGGAGAACCTATAAAAAGTTCTTAAACATTTTTCACATAGTTATGTTTTCAGGGATTTGAATTTTGCATTTTATTTGCATGACAAATTATAAGATCGGTTAGGTTTTAGAGAGTTATTAACTTCCCTTAATCTTTATCGATTTCAAAGTTCTCATTTAACATTTCCTTTTGCATAGGTGTTCTTAGAAATTTTATGACTTTATTTATGCTTTCATTCTATGCGGAAATTTAAAACTTCTTCGACGAAACTACTTTAATAATACTTATTCATTGATTTGCCATTTCAATATACAACATGCTTTATTTCAATGAATAAACTACTTTATGTTCACGTATTTATGTATAGCATATGCGAATTCATATGTAGTATATTTTTTATTAATTAACCCCTTAATTGGTTATTTCTTTTTCGTGCAATAAATTGAAAATAACGGATTCACACCATTATTTTTTAAATAAAACATTCGTAACATTTAGTCTAAACATTTCCGCCTTTAAATAGTATGAAATTATTTTTAAAAAATAGTGGTGTCAAAAAGCTTTGAAGAATGAATTAAGCAAATTCGTTAAGCCCGAACGGCATATGGGCAAATCAGTTAACCCTTTAACGTTCATTGGTTTCGCCACGAAACCACAAAATTTTAATTCCGATACGCAACACTGACACCGGTATTTTTATCTAAAAATATCCCTTTTATTTTGTATGTGAAAAATCACGTTTCCTTATTTAGAAATATACTTGTTCTTAATTACCGGTGTCATTCATTTATTTCGACATCTTAGCAATGAAAATGCTATGATCGTTAAAGGGTTAAGGGGTTAATCCATGTTCAATAAAGAAGTATGCATACTTGCCAACCTCCGGCTTTTTAAAAAAGAAAAATATATATTGTGTACCAGAAAATTTGTTTAATTAAATGCTGTTTTCATTAGATATGTCAGAGAATTGAAAACTACATATTTCCACTCATTAAATAAATTTCTGGTTCAAAGTAGAATTTTTTGATTTAAAAAAAGCCGGAGGTTGGCATGTATGTATGTTAACCCTAAACACCACGATTTTTACTTACCCGTAATATAGTATAGATTAAATCTCGCAATTGTTTTAAAAATCCTTTTTTTTTCTGACGGATTTACGCATTTTAGACACTGGGGGTTCCGAAAACATATTTTTTAGAAGAAAAAGAATGCCGTCCGTCTGTCTGTGCGTCTATCCGTCAGTCTGTTGTCAATGAAATTTTGTGTGTATTTAGTATGTAGTAATATGAATAAGTCTATTGAGTATGAGTAACCTCGATTATCCGAAACCATTTTTTTTTCCGAAAACATATTTTTCCGAAATCATATTTTTTAGCAGAAAAATAATGCCGTCCGTCTGTCTGTGCGTCTATCCGTCAGTCTGTTGTCAATGAAATTTTGTGTGTATTTAGTATGTAGTAATATGAATAAGTCTATTGAGTATGTGTAACCTCGATTATCCGAAACCATTTTTTTTTTTTCGAAATATTCGTTTTGATGAAAGGTATATAAAAATTTTCGAAAATTTTTTTAATTAATAATAAATTACACGTGTATAAATTCAGACATCTGAAGTCAAACACAGACACCAGAAATTTTAATCGAAAATCTAAACTGAACTCTGTACTCAAAGATAATGCATTTTAGTAAAACCACGTATTATTAGAAGCGGCCATTAAGAATTATGAGAACTGCCTCTGTAAGGAAGAATCTATAAAAGTACTTTAAAAATTTTCACATATTTATGTTTTCAAGAATTTGAAGTTTGCATTTCATTTGCATGCCAAATTACATGATCGATTAGGATATAGAGAGTTATTATCTTCCCTTGATCTTTATCGACTTCAAAGTTCTCATTTGACGTTTCCTTTTGCATTGATGTGCTAAGAAATTTTATGAGTTTATTTATGCTTTCATTCTATGCGGAAATTTAAAACTCCTTTGACGAAACTACTTTAATAATACTTATTCATCGATTTGAAACATCAATATGCAACATGGTTTATTTCAGTGAATAAACTATTTTATGTTCACTCTTTTATATTTAGTATATACGCATTTATATGTAGTGTACTTTCTATCAATTAATCCATGTTCAATAAAGAAGTATGTTAACTCTAAACAGCATGAATTTTACTTTCTTCTACCTTTACAAGAAGAAAGTATTTGATTAGTCGAATTCAGGTTTTCGACGGATTTACACGTTTTAGGAGCCCAGATAATCCAGTAAACATGTTTTTACAAAATGTCTGTCTGTGAGTCTGTTTGGCACTCTATCACTCTGTATGAGACAAAAATTTTGCGAGCGCTTTATATCAAGAACTAATGCACGGAATATCACTAAACTTTAGATACAGTTCGACCTTAACCCTTTCTTGCGCAGTGTTGCCGGGCCGGCAACACCTAACTTTAATTCCAAACTTGCAAATGGCACCAGTAATATTTTAATATACCTTTTACAATGAAAGCTTAAATTAAGGAATTCGTAATATCTACGCAAGTCCTTTATAAATTTTTGTGTCAATCGAAAATTTTTCATTTTACTAATAGAATTTGCTTGCGCCGGAAAGGGTTAATATAAACTAGAGCTGATTAGTTTTTGGTGCATATCGCCCAACATGTGGCACCACTATGATATCTTGTTCACGATTTCAACAGCACAAATTACTGGGACATAAAACATTTTATTAAAAAATTGTAATACAGAAGATGGTCAAAATTATGAACAGAAGTTATGACACAAGCTTGAGAGCTTCAGTCAGAATACCTCGTCGTTAGAATTTCTTTAGCTGCCGGGATGATACTCGACACGCCAGAAATCTTCCAGAAAAGTAAGGATTTCTATGCGCCGCCTCTGTCAAGCGTGCCTAGCTCTTTTTAGTCATAATTTCGAATATTTTCTGTAAGTACAACCTTTCAAGAAAATGTTTTTGCCCCATTAATGTCCTCCCTGATCTTAGGAGTTTATCCTGGCCAGAAACACAAAACTGGTCCTCAGGGTAAGCACCTTCCCTATTCATTAATGTGTTTCTATTATTTTTCTCTTCTTTGTCGCACCAGTTCTGCCAATGGGCTACTCTTTAGGGTTTCGTAAGGAAAGTGAAAACGGAACCATTATAAGATCACTTCTGTGTCTGTCTGTCCGTCTGTCACAGCCATTTCACTCATGCATTATGAAACATGGAAAGCTCAAATTGAGGGATGTAATAAAGACTATTGACCCACATGTTTATATATTATTAAACCTTACAATTATATTTAGGAGGGGCAGTGTTCTTGCTGACATTTGACCAACATTAGTAATTTGGCTAATTAAAAAGAAAAAACATTCGCCAAATGATAAAAGTATTATTAGCAAAATAAATTCGCCGTGTATCACAAAAAAAAAAAAAAAAAAAAAAAAAATCTTTAGTTTTTTAATGTATTTTTTTTTCAATATGTTCTAAAATAACCCAACGTTTTATAACTGTGACAGCGATTGTTATTAATCTAATTTCAGCTCTCAGCTACAAATATAAAAAAATATGTATATATTAAATATATATGCATATATATGAAAAACGAAAAAGAAAAATAGAAAAAGCAAAAATTGAGCACGAGCAATTTGGCGAATCTAATCGCTTGTTTACTCGCCAAATGAAGAATTTAGTCGCAATTTGGCGCATTGGCGAGCGACAGCGAGAACACTGAGGAGGGGGTAGGGAGGCTAATTATGTTACTTGAAGAAAAAAAAATCTTTGCTTTGTATATCACGTGTGGTATCTTATAAAAGCTTTTGTTATGTCTAACTCAAAAATATATTTCTTTGAAAATTTTTTTATTTATATTTATATTTTACTTATACTTTATTTATATTTTCAAAACAGAAAATTTTCTGTACTTAAATGCTCCAATTAAATACGGTAAACTTTGAAATTAAAAATAACTGGTGGGAATAATGAAGTATTCTGGGTATTTTTAATTCCACATATATCAGTCACTCGTTCCCAAGGGGTTAATACATATGTTTACTGTACGGAACTCCCTGAGCGCAAGTAATATTCGCACTTGACCGTTTAGTTTTAATTCAGATTTCTTGATTGGCACCGGTTTTTTGAAATCGTAAAAATCCTCTTTTTTTCGCTATAATTAGTATGTTATTTAATAAGCAGTCTTCTATTATTTTCAAAAAGTGGCGCCGATGAAGAAATAAGAATTTTAAAAAAGTATCCCATAGGCAATATTGCTTTGTTCCATAACTCGCAACTACGGCATGTTGAACACTGCATTCCTATGTAATTCCGAGTCGTCTCTGTACTCCCTTACACAGAGTAGTAACAGAGCCTCAACTCGGCTTGAAAAGAGCGCCCTCAGTGGATCACTTAAAAACTAAACCATCGCGTTGGCGATTTTTATCCTCGTGATTTCTGTTTAACTGTAACCTTATCTTGCTTGGCGTTTCTTGCTGAATGCTGATTTGATTATCTTTGCACATGTGCTTATGCTATTTGATCTTAGATTTCCGCGCTTATATTGATTCGTAATTATTACTGTTATTATTCTTGAATTTTCAAGTTTAAATTATTAGATCGTTATGTTAGGAAGAGACACATGCATTGTTTGCAAGACGAATACGTCAAAGTTATTTCATAATTCTTTCATAAATTTCAAAACAAGAAGCAGCAAGCCGTCGCTGTATTTTTTTTTCCTTATCATTTGTCGCCAAGGAAGCGATGTTTCGCCGAATTAGCAACCTCTCTTATGTTATGATCGTAGTTTCAGAGTGGTCCGCTCGTGTCGCTACTGTCTATGCGTAATCCCATGTTAAACAAGTTGCCATTACAGTGTATGAAAGTTGATTCTCTGTTCCGTACTCTGTGCTCCCTTACACGTTCTGCAAGTTTGTGGGTCTGATAGTGAAACAACCTGTATATATTTTTAAAGTGAAATTTAAAATCTATTCAAAAAGTGGGTAATTTAAAAATTTTATAACTCGAAATATTATTTGTAGAATTTCATTTTTTTTTTTCGATTTAAATAAACAGAAATACACAAGTTTTAATTTTGATTCAGCATTTTTAAAAAGTATTAATTTAAAATATTAATAAAAAGAAATTGAAAATGGTAAAACTTAAAAAAAAAAATCAAAGTAAATTTTTTTTCCAAGTGTGTCGAATCAAAATTAAAGTAATACAGTCAAAAAAGACGCGTTTTTATTTTGAATTATTTATCTTTAACAATTTTTGACTTATGACAATTTAAATACGAATAAGGGCGAAAAATCTCGTCATGAAAAAAAGCATACTTTCACAAGAACTCGTTTCCATGACAACCATTTCTTGAAAACTAGCTTTTGAAAATACACTAAAACGAAAAAATTATTTTCTCTTTCAAAACAAATCATGTTCCATTTAAGATAGAAGCATGATTTAAACGCTAATTTAAGCAGAAAAAAATCAGAGAAAGTTTTAATGCAGTCTTTTTTTTTTCTTTTTAGAAAATTTGCAGTTTTTTTAGTCTTGGATCCTCTTAACGAATTGTTTCTTATGTTTCGATTGTATTGTTGCAATTTCATTCATCTATCAAAATGCAAAAGTTAGTATAAAATTAATACAATAAATAATAACTACTAACTGTCAATAAGGCAATTATCTTATTTCTTTTTTCTTAAAATGTTGGTTATGTTGGTTAAAAATATTGATTTATCTCCATATATCTCGATTTAAAAATTATAATACATATTTATGTTGTCATTTACTGCATTATATACAGTCGACTCTCGTTAATTCAAAATCGGATAATTCGAATCTTCGCTTAATTCGAACTAAACATGAAGTCCCGAAATTTTCAATGGCAGAATAACGTTAAAAACTTTCATTAATTCGAACTCATTTTCTCTTGACTCCGTTTAATTCGAACTAACGAGAATTCCGATTTTTCATTTTTCTTTTCTTTCTCACAGATTTCAGATCATTTGAATAACTTTCTTTCTTTGATTTTTGTGAAAATTGTTCCGAACGAGTATACGAGTATACAATGCCTTTGATATTCACTTTCTTAGAGCCCCGTCTGTCCTTCAGTGACGCTGTAATTTTTTCTTCCATCGTGCTTGTTTCTAATCTTTTAATTAGTTTATGTATTTATACACTCTAATTTAATATTAAGCCATATTCTAATGATAACAGACGAAATAAGTTTAAAAAACACTATAACATTAATTCCTTTGTAATAGTACCGTGTTAAACATGTTTTCCGTAATTCGAACTTCGGATAATTCGAACATTTCTTGTGGTCCCGACGAGTTCGAATTAACGAGAGTCGACTGCATTTATATTTAGCAAAGCCGATATAGATCGTTCTAATGAATCTACGTTTTCTCTGTCTATTGCAGTCTTTGGAGATGCAACGGGAATATAAATGAATTTTGAATGAAAAATCAATAAATTAAGGACTTGCACGCGAATTTATTTATATATAGACAATCACCTGGTAAATTCCTTATTTTACTGACAAACTAGAATGCATAACGATCTCAGATATTTACAAATATTTTACACTAGAATTTTGCTTACGGCTGTATTATAACGCATGAAAAAAAAATAACTGAATGAAATATTTTATTTGTTTTGTATAGTACTGTTATGCTGTTTATTTGATTATAAATTTAATAAAGATACCTGAATGATTAATTGCAAACTGTTAAACAATAATGGAGAAACAGTTTTAGATATTCAAATTTTGATAAGAATTTGGAAAATTTTTATTATTTTTTTTTTTTAGTCTACATTTTTGTAAATAGTTATATAAACTGTCTTTAGGAAAATATACAGTAGAGAAAAATACGATAACTAAGCCTATAAACTTCAGCTCTATTTAATGCAAGGTAAAAAAGGCTGACTACATTTTGTTACTCGTTGCTGGATTTTCATAACTGAATACGTTTTTATTGTCAAACGAGGCATTTAGAAATACGTTTCAACAAATTTTAAAAAAATGTAATAACATCTGTAAGAAGTCGTCTTACAAATGTACAAGAGAAGAAAGAAAGAGCATAACTTAACTTAGATATCTCAGGGGCTGCAGGCTTTTTTAAATACTTTTTATTACTTGAAAAGACGTCACTTACATATAGACACACACACATTATATACAAATAAAGCTTTTTACATAATTCTAGCGCACGCCACCATCACAAGACATGAACCACAGTTCACAACCAACATTCGAACATCACTAAGAAAAGAAAAAACATTTTTTTTAATAGAACTAGTGTTGCCAGTTTTTTTTAAACGAAAAACATTACAACTACATTTTTTTTAATTTAGCAAAACTCAGGTCACGTGACGCGTGACAGTCTTTTTTTTTCTTTCTTTTTTTCCTTTGGAATGCGCGTGTTACACATCATCATAATTTTATTTCATATTTTCAAGTTTACATTTAGTAAATAATAATAATAATAATAATAAAGTGAAAATACTGTTTTATATTTGTGTTGAACGATTACTAGTTAGGAAGATATCATAGGAAACTCAATCTATATGGGATCGATCATTAATCATCAAGTTATCAGTAAGTGTATTATCCAAAATCAAGTTATCAGAAAGTTTAAACCCTCATATCACAATGCCTGTTCTGTGTCGATATTCAAATTAGATGAAGAGAAGCCCCTTTTTACCTTTTGAAAGCGCTGCTTTAATTCTTAACCCAGGTAGTGTTTCTGTAATGTCGAATTCACATGCAAAGAAATTCTTTTGTTAAAGGGTTGAAATTAATGATTGACACCGGAATTTGAAAGCATATTTTTTGTAAATAACAAAAAAAGGCAATATTTCACACATTTAATAAACCAAAATTTCTATTACCAAAATTCTGGTGCCAAACCGATCTTCGAGAATTTGAGTTCAATGGTAAACTCGAAAACTCGAGTCAGGAGAGGATATCGGTGAACATGTATTCGAATATATATTTTTTAATAATGTATGTTTGCAGGTCATTTTTTTAACACAGAGCGCAAGGCGATGCTAGTGTTCCTAATGCATATAACAATTACTGAATGTGCTTAAAGTATAATCGCTCTGACTGGTATCAAGTTTTTGAAATATTCACCTTATTTTTGCTTTTATCTACTGTTAATAAAACTAATATTTCCATTTCAAAAAAATGGTGGCATTCAAAGAAATTGAAAAGAAATTTTATAACGGCAACACCAAGATGGTTTTAGTCTGATACGTTGATCGGTTTTGAACATATAATGACTATTTTGCTGACATTTTCATACAATTAAGCTTTGGCTTCTCAAGTGACATAATATCTTCAAAAGTGTTAGGAATAACAGAGCTGCCACGGGCGTCTATTTTTTAACTCTATTTCACACAAATTTTTCAAAACATAGATATTTTACTTATGCTTTGAAAACATTTGCAAGAGAAATTTTCTACAAAAATGTAGTCCTTAAAAAAGGGGTTTGCGAACAGAATATAAAAATACTCGTTTGTGGCAACCCTGCTATAATAAACATTAACGTTTAACGAATTTTTTTATTCACATTTATTTCGTATTCATACCAGAAATTTAAAGAGGAAATTTTTGATTTTTTTAACATATTCAATCTCATGTTTGAACACGTTCTAAAAATTATATAAATCAGAAAATCGGACTTTACACCAGAAAAATTCAATGGCTAATTTCATTTTATTTAACCCTGCTGTTCTGTTCGGGTCTATTTGACCCGAAAATTTTATTGTTCACTCATAAAAAAAATTAGCGCAGAGCTATTTCCATGAAACTTTTTGACTTTGTTCATTAGTAATATAACTATATATTCCTAGAAGTATTTACGTTTATTTATATTTCCAAAAGATATTTTTAAACTTAGTCCTAATGTACTGTTCGGGTCATATTGACCCGAGTTAAAAAATAATTTTATCATGCACTTTTAATTTTGTTTGGAATCATTCAATAAAAATAATTACTGCAACGTATCTATTTCAAAATCTGTTTCTTTGGCACAGGTGTTAGATCACGTGACAGGAGAGCAAAGTCAAATGTTGATATCATTGGCGGAAGGGAAAAAATGCACCTGTTAGTAGCGTTGTTTTTTTCTTTCTCTATTTCATTGTATAATAATCTGAAGAACAGTTGTATCTCTAAGTATTAGTGAAAAAATGGCGAATCGTGGAAAATTGAGCGACGCTGATATCGCTAAATTAATGGAAGCCTCTGACAGCGAAGAGGAAAATGCGTCTGAGTATGAAAATCATACAAGTGAGGAAGTTGAAAGTGAAAGTTCTGACAACGATTTTGATATTGATATTCAAAAGACGCACAATATACAGAGTATTCAGTCTAAGAATCGTGAAATAGTATGGAACTTGAATCCCCTTCTTCATTCCGGTCGATTAACGTCTGCTAATATTATAAAAACTACTCCAGGTGTCACAATATATGCAACGACAAGAATAACTGACATAAAAAGCGCATTTGCGACGGTATTCAATTCTACAATCGAGAACGAAATCATAAAAATGACTAATATAGAAGAAAGAAAAGTGTATGAAAAAGAGTGGAAAGATATTAGCACTGAAACTTCTCAAGCATACATCGGATTATTATTATTAGCTGGTGTGTACAAATCATATGGAGAATCAACGAAAAGTTTGTGGAATCAAGAAACAGGCAGAAAAATATTTCGTGCTACTATGTCCCTCGAAACCTTTCATATGATATCGAGAGTTATTCGTTTTGACAATAAATCTATCAGGCAAGAAAGAAGGTCTGTAGATAAATTAGCTGCTGTTCGAGATATTTGGGAAAAGTGGATAGAAATTCAACCTAAATTGTATAATCCAAGTGAAAATGTTGCTATAGATGAACAATTAGTCGGATTTCGTGGACGATGCCCTTTCAAACAATATATACCTAGTAAACCCTCCAAGTAGAGGATAAAAATATGGACTTTATGTGATAGCAAAACTTCGTATGTACTGAATGCACAAAATTATACTGGAAAAAATCAAGGATCAAAGCCAGAGAAAAGTCAGGGTATGCGGGTAGTGAGTGACATTACTTATGGGTATTCGGGGCACAATGTTACATGTGATAACTTTTTCACGTCCTATAAATTGGGAAAACTTCTTCTAAAACGGAAAATGACTATGCTTGGCACCATTAAAAAATAAGCCCGAACTTCCTGAGAAAATGCTAAACAAAGAAGTACACAGCTCATCATTTTATTTTACAGAAGATACAACAGTTGTAAACTACATCCCTAAAAAGAACAAAAATGTTATTCTTATGAGCACTTTCCATCATGAAAATGAAGTTAGCGACAGATCTGAAAAAACCCACAAATGATATTAGATTATAATGCAACTAAAGGGGCGGTGGATAGTCTTGATCAACTTTTGAGTACATACACTTGTAAGAGAAAAATAAATCGCTGGCCTATGATAGTATTCTATAATATGCTTGATACATCTGCTTACAATGCATTTTTTCTGTGGATTTCAATAAACAGCAAATGGAATGAAAATAAATTAACAAAACGAAGGCTCTTTTTAGAAGAATTGGGGAAATCTCTAATTTTTCCACACATTAAAGTAACCCCACTATAAAAAATTTGTAGAAAATCTATAGATTATTGGCCCAAAATCTGTGTGAAATCCGAAGGTATTTGGCCCATTATGCAGATATTTTAAAGAATATCTTTAAAAATTCTGCAGATATTTTAAAGATAAAGCTAAGTCTGCAAATTTTCTTCAAATTTCTGTAGAAAGTGGTGATTTCTTCAGATAATCTTAAGAATATTTTTAGAGGGGAAGACAGCATCTTCCCAGAAGCGAAGATTCAGTCAAAATTGTGAAGAGAATGCGTAGTAAAAGTGCAAACATACCTTCGGAATCAGATGAGAACACTTCATTGTGTACTAAACGTGCAAGATGCAAGTTCTGCCCATCAACCAACGACAACAAAACTAATATATTATGTTACAATTGCAAAAAACACACTTGGAAATTTCACGTAAGCTATTTTTGTCCAAATTGTAAATAAAAGTAAGTATTCAAATATTTTTAAGTTATTTTACTGGTGTTTTGTATTATTTGATATATATTTAAGCTTATTTTACTATTTTTTTAATTATTTCTAAAATAGTTATTTTCATTTACTGCTACAAATGATAATATTCTAAATCGGGTCACATTGACCCGAACACTACATACGTATAGTAAATGCGAACAGAACAGCAGGGTTAAATACGGTATTTTCTGCTATTTTTAAAACTAAAGTTGCTGTTTTAATATTCTGGTGGAAATCAAGATATACGAATTACAATATCTCAAAATAACTCGGGCGGTTTGGGATACAGAGGGTTAATAAGTATTATATTTTTCAAACAATCAAAATTTAGACATTATATTTTTCTGGTGTGAATTCTTCTAATATTGAAATTTGTGGAACGCATTCTACACTGAGCTTTTAAGGGTTAATGAATTTCGACCTGATTTCCTATACACATATTATTTTTATTGAAATGCATTATTATCAGAAATGAATTATAAATATGACTTTCAGATATATACAATTTAATCTTTCATACTATATATCACAGCATAATTATTTTACAGCTATCGTTTAAAAGGAGTTATTCTGTAGGAGGTTTGTTTAATGAGATAAACATGATTGAATATAGTGTTATTATGCACTAATATGCTTCAAATGCGTTAATTGTATTTATAAAAATAGTTATTTTAACCTTTTTGATCGTGAACCGCCAAGATATTTTTATTCACATATCTTAATTCCCACCAGAAAATTAAAACAGCAATATTTGGTTCAACTAACCAATGAACCAATGCAGTAAGATAAGAAGTGCCTACTGGAGTCGTCTTGCTTCAGTTTACCTTCCATCGAAGTCGATGAATCGAATGGCTGATTGCATAGATGTTGAGCAAGTAAAATGGAATTTCAAGAAATTCCGGAGCATTGGGATGGTCGATTGAGTCATAGGGTAAAGCAGTCGAGAAAAGCCAAGGGCCATACATTTTTTTTTTTTTTTTAATCTAAATTAGATAAGATCCTAAAATATTTTTAGGGAAATATCGAAAAAGATACAAAAATAAATATAAAATAGTTAAATTTAGTAAAAATAAAGGATAAAAAATAATAAGAATGTCATTAAAGAAAAATTTTGCAAAAAAAAAAAAAAAAAAAAAAAAAAAAAATCATAGAAAAGCAAGGGGATACGATGAACAACTTGGTAAGCCAATGAAATTTAAGCAGGCGACCAATGAAATTCATCCGTTCGCAACCTTGAAAACGACAATCGTCCGATAAGGAAAAGCGATTGTTTTGAGAAGAACATGCTTCATTTTCCAACTGGAAAGAAGAAACATGACTTAAAAAAGGGAAAAAAGTAAAAAATTAAACAATTTAAATAATTTAGCCATAACACAAAATTCTGTATTTAAGTAAAACCAAATTAGGCTATTGAGTTTTTCTGGTGTGAAATCAGATTTTCTGAACTACATAATTTCTAGAATGTGTTCTATCATGGGATTTAAAGTGTTAAAGCATATTTATAAAGCTTTATTTCGCCCTCTAAGCACTGCGATAGAAAATCTCTATACATAACTTCTGAACTATGTATATTTAACTAGTTAGCATCAATATGCATATAATATGTACATTTTAAGAGACGTTTAAATAATATTTGTATAGCATTTGCAAATAAGGAGTCCTCATTTATAAATATTTAACGTTCTGAGATAAACATCACAACATTCTTGTAATTCATATGGGATAATCAGAATGGCTCTGAATTCATTGAGAAATCTCTAAGGGGTAGTAGTGCATAAGTTAAAATAAGTTTATATAGTAAAATAGGATCACAAACCACTTATTTGATTAAAGTTACAAAGGTTGTTAATCCAAGACCAAAAACACGCGTTTTCATTTATAATTTTAAATATAATGTCAAAATATCGAGTACTAGTTTTTAAACTTTATTTAACACTTGGAAATCGAACATGGGTTTCGCGGGTTACAGAGTGTAGGTGAAGACCATTTTTCGTAGAAAAATATGTAGTAATATTATCAGTAAATATTTATGAATATGACTTTCAGATAAATACACAATTTAATATATCATATATTATACCATTGCGCGTAATTAATTTATAGCTATCTATTGACAGTAATTATTCTAGATTAGGTTTTTTTTTAATGATATATACATGATGGAATATAATGTTATTGTACACTAATATGCTTTAAATGCGCTATTTTCATTTTTTAAATAGTTACATTAAAGATTATTTAAAAAGTTCTATTTTGTCCATTAAGCACCGAAATGATAACGTTCTTTAGATATTTTCTAAACGATGTTTATTTAGACAGTTAGCGTTTATTAATAATGAAATATTCCATTGTGATGTTACTATATGTATGTAATACATCCATTTTACGATATATTTAAATAACATTTGTATAGAAGTTAAAGTGGTTAGTCGTCATTTATATCTATTGAAATGTTCTGAGATAATCATAACAATCATGCAATTTATATGGATAAAAATAATGATTCAGAATTCGAGAGATCTGTAACGGATAGTAGTCCATAATTTCCAGTAATTTTGTATTGTAAAAAAAGATCACAATCCACATATTTGATTAAAGTTAAAACGCGTATTAATCCAAGTAAAACACATAATTTTATTTATAGCTTTAAAATTATTAATTAAAATTATTAATAGCTTTTTTTAACTATAAAATTAAAATTTTGGGTACTAGTTTCAGAACTTTATTTAAAACTAAGGAATCGAACGTGGGCTTCACGAGTTACACTCATAGCTGCCAACTTTAAGCTAATCTTCCGTAATAACTGGGTTAGTTTGATCCAGGTTAACCTCATTTCGAACCGGAAAGTTTCTTTAATGAATCTTTATTTATTTAATTTCATGTTTCTAAGTTGAACTTATTTAATTTAATTTCTCTGAGAAAATTCTGGTTCGAAATTCATTAAATATGCAGAATGTATGTGAAAACAGATTTTTATCGAAATCTATATTGTATTAATATCAGTAAATACGAGGGTAATTCGGAAAGTAACCTTCGTTTATGAATTTAAAAAAAAACTAATGAAAGGAAAATGTTTTATTACTTACGTATGAAAGACACGCTCTTCAGCTACTTCTCAACATAATTGCCGTATTAATTAAAACAATTATCATAACGGTAAATCAGCTTTGAAATTCCATCGTCACAGACTTCTGCCGCCGGCCTATTCAACTGCGATTATTTTAAAATTCAATTCGTACCACTCTTTCAATCCAAAGAATTTCAACATATTTTTCTATAATTTTCTGATAAATGCGCTACCAAAAATGTTTTAAAAAATAGTGGTTCAAGTAAAATATTACGAGAGCAGTTCGGAATTTGTCAGTATGAATAAAAGATTATGTTAAAATTCTTTGGATTGAAAGAGTGGTGCGAGTTGAATTTAAAAATAATCGCAGATGAATAGGCCGGCGGCAGAAGTCTGTGACGATGGAATTTCAAAGCTGATTTACCTTTATGATAATTGTTTTAATTAATATGGCAATTATGTTGGGAAGTAGCTGAAGAACGTATCTTTCATACGTGAGTAATAAAACATGTTTCCTTTCATTAGATTTTTTAAAATTCATAAACGGATGTTACTTTCCAAATTACCCTCGTATTTATGAATGTGACTTTCAGAAAATATATAATTTAATATGTCATATATTATACCATAGCACGTAATTATTTTATATATATCTACTGAAATCATTATTCTACTAGGTTTGATTAATGAGATAAACGTGATTGAATATAATGTTATTATGCACTAATATGCTTTAAATAGGTTATTTTCATTTATCTATAGAGTTACATTAAAGCATATTCATAATGTATTAATTCATCCATTAAGCACTGCGGCATAACAGCTCTTTAGATAACTTCTGAACATTGGATATTTAGATAGTTAATGTTTATTAATAAAGAAATATTCTGTCTTCAATGTGCATGTAATATTTAACCCTTTAACGATCATAGCATTTTCATTGCTAAGGTGTCGAAATAAATGAATGACACCGGTAATTAAGAACAAATGTATTTCTAAATAAGAAAACGTGATTTTTCCCATACAAAATAAAAGGGATATTTTTAGATAAAAATACCGGTGTCAGTGTTGCGTATCGGAATTAAAATTTTGTGGTTTCGTGGCGAAACCAATGAACGTTAAAGGGTTAAATTTTACGAGACCTTTAAATAATATTTGTTTATTAATTACAAACGAACATTTGTCATTTATTTATATTGAAATGCTATAAGATAATCATTATAAAGTAGTCGTCATTTATATACTATATTGAAATGCTCTAAGATAATCATTATAAAGTAGCCGTCATTTATATAAATTGAAATGCTCTAAGATAATCATTATAAAGTAGTCGTCATTTATATATATTGAAATGCTCTAAGATAATCATTATAAAGTAGTCGACATTTATATACTATATTGAAATGCTCTAAGATAATCATTATAAAGTAGTCGTCATTTATATAGATTGAAATGCTCAAAGATAATCATTATAAAGTAGTCGTATTTATGTTCGTTTTGTAAATTAAATGTTATAGTTTCGTCAAAAGGAATGTTTTCTGAAGAAAATACTTATCATTTAGACGAGATACACCAAATTAAAGCGAATAACCTACATCCGAGGTAAGAGTTTTAGATTAATAAAGATTCTAGTATTTTTTACGAAACACATATGGAATATACACGATAGTTCTGAATTCTTTGAGAAATTTGTAACAAATAGTAGTGAATAAGCTCAAAAGGTGTTAAAATGGGATCACAACCCACTTATTTGATTAAAGTTACAAAGCGTATTAATGTAACATGTATTTCTTCATAATTTTAACTGTAATACCAAAATTTCAATTTTTTTTAATATTAACAAATGATTATATTTTGCTGTTATTTTCTTTAAGTTAAGTTTTGCCTTGTATAAAGTGAAATGATATCTTCAAAAGTGTTAGGAATGACATAGGACCGATAAGAGTTGTGAAGTATTCTGATCACGTGACGTTTAGCAATAACATTCTAATTTTTATGAACAACATAAAGTTGGATTCCCTGTACTTTGTCTAAATTAATGAATTTTGACCTGATTTCCGACACACATATTGTTTTATCGATGTGTATTATTATCAATAATTATTTTTAAATATGATTTCCAGGTACATATATAACTTAGTATATCACATATTACACCACACCATATAGTTATTTTTTAGCTTTCTATTAAAAATAACTATTCTGGAGGAGGTTTATTTAATGAGATAAACATGATTGGATTGAATGTTATAATGCACTATTATGGTTTAAAGTTGATGGTTGGTTGATTTTTGTCGTCCGATTATCTACGCTAATGGGATATAGGACCAGGGGGAGTGCCCTCCGTGGGGGTCTTTCTAAGGGAACCTAACCCGTATTTACGCAAGGTTCGAAGAAAACCACGGAAAACTGCGAACGGTTAGGCCGACGGCCGCGATTGGTTTCGAACCCAGCACCTGCCGTCTACCAGTTGAGAGGTGATACCTCTCGGCCACTGGTGGGGCATTATGGTTTAAAGCATTATTTTCATTTACCAATGGATTTACATAAAAGCATATTTATACTGCATTATTTTGTTCATTGAGCGCTGCGACAATAAAGTTCTTTAGATGACTTCTGAACGATGTATATTTAGATAGTTAGCATCGAACATGTGCTTCGCGTGTTACAGAGTTTAGGTGAAGTTCATTTTTCATCAAAAACTATACTGTATTATTATCAGTAAATATTTATGAATATGACTGAATCAGATAAATATATAATTTAATATAACATATATTATACCATAACACGTAATTATTTTATAACTGGGTATTTCCATGAGCACTTGTCGTGTAAGTCACATAATTACCCTAATAGCATGCATGGTCACAGTGACGTCACCGTGAGTCACTTTGGCCACATCACACCTGTGACCAAAATGCCACCACTCAGTGACGTCACATTGTGACTGAGATGTGACTTTCTTAAAAATCTTTAGAAATTTATAAATATCCTTCAAAACATGTTATTTACTTTAAAAAGCATGTTTCTGGCAATTTATATATCGTCGATTTGTCACAGTTTTGTCACAATGTTAATGTCAAATTAGTCACAAATGACACATCTTTCACAAACGTGTCACATTGTGACCCCTTTGTGAAACGTCACAAAAGGGCTCTAAAACGGCCATAACGACTTCACATTTTAGTCATTGTGACTTCACATCGACGTCACGTGACGTCACATCGACAATCGATGGTCACAAAATCACAATGTGACTTCACAACGACGTTGCAGTGACGTCACCATGCTTTACGGGTAGTAACAGTTAAGTGTTAGTCACCATTATTTTCAAAAGGTTTGCATGGCCTTATTAAATTAAATAAATATCTCCCATAAAATAAATCACATTTTTCCGTTCTATAATACTGGTTGCCAAAATCACACTATGTGACCTACTCGACATGTGCTCATGGAATTACCCAGCTATGGTATTGAAATCAATTATTGTTTTTGGTTTGTTTAATGAGATGAAGATGATTGAATGTAATGTTATTAAGCACTTGTATGCTATAAATGCGTTATTTTCATTTATCAAGAGAGTTACATTAAAGCATATTCATAATGTATTATTTTATTCATTAAGCACTGAGACAATAAAGTTCTTTAGATAACTTCTGAACGATGCATATTTAGGTACCGTAATTTCCGACGTATAATCCGCGGATCAAACAATCGTTTATCGACCTAAAAAACTTTAAAATAACATATAACTTTTTAGATCGTGGTAAACATTTGGCTTAAATTACAAAATGAAATTTCTGGGTCGAAAAACAATTGTTTGATCTGCGGATTATACGCCGGAAATTACGGTAGTTAGCGTTTATTAACGATGAAATATTCTGTCATAACATTACAATGTGCATGTTATATGTACATTTTACGAGATAATTTTTTAAATAAAATTTGTATAGTAGCTGCAAAATCAGTAGTCATTATTTTTATATATTGAAATGTTCTGAGATAGACATCATAACAGTTATGTAATCCTTATGTAATTCTTAAAACAATAGGCTGGTTCTGTATTCATTGAGAAATCAGTTAGGGACAGTAGTGCATAAGCTCAAATAATATTATATATTAAAATAGGGTCACAACCCTCTTATTTTATTAAAATTATAAAACGTATTAATTCCATTAAAACACATGTTTTCTGCATAACTTTAACTGTAATGTCAAAATTTTAGAGGGTTTTTTTAACATTAAAAAATGAATATATTTTGCTGTTATTTTCTGATATCTTTGAGATGATATCTTCAAAAGTGTTAGGAATGATATAGGACGAAGAAGGGTTAAGAAATATTATGATCCCATGAAATGCTTCAATATCATTCTAATTTGCATAAAACAATTTGAAGCTAGATTCCCTGTAATATGTATAATTTAATGATTTTACGTGATTTCCTACACACGCATTATTTTTATCGAAGTGTATTATAATCAGAAAATACTTATAAATATGATTTTCGGCCACATCTATAATTCAGTATATCATGTATTATACGACATCACGTAATTATTTTATAGCTAACTATTAAAGGAATTATTCTGTAGGAGATTTGTTTCATGAGATAAACATGCTTAAGTATATCTTATTATGCATTAATATGCTTTAAATGCGTTAATTTCATTTAACAAGAGAGTTATATTAAACCATATTTATAAAGCATTATTTCGACCTCTAAGCACTGAGATATAAAGTCTTTACATAACTTCTGAATTACGTATATTTAGATAGTAAATGTTTATCAATAATGAAATATTCTATCGTAACGTTACAATTTGCATATAATATGTAAATTTTAAGAGACCTTTAAATATTATTTGTTTAACATTTATAAATGAGGACTTATCATTCATATATATGTAATAAAATAAAAAAAAATTTGCGCCATTTTTTTGTTCTCTCTTAGCTTCAATTCTAAATCTGTGGAACATATTTCAATCTTAGTTTCGTAACTTGTAACAGCTAAAATTCTTTTTCTTACTTTAGTTATTAATAAATTATTGCTTGCTTCTCAAAAAGGCGGGAAGTATTTCGTAAGCTTTTTACTTTCTGGCATATTCCTGCGATTTTAATTTTATTTTTTATTTTAACATCGCGTGACAGGTGTTACTACGCGTTGCTAAAGGGCTTTGTCTTCCTAGGAAAAAATATAGTTCTTGCCAAGGACCGCCTATTACGGCCAATTAGAATTGATCATTTTGTCCGTTTGAGGCTCGAGTCCATCCTGATTGGATTTTTTAAATGATTGACGTGGAGTAGGAGGGCGCTAGTTTTGTCGTGAAAATGATTTTTTCATTTGGCTTTTCAGGAGAACAGAATGCATCTTTTCTTTAAACTACTAAGCCGCGTTTTTCATTGCTCCGCTGAATTAGAATATTTGATGATGTGGACGAGATAATGAAATTTGTAGTGTCGATGTGGACTAAGGTGATTGCGGGGAAGAGTTTATCTATTTTTAAGCTCATCAATAAAGAACTTGAAGACTGATGTTGTCTGTTTTTATAATGAGGAAATACCCCAATGAAAGTCTTCTATTGCTTGCCAACTGTCGGAGCGACTACTCTGCCCGTGCTGCTAAGAATATGTAGAATTTATGCAACATAGTTATTTTAGTCGAGTTCAGCTTATATTTATTACATTTTTAGCCGGTAGGATATATGACCCGGCGTGCATCTCTGGGAAAATATTAAACTAGTATGGTTTGCCAACTACAGACTGTTCCTGTCAGAGAAACCTACAGCGATGAGTGTGTGCTCGCCATGTTCTAGGAAGAAATGTGTTTGTCTTACACTTCCCGTTTCAACTACATCAAGAGAATTGCACGCGCCATTTTCGCCGAATACGCCGATTCTTCATGTGCATAAATGATAAACCCTTCAGCTGGGAAACGGATCGTCTTATGAAATTTTGTGTGACTATGTCTAGCATCTGCAAATTTTTAAGTGTGAGATATGCCTGCAGTATTTTTTTTTCTTGACAGCGACGAAAAACGTGTGCTGATGATTATTAAGATAAAGAACAACTGCACGACAAAATTCAACATCATTTTCTTTTATTTATTTATTTATGTATTTTCTAGATAACAGTACTGAAATATTTTGATAAACTTTCATTTCATAATAAATTAACACCTGCAACATGATTGCAAAACTACGATTGATTCCATCGGTAATATAGAATAATTGAAATTTGCACCTGTGAGTCGTATCTACGAAGTGCTTTATTTTTGTTTATTTTAATAAAAATTAGGTATTTGAACAAGGCCACATCGAGCATGTCTGTAAGTTATTATTTATTATTTTATTTGTTTATTGATTAAGAAATTTTAATAATAATTTCTTTGTTTAAATTCTTGATTTTTTTTTATTACAGATATTAAAAAATAAATTTGTTCTTA
Source organism: Maratus speculifer (assembly GCA_964019185.1). Lineage (NCBI taxonomy): Eukaryota > Metazoa > Arthropoda > Arachnida > Araneae > Salticidae > Maratus > Maratus speculifer. The sequence goes on along the minus strand of OZ025302.1, from coordinate 140,686,576 downwards.
ATTTATAATTAATTAAAATTTTCTGCTCATAGAAATTTTATTTAGTTTTAAAGGTGTTTTTTTTTTTTTTTTTTTTTTTTTTTTTTTATCGAAAGATGAATTAATTTGTTGTTAAAAAATACTCTGTTGCTAAATTTATTTTCCATACGTAAAGAAAAGTATTTTTGTTCTTAAAATTATTTGTTATTCCCCATGTATGGAAAACCGATATTTATTATTTTATTATTTATTTATTTATTATTTATTTATTTCACATGAATTCAAACAGAATTGATTTATTTATTATTTATTATTTTTATTGTTATTTATTGAAGTATTTGAAGTATAGTAATTGAATTTTAATAATTGAAGTATAGCATTTAAATATTTTCCATATGAATTATCCTTCTTTCATGTTATTAAGGTCAGGATTAGTAAAAGAAGAAAAAATGTCAGAAAATAAACTTGATATTGTCCCTTTTGAATTTGGGTCGGGCATGGATATTTTTAAATGGTTTAAACATTTTGATCGAGAATGTTCTGTAGAAAAAAAAGATAATGAGTGGAAACACCAAAATATTTCAAAATATTTAAAGGGGGAAGCGCTAAAAACTTATATAAATGATTGTTTGGATTGTGCTACTTATGAGGAAATTGTCGAGATTTTAACTGAAAAATACATTCAGGTTAGAGTTCCAAAATTTTCTGAGTTTACTTCCTTAAAGTTAAATGATCTAAGTGATTTGGATTCTTATTTTAGAAAGAAAGTTGAGATTGGAAGGCAACTTCAGCTTGAGGAAAATTTAATTATACAGGGATTAACAGATGGACTTCAGCCGGAGTATCAAAATTGTTTGATGGTTAACCCTCCTTCCAATACTCGTGAATGGTTTCGCATTGCTAAACAATTAGCAGCGATTCCAAATCATACCTCTAATAACAGCAATAGAAATTTTCAACAAACTAGACCTATGCACAATCCCAATCCTCAGCCCAGACATTGGACTCGATCTACTCCAAACAATCCATTCCAAAATTTTAATCCTAGGTTTTTCACTCCTAGAATGCCTACGACTCATTATCAGAATAACTACCCAAGTCGTCCGTGCAGAATATGTTTAAACAGAGGCATAGAAAATGCATATCATTGGGAGAGGAGTTGTATATTTAACACAAATTCCTTTCAAACTCAAACTCCTGCTCATATTCAACCACCCCCTACTAATAATATTTGACAATTAATCATCCCTGGATATGTGGGCAATAACAAAGTGTATTGTGTGGTTGATAGTGGATCAACTGTCTCAATTTTACCCCTCAAATTTGTTCGATATTTAAATGGTAATTTACATAATGTTACCCCTATTACTATTAGACAGGCACAAGGAACTCTTACAATTAATAAATCTTGTCGATTATGTATTAAATTTGGTAATATAAAGAGATATGTTAATTTTTTAGTAAGTAAGCTTGATTTGGACTATGCTATTTTAGGTTTACCTGATTGTGCCAAATTTAAATTGAAAATTGATTGTGCAAAAAGCCAGGTGTTACAAGACAATATTTCGTTAAATCCATATGTCAACATATCCAGTGATAACTTAGAATTGCTTCATTTTGATATTATAAAAAATGATACTACTGTGCAACCCGATTATGGAAATACCATAACTCCTCAATCCTTGCCGCGAATTAATAATGATGATTATAATCTATTGGGGAATCTGAATGCTATTCAAAATAAAAATGTAAGGGAACTTTTAACCCTTTCAGGGGCAGAGGAATTACGCACGTAAAAGGATGAAATAACTGACTGACACCAGAATATTCAAACAAACTTCTTAGAAAATAAAAAATTGCTATTTAGAATTTTCATTGAAAAATTAAAATTTTATTAAAATATTCTTGGTGCCATTTGTCAATTTTGGAATTAAAATTAAGTGGCTAGACCCTCTAGCCACCACCCTTGAAAGGGTTAAGGGATTATTTAGATATTTTTGCAAAAAATAAATATGATGTAGGGAGAATTAATATTGAACCTCAGCGTATTTATCTTAAATCTGACCTACCAATATCTTTGATGCCTTATCGTACATCCAGTGCTGATGAAAAAGAAATATCTCTGCAAATCCAATCCTTATTAGCTGCTGGGTTAATTAAAGAAAGTTATAGCCCATATTCTTCTCCAGTTACGTTGGTAAATAAACGAGATGAAGGCAAAAAAACCCGAATGTGTGTTGATTACCGAAAATTAAATTCTATTATGAAAAATGACGCTGAACCTTTGCCCCGAATAGATGAAATTTTAGACAAATTAAGTGGTGCCCAATATTTCTCTACACTAGATTTAGCCTCAGGCTATTGGCACATACCTATTCACCCAGCCGATTCCGAAAAGTTAGCCTTTACTACTAATTGTGGGCTCTGGGAATGGAATGTTCTCCCTTTTGGTGTAAAGGTAGGCCCCCCAATTTTCAACAGGACTATTAGAAGAATTCTTACAAAATATAAAATAGACTTTGCTTGTTATTATTTTGATGATATAATTATTTTTTCTAAATCAATAGATGAACATATACAGCATCTCATCCAAATTTTTGATTTATGCCGAATAGAAAATATTAAATTAAAATTATCTAAATGTACTTTTGCTCAAAAACAAATCAATTTTCCAGGGTATGAAATCCAAAATGGAACTTTAACTCCAGCTAATACTAATATAGAAACAATTAAAAAATTAAAACCTCCTACTAACACTAAAGAATTATAAAGATTTCTTGGTTCTATTAATGTGTATCATAAATTTATTGACAAATATGCTGAAATTAGACACCCCCTAAATAAATTACTTAAGAAAGATACTATTTGGGAATGGAATACTGAATGTCAAAACTCTTTACAAAAATTAAAAGATGCCCTCATTGCTAACCCAATTTTAAAGATTTATGACCCAAAATTACCCCTACACATGTTTGTTGACGCTTCTCAGGTAGCGGTAGGTGCAGTTCTTAAACAACCCGACCATAATAACTTTTTACATCCAATTGCTTATTTTTCTAGAGGATTGAGAAGTTATGAGAAAAATTATTTCATTACCGAACTAGAATGTCTTGCTATCATTGATACTTTAGATAAATTTTATCATTACTTTCACGGTGTACAATTTACCACCCATACGGATCATGCATCTCTTGTTTGGTTAAAAAATGTCAAACATTTAAGAGGTCGATTATTTAGGTGGTCATTGAAGTTAAGTATGTTCGATTACAAAATAGAGTACTTAAAGGGATCTACAAATGTCGAAGCCGAAATGTTGTCCCGAAACCCTATTTCTCATTTTTGTAAACCCCTTACTTTTCTTCTTGACGTTAAAGAGATTATTGAGATGCAAGAAAAAGAAAATGTGTGTGGATCAAATTATATTAATGACAATGGACTGATTATAGTTAAAAGAAAAGGTTTTCGTAAAGTGGTAGTTCCCATGTCCCTAAGAAAAAAATTGCTTAATGTTGCTCATGAACAGTTTGGTCACCCTGGTGTTCAAAAAATGCAAAATTTAATTTCTCCTAACTATTATTGGCCAGATATGACCCAAGACATTACTAACTTTGTTAAATACTGTGATATTTGCCAGAAAAATAAAAAACCTAGACAGAAAAAATTTGGCTTATTACAAGCTATGCCCACTACAGATCAACCTTTTGACTGTCTGTCTGTTGATACTGTAGGAGGGTTCAATTATTATAATTCTACAAAAAAATATCTCCATATTATAATAAACCATGCCACAAGATATGTTTGGGCATTTCCTTCCAAAAGTGTCACTACAGAAACTTATACAAATTGTCTGAACAAATCTTCAATATCAAAATCCCTCAACAATTATTCTGTTTTAGTAAAATTTCAAGTGTACAGTCCCCTCAAAAAATACTTAGTGACAGGAATGCTGCATTTACTTCTTCAAGATTCAAAAAATTCCTGTGAAATTATAATATTAAACAACGTTTGACCACTGCCCATCATCCACAAACGAATGGGAAATGTGAAAGAGTAAATGAGACAATAGTAACTAGATTAAAATGTAAAGTAAATTCCACTACCTCTAAAATTCCCTGGACTAAGCTTTTAACTGAGGTAATTATTGAAAATAATAATACACCCCATTCTATTACTAAATTTCCACCTGCTTACTTGCTTTTTGGCCAATTACCCTATGACTCCCCCTTACAACAAAATTATTATCCCCCTGTTCATGAAGCACTTAAAATTGCTAAAGCAAGAACTGATGAATTTCATTTAAAAAATAAAAGATATTATGATAAAGATTATATCGAACCAAAATTTAAAATAGGAGATCTAGTTATCTATGAAGAATTTCAGTACCCTAATACTAGAAAGTAATCACAAGTATTTAGCGGCCCTTATAAAATTCTTAACAAATTATCCGAAGTAAATTTTGAAATTGATAGGCAAAATCAGTTCAAAAATTCAGAGATAGTACATATATCTAAATTAAGGCCTTATTATTCCCCTGATAAATTTAAATTAAGTCATGAGCAACAACCCCCTAATCAACAACAACAAACTCAAGTAAAAACTGTAGCTTAGACTATATCTCTAGTTTATCATTTTATAATTTTTTTTCTCTTAAACAGTAAATTTCTTTCCATATTTTAATTCAGATAATATCTTGTAATTCTTACAGAATGGCAATGATATCTCTTGACTGCAGCGAGAGTGTCACTTGTCTGGAAATTTTTATATTTGTTTGTTTATGCCGGCGTAGACGAACAAAGTGGAAATTTCTTATTCTGTACTGAATTACCCCACTTAGAATAGTTTAATAACAAATAAATATTTAAAAATATACAAAATTTTTTTTTCAACTGAACCTATTTGTAATATTAAATTTAAGCTATCAATTAATAAATTAATTATTTGCCAAGTAACAAAATTTTTATCACTTTATTTTACTTTTTTTTTCTTTCTCTCTTTCTTTGCTTCTGCATTCCAGTCCAGGTACATGTCAATTATAATATAATTTTGTTTCTTTTTCTCTTTCCTACTTGCATCTTGCAATGTTTTATCACGCCGAGAGAATATTTATTGCGTAATTATTTGACATGAATAGATCTTGTTTTTTATTTTTATCATTTATTAATATTTCTTTTTAAGAATCTTAGTAGTTTAAAGGTCACGTGCATTCTCAAACATGAATAAAATTTTTATTTATCTTTATTTTATTTTAATTTATCATATTATATTTTAATTTTTTTTTTGTACATATTCCTACTTAATCCTGTACTCGAATTACCAGATTAAGTAAATGATTTCATAATTGATTGTGTTTTTTATTTTATTTCACTTCTCTCTATATTTCATCCCAAAAATATGAGATGAGATAAACGAGATTAAGTATTTAAAGAATGTCTTTTGTGATATTTATTATTACTTATTAAGAGATTTACTTATACCCATTATGAGATTTACTTATACTTATGATATTTATTATTATTGATATTTTTCCTTATTATGTTTCTTACTTATATTGTTTATTATTTACATTGTTAAAGTTTATTATTACTATATTATAAAATGTCTTACTATATTGAATGTGGACAATTAATAATGATATAATTAGACCTCCTTGAAAAGAGGCAATGGACTATACCACTCCAAATATTACTCTTGGACAATTAATAAGATATAATTAGACTTCCTTGAAAAGAGATCATGAATACTCCAAATATGACTCTTAAATGGATTTTTGAAACAAACTTTCAACATTGAGTTCAAGAAAGTTCTATTAAATTCCTTCATTTCTAGATTTGACATTGTTAAAAAAGAATTCAACGTTATTGTTTTTCATTTTTATGTTTCATTTTTATGTTATTACTATGGGTAATTGCTTATATTTTCAAATTATTTTATGATGTGTACTTTAAACAAGATTATATCTTGTATTTGTATTGATGCCTATTTTATTGTATTTAAATTTGAAGGTATTCCTTGCATCACCTTAGTGTTCTTAAATTTGAATTCTATATTTATATAAAAAAGAGAAATTAATATAATTTTTTTTTATTTAGTATCTAATTATTATTACTTATATCAACAACTTCGTGAGCTAAGTCTGCATCATCTCCCTTTCTGTGAAATTGCAGGTCTCAGACCTACTTTTTCACCCGTCTTTCTGGGAGGGGGGATTTGTAATAAAATAAAAAAAAAATTGCGCCATTTTTTTTTTCTCTCTTAGCTTCAATTCTAAATTTGTGGAACATATTTCAATCTTAGTTTCGTAACTTGTAACAGCTAAAATTCTTTTTCTTACTTTAGTTATTAATAAATTATTGCTTGCTTCTCAAAAAGGCGGGAAGTATTTCGTAAGCTTTTTACTTTCTGGCATATTCCTGCGATTTTAATTTTATTTTTTATTTTAACATCGCGTGACAGGTGTTACTACGCGTTGCTAAAGGGCTTTGTCTTCCGAGGAAAAAATATACACTGTTAAAAATCTGCTGCATTTTGCTGCAACGCACTCCCCTGCTTGTATAGAAAACGGTTACTTGGCCGTGAAATGGCGCTTTCTCATTGGATGGAATAGAGATATTATATACAAGTGGTGGAGGGCGTTGCAGCAAAATGCAGCAGATTTTTAACAGTGTAGTTCTTGCCAAGGACCGCCTATTACGGCCAATTAGAATTGATCATTTTGTCCGTTTGAGGCTCGAGTCTATCCTGATTGGATTTTTAAAATGATTGACGCGGAGTAGGAGGGCGCTAGTTTTGTCGTGAAAATGATTTTTTCATTTGGCTTTTCAGGAGAACAGAATGCATCTTTTCTTTAAACTACCAAGCCGCGTTTTTCATTGCTCCGCTGAATTAGAATATTTGATGATGTGGACGAGATAATGAAATTTGTAGTGTCGATGTGGACTAAGGTGATTGCGGGGAAGAGTTTATCTATTTTTAAGCTCATCAATAAAGAACTTGAAGACTGATGTTGTCTGTTTTTATAATGGGGAAATACCCCAATGAAAGTCTTCTATTGCTTGCCAACTGTCGGAGCGACTACTCTGCCCGTGCTGCTAAGAATACGTAGAATTTATGCAACATAGTTATTTTAGTCGAGTTCAGCTTATATTTATTACATATATTTAATGTTCTGTGATAAATATCACAACATTAATGTAATTCATATGGGATAAACAGGATGCATTCATTGAGAAATCTCTAAGGGGTCGTAGTGCATAAGTTCAATTTTATATAATAAAATGGGATTACAACACACTTATTTGATTAAAGTTACAAAGCGTATTAATCCAAGAAAAACACGTTTTTTGTTCATAACTTTAACTATAAAGTTGAATTTTAGTATATTAGTTTTAAAATTTTATTTAACACTAAGGAATCAAACTTGGGCTTGGGCATGTTACAAAGTGTAGGTGAAGATCATTTTTCATCGAAAACTAAACTGAATTACTATAAGTAAATATTTATGAATATGACTTTCAGATAAATATATAATTTTATACATCATATATTATACCATAGCACTTAATTATTTTACAGCTATCTATTGAAATAATTTATTCTATTAAGTTTTTTTTATGAAATAAACCTGATCGAATATAATGTTATTATGCACTAATATGCTTTAAATGCGTTATTTTCACTTATCAAGATGATTACATTAAAGCATATTCATAATGCATTGTTTCGTCCATTAAGCACTACGACAATAAAGTAGTTTAGATAATTTCTGAACGATGTATATTTAGATAGTTAACGTTTATTAATATTGAAATATTCTGTCGTAACATTACAATATGTATGTAACACGTACATTCTACGAAATGTTTAAATAAAATTTGTATTAGTTGCAAAATAAATAACCGTCATTATATATATAAAACCCCTCCGTGTATAACAATTCCGGGGTCAACCTATCCACGAGAAAAAGGAAACTCATTCACGAATGAAAACGTTTCATAGTCGTATTGGAGCGTTCTCATTGGTCAGATTTACAGTGGGAGCTGTTACATGACGTTACATTTTACTTCACTTCGAAATCTTTCCAAGATTTCAAAAAGTACACTGTTAAAAATTTGATCCATTTGCTGCAGCGGCACTCCACAGCTTTTATAGAATATCTCCTTTATGACCAATGAGAATGCTTCATAACACAGTAAAGTAACCGTTTTATATAAAAGCGGTGGAGTGACGCTGTAGCAAAGGAATCAAATTTTTCGCAGTGTATATTTAATTAAAACTTTTTATTAAAGGAAAGCGAAGGTGCGTTTTAAATGCAATATTGTTAAAATATTTATATTCGGGTTGTTTAATTTTTTTTCTTTACAGCCGTGAATGACTCTTGCGAATTTCAAATCTACAAAAAACATTGTGAAAAGTTACCTCCGATTTTAAAGGCAATCTATTTTCTGACCAATGAAACCTTTCCATAGTCGTAATGGAGCGTTCTCAATGGTCAGATTTACAGTGGGAGCTGTAAATGACGTCACTACATTTCACTTCGCTTTGAAATCTTTTCACGATTTCAAAAACACTATTTAATTAAAACTTTTTATTTAAGCAAACCGCGGGTGCGTTTTAAATTTCATTATAATCCCCACCCCCATCTACCAGATAGTTTTGCTATAGTTTTAAATGCAGATTTCTGTTGAAATTTTCTTTCTTTCTTTCTGTCTTTCTTTTTTTTTTGTTAGATTTTTCCCTTTCCAAGTTTAATTGCTGTATTTATCAAAATCGTTTCAGCCTAAATTGGCTATGATTGACCACAGTTATTTTAATTGTAATTTGTTGTTTGCAGTTATTTGTAGTTGTAATTTTTTATCATCCTTTAAAAATGCAAACACGTCATTTTGACGGGCTATCTTCTAGTTTATATATATTGAAATATTCTCAGGCAAACATGATAACAGTCATGTAATTCATATTGCGTATCAAAATGTTTCTGAATTCCTTCAGAAATCTATAAGGAATACTAGTGCATAAACTCAAATAATTATGTGCATTAAAATTGGATCACAACCCATTTATTTGATTAAAGTTACAAACCAAATTAATCCAAGTAAAACAGGTATTTTCTTCATAACTTTAACTATAATGTCAAAATTTTAGAATTTTTCTTTTAACATTAACAAATGAAAATATTTTGCTGTTATTTTCATCAACTTAAGCTTTGCTTTTTCTAAAGTTTGATGATATGCTCAAAAGTATTAGGAATGATATAGGACCGATAAAGGCTAAGAAATATTATGAGCATGTAAAGTGCAGCAATATCATTCTAATTTGTACAACTAATTTAAAATTAGATTCGCGATATTTTTTTCTAAATTAATGAATTTTGACCTGATTTCCTATACACATACTGTTTTTATCGAAGTGTACTATTATCAGTAAATATTTATAAATATAATTTCCAGACACATGTGTAATTTAGTATATCATACATACTACACCACAGCACGTAATTATTTTATAGCTATTTATTGAAATAATTACTCTGTAGGAGGTTTGTTTAATGAGATAAACATATTGAATAGAATGTTATTATGCACTAATATGCTTTAAAGGAATTATTTTCATTTATCAAGAGAGTTACATTAAAGCATATTTATAATACATTATTTCGTCCATTAAGCACTACGATAATAAAAAATTTTATGTAACTTCTGAGCGATATATATTTAGATAGCTAGCGTTTATTAATAATGAAATATTTTCTCGTAATAATATGCATGTAATATGTACAATTTACTAGACGTTTAAAAAATATTTATATAGCAATTATAAAATGCGTACTAAAGAGTTTATATACATTGAAATGATCTCAGATAAACATCACAACAATCATGTGATTCACATGGGATTAACACGATGATTCAGAAATCATTGAGAAATCTGTAAGGGGTAGTAGTGCATAATTTTAATTGAATTTGTATATTAAAATAGTATCACAACCCACTTATTTCCTTAAAATTTGAAAGCGTATTAAATATATAAAAAGTATTTCGTTTATAGCTTTAACTATAATGTTAAAAGTTTAGGACACTGGTTTTAGCTATAAGGTTAAAAGTTTAAAGTACTAGTTTTACAATTTCATTCAATATTATAAACGAAAATATTTTACTGACATTTTGAAGAAGCTTTGCTTTCACTGTATCAAAAATGATAGGGATGGTAGCCATTTACATACTAATAACACTGAGCTAAGCACTCCGTTATTCGGAATGTTTCTGACAATAGAAGCAGTTTCAAGAATTACAATGTTCTTCCAGTATATTTTATAATACCATTGCAAAAAGTTGACGTTTGGACCACAGCCCCTTAATTAAGCTTACGCACTGGCACAAAAATTGCAATTGTCATTCGGATTTTTTTTCAGATTTGAATTTAAATATCATTATTTTCTTAAATAACTTTTATCCTTATTTAATTTCAAACAAAAGACGCGAAGACTACTTTTAGAAAATATTCGCATATAAATGCAAGGAACAGTACAAACTGTGGGAGAAATTACGCTTACGACATCTATCCTTTTTGTATCAGTGAGTATTTCTAGTATTCATGAGCTGTATATTGAGCAGTAACTATGATTTGCTTCATTTGAATATGTAAGTTATGATCCTGTAACAATTTGTTAGAGTACATAGTATCATCCCTTAACACTAGAACCGCGGGAAAATTTACCCAAGTTTTATAAAAATAATTCACATCAGAATTTCTATTTAGGTCTATTTAACTTGTTTATTTTAAATATTTCTTGTGCAGTTATATATAAATTATTTTAAGAAGAATTATCTGATTTGAATCGACATCTTTTCACTGAGTACGGGTCAAAATGACCCGTCTCCTCGGTTCTAGTGTTAAAAGTCTACACTATTCGCGAAAAAAAGAAAAAAGAAAATAAAAAAAAACGTTAAGCTGGTGTTGATCCTACAATAGCGTTATTTAGAGCTTTCTCGCTTGCATTTTAACCCTTTGCACTGAGGTGTCTCTCACTCACCACTAGTTTCGTCAGGTGTCCCTCATAAATCCAGACGCCAAATGCTTTGAATTCCACTAATATCACACAGTTTATTTTGACATCTTTTATCACAGATCATTCGGACATTAGATAAGGCGAACAAAATTAGTTTAAAATACTGGTGTCCAGAGCATTTGAAGCACCCATTCACTCAGGACAGTAGTGAACAGTGAGAATCACCTCTCGAGTGCAAAGGGTTTATATTTTTAACTCCTTGGGACCGGTACATTATATGTACCTCTTAATTTTAATTCCTAAAATCCACATTGGCACTAACATCTAGGAATTAAATTTTTCTTTATACAATGTGCACAAAAAAGGAGCTTTTGCTTACATTCATATATATCTATTCATAAATACCGGTTACATTCAACCATTTAGACTTTTAACCATTAGAAGTACTTTTCCGTTGACAAGGTTAAACTATTTTTTTCAAAGAGTGCCTGAGGTCGATAATTTTTATTACGTGTTTGTACTTTTTCGAATTTGGTTACAGTATTTTTATATGAGGACAGTTTCTCTTTTAGAACGGATTTAAACGGTTCTAAAAATAAAAGTATCCGCATAAAAAGAAAAAAAAAAAAAACGTGCAACTTTAATCAAAAAATTGTAAAAGCACGATAAAAGTTATCGACCTCAGATATCCTATGTAAAAAAAAAAAAAAAAAAAAAAAAAAAAAAAAAAAAAAATTAATGAAAAATATTGAAATGTGAAATTTGATAAGAACTCCCATAGAATTAGCATTCGCTTAAGCGTTTCTTTTTTAGACTAGTGGAAGATCTTAACCCTTTGCGCTCTTTTGTAGAGAGTGAATAGTCTACGCTTGTCACTACTAATGAATTAAAAAAAATAATCTTCGTATTATATTTCGTAGATCGAACATCATTTCCAACTAGAAGATTCAATACTGAAAGTAAAGATTGCAGTTCGGAAATAATTGACTCAAAATAATAATTGCTTTTTTGAAACAATAATTGTCAAAGAGTGAAATGGGTTCAAGATTAAATCATGAGTTCTCAATCACCATGTATATGTTACGGTCAATTTGATTATTCGGTTATTATTAATAGTAAAAGGCAATGATGATCCAAACAAATGATATCCAAATAGACCGGTTAATTAGATAAATTTATGAGAATTTATCTAATTAAGGTTAACCGGTTATTATTAATCTATAATAATAAACAGACAAGAATGTTTGTGTGTCAGCGATCTGTTCTGAAGAGACCGCTGCATGTAGAGTTACAGAGTTTGGAGGGAAGGTACCTCTATACATGTAGTTTTGCACCTCGAAGCCCGATTTTTGATTTTTTAAATAGAATTTTTTAATTTAATTTTTTAGGCGATTTTTAGCACTCTTTTTGTGTTTCGAGGCGATTTTTTCGTATTAGTGAAAGGAATGCGGTTTCATACTTTTGACTCATTATAGTAATTTTTTCTTTTCTTTTCAATAAAGTTTATTTGGAATTCGTGCGGCGATTTTTGGAACTTTTAACGAGTTTTTTATTGCGAGTTTTAGTATTTCTTCACATTTTGAGGCTATTTTTTGAGAATCATGAAAATAAAATTGTCTCAAAGCGTACTTAACTAAATTTTGTCTGGTATTATTTTTTAATTTCCGTGATTTTTTTCATTGAGATTTTCAGTAAGAATTTCGATGTGGTTTTTAACAATTTTTTTGCGTTTAGCATCGGCTTTTTGTCGATTTTGTCAGTATTACAGATTTTTGCACGCATTGTGGTCTGATCTATTTTTAAATTGCATGTAAAAAAGGCCCATAAAACTAATGAATTAGCAGTGAAGGAATTATTTTAATTATCCATAATAACCTACACTAATAAAATAACTAAACGCACTGCCTGTGTGCATGTATGTTTTTGTGCGATGGCTAGCAAAATCTACGGCACTTACGAGGCTCAAAACTTTCTTGAAAGTACCCCAAAATCTCTCCTGATGTATTTGACATTGAAAAATTCAAAATTCTAATTGTTACTTGAGTAGTTCCTCTCCCGTTTCCCATTGCAGTCCTTTTGAACATTTTTACCGCTAAATATTATTTGTTCATTTTTTAAACCAATTTTTCACACAGTCAGTGGCCGTGTATTTCAGACAATGTAATTTCACATATTTCGAGTTAGAGATAAAATCACAAATTTCATGTTCCATTAATATTATTATCTCGGAACCGTGCAACGCCGGGCGGGTCAGCTAGTAATTAATAAACAAGGTTAGTATATGTAATAAATTTCAATTCGTTCAGTTTAAGATTTTTATTTCGTATATGTTTTTTTCTAAATATTCATTGCTAAAGTTTTGCATTTCAAAGCTGTATATTTTATTCTTTAAATATTTCAGTGTTTAAAATTTTTATCTAATTCATGCAATAATTAAAAATAAAATTACTTTAAATTGTTTAGTCTTTTATGTTTTATTAATACGTAATTTCCTGCGTGTAATCCGCGGATCAAACAATTCTTTTTCGACCTAGAAATTTTATTTTGTAATTGAAACCAAATACTTACAGCGATCTAAAAAGTTACATTTTTTATTTAATAAAATTTCTGCGTCGAAAAGTGATTGTTTGATCCACGTATTATGCACAGGAAATTATGGTAAAACACTTCTTTTGAATGAATATTATTGTCTCTTGACTAATAGTTTTGTTATAAGATTCAAATAGTTGTGATAGTACATATGAGGACCCCAGAAGCCAAGGGGTACAAATGACAAAATTTCGATTTGGAGTAAATTGAGTTTAAAGATAATTGATGTTAAATTGGAACATCAATAACAATTGAGTGAATTGAAATAGGAAATTTCTGCTTGTTGCATTCTGGTCTTTGAACTCTTATTTCAATAACTGTTAAAAAATAAAGTACAATTTTCTTTAAATGTATAATTAATCAATATTGTTTTTTTTTTCGAAAAAAGTGGTTTGCCTCTATAACTCAGCAAATAATAAGAAAATCACTTATATTTCTTTACCTGAAATGAAAAAAGCATATTTTTAGGTCGTCTGTGTATTTAGTTTATTTTTTTCAATTTTGTCACTTATACCCCTTGGCTTCTGGGGTCCTCATATATTTTTCTAAAGTATGTATTCGTTATTAAACTTAATTAATCATATTAACCGAAATTCATCATTAATTATTACTAATAATTTTGATTAATATGCAACATTTATCAGATTTACCAAAAGACTTGGTTATTATTAATAATACAGTGAAACCCCGATCTATCGTTCCCGTATCCATCGTTTTCCCACATTGATCGTTTTATTTCTGCGGTCCCTGCACAAATTATACTTAAATAATATTAATGAAACCTGCAAGCATCGTTCTTCAAAAATCGTTTTCCCGGATTCATCGTTGTATTTTCTTTTCTTCTCGCCGAAATGAAATTGAAAGTCATACCAATCCATATGACATACAAACTGGAATTACTTTTTTTATCCTAAGATAGCTCATTTTTACTGTTTGTGTTAATGAGGACAACAGTAATGCAGTTGAAGAGTAGCTGTATATAGCAGAGGTTAATACGTTTCCATTGATCAAGATGTTGCAACATGTGATATTCCACAAATAGAGGAAATGTGTGCTAATGCAAAAAAATGAAAATAATGGCGAAGATGCAAAGGATTGCGTTCATGCTAATGAAGACGAGCTTCCATTGCCCAATCTGTCAAATGCAATTACGGCTTTGAATCTGTCGGAACTCTTACATATGCAATTGAAATTACAGAAAATGACCAGAAAATATTGTATACCTTGAAAATTTATTTTTTTTATTAAAAAAAGGGAACGGAAAACCAAACAATTTTTTTTAAATAAATATCAATTTAACTTCGATTTACTTCTTTTACCATTTAGTAAGCAATAAATTAATATTTATTAGTATACTGTATGCATTGCATGCAGTATTAATGCATAAAATTGTGTTTTTTCGTGTTTTGAAGTTAATTCGCATTCATCGTTTTTCTCCCCGTATTCCTTAAAAAACTATGAATCGAGGTTTTACTGTAATTGGTTATTATTAATAATTACCGAATTTATTAAATTAATCGTAACATATATACAACATAAGAAGTGATCGTACGGAATGGATTTTATTTTCTATTCTCATCTAATTCATATAGATTAAACTAAGTTCAACTACAATTCTTAAAGAAGATTATGCAAAATAATGAAATATGATTATTAAAATAGAGCACTTTACTTACAAATTTTGGGAGAAAATTGGATAAAACTCTTCACTTACCTAGAAAAAAGAAGCATTATTTTAGAAACATTTCAAATATTATTATGCAGTTTTTGAAATCAATAGATAAACATACCACAGAGTTTCCATAAATGTACTTCAAAAGGAAGACTGTTACAGGGATTTAAAATTAAACATTCCTTATCAATGATTTTAAACTTCTGTTGTCAAAAATTATTCAATAACATTTTTAAGCGTTAAATGTCTATGAGAAAGTATTTTGTGGTTACCATAGTATTTTAAAATTAAATACTCCATGACGAAATACAATTATTCAAATATTTAAAATTTCTATCAAAATTACGACAGGATTGTCAGTTTGGCCATCATATTATTCAGAATCAGTGTTGCCAGAGAGCTACTTTTTTAAAAAATTCAGATTTCTTGATTCGCACGACTTTTTTGAAACGGCGAAATTCCGTTTGTTTTCGCCTTTATTAACTCTTCACTGCACCGTGGGTCATATATGGCACATACCTAAAAATTCAATAATTCTCATTATGTGTCATGAATTTAGCCAATATGATCACTGTAACTGATCAAGAATAATCCAAAGAATGGAATAACACGTGTTTTGTCCATGCCAGATGACTGCATTGGACTCAAAATTAGAATTTATCCTTCGGAAAGAAAAAAAATGTTCGATCATGCTTTTTAGGCCAAATTTACTTTTATTGTTTTTGTTGAATACCTAAAAATATTAATATAAAGCAAATTGCAGACTGTTAAGCAGGTAAAATTAATTAATCGAAGACCATTTAATTGCAAAATACAGCACTACAGTATTAAAAAACCCTAATTGTGCATACTGGGTACACGCCATAAAATGTCAAATTTTAAAAGAAAAATTTAATTTTTTTTCCCATTTCCCAATAATAGATCGATATATAAATTCCAAACAAATTTTTTCATAAGAATAGAAACTAGTCGTTGGAGGCCACCGTAATACTCACCCATCATGGATATGTATATGAAAATAAAACTTGTGAAAACTATTTATATAATGCATTGCAATTCATAAACAAAATTTAAATATTGTTAATATACTTAGTAATGCTCTATTAAAGAACTGCTAATTACCAATTTTGATAAATTATATAAAACGCTAAATTACTAGTACCGAACTGCGTAAAAGAAACATCCTTATAACTCCAAAAATAATAATTATATTAACTAACAATTAAATGTGTCGGATTAAGCGTCTCATTTCCAATTAAAATATACTTCTGAATTGAAATTTGAATGAAATACAGCGTAATGAAAAATCGAAGAATGTGGAAAACAGGATTACAAATATCTCGGCAACTAATAATCCGATCAACTTCGTTTTATATGCAAAATGTGTGTTATTTTATTGCCTTTTACGTCCATTCCTTAGAACAAAAAATTTCGAAAATTTTTATATACCTTTCATCAGAACGAATTTTTCGAGAGTCCGAAAAAAATAGTTCCAGATAATTGAGGTTGCTGATATTAAACAGGCTTCGTCCCATTCTTACATACTAACTACATACAAAATTTCAAGTCTCTATTTCAATTTGTTCGGGAGATAGAACGTTTACAGACAGACAGACAGACAGAAAGACAGACGGACGGCAAAATTTATTTTCTAAAAATATGTTTTTCGGAATCTCCACTATTTAAAACGTGTAAATCCGTCAAAAAAATGTTCATGTATTCAAATATGTCATTAAAAAAGGCGCACTTTACTATTTCAAAAAAGTGGTGCCAGTCAAAATCTAAATTTTAAAAAAGTAGCTCATCCGGCATCACCGTTTAGAATTTCCGACATTATACCGGAAATACGAAAAAAGAATCTTTGTTTTAGGTAATCATGAAATGTCTGTCATTAAATAAACCGAAATATACTATTCAAAATTTCTGGTGTGACTTCGAGATTTCTGAGCAATAAAAGGAGGCAAAACTGTGATACGGTTTCTCTTTCATTTATTAAAATTAATTACCGTTCTTCTGACATTTTTCAACAGAATATTTCATCTTATGCAAAAATAGTTAATTGAACCCTCAAAATTGCAGAATTGTTTTAGATATTCCAAGATGGGGGGGTGGGGTGGGGGGATATAATAGGTAATCTTTCTCACGAAACCTACTAAAAACTATTTTAAAATATTAAAAAGATATTTCACTTTTAACGAAATCTATAATCTAAGAATGTCTGTTTATCAAAAATACAAGATTAAAACTTTTTTGGTTCTTGAAAAATATAAAGCAGGAAAGTAACATCTGTAAATAATTGCTAAAAAGTATATAAAAAATTTATATTCCGGAAGCTATCGATATAGGGTTTACGAAATATTTAAATGCGATATTAAACTAATGTATAGTTTTCTTGAGAAATAAAATACAACCAAAAGTTTTGTTTGTAAAAGTTCAGAAACATTATAATATGGAAATACAATAATAAGTAATTAAGTAATCAGAGTTTTTAAAAGTAGCCCACTGGCAATATTGCTTTGCACCATAACTCACAACTACGGCATTTTGGAACTCTGCATTGCTATGTGATTCCAAGTCGCCTATGTGCCCCAGTGTTCTCGCTGTCGCTCGCCTTTGCGCCAAATTACGACTAAATTCTTCATTTGGCGAGTAAACAAGCGATTAGATTCGCCAAATGGCTAGTGCTCAATTTTTGCTTTTTCTTTCTTTTCTTTTTCGTCTTTCATACATATGCACACATATACATATATTTTTAATATACACATATTTTTAATGTATTTGTAGCGGATAGTTGAAATTAGATTAATATCAATTTTTGTCGTAGTTTTAAAAATTTAGGTTATTTTAGAACATATTGAAAAAAGAAGGCTACATTAAAAAATTATAGATTTTTTTTTTTTTTTTTTTTTTTTTTTTTTTTTTTTTGTGTGTGTGATACACGGCGAATTTATTACTTTTTTCATTTGGCGAATGTTTTTTAATTTTAATTAGCCAAATTACTAACGTTGGTCAAATGTCAGCGAGAACACTGATGTGCCCCCTCAACTCTTGCAAGCTTATTCATCTGGTAGTGAAGCACCCTGCATATGGATAGATAGATAACTAAAGTTTTGAAGTAGGAGTGGTTTGCGGTTCTACATATCATGACCGGCGTAGATATGCAAAATTATTTTAGAGATTCCAACATGGGGGGGGGGATATAATAGGTAAAGTTTCTCACGAAATCTACTAAAATCTCTTTTAAAATATCAAAATATATTTCACTTTTAACAAAATCTATAATCTAAGAATGTCTGTTTGTTAAAAATACACGATTAAAACTTTACAGGTTCTTGAAAAATATAAAGCAAGAAAGTAAAATCTATAAATAAGTGCTAAGAGGTACATAAAAAAATTTCTATCCCGGAAGTTACCGATACTAGTACACCGAACCCGGGGTTCCCGGGTCACAAAGTAAAGGTGAAAAACTTTTTTTAAATTTAAAATTGGAAAGTCTAATAAATTTTTTCTGCGTAATAGGCTTTTTAAACTGTCAACTAATTCCAAATAGCAATTTTATATGAAACATATTATTTATGTAATCATATACAACTTTAAAAATTATCGGTACTTCTGTATTAGCAGGGCCGTAGCTAAGGGGGCGCTATGGGCGGCTCAGCTCCCACCCCCTTGGAAAAGATTCCAAGGTCACTCAATGAATTTCTGCTCCGAAAATTCAAATGAAATATTGTTTAAAAATCTAATTGAGTTTTGAAACCTTTTCACAGTTTTGCAGAGTTACTAAATTGTATCTAAAATAAGTGTTTCAACACTCCCTCATCCTATTGGTACATATGAAGCTAACATGATGGGCTATTTTAAACCAGTTATACACTCAAAACTTTCATCATCATATACTTTTCTAAGTATAAAATGAAGTTATTTTAACAGTTGAATAAGAAACAGAGTACCTACAATGTGAATATGCACTAATTTATCTTTCTGCATCAGAGAGAGAGAAAAAAACTATGAGCCCCCTCACATTCTCTTGAGCCCTCCCTATTGTTCACTACGGCCTTGCGTATTAGACACAAGATAGCAGTTATTAGCCAAAGATTTCGCCAAAGAATAAAATTGCATTCTCAGTTTTTAAAAACAACTAAGAAAATATGGCACCCAGATATTCTTTAAAATACATTTTTGTAAAGGTTAATTGATGTATCTTTTGTAAAGTAAGTTTACAACGAACTAAAAGTCACTAAATTCATAGATAAAAACGAAATAAAACCAACAACATTCACCGGGTTTTATAGCCGACGATGTATTGACATAATAGGTTTTTAATTATTATTTTTTTCAGTTGCTATGAAAAAATGACAACTAAAATATACAGTGATCTGTTATTTTCCATGGAGAAAAGAGATAGATGGAGGTGCAGTATGCGATTAAAACGGTTTGATGGGCGTTATTCTTCCAATTTAAGTCTCTCATTCGACCCAAACAAAACAATCACATGGAACAGAGACCGAATTTTTTAACATCATTTTTTCTCTAAATGAAAAAGATCCGAATATATTTTAGCATTATAAAATAGCATTTCATTGTATTATGAATTAAAATTGCATCGCTAAAAGTTTTTCTTTTTTGTGAAAGTACGCCGTTGTGTTTGATGCAATGCAGCGAATTTTAGGGTTACATTTTTGGCGTCACCTCCAGCCACTAAACTGCATCTCTATTTTTTTTTCTTTTTTACTCTATGGCTATATTTTCTCTCTTTCCCACATAAATGCGATACTCAAGTTGCCACCATCAGAGAAATTGAACCAAAAAATACAAAAAAATTAATATCTCAAAAACAAATTGAGGTACAGTTCTCTAACAAACGGCATTAAAAAGTGCATTTTTTTTCTCTAAAGGATGGTATAAAGATTGAAAACGTGCAATGTCTAGAAGTTTAAAAATTTACAATAGCGAAAATTGCAAAAACAAAATTTCATCGGAAAGTGTTGCCATTCAGAACATGACGTATGCGTTACGCACAGATATGTTTGGCCTTTATTATATAGATAGAGTTTATGAAGTTTTCAAATGCGATATTAAGTATAGTTTTCTTGAGAAATAAAATACAACCAAAAGTTTTGGTTGTAAAAGTTCAGTAACATTATAATTGGGAAATACATTAATTTCTCCAACAGCTATTGAAATATCCAATTTTTTAAATATAATTTCGTTTTAAAAATGTAGAATTAAATATTAATTTATTTTAAAAAGCATTCATCTAATATTCAGTTTGAAAATAGTTACTAACTTAAAATCAAATTTTAATCTCTTCGACTTTTGAAAAATGAAATCAGTCAAGGAGTCTTTAATCCAAAGCATCTAATTAAAAAAGTAAGTTTCACTTTCAAAAAAATGTATGTACTAAGCGTGACTCTGTGTTGAAAAAAAAGAGTTCTTATTAAAGTTCTTTAGGTTCTTGAACTGTCTCAAGTACGAACATAATTTCAGTAAATAAATGCTAAAAGGTACTTTAAAAATGAGTATCCTTGAATTTATGGATTGGGATTTATGACCTTTTTTAAATGTATCATCAAATACAGTCTTTTCCTAACAAAAATCAATAGAATATTAAAAGTTTTGGGACGTATAGTCAAAGAAAATAAGCTTTAGAAACACTTTTATAAGTCAAAAGTATGTCTGTGAGTAACGCTGATGTCATATCGACGGTGACAACAAACTGAACAATCAATTATGTTTTAACCACTTAACCCCTTAAAATGATTTGTCCGTACGCCAATCGGGTGAGACAAATTTGCTTAATTCATCATTTAAAGATTTTTGACATCACTACTTTTTTTTAAAAATAATTTCATACTATGTAAAGATGGAAATGTTTAGACCAGGGCGCGAAATTTCCACTCGCCAGCTCGCCATTGGTGAGTAAATATTTATCGTTGGCGAGTAAGTTTCATCTTTTAAAATGTTGTGCTTCAAATCAAACTATGCACAGCGATATACGGTAGTATTTCAAAATGAAGTGATGGTATTTATTTTCCAAAAGAAGTAAAAAAGCTCCGTCGCCTGTTTCTTCGTCTTTCCAACGGTGGAAGGAAATTACCCTGTCTGCATTCATCCCCTCCCTCTCTTTCGCACTGCGCACGCGCCAATACCGAATTAGATTTGCTCTTCACTCCTGCACGAAGAGATTCAGGTTTCGTCACCTAAGGTTATAAATGTCACCTAAGTGTTACCTAAGCATCACTTAAGCGTCCTATATTTTTCATAAATGTAAAATATTCTGGATTTAACAGAAAGTTTCTTCAAACAGTCGTCAATTTAAATTAAATTTGTCATAAATATTTCATTTTCTGTGCGGGTGTGGGGCTGACGTTGTTGTCTGAATGAATGTAAAATAGTGGTGAGTAAAAATTTTAGTCTGGCGAGTATATTTTTAGCTGAAATTTCATGCCCTGGTTTAGACTAAATGTTATGAATATTTTATTTAAAAAACAGTAGTATGAATCCATTATTTTGAATTTATTGAACGGAAAAGAAGAACCCGTTAAGGGGTTAACTGATTATATTTTTGAAAAAAAAAATCCAATATTGTTTGTATTTTCATGTCTTTTACAGAATTTTTAATCTTTTATCCCAGCTTTCCAAAACAGAAATTTTTTCCTAATTAAATCAGATTAATTTTCGGATTAAATAATATAAAATTTACTATAAAATTTTACTGGTGAGAATAATAAATTATGATTGCAATATGGATGCCCATGAAAACACGATTGGTTAAAACATATTGCCTATATGATGTACGGACAGAACAGGGAAGCGGTTAATATAGTTTTTCAGCTTCTATTAGTAGGATCTCCCTCTCACAAGGAAGGCCTCCATTCTGGGCATACTCAGAATTTTATGAAAAAAAAATACTAATTAAAGTACTTATGTATGTAATAAAGAATCAGTCAAAATTAGCGGCGGAATCACAGAAGAAAATGTGTAAAAAAATAAAATATTTTCAAATATTTGGCGTGAAAAGACGAAAGAGTCACTCGATTTGGTGAGCAACCCTTTTCCTCGCCAAAAGCAAACGATTATAATGCAACTCAAAATTGTTGGATATTTAGAATGCGTGTAAATGGTATTTAATGAATTTAACCATAAACAATGAGAGAATTTAATATATTATATACATAAATATACATATTGTATTATATATATATTATTTGTTGAAATAGTTATTTAATTAATCAATGGAAAAAAAAATCCCATAGATTAAAAAAAAAAAAAAATCATATTAAGAAAAATTATCTTCATATATTTAAAAGTATTCAAAAAATAAAAGCCAGTGGTTTCCATAGCAACACAATCTAACCGACACTTCTCAATTGGACTTTGAGCTTGAAAAAAATTTAATTAATTTAATTTATGAATTTTAAATCTCAAATTTTGATGATTAAATTTGAATATAAATGCATATAAATATTGATATAACAAAATTATACTTAAAACAAACTAAAACTTACAAAACTAAAGTTATTTAAATTAAATTTATCAAAACAAGTTCAACATGAATTTTTTTTTTCTTAAAGTGTATTTGACAAAGTATTTTTTGAATTTACATTCCAACGCCAACCGGCGATAAATCACCAAATAACGAAATTTTTATTATTTTTTTTACGGTTACTGAATGGAGGTTCCGCCGAAATTTTTTTTATAAACGTATATATCCAAACGAGAAGAACATTATGTAATTTTTTCAGATTTTTCGGGGTATGCCCGTATGGAGACCTTCCTTGTCAGTGGCGCCTTGTTAGGGGAATTCACAATCGCTTTACTACTAGCACTTTAATAAACTAAATTTAATTTTCTAGAATTGTAAAACATTCAATGATTAGATCAAGTCAAATTAATTATATAAATATTCTGGTAGAAAAATCATTGTGAACCAACCCCTCTAAAGAGCAGTCACTGTTCCTTTTGCAAACTGTGCTTAACAGCACCCGTTCAGACAGCATAGACTCCATAGGCACGACGATTTGCTCTATTTAACTAAGATTACGAAAGACTGAATTATAATTAAAATAACCAGGGATTATCTTCTGTAATCCGGTTCCATTACTTTACCTTTGATTGCGGATTTTAATGTCGGATCAATTGTTGTCGATATATATAAAGAATTTTTTTGACTAATTCAATAAGTTTAATTAAACTTTGAAAATCAGGTAGTATAAAATCAATAAGTAAACAATGTCGCCGCTTCCTGAAATTTTATAATGAAACTATTAGATATTGTTTTAAAGACAGTTCAAATATGACGGATATAACTGAATACGCGATTAAAGCAATAAATTGATCAGAATCAAAAAGCTACCGTAAATAGCAAAATCTCGGGCTAATAACATTAGCCCGTTTAGAATTTTCGCTTAGCTTTTTAAATTAGCATTTCAAAAATATCAGTTTTGATAAATTTCAAAGCTTTATTTGATTGCGTAATAGGCACCTTTCGTGTAAAAATGCTTTTTTTAGTGTTAGTAATCAATTTAAAAAATGTTACTGGTAAAAATTTTGTTAGAGTTTTCAATAATAATAATAATAATAAATGTTTTTCTGTGATTTTCTGTAACCCTGAAAACCTGGGGATGATCCCTTAATTAGTGGCCAAAGGGAAAAACCCTGAATTATTACAGTTTATTTAAAAAAAAAACGGAAGTAAAAAAATAATACCCCAGTTTTTATTTAGATAAACATGTTAGTTAACGGTAGTTCCGTAAAGTTTTGTTTCTGATATGAAATCTACATACAGCAACCTGAAATTATTTGATTTTTTTATGAATGAGATCCCGGCATAACTCAACCAAATAGCTCTCTTCCTAAACATCTACTTTATGGTTTCTATTAAAAAAAAGGAGGAGTTTGTAATCCTTAACCCCACCCCTTATCTGTCTGCCCTAATCGTTTTTATGGCGTACGCCAAATTAGTAACCACTACATTAGAAAGTTAAATTATTATAGTTTGTTTAGAAAACAAACGTGCGTAGATAAAACAACAGCTGAGATTTTTTTATACATGCATATTAGTTAGCTTTAGTTCCGTAGACGTTTTCTCTTAAATGCAATCTGCATACAGCAGCCTGAATTCATTAGATTCTATTATGAATGAGCTATCCGCAAAACATAGCCAGCAAGCTGATTTCTTGATCTTGAATATCTATTTTACGTTTCATATGGAATAGGAGGAGTTTTTAAGTGTTAAACCCATTTTTTAGGTTTGTACTTATCTTAATCGCTATTTCACAATTTAAACAGGGCGTATGCCGAGTTAGCAAGCACTACATTAGAAAGTTAACCCTTTGAGGGGCAAGCAATTGCGTTCGAGTAATTCTGAACTCCCACCGGAAATTTGTAAAAAAGTTATATCAAAAAGAGGAAAAGCTATTTCACGACTGTTTTCCACCAAAGTTAGAAAAGTGAAATTTAATAATATTTTTCTGGTGTGAATTTTCATCAGTCCTAGGTGGTATATAATATATACCGGTGCCCCTCAAGGGGTTAAACAATTATAGTTTGTTTCCAAACAAACGCAAGAAGAAAAATAACTAGCTAACTCTTGATAAATAAAGTTATTAACATTTGCTCTCTTAGCCATCGTCTCAGATTTGCATTCACTTAACTCTATCATCAATGAGCTATCCACCAAACATAGTCATATAGCTCATTTATTGAATACTTGATTGTGTGACCAAATGTTGTGCTCAGACTGCTTGACTAGAAGTAAATGCCAATAATACTATAAAAAGTTTTTCTTTGAAGTTACATCAAACATGTTCGTAACTACAGTAAATCTCTAATTGACAAAACTTCCATCTTTTGAACATCACAATTCATAAGTATTACCAGTTTTTAGCTCACAGGCTATCATAGCCTGAGAGCTTATGTGCCCGTCCGTTCTGTATGTACGTTCGTACGTTCGTACGTGCGTAACGCGATAACTCATGATAAAAATATCGGATCCACTTGAAATTTTGTATATAGGTACATCCTGATAAGGCGCTTCCCTGATTAGTTTTTGGAGTTCATTCGATATGTATAAGAGGGGGAACGGGGGGCTCATGCCCCTCCCCTTAATTGATATAAACGAGATTTTCATGCAGAATTAACAGTTTTCGTTCAAAATTTAGGTATAGGATCATTCTGATGAGGCGATTCCGTGACTGTTATTAGGTGTTCATTGAATAAGTATAAACAGGGGGAATGGGGGGCTCATGCCCCCCCCCCTTAATTGACATAAACGGGATTTTCATGCAGAATTAACAGTTTTCGTTCAAAATTTAGATATAGGATCATTCTGATGAGGTGATACCGTGGCTGTTATTAGGTGTTCATTGAATAAGTATAAACAGGGGGAACGGGGGGCTCATGCCCCTCCCCTTAATTGATATAAACGGGATTTTCATGCAGAATTAACAGTTTTCGTTCAAAATTTAGATATAGGATCATTCTGATGAGGCGATACCGTGGCTGTTATTAGGTGTTCATTGAATAAGTATAAACAGGGGGAACGGGGGTTCTAATGCCCCTCCCCTTAACTTGTATAAATGGATTTTTCAATCAGAATTGTCAGATTTCGTTCAAATCTCTGAATAGTTTTGGAAGTTTAATGGTTAAGTATAAAAGAGGGGAATAACTCCTCTTAAATTATATAAATGCTAAATGGGTATTTTTGAAGAATTATCCGATTTGCTCTGAATTTTGGATATAGATTTTTTAATATGATAAAGCATGTATTTGATAGTTTAGGAGGTTCAATGATTAAGTATAAAAATGGAGCTAGGGGAGAGCTGTTTCCCCTTCTTAATTTTTTTTCGAACGGAATTAACGAAAATACAAGGCTGTAATGTACAATTAGTATGCGTAGCCTGTGAGCTCAATGCCGTCAGTTTAACTGGGCAATATTCTTTTTATTAGCTCACAGGATATCATAGCCTGAGAGCTTATGTGCCCGTCCGTTCTGTATGTTCGTTCGTGCGTAACGCGATAACTCATGATAAAAATATCCGATCCACTTGAAATTTTGTATGTAGGTATATCCTGACAAGGCGCTTCCCTGATTAGTTTTTGGAGTTTATTCGATAAGTATAAGAGGGGGAACGGGGGGCTGATACCCCTCCCCTTCGTTGATATAAATGGGATTTTCATGCAGAATTAAGTTTGCGTTCAAAATTTAGATTACTATCATTCTGATGAGGCGATTCCGTGACTGTTATTAGGTGTTCATTGAATAAGTATAAATAGGGGGAACAGGGGTTCTAATTCCCCCCCTTAATTTATATAAATGGGTTTTTCAAGCAGAATTTTCAGATTTCGTTTAAATCTCTGAATAGTTTTGGAAGTTTAATGGTTAAGTATAAAAGAGGGGGATATCTCCTTTTATATTATATAAATGCTAAATGGGTTTTTATTAAGAATTATCTCATTTGCTCTGAATTTTGGATATAGATTTTTTATATGATAAAGCATGTCTTTGATAGTATAGGAGGTTCAACGATTAAGTATAAAAAAAGAGGAAAGGGGAGAGCTGTTTCCCCTTCTTAATTTTTTTTAGAACGGAATTAACCCTTGAAAATACAAGACTTTAATGTACAATTAGTATTTGTAGCCTGTGAGCTCAATGCCATCAGTTTAACTGGGCAGTATTCTTTATTTATTTAAACGTGAGATGCCCAGATTGTTTAATCTGAATATATTGTGTACAAACAGTATCTTATACAGGGTGATTCAAAAAATCGTGGACAAAATGATATGACAAATCAAGCATACAAAAAAGATAAAAAATCATATAGGAACATAGGGTCGCAAACTACTTATTGAGTCACAAATACAGGGTGTTTCATTGTAGCTACACCCAGTTTCAAGTAATAGTTTCGAGAAAAATAAAAATATTGTAAAGAAAATGCCACGATATGTACCTTATTTTGTGTGAAATGTGATAACGTTACGAAAAGATCTGGAAAAACATATTGCTCAAGCAATCGATGATACCGAATAAACTGACTACTACTGTCCAAAATGTGAGGTGCCAAGTGCATATTGCTGGTGCGCATAATGCAAACTTCTACCACTTTTGTTTGGTGTTATCTCATTTAAAACAAAGGTCAGAATGTCTGTTAAATGTTTTATTATAATATACTTCAGTTTTCTGAAATTTATTACGGTCAACCCAAACTGAGTTAGGATGAAACACCCTGTATTTGTGACTCAATAAGTGGTTTGCGGCCCAATGTTCCTATGTGATTTTTTTATCCTTATCATATGCCTGATTTGTCATATCAATTTGTCCACGTTTTTTTAAATCACTCTGTATATTAAAACTGACTGAAACAAAGCCTATGAAACGACTAGAATTTCCGTTTTAGACAGGTTTTCATCTTAAAAGGTATAGTTGTGTGATTTTTTTTAACCCTTTCCGGCGCACTACTCTTTAAAGTTGGAATTTAAAGAAAAAAAATAGGCAATCTATTTAGGCCTAGAGGAGCACACAGGTATTGTTTTGTAAAGATTGCGCTAACCATTTTAATTATACAGCTGTTGCCGAAGTGGTAATCTCCCATAAGTAAAGCATTATTGATAAGCGCAGTGAGAAGAGCATTGCTATGAAGTGCGTATTACAGTAAAACATTTTACCTATTATTTAAAAACAGTAGAGTTTGATCTCTGTGGTGCTGCCATCTAGAACTCATAAGAAAGATTTAAAGTAGCCATTAGAGTAGTTTTTGAAATATTCACGGAGTTTTTGTGTCTTTAAACAGGGAGAACTTTAGGTGTTGCCGACCCGGAAACACTGCGCGTTAAGGGGTTAAGGGCCTAAATGCAATTTTTGCTTTTGTGAACAGAGGGGGAAGATGAGAAGAGGTTTCAAAACTAAATCTAATGGTAAAATAATATATAAATCTCCATTTAGCTGTGAGTCAGTGACTAAGTGCGGGAACAAGGTACTTTTAAGGCTCCTGTCCCCATGAGGCGAAGCACTCGCGAGCTAATGCTAATCACATGCGGAGATCATTTTCTAATATCTTGTTTGCATTTCGACGTTTTTAATGAATTAATGAATTTATTTATTTGCATTGGATAACTGATATGCATCTCTACATCGTTCCTTTTTCACTTTTTGGATTTTCGTTGCAGATATTTCTTATAAAAATATTTTTACTTTCGAAATCGGCTCTAAAATTCATTATAAAAATATCTGCAACGAAAATCGAAAAAGTAAAAAAAGGGTAGACATGTAGAGAGGAACTTCAGCTATTCCATGCAAAATAAATAAGTAAATAAAGAATTTCGAAACGCAACGATTAACCAAACAACTAAGCTTCCCGTAGGTTGACGTTAGTTTGACAGCGCTACGCTTGATGGAAGCAGGAGCTTAATCATGCTGGAAATTACTATAGCCGCAGGGGGAAGCTGCATGATATGTAAAAGTTTTGCAGATGAAATTTTGCCAGGTGATAAATCTCAGATAATACATGTGGTATACCAGTATACACAGATTACGTAACAGAGCCTCAACTCGACTTGAACAGAACGCCCTCAGTGGATCACTTAAAAACTAAACCATCGCGTTGGCGATTTCTATCCTCGTGATTTCTGTTTAACTGTAACCCTATTCTGGTTTGGAGCTTCTTGCTGAATGCTGATTTGATTATCTTTGCAGACGTGCTTATGCTATTTGATCTTAGATTTCCGCGCTTATTATTAATTCGTAATTATTACTGTTATTGAATTTTCAAGTTTAGATTATTAGGTCTTTATGTTAAGAAGAGACACATGTATTGTTTGCAAGACGAATACGTCAAAGTTATTTCATATTAAAATAATTCTTTCATAAATTTCAAAACAAGAAGCAGCAAGCCGTCGCTGTATTTCTTTTTCTTTTCTCTTTTGTCATTTGTCGCCAAGGAAGCGATGTTTCGCCGAATTAGCAACCTCTCTTATGTTATGATCGTAGTTTCAGAGTGGTCCGCTCGTCTCGCTACTGTCTATACGTAATCCCATGTTAAAAAAGTTGCCATTACAGTGTATGAAAGTTGATTCTCTGTTTCTACTCTGTGCCAGTACATACGCACGAAAGATTTCCAAAATGTGACTCCATGACTTGTTAGGATAATCAGAGTGATCTAATCAGTTTTAAACGAAAGTCTACGATAAGTGAGTGAAGAATGTTTTCGGTTATTGTTTTACATTTGATAAAACAAATTAGTGTTTTGAACAACATAGGGCTGCTAAGCTAAATAATATCTGAATTGGAAACGGAATAAATGCCTTTATAAATAATTATAAACAGAGGTACTTCTTGGTTATCCCGTCGACGAAAAAACCCTCGCCAAGCCATAACATTAAATGTTAATAATGGATGATCGTGAATATCACATTCAATGACATTAAATAGGATACACGTATTTTTGTGATTAAAGTGATTTTTATTTCAACTTTTTATTTGTATTTTTATTAATATTCCACTAATTATTTGTGTTTTCTTTATTTAAAATAAAAATTGTGTCAATATGTATAATTTGGCTGTTTGGCGATTTGTATTATTTGGCGAAATTGGCCGACGGGATAACCAAGTAGTATTTAAAAAGTATTCTTTCATTAATAATTCATATTTTTTCGTCAGAACGTGTCGAATGAATAAAGATAAATTAGGTCATGATATTATACACTAAATTTTATCAGGTCGATAACAAATATACTCTCATGATGCGTTTGTATTAATAAAGATAGGTATTTGTCTATGTGTGTGTATGTGCGCGCGCCGTACTCTGAATGAACAACGCAGCCAGCACAACCTCAAGATTTGGTTGGAAAGTATCTGTATGTCTGAAATTATGCAAATCGGGGGAAATTTTTGGAATTTTTCATTTAATATTTTATGCAATTTTTATCGCATTTTGAAGTAATTTTTCCCAGTTAGTAAAAAAAAAAAAAAAAAAAAAAAAAAATCGTTTTCAATACTTTATTTAGTAACCGTGTACGCTTTTCTTATTATTCTAAGCTTTTTTCAGCCAACAGAGGTAGTGAGGTACCTAGACCATCACTAGAACTGGTTTAACCCTTTCCGGCACGGGCAAAAATAGTTAGCAAAATGAGAAATTATCGGCTGACACCAGAGAATTCACAAACGAATTTTTTAGATAATTTGAATTCCTTAATTTTTATTGTAAAAGTAAAATTTTGCGTTTATTGTAAAAGCAAAATTTTACAAAAATATTATTGGTGCCGTTTGCAAGTTTGGGAATTAAACTTAGGTATCCCAGACTGGGCACAGTGTGCCGGAAAGGGTTAAACGCGATCTAAAATTGCGAGTCTATGTAAAAAACACGAATACATTTTTTCTCCAATTGCAGTTTTCAGCCCACGCAACATAATTTTCAGGAGAACTCAGAAAATTTAAAGCACTCAGTTTCGAAATTTTTGAAAAATTGGTCATTAGTCTGAAAATTCGTAGTTTAAAAAAGTGCAAGGAAAACGAAACCTAGGCTGCAAAATAAACATCAGTCATTTTAAGGGTGTTCTCAACTGCTGTGCTCAATAAGTGCAAAACGTTTTGACACTTTAAAAAATTCATTTTTTTTTAACGAAAAGATATAAAATTGGACGGTCTGGTTATGTAAGCATTTTCGAATCGAACGCAGTTTTCCACTTTATGATAATTAAATTACCTACCCTGTTGTAAGCTATTTTGATCACGTGATCATGCGATTTTCTACCTTTCGTTGACCAGTTTTTCTGCTTTCATCGGAAAATGCGATTCAAATCATCATTTTTGATGACTTGTTCTGAAATATCTATTGCGTTTGCTCAAAAAAAAAAAAAAAAAAAAAAAAAAAAGACTGCGATTAGATAGTTTCTGAATAGTCAACACTCGCTAGTTTCATGCATTTCCGAACAAAAATAAATTAAATTATGTGTCACAAAGTTGCCCAGTTTTATTTTAGAGCATCCTTAAATTTTCTGTAAATACGAGGGTAATTCGGAAAGTAACCTCCGTTTATGAATTAAAAAAAAACTAATGAAAGGAAACATGTTTTATTACTTACGTGTGAAAGACACGTTCTTCAGCTACTTCTCAACATAATTGCCGTATTAATTAAAACAATTATCATAACGGTAAATCAGCTTTGAAATTCCATCGTCACAGACTTCTGCCGCCGGCCTATTCAACTGTGATTATTTTAAAATTCAATTCGCACCACTCTTTCAATCCAAAGAATTTTAACATATTTTTCTATATAATTTTCTGATAAATGCACTACCAAAAATGTTTTAAAAATTAGTGGGTCATGTAAAATATTACGATTACGAGAGCAATTTGGAATTTGTCAGTATGAATAAAAGAATATGTTGACGACCGATAATCGTAAAGTAATCGTTTTCTATAAAAGCGGTGGAGTGACGATGCAGCAAAAGGGTCAATTTTTTTACAGTGTACTTTACTGTGTTATGGAACATTCTCATTGGTCATGAAAGAGATATTCTATAAAAGCTGTGGAGTGACGCTACAGCAAATGGATCAAATTTTTAACTGTGTAGCACTTCCGAAATAATCGGCACGGGTGATTTTCAGGAAACGCTATTATTGCAAAAGACGAGGAATTTGATGTCATAAATTCTCCCCAATTAGTTTCGATTAGGGAAAATCCCGTTGGAAAAGCCGAAATAATTATCGATTTAATATGCTCAATTACACCGTGATAAACGAGGATTCGAAATAAACATCAAATACAAAAGTTACGTATTTTTGTCCGTAGAATCCGAATCTGCAATAAAAAATGGGGGTTATAATTTAAGATTTCAAAGTTGGACCCCCTCTGATCCCCAGGGGGTCGGTTACGAAGGTCAAATTTGGTATCACAGAGTAGCTTATTTAAAAATATTTAACACGTATATTTACGTTTTTCAATCTCATATGTATTTCTCGAGTTATTCGACCGTTTCCAGACTTTTCGGACACCCTGTATATATATATATATATATATCGGTGTATATCACTTTCTTCTGGACACGATAACTTCCACAATTATTCTCAGATCTTCTTCAAACTTTTACATAAAATCATAGGGCATAAAATCTTGGTCGCGTTCGTTAATGGGCGAAATCGGACTAAGGGGGTGAAAATAGGGAGGATTTTTGAGAAAATCGAAAAAACGTCATAACTTCTTAATTAAAATAGATATCGAATCGGTTTCAAGTTTATATTACTTCTTAAAAATAGGCCAAAAGTTTATGCGTGACAGATTTTTGATAAATTTAGAAATGGGCTCAAGGGGCGAAAAAAACAGGGTTTTTGGGAGAAAAAAATTCATAACTTCGTCAATTCTGAAGATATTAAATCCAACTAAATTTTTTATAATTGTTCTCAAAATTATCTAAAACTTTTGTATTTACAAGTTTTTGATAGGACCAATTTTTACCGATGAAAAAAATTAAAAACGAAAAGAAAAAGGGGGAGGAAAAAGAACAAAAATCCATAACTCCATCAATTTTTAAGCTATCAAATCTAATTAAATTTATTTTACATCTTCTCAATAATATCTACAACTTTTATGTTGACAAGTTTTTCATAGGACCAATTCGTATAGCAAAAATAAATTAACAATAATAGGAGTTGGAGAAAAAACCTCAAATTAAAACTGCTTATATTCTGACTCATTTTTAAAATAATTTTTGATTTTAAACGCATCAAAAGTGGTAGATCCTCTTACTTAAAAACTGTATAAAGTGACGCATTGGTCAGTTTTTTGATAAAGACAGAAGATATTTCAAAAAAGGCTATCAAAAAGGGTATTTTGAACAGAAATTCCATAAGTTATCGTGACTGAAAATTTAAGGAAGTATTCAAATAAGAAATTGCGTTTTTTTTCTGACTCGTTTTTAAATCTATATTTGCTCTCAAATGCATCCAATTTACAGATCCTCTTATTTAGGAATTATATAATGTGACGCTTTGGCCAGTTTTTTAAAAAGACAGAATATATTTAAAAAAATGATGCCAAAAAGGGTAATTTAAACAGAATTTTCCGAAGTTATCGTGATTGAATATTTGAAGAAGTATTCAAATAACAAACTGCGTTTTTTCGGACTCGTTTTTAAATCCATTTTCGCTCTCAAACGCATCCAGTTTACAGATCCTCTTATTTAGGAACTATATAATGTGACGCATTGGCCAGTTTTTTGATAAAGATAGAATATATTTTTTAAAATGCTGTCAAAGTGGGCATTTCGCACAAAATTTTCCGAAGCGATCATGATTAAATTATTAAGGATGTATTCAAGTAACAAATCAATTACTTTATGACTCTTTTTTTTTTTTTCTCTCAAACGCATTCAATTGTTAGTTTGTTTTTATTTAGGAACTATATAATGTGCTGTTTTGGTCGATTTTTTAATAAATTCAGAATATATTTTAAAATATGTTGTCAAAAAGGGCATTTGAGCTGAATTTCGTTTAGGATGATTCTGATAAATCCAGTTCTTGCATAAAAATGAAAATTTTTCATAAGCGGCCAAATGAAGTTATAAGGTTATAAACTGGGTTTATCTCTAATCATACTTTTTTTTTGTTGTTGTTGAAATGAGCACGCTTCGAAATCTACCTCCGCCTATAGGTCAAGCCGACAGGCATTTTTGCAGATTTCGATTTTAAAAAAATGATTGTGCTTAGGTCTGCGCAAGTTGAGGATAGGGGGGGGGAGGGATTAATAATTCTTCTTTATCTCATTAATATTGCAAAAACAAAAAATCTTTATGTTTTGCAAATAATCTAATTTAATTAATAATTAAGAAAAAACTATGATTAAAAGTTTTATTTGTAATTAACCCCAGTCGACCCTATGCTGTAAGCATTTACAAGAACTACAAAGCTTTGACTCTGAAGAATCCGCAGTCTACATACTATTTTCACAATCTCAATACAGTTACACATCAGCAATGAAATATGTGAAGAGAAAAGATCTAATTTTAATCAATCTCTTTTATACAGAGAACCTCGATCCATCGTTTTTCAAGGAGTGCGGGGGGGGGGGGAAGCGATGAATGCGGATTAACTTCAGAATATGAAAAAACACATTATGTTTTACTATAATGCTTGCAATTTATGGAATTGCATCAGACAAAATTGGCACTGGTGGCTCAGCTTCATTTCCCTCTTCAACTGCATTATTGT
This sequence comes from Maratus speculifer, assembly GCA_964019185.1. NCBI lineage: Eukaryota > Metazoa > Arthropoda > Arachnida > Araneae > Salticidae > Maratus > Maratus speculifer. Next base: position 140,652,127 of record OZ025302.1, on the reverse strand, counting down.
CGCCATCATCAACACAAACGAGTTATTTTAGGATAAAAGATGCAATTCCATTTTGTATGTTATATGAATTCACACGCCTTTCAATTTCATTTCGGTGAGGATTAAATTTCACAACGATGAATGCGGGAAAGCAACTTAGTGAAGAACGATGCTTGCGGGCTTCGATAACATTGTTTAAACATAACTTGTGCCGGGACCGTAGAAATAAAATGATCAATGCGGGAACGATAGATCGGGGTTTCTATTAATTTCAAGCCTCCGCTACTTAGCGAAAGCTTACTAGACAGATTTGATGATTATCTATCACGAAACGTAAAGCTGAGTTAACATAAATATTTTTATAATCTTATTCTGAATACTTTCCGGTGTGAAAGTTTTAATTATTTTTACATAATTTACATTATACATATACTCGGTAAACACGAATACTGACATTCAAATAACATGTTATCTTTTGATTTTGGTTTGATGTGGGAGTGATTTGAGGCCTTTAGCAGCTATGGTTTTCGCCTCGAATAATCTGTTACATAGAGACAACGACAATACAGAACATATTCAGTTTTCCATTACATATTTAATACACTACAAAGGGACAAACACACCATCTACGTCTTACCCTGGATTCGAACTCGGACCCCTCGATGATCGTGTTGTCTTCCTCTGAGTTTCGGATATTTCCAAATATTTATCTTTAAAACTTGACGTTAAAAATGTATGGGTAGTTCTTTTTCATAGAAAACTTAAGAAAGCTTCGCTATAATGTATGGCCCTCTCTTCATCAGTGACATCTTCATTAGAGCAATTTTCAATGGAAAAAATAGCATCTAATAATTATTCGAGTTTAATCCATCGATGAAGATTATTTAATCTGCTCAGGAATCGGAAAATCATTATATTTACACACAGGAATAATAGAATTTCTTAGGATATTTTTATATATTCATAATCGTTTACTGATGAACAATACTATTTGACTGTACTGTTGTGACCCAATTCAACCTTTCCAACATGTTTTAAAATGTCGTTTGATATTTCTAAACATTATTGGATTACTTTTATAATGTGAAAGTACATATCTTTTCTTCCATATTTTCGGATAAATCAACAAAATCATTTATTTTATCGCTTTCTAAGAATGCCTGCATAACCAGATCGTCAAATTTTTGAAGTTCTTTATTTCTACAGGATAGTGAATAGGCTTTTATTTTAATAATATATATAGAAAACAATTTTTTGAAAAGTAAGTAGATGTGTATTTTCATTGAAATTGTCACATTTTTTATACTTGTTATTTTTCACCATTCCAGGGTTCCCAAATGGTCTGCCAAATGAACATCAATATTTTCTTAGAAATATTCTGCTTATAGATTTATCTTGCAAATTGCACAGAAATTACCGTCGCACCCTTGCAAGTTAGTTTTAGTCCAAATGTTGTAGAAACTTACTATGAATATTTTTGTTTAAAATATTGGTGTTCAGTTCGCGGACCATTTGGGGGCCCTGTTATTCCTATAATTTAGTTAACCGACTCTAATAAAATCAAGTTTTTCTTAGAAATCTTTCTGCAATTTGGGCCCATTTATGGGCTGTATTTCATGAAAATTTGAAACATCAATCTTATTCGTGTCGTAACTTGCCGCACAGTTATTAATGCAGCAATTAAGCATTCCTGGAATTAAATAATATTAATGCCATTAAATAGAAATAAATGAAATGAGAAACGGTGTACTACAATTGTCTCAACAGACGAACTGCAACCGTGTGACGCTTGAAGGAGCTCGTATTTATAAAAGAGTTGTATCAGTATTAATCAACAAATAGTCTAAACTGCTGAACTTAGAAGCATGGAAATTGAAGGGGGAGCTAGGAATACTTCTTGTGATATAAGCGAGGACTAAGAAAGGATTTTTGAAAATCACTAAGGCGGTTAAAAGGGTGCGGGGCTCAAAAATTTTAGAACATCTGGCCATGTTTCAGCAGTCTTTTAAATAGGAGCTTAAAATTCTTGAAAATAAATATACTAAAATGATATTTAAACTATTTCATCGAATTTAGAAATTAACCCCAAAGAAGTTCAAAAGGGGGTCGAAAATTTTAGAATATTTACTATATTTCAGCAATCCTTATAGGTAGGAGCATAAAATTTCAGAAAACACATCTACTAATATAATAATAAAACATGTATTTTAGCAATATTAGAAATCCTTCTCTGAGGGCGTTAAAAGGTGTCTAAAATATTAGAATATTTGGCATATCTCAACAATCGTTTCAGGTTGACACGTAAAATTTCATTGAAAAAAAAAATAAATAAATAAAATATTAATAAAAAATAAACACGCATTTCAGGGACATTTGAAGTTTCTTTCCTAAGCGCGTTAAGAGGAGGCTCGAAAAAATTAGAACATTTGGCATTTATCAGCACCTATTTCAGGTAACATCGTGAAATTCATGATAAAAAATAATTAAACATAAATTTCAGAGATTGTATGATCCCTTTCTCCAAGAGGATTAAAAGGAGGGTCGAAACTTTTTGTCATTCACCATATCGCGTAAACGTTTTGCATAAAAGCGTGAAATTATTTTTTTTAAAAAGTAAAGATAGTTAAACATGTATTTCAGCAATTTTTGAAAATCCCTCCATTTGAAGTTTAGAGAGTAGGATCAACAATTTTAGGACATTTGGCCATATCTAAACATCTGTTTTAGGTAGGAGCAAAAAATTCAGGATAACAAACCTATTATAAAAGTAATTAAACAGGGAGAGGAGAAATTCATAATTAGCAAACGAATACATAATTATGAATTCGTATATTAAATATATAGTATAGAATAGAACGTATATATAGAACGTATAGAAGTTTAGAGAGTAGGATCAACAATTTTAGGACATTTGGCCATATCTAAACATCCGTTTTAGGTAGGAGCAAAAAATTCAGGATAACAAACCTATTATAAAAGTAATTAAACAGGGAGAGGAGAAATTCATAATTAGCATACGAATACATAATTATGAATTCGTATATTAAATATATAGTATAGAATAGAACGTATATATAGAACGTATAGAAGTTTAAAGAGTAGGATCAACAATTTTAGAACATTTGGCCATATCTAAACATCTGTTTTAGGTAGGAGCAAAAATTCAGGATAACAAACCTATTATAAAAGTAATTAAACAGGGAGAGGAGAAATTCGTAATTAGCATACTAAATACATAAATTGTACAACAGTTAAATAAATCAATTATTCATTTTAAAAACAAATATATTCTGAAATTACAATAAAAAATGTTTCAGAAATTATACCTTTAAAAAAATTACAAAAAATAAATGAATAAATCCAAATGCAGAAATTTAAAATGGGCAAAAAAAAAAAAAAAAAAAAAAAAGGCCACCGTTTTCAGGCGAATACTACATGGCAGCCAAATTATTAAAATAATTTCGAATAACATTTATTAAAATTAACAAAATTACCTATGCTGGAATCAAAAGAATGAAACCGTATTCCTTTCTCTAATGTGGAAAAATCGCATCGAAACTTAAAAATAACACAACAAAAAATCACCTAAAAAATTTAAAAAAATTGAAAATCGAGCTTCGAGGTGCAAAATTTCTTACATAAAGGTACCTTCCTCCCAAATTTTGTGACTCTACGTGTAGTGATTTCTTGAAAAATGCGTGGACACATTCACATTCTGTATTAAAATACTGGTAACCAATATGCCGGAGACTTGGCAGCTCTGAAAAAGTTTTTTCTATGGTCGTGTAAGTTTTTGATTGGAAATAAACTTTATATGCATTTAAAATAAGCCATAAATTTAATTGAATGATTCTAAGTCTCGATTACACAAAAAACTTCCTAGTAACCAAAATTTATATGTAAAAAAAAATAATAAAAAATAAATAAATAAAATAAAAAAATATCGTCAAATTTTGCAAGAAAAACACTATTCAATTATTGCAAATGGCATGCATATATACACCAAAATAAGTCCTAGAATTTGTTTAGGGAGGTGTGTATATGTGTATGGAGGGCGGGGCTAGAGTGAAAACGATTTTAACCTTTTGAGGGGCGGTAGTATGTCTAAGAAACTATATAATTTTAATTCTCAAAAACCACATTGCCACCAAAATTTCGGTTAAAAATTTTTGAATTTGTTAAACGTCGGAAATTCGCCTTTTCTTAATTACGAATAAAGTTGTTTTCAAAAGCTGGTGTCATTTATTAATTTCAACACTTAAGGAATGAAAGAGTTCTGCGTCGCAAAGGGTTAAAAGTTTTTACTGTTTACTTCGGTTTCATTTATTTATTTATCTATTTATTGAGATTCCTTTTACTAGATATTTTTCAGTATTTCATTTAAAAAGAAAGTCTGCCTATAACGAAATTTTACTCAGTCCCATGCGAATCTATCTTAGCAGGTTTGACTGCATAACAGATGCGTTACTGTTATGATAAAAACCCATTTAAAACGGAATTTGTTCCGTTCATTTTGCTTCCTTCTTGGGAACATTTACGGTGTTTTTTGCAGGTTTCTTTAGAGATATTTGAAATTATTCTCATTACTGATTTGTTTGTTGGAATCAGTGCATTGGAATTCCATACATTTTGCCAACACGATTTCGGAGAATTCTTCAGTTCATGTTTTGACTATTTTTAGCTCACAGGCTATCGTAGCCGGAGAGCTTATGTGCCCGTCCGTTCTGTATGTACGTTCGTACGTTCGTACGAGTGCCTAACGCGATAACTCATGATAAAAATATCCGATCCATTTGAAATTTTGTATATAGGTATATCCTGACAAGGCGCTTCCCTGATTAGTTTTTGGAGTTCATTTGCTATGTATAAGAGGGGGAACGGGGGGCTCATGCTCCTCCCCTTAGTTGATAGAAACGGGATTTTTATGCAGAATTAACAGTTTTCGTTCAAAATTTAGATATAGGATCATTCTGATGAGACGATTCCGTGACTGTTATTAGGTGTTCATTGAATAAGTATAAACAGGGGGAACGGGGGGGGGCTCATGCCCCTCACCTTAACTGATAGAAACGGGATTTTCATGCAGAATTAACTGTTTTCGTTCAAAATTTAGATATAGGATCAGTCTGATGAGGCGATTCCGTGACTGTTATTAGGTGTTCATTGAATAAGTATAAACAGGGGGAACGGGGGCTCATGGCCCTCCCCTTAATTTATATAAATGGGTTTTTCATGCAGAATTAAGTTTTCGTTCAAAATTTAGATATAGGATCATTCTGATGAGGCGATTCCGTGACTGTTATTAGGTGTTCATTGAATAAGTATAAACAGGGGGATCGGGGGTTCTAATGCCCCTTCTTTTAATTTATATAAATGGGTTTTTCAAGCAGAATTGTCAGATTTTGTTCAAATCTCTGGATAGTTTCGGAAGTTTAAGGGTGAAGTATAAAAGAGGGGGATAACTCCTCTTAAATTATATAAATGCTAAATGGATTTTTATTAAGAATTATCCAATTTGCTCTGAATTTTGGATATAGATTTTTTGCATGATAAAACATGCCTTTGATAGTTTAGGAGGTTCAATGATTAAGTATAAAAACGAGGAAAGGGGAGAGCTGTCTCCCCTTCTTCTTATTTTTTTTTCGATCGGAATTAACCCTTGAAAATATAAGGCTGTAATGTACAATTAGTACGCGTAGCCTGTGAGCTCAATGCCATCAGTTTAACTGGGTAATATTCTTTCTATTTAGTATATTTGTTTAAATTACTCTTATTTGAGAATATGTTTTGACATTCACAACACAAAAGAAGACAATTTCTGAAGACACTTCTAATCATTCTGAATAAATATTGGAACTAAAAAAAGCTGATAAAAATGATAAAAAAAATTTAAATGATAAATAAATAAATAAATAAATAAATTGCTAAATCTTTATTAGATTTAAAATTATGAACAATAAAATATTTAACTTTTATTTGATTTAACATTAGGGGAAAATAATGAATTTAAATTATTAAACATCGATTTCAAATGACTAAAAAAATGCATTATAATGTAAATGTTTAGTATTAAAAACATTTGTTATTTATTCATAATTTATAATTATTTTAAAATTGCTTTGAAAATTATTAAATTTAAAATTTTGAAAAAAACAGTTATTACTTAATAAAAAAATGTGAAAAAAATATTACATTTAAAATTGTGAAAAAAAAATTAAATATTGAATTTAAAATGTACTAAATTCAAACTAAATTTAAAATTATTGGAATACTACTTGATTATCCCATTGACCAACTTCGCCATATTATAAAAATCGCAAAACCATTCGCCAAATTATATAAATGAAAGAATGTCGCCATTTTAAAATTTTAAGGTGCTAAACTTAAATTTAAATTTAAAAAAATCACGAAGGCATAAAGTTATTTTAATGATGACATTCACTTGCCGCTTAGCAACATATTAGATATAAAAATTGATTTATTTAGGTTATTTCGGACAAAATAATGTTAATAGTTTGCGTTTTTAAGTGCAGAATTATTAAATTAAACCGTAAACAAACATATAATTTTAAGATAATGTATTTGTGAATAAAATGTATTTTAAATATAATAATCGAATTTATTAAAAGACATAAAAATATAAGCAATAATGGTAAATTGTAAGGAATCTGATGGTCTTCATTTAGTCAAAAAACAGCCGGTTAAAACCATAAAATATATGTAAATATAGGCTTGAAGTAAATGGAAAAATAAATCAGAATTTGCAGTTATAATAAATAGCCGAAAAAGAAATGAATTAGTAAAACATTAATAAAATTACCGATGAAATGTCGAATTAAAAAGACTTGATGACGTAACAAACACGAGTAAGATGTTTTAATATCAAGTGAATGTGATATTTTCGATCATTCTTTATAAGTATTTAATCGTAAGTTTCTTGATAGTGTTTTGGTCGACGTGATAATCAAATAGTGCCATTATTGCACAATATTACTCCTTTTAATATTTTAAGTTCCTGGGGAGGGTTATTCATTAGACCTTTTAATAACTTGTTCAATTATTTATTTTTTAGTATTCTTTATTATTTCAAAATTGTGATACTAAATCGCAAACATTGCTCTAAAAGCAGCAAATCTGTTAAAACTGTTACCACTGTAACGAAAATTTAAAATATTCTCATTAAAAAATTGTTAACATTCGTATAAATACTAAAAAACAGAAATTTTCCTTTTTCTCAACAAAATAAATTACTTTTAAGAAGACATTACATTTATTTCCATTTGCAACGTAAGGAATCGAACGTGAAACAACTGCACCATTATCTTATTCGGAATAATTTGTTTAGACTATTATTTTAAACGAAAGATCGCATGTCATGCTCGGAAGCAGAGTTGCCAGTGGGCTACTTTTTTGAAATTCGAATTTCTTGATTGACACCACTTTTTTGAAATGTTGGAATTCCCTTTGTTTTCGCCTTAAATATTATATCACTAAATAAGGTGCACTTCATAATTTCAAAAAAGTGGTGCCAGTGAAGAATTTGAATTTAAAAAAAAAAAAGTAGCCCATCTGGCAACACTGCTCGGAAGGGCATGCGCAGAGCACGGATCGAGTCACTGTAACACCATATCGACTTATCAATCAAGCGAATCGAGACTCTGTTCAACTCCTCAATACGAGTCGAAATGACCAGCCCAACAAAGATGATTAACTTATCTCTAATTTCTTACTATGAGTATCCGACTGTTAAAGTCTTGGAGTTCATTCTTAAAATACAAGATTTCAGTAACACTTGAATTACCGGAAAGAATTAAATTTTATAAATATATTGCAACCAAGATTTTGATTTAAAACAATTTAACTTAATTATTTAACATTTTCTTCTTTCCATGCTTTAAACTTATTTCATATTCAAATTTCTGGTTTAAACGAAACATATTCATACGGTAGCCGTCAAAATGACGGCTAATGGTAGTTCTAGTGTTAAATTCAGATTTCTTGATTTGGGACACCGTATTTTAGTTTAATAAAATTCTAGTAAAATAATACCAAGTCAGAAATTTTATAAGAAATTATTTTCTTTTTATATATATATATTAGTGTCATGTATAGCAGAGCAATCATTCTTTTAACACCTTCGCGATGGGAGCCTTTTGCGAAATTTTTAATGTTTGGCCACAGGTTTTAAAAGACAGAAATTTATTCCTTCTTAAATCGAGAAAATGCCCCTATTGAATAAGGCAAAATTTACAGTATAATTTTACCGGTGGGAATGAACAAGGATTCTTAAGCCTTTTTGCGTATTTTACATATACGTGTCGCTCATCCCCAAGGGGTTAAAAAAAAAGTAGCCCAGTGGCAACACTGTGCACTCTTCCAAAAACTCTTTCATAATCTAGCGAATTTCTCCTACGAATTACGTTTACTTATTTTCATTATAATTAATGAGCTTTTAGGAGTATACGTCCTGAAGCTCAATTATCAAGATTTGCTGATTACCAAGTTCCATCTGGATCTACATGCAATCATCTTTTAATAGATAAAATAAATCTTTATAAAAATTCTGACTTGAATGTTTTTTTTTTTTTTTTTTTTTTTTTTGAAATCATGTAAATTGTATGTCTACTTTCAACTTTTTTTCGTACATCACTACTTTTAAAATCTATTCTTCATTTTTATTTAATCTTAGACTTCCTAATTATCAATAGCTCATATTTTTTAAATAAAAATGGCTGTTGAAAAAACAAGAATGTAAAAAGTTATTTAAATAAGAAGTATACACACTACCATCTTTATAATTTCAGCATGTGAACTTGTGCCTTGGTCTCCGAATTTCAAAATTCTGATTCATTCTACATTTTTTTAAGATTAAAAATAAAAACAAGGGCACAATAAAATGTATTGACATTTTTCAAAATGTACACTTGTTGAAATATGTTTCAAATTGCAATTTTTATTGCATAATCCTAAAAACGTTGTACATCATAAAGTCAAAAATATGTATTTACATATAAATTAATAAAATCTATTTCAAATATACAGTGAAAAAAAGAAAATGTTTCAACCCCTTCGGGACGAGCGACTGGTATACTTGCCGTGTAAGGTGCTCAGAAACCTGGATTTCTCTCCCCGGTAAAATTTTATTGTAAGTTTTGCCTTATTTAAGCCGAGAATTTTCTTGATTCAATTAGGCATATTTTTTTTTCCTTTTGAAACAAGTTGGAAATTGCACGTGAAGCGTAGCAAATGAGGTGCGTTCGTACGGTAGCGAAGTTTTAAAAATATCACTCCCATATATTAATCTCATAAAATTGTAAATAATTACAATTAAAATGCGCACCAACCAATGTTATTCCTATACCATTATGCAATGGAATACTTTTGTGTGGCCTTGTAAATCAATAAATATTCTTTGCACCACAGATTATGCAAAATGTATATTATAATATGTACTTTATAGATGCTTATCAATTTTATTAAGTTCGAATAAATGTAACACCATTAAAATGCATTTGAAACATTTTTCCCCATTAACCGTAATGTAACGGAATACTTTTGATTGTCCCTGTAATTGAACATGCATCAGATTTTGAAAAAAATTTGAAATAACTCGACAAAATTACGTAATAATTATGTATTTAAAATTTCAAACATTTAAAATGCATTTGAAACTTTTTTCCCCATTGACCGTAATGTAACGGAATCCTTTTGATTGTCCCTGTAATTGATCTATGCATCCGATTTTCATAAATTTTGAAATTACTAGACAAAATTATGTAATAATTATATATTTTAAATTTCAAACGATTCAGTTGGGTAGTTTTTGCGTTGTTATATGCTGACGGACGGACAGACAGACGGACAGACGGACGGACTGAGCGACAACAATAGGTGCTACGTATTTACATAATTACGAACGCACCTAAAAACTGCCATAAATGATTAAAAATTCTGCAAAAGACATTCGTCCCGAAGGCTTTAACCCCATAACTGATTTGCCCGTACGCCGTTCGGGCAAGACGAATTTGCTTAATTCATCATTTATAGCTTTTTGACACCACTATTTTTTTCAGAAAATAATCCGACACTGTTTAAAGGCGGAAATGTTTAGACTAAATGTTACGAATATTTTATTTAAAAATTGTGGTGTGAATCCGTTATTTTCAATTTATTGAAAGGAAAAGAAAGGACCAGTTAAGGGGTTAAGGCTCCGCTTCACTGAAACTCCCCGATCGCGAAATCCCATGTTAGCCTATGGGAAAACTTTTAAGCCCGATTACTCGTTACCTAATATAATTATTAAAATACTGTTTTCACCGTCAGAAAGTGGACGTTAGATGCCGATGATGTGCGTTTTTCAAAATTGTCTACGCAAATTTTAAGTATCTTTAAGCGGGTGATAAAATTTAATCAAATGGAAATTTCAAAGTTTACAGGGATTTTTTAAATACTTAAAATTTGCGTAGACAATTTGGAAAAACGCACATCATTGGCATCTGACGTACACTTTCTGATAATGAAAACGGTATTTTAATAATTATATTAGGTAATGAGTAATCGCGCTTAAAATTTTCCCATAGGATAACATGAGATTTTGCGATTGGGGAGTTTCAGTGAAGCGGAGCCTTAATCAGATCTGCCATGTTTACGGCTTTTTGCGCACAACTATTATTTTAGAGAAAATCTGGCTATTTTAAATTGCCTAAATGTTCCAATTAACCCATTCGTGCCCAGCATCTTTTGCGTAAATTTTATTTGGTTGGCACCACTATTTTTAGAAGATTTAAGTTTAGTTCATTAATCACGACAATGCATCATTTAAATAAAATAATTATTGCTTTTCTTTTTTACTGGTGTCAAAAACAGTGCTGAATGCACCTTTTGAAGCGTCCCTAAAAAGGGACGCTAGGCACTAATGGGTTAATCAGAAAACCTTTCCGATATTAAAATACTGGTATGTAAAAAGACGGAAACTCTGGGTTTACCCTTTCTTAGGCGATTGAATATATACGTGCCACTTAATTTAAATTAAGAAATTCAACAATGGTACCAGAAATTTAAAACAAAATTTTACATTTATAATGTAATTGAGAGAAAAGCTTCAATTTATTATAAAACAAATTTTCTCGTAAAGTCTGGTGAGATTCAGCATTTTAACAATTTAGCAACTGAAGTAGCTTGTTCATGAAAGGGTTAACTGGGGATATTGTCCTTGAACTTTCCAAATGCTAATAATTTTAAATAAAAAAGTCTATGAAAATAAATGCAGTTCATTCAGAGATCCTGTAATATAAATACAGTCGACTCTCGTTAATTCGAAATCGGATAATTCGAATCTTCGCTTAATTCGAACTAAACGTGTAGTCCCGAAATTTTCAATGGCAGAGTAACGTTAAAAATTTTCATTAATTCGAACTCATTTTCTCTTGACTTCGTTTAATTCGAACTAACGAGAATTACAATTTTTCAGTTTTCTTTCTCACGGATTTCAGATCGTTTGAATAACTTTCTTTCTTTTATTTTTATGAAAATTATTCCGAAAGAGTATACATATAATACAATGCATTTGATATCCAATTTCTTAGAGCGCCGTCTGTCCATCAGTGACGCTTTAAATTTTTCTTCCATCGTGCTTGTTTCTAACCTTTTAATTAGTTTATGTATTTATGCATTCTAATTTAATATTAAGTCACATTCTAATGATGACAGACGAAATAAGTTTAAAAAACACTGTAACATTAATTCCTTTGCAATAATACCATATTAAGCAGGTTTTCCATAATTCGAACTTCGGATAATTCGAACATTTCTTGTGGTCCCGACGAGTTCGAATAAACGAGAGTCGACTGTACATGAATATTGAACTATATTTTAACACACTATAAACACTATACATACTGTAACACATAATAGAAAATGTGCAGAATTTTGTGATAATAAAGATATTTATTTAAACAATTATACATATTTAATGTTTCGGAAACAATATATAGTATAACGTTTAAAGTTTGCTAGGTATTCATTCTAAATTATTTACCGTTAAATTAAAAAAAATTATCTTACTATTTTTTCAAAATTGCATTCAATTTTTTCAAAATTCACTTACTTTTTTTATAAAAAATGTTTTGATCCAATAATGAAACTACATTCTCAAACAATGCTGCCTTGTTGAAACAAGAAATTGTCTTTAATTGCTGAATCCGACAAACTATTCGCTGTTTTTGCATGATTTTGTAAAAATAGTAAAAAGTATTTTTTTCCGTTTAAATTTAAAGTATAAAACATAAAGAAAACTAGTCGTTGGAGGCCATCGTATACTTACCCATCATTTATATGCATATGAAAATAAAATATGTGAAAACTATTTATACAATGTATTTCAATTCCAAAACTAAATTTAAATGTTGTTAATACACATAGTAATACTCTATTAATGAATTGCTGATGCACCAATTTCTACAAATTATGTAAAACGCCAAACTACTCAAGAAGTACCAAACTACGTAAAAGAAACATCCTTATAACTCCAAAAATAATAATAATATTAATTAACAGTTTGCTGCGTCGGATTAAGCGTCTCATTTTCAATTAAAATATACCTCTGAATTGAAATTTGAATGAAATACAGGATCATGAAAAATCGAAGAATGTGGAAAACAGGATTACAAATATCTCGACAACTAATAATCCGATCGACTTCGTTCTTTATGCAAAATTTGTGTTTTTTTATTGCCTTTTACATGCATTCCTTAAAATAAAAAAATTCGAAAATTTTTATATACCTTTCATCAGAACGAATTTTTCGAGAATCCGGAAAAAATAGTTCCGGATAATCGAGGTTGCTGATATTCAATAGGCTTCGTCCCATTCTTACATACTAAGTACATACAAAATTTCAAGTCTCTATCTTAATTTGTTCGTGAGATAGAGCGTTTACAGACAGACAGACAGACAGATTGACGGCAAATTTTTTTTTCTAAAAATATGTCTTTCGAAACGCCAGTGTCTAAAACGTGTAAATCCGTCAAAATTTTTTTTTCCATTTTCAGAACGATTGCAAGATTTACCCTATACTACGTATGATGGGTAAGTAAAAAGTTATTAGGGTCAAATTACTTTATTCATTCACTGAAAAAAAAAAAAAAAAAAAAAAAAAAACAGTTTATTACAAAGTTATTACTTACCCATCATACGTAGTATAGGGTAAGTCTTGCAATCGTTTTGAAAATCGAAAAATTTTTTTTTGACGGATTTACACGTTTCGGACACTGGAGATTCCGAAAAACATATTTTTAGAAAAAAAAATTTGCCGTCTGTGTGTCTGTGTGTCTGTCTGTCTGTCTGTCTGTAACCGCTCTATCTCCCGAAAAAATTGAGATAGAGATTTGAAATTTTGTATGCGCTTAGTATGTAAGAATGGGACGAAGCCTATTTAATATCAGTAACCTCGATTATCCGGAACTATTTTTTTCGGACTCTCGAAAAATTCGTTCTGATGAAAGGTATATAAAATTTTTCGAATACTTTTATTTTACGGAGTGGACGTAAAAGGCAATTAAATAACAAAAATTTTGCATAAAAAACGAAGTCAATCGGATAATTAGTTGTTGAGATATTTCTAATCCTATTTTCCACATTCTTTGATTTTTCATGACCCTGTATTTCATTCAAATTTCAATTCAAAGATATCTTTTAATTGGAAATGAGATACTTAATTCGATGCAAGGAACCGTTAGTGAATATGATTATTAATTTTGGAGTTATAAGTATGTTTCTATTACGCAATTCTGTGCTACTTGAATAGTTTGGCGTTTCATACAATTTATGGAAATTGGGTCATCAGAAGTTCATTAATAGAGCATGATTATGTGTTAAAAATACTTAAATATACGATTGTATTTTGTTTTGGAATTGTAATGCATTTTATAAATTGTTTACATGTGTTATGTTTTCATATATTGTGCTATGCATATGCATGATGGGTAAGTATTATGGTGGCCTCCAACGACTAGTTTTATAAAGCTTCCGTTTGTATATCATCAATATAATGGAAGCAAAGAAACTTGCCATTCTTTATAAAATCGTTTAGAATTAAAGAATGTCGAATAACTGTTGTTAGTTTTCGGAGATTTCTTTGTGTGTATGTGTGTGTGTGTGATGGGGGAAGGATATAATAAACATTTTCGTACATAGGATAAATAATAAAACATTTGTTATTATTATGAAATTGCCTTTTATTTATTAGTCTAAGAAATCTACTCCTCACAAAGTTGTGGCCCAAAACCCCGCTCTTTTGCTCATATTTCAATATGGCGGCAATTAAAATATTTATATATATATTTATAGAAATGAGAATAAATTTCAAGATTAAAAAAAAATTCCAACTTTCTTTTTACTTACCCATCATACGTAGTATAGGGTAAGTCTTGCAATCGTTTTGAAAATCGAAAAAATTTTTTTGACGGATTTACACGTTTCAGATGCTGGAGATTCCGAAAAACATATTTTTAGAAAAAAATTTTTGCCGTCTGTGTGTCTGTGTGTCTGTCTGTCTGTCTGTCTGTAACCGCTCTATCTCCCTAACAAATTGAGATAGAGACTTGAAATTTTGTATGTACTTAGTATGTAAGAATGGGACGAAGCCTATTTAATATCAGTAACCTCGAGTATCCGGAACTATTTTTTTCGGACTCTCGAAAAATACGTTCTGATGAAAGGTATATAAAAATTTTCGAATTTTTTTATTTTGAGGAATGGTCGTAAAAGGCAATAAAATAACACAAATTTTGCACTAAAAACAAAGTCGATCGGATCATTTGTTACCGAGATATGTGTAATCTTGTTTTACAAATTCTTCAATTTTTCATGACCCTGTATTTCATTCAAATTTCAATTCTCAGATATATTTTGATTGGAAATGAGACGCTTAATCCGACGCAGAAAATTGTTAGTTAATATGATTATTATTTTTGGAGTTATAAGGATGTTTCTTTTACGCAATGCGGTACTACTCGAGTATTTAGGCGTTTTATATAATTTGTCGCAATTGGCTCGTCAGAAATTCATTCATGGAGCATTATTATGTATGTAAAATTATTTATTTATGCGTTTAAATTTTATTTTGGAATTGCCATAGATAGTTTCCAAGCATTTTATTTTCAGATTTTATATTATGATGGGTAAGTATTACGGTGGCCCCCCAACGACTAGTTTAATGTTGCGATGAATTTGAAAAAGATAATTTTCTCGGATAATTTAAAATGGTAAAACGAAACAAACAAGCAAACAAACGATATTCTTAATTGCTTTTATTTAATATACAAAAAAATCCACTTAGAATAAAGCTTCAGAAAAAAAAAAAAAAAAAAAAAAAATAGAAGTCCAAGACCGTAGTGTTGAATTTCAATTATGAAGAACCAAGAAAAATTACATAGTGAAGTCATTAGAAAATTGTTTAGAATTTAAACTTATTTTTAAAAACTTCTTCGGGGATTTCTTGGATAATTGAGAAAAAGCGTAGTTAAAAAGTATTTTTTGCGTAACTTAAAATGATAAATATGACAAAAAAAAAAAAAAAAAAAGATTAAAGCGCCATTTTAACCAACAAACCCACTTATTACGAACCATCTAGGTAAAAAATGCACCTTCAGTTGTATTTCAGGTCTATGCCACAAATGAAAAAGACTAAAAATTATTACATTTTAAAAAAATACTTAATTCTGGCATCTTCGATTATTTTTTAAAAATAAATATTAATTTGCATTTTCATTTAAAATAATAATAATAATAATAATAATAAAACTATTGAAGCGCATCTTAACCAACAAATCCACTCATCACGAACCTTCTAGGTCAGAAACGCAATTTTAATTAAATTTTAATTCGATGCCACTAATGAAAAAGACGAAAAATTATTGTAAAGTTGTTTTGAAATTTAAAAAAGAGTTTAAATTTTGGCATCTTCGATTATTTTAAAAATATAAACATAAATTTTTAATGTAATTTAAAATAATAATAATAATAATAAAGATTTTCTTTCTTTCTTTCTGGGTTTTTTTTTTTTTTTTTTTTTTTTTTTAGGCAAAAGAGACAGGACAAAAAACTGTTTTTTAATTATTATATCTTATTGTAACTTATTATAAAAAAAATCCTAAAGCCAATCTCTCCTTACTTCTAACTTTAGGATTTTAAATTTCCTCCTCATTAAAAATCGTTGTTTTTTAAAAATAAATAGTTTACAATATATAGGAATTCTTACATTTATATTTTTTTCCACGACGAATTTAAAAAATACACATAAAGGGTTTTTTTCCGCATGATGTAAAATAATAAAACGAAAAAGAAAAAAATGTCACTGAGTATTAAAGTGCTTTCATTTACTGCACAAATTTACTTACATCACAAACTTATGCCCCTCCCCCGGTAAAAATTAAATAAGAGTGTTCTCAACTGCTCCGCCCAATAAGCGCTGACACATTTACAAATAAATTTTTTAGCAGAAAGATCAATCATTGGAAGGCCTGACCATGGAAACGATTTCGAATCGGACTTAATTTTCCATTTTATGATAATTAAATTATCTAACCAGTTCTAAGCTATTTCGATCACGTGATCACCCGTTTTTCGACCAGTTTTTCGGCTTTCATCGGGGAATGTGCTCAAAAACGTCAACTTTGAAGGCTTGTTATGTAAGATCTATTGCGTTTGTAAAAAAAAGAAAAAACTGAGTGCAATTAGACAGTTTCTGAATAACAACACCTGCTAGTTTCATGCATTCCTGAATAAAAATAAATTAAAACTTATGTCACAAAGTTGCCCTTTTTGATTTAAGAAGACTCTTAAATAACTATACAAACGTGTTTAAAAAATTTCAATTTAACAAGTTATAACAACTGTTTGGAAAAGGAAATTCTAATCAATTTTATACCTATATTCTATTCAGGGCTGTAGCTAGAAGTGATCTATAGGGGGGGCTCAAGAGATTGTAGGGTGGGGGGCTCATATTTTTTAAAAGTGTGCCCCCCCCCCCAAGGAGGGGCACATTTTTAATTTCTTTACAACACCAGTCGAGTGACACATCATTTGAAAGATCTGCAACTGCTTATTCATATTATGGATGTCTCGTGTGTAAACCCCCCCAATCTGCTCCCCCAGGGGGGGGGCACATTTTAAATTTCTTTACAACACCAATCGAGTGACACATCATTTGAAAGGTCTGCAACTGCTTATTCATATTATAGATATCTCGTGTTTCACCCCCCACTCTGCCCCCCAGGGGAGCACATTTTTAATTTCCTTACAACACCATTTCGTGTGACACATCATTTGAAAGGTCTGCAACTGCTTATACATACCATGGGGGATTGGCGAGCGCAGCAAGCAGGGGTAGCCTACAAATTCGAATCGCGAAGCGATTACGCGGGGAGTTGGCGAGCGTAGCGAGCAGGGGGGTGGAGCCCCCCTAGTATATTTAAAAAAATTATATTGAGAAAAATCATCTTCATACATTTAAGCGTATTCAAAAATGAAAGCTAGAAGTTTCCATAGCAACAAAATCTAATCGACAATGCTCAATTGGACTTTGAGCTTGAAACAAATTTAATTAGTTTAAATTATAAATTTCTTTTTAAATCTCAAATTTTGATGATTAAATTTGAATATAAATACATATAAATATCGATATAATAAAATTATACTTAAAATAAACTAAAATTTACAAAACTAAAGTTATTTACATTAAATTTATCAAAAGTTAAACATGAAACTTTTTATTTCTTGAAGTGTATTTTGCATAAAGTATTTTTTGAAATTACATTCCATCGCCAATCGGCGATAAATCGCCAAATAATGAAATTTTCATTATTTTTTTACGGATATTGAATGGCGGTTCCGCCGAAATTTTTTTATAGACGAATATATCCTCATGAGAAGAACATTCTGTAATTTTTTCAGATTTTTCGGGGTATGCTTGTACGGAGACATTCCTTGTAAGTCATGAAGCTCCGCCCTTTCCGCTTGTATATCAGTATGACAAAAGCAAGGAAAAATAACATTCCTTATAAACACCTATTTGGAGTTAGAAGAATTTTCAAATATTTGTTTTATTTTTCGGAGATTTTGAAAAGAAAATAATAAACTTTTTTGCTATGTTTCATTGGCATAAGCTAATAAAACATGCACAAAAGACTATTGTCATTATGGTGAAATTGCCTTTTATTTATTATTCTAAGAAATTAACTTCCTGCATGAAATTCCTGCATAAAATTCTTCTTCTGCTTGTATCTTAATATGACGGCGACAAAGATGTAAACATTCATTATAAAATTGTTCACAATATAAAGAAATCCCTGATTTTTTTTTCCTACGATGAATAATAATAATAAAAAAAAAAAAATTCTCTAGTAAAATCATTTAAAATGATAAAACGAAACAAACAAACAAACAAAAATTTGTTTACCGCTTTTATTTATTATGCCGTAATTTCCCGCGTATATTCCGCAGCTTAGTTAAGCCTTTTTTAACCCCTTGCGGCAAGGTGGTATATCTATGAAACCATTTAATTTTAATTTCCAAACTCCACATTGGCACAGGAGTTTTGGTTAAAAAAAAAAAAAAAAATCTTTTATGGAATGCGAGAAATGTCACTCTTTCATATTAACAAATAAAGTGGTTTAAAAAATCCGGTGTTAGTCATTAATTTCAACACTTCAGCAACGAATTTGCTCTGTGCCGCAAAGGGTTAAAACGGAAATTCTATTGAAAAAAGAAATCAAATATAGGTGCGTGCGAAGAGAAAATTGTGCCCGGGGCAAAGTTACAATTTGATGCCCTCCTCTCGCAAATTTTTGTTGTGTCAGGTCAGAAATGATGTTGGTAGTATAAATTTGGCACCCTCTAAATTTCTGCGCCCGGGCCGACAGGCCCATTTTTCGCACGGCACTGGTCAAATAAGTGCTAAGCAGAATTAAGTCATACTGTACTAAAAATAAATTCTGATAGAAAAGGGAGTTCAGAGGTGCGGCGAATGCGCACGAAAGTACGATACGAAGAAATATGCTTAACCTAACACAGAGCTTCTTAAAAAAGAAGAAAAAAAATACCATTCAAGCCCCTAGTTTTGGATATCAATCTGCTAGAGTAAAGAAAGTTGCTAAATGAAATCATTATAAATTGTTTAGAATTCAAATATTTTCGTGCAACTTCTTTTACTAGAAAAAATTGAAAAGAATGTTTTAATTTATTAAGTACACGAAGAAATACCTTTATCTATTTTGAAATAAATTTATTTAAATACTGGTGTCACTTAATCACTTTAACATTTTTAGAATAGAAGTTCTTTGCTTTCAAAGGGTTAATATGGTCGAAATACAGCTTCTCATGAAAATCCGCTGTTCGGGTCACTATTCAGTCTTTATAGTGTTATGAAATATGACATGGTATATTAAAACCGCAATATTGTAGGATAGTTATTAATTAATATTCCCCATACACTTTTTATATAAAGCTGTCCTTTTACTTTGCATAAAATACATTTCTCTTCTCATTGCTTGAAATGTTTTAGAAATTACTGCAACATTTTTCTACGAAAAATAGGAAACAAACATTATGTTTTTTGTAATAAATAAAGAAAAAACGTTTTCTCCTCCTATAACTGTCATCTTGGTAACATACTTTAAGAATATTTATGCAAAAAGAACGTCTAATATACAAAAGGCATTCCTAAGTTTCGTCGTTTAGGTTACTTAGAAACACAGTATTTATTTAGTTCAGTAAAAACATTTCATACATGCAAAATCATTCACTTATTTTTTAGGATGAAAGAAAAACATTTAAGAAAAAAATTTGTTTACTTTACTTTCATTACAGTTTTATTTTAAGTAAAAAATTATTTATGCTTTTCGTTCTCTAACTCACGTTAATATACTCGGATTCTGATGTAATAGATATTCGTTAAAATGTTTATCAAAGAATATTTAGTACTGAGAACAGTGTTCTTGCTGTCGCTCGCCAATGCGCCAAATTGCGACTAAATTCTTCATTTGGCGAGTAAACAAGCGATTAGATTCGCCAAATTGCTAGTGCTCAATTTTTGCTTTTTATTTGTTTATTTTTTTTTCGTTTTTCATACGTATGCATATTTAATATATACACAGTTTTAATATATAAGTTGAAATTAGATAGTTGAAATAGATAGTTGAAAAGATAGTTGAAATTAGATTATTAATAATCGCTGCCACAGTTATAAAAACTTAGTTTTTTTTTAGAATATATTGAAAAAAAGGGGGTACATTAAAGGATTAAAGATATATATATATATATATATATATATATATATATTTGTGCTACTCCGGGAATCTATTTGGCTAATACTTTTTTCATTTGGCGAATGTTTTTTATTTTTAATTAGCCAAATTACTAACGTTTTTCAAATGTCAGCAAGAACACTGACTGAGAATATTTATAATTCATTTACAGAGAAATTCAAAAGACTGTAGTTCTACAAGTGTTGTATCTACAAGTAAAAATCTTTGCAGTGTATTTTAATGATATTACAATATTTCAAACATATTGTAATCATAAACACATAAGTATTTTGACATAGAAAATGTTATTATATCCAGTCCTTATAGATTTTTTTACTGAGATACACAAGACACGTTCATTATCGTTGTATTATGGTAAATGAGCTAAAAATCGTATGCGATGCAATTTAAATCTGTTACAGTATTATAAAAATAATGTAGAAATTATAAATATGTATGTGCATACATTTTTCCATATTGATTGTTTTTCTAAATAATACTATTGAAAAAAAAATGTAATTTAACAAATTACAATGACTATTAGGAAAACTATATTCACAAAGATTAAAATTTTACACTTATTAGGATGAGGAAAGTGAATCCTCTACTAGGCTACACAAATTACATCTTGTGGTACGCTTTAGAAAAAAACTATTCAATATTTTGGTTTGAAATTAAGCATAAAAATAAATCATGATTTGCAGATTTGCACAATATATATATATATATATATATATATATATTTTTTTTTTTTTTTTTTTTTTTACAGAATAACCTTAAAAAATTAATATTTTAATTAATTTATTTTACATGTTTTTCCATTATGGACGCATTTTTGCAAATAAAAATGAAACACGTATATATTTCAGAAGAAAATAATAGAGTCAGTAATTTTAGATAGAATCATGATTAATTAAAAATATGAATATTTTTTCACTGTTCTGCTAAAATATTTCAAAAACTGCTTTCAGATTTTCAAACTATGCTCATTTTTTTCAACCATATAATATTTTCACGATTTCTTTTATGAAATTTTTAAATACCCTTTTTTTAGGGAAAATTAAAGCATATTTTTAATGAATTAAAATTTGCGAAAATTCTATTATAAAAGTATTTTTCAGTGTTAAGAATTCAAATACACAATTTATTCTTAATTTGTGAAATCATTTAGGCAGACGATACTTACATATTTTAAAAGAATTAATTATATTATGATTTTTGTGTGTGTGTGTAAAGTGGCAATAACAAAATTGTAAACAAATAAAATTAATGTTTTGTAACGATGAGATGAAGAGAGAGAGATTTTGTATAATTTTGATTCGAAAATATTTTATTTATACCAATCTTATATCATAAAAAAAAATCCCGAAAAAATTCTTAGTTATTTGACGTAAATGTCATTTTAAAAATTAAAATGCGCCGAAACATAAAAAAATAACGTTTTTGCTTAATGAAGATGCAAAAGTAATTTTAAAGAATACATTGTTATTTTCAAATATTTATATTATCAAATAATACTTCGCGAATCCAAACAAAGCATGGCTTTTGCTAGTAAATAAATTTTATATTTAAAAAAATAAAATATTAAACATCATTTTTATGATGATCAGAACATGGTTTACGTAATAACAGAGTCCTATATTACGTACGCCATTGATTAAAAATTAATATTCCTTACCAATCATATACAAGTTTTAAATAAAATTTTAGTTTTACAATTTTCGGTACTGCAAATTTTTAAATTTCTAAGCATCACGCATTTTCAACTTTTACACCACCGTATAGAGGAAAAAAATATATACTTTTAAACGCAATTTGCTTGAAAGCTGTATCTCAAGTTGTTTTTATTTATTTATTTATTTATTTATTTATTTTTTGTAGTTTTTTATGTACATTATTGTCACCGTGGCAAGTGAAATATTTCATTTCTGGACATTAAACATGGACCATTCAGAAAACGAATAATTTGCGGAATTCAACCAATAAAAAGATTCAGATATACTTCAGATTTCTCAATTCTCTACTAAGCAAAACAACTATTTTCCGAATAGTTAATAATGAAATCGGTATGTATAGCTGAAATGCACTAAAACACGCTTTCTGTAAAGGAAACAGTTTCTGGATCTAGAGTGACAGATTCCATTTTTGCATACCGTATATACCCGCGCATAAGCGCTGCCATCGAAATACTGAAGGCCAGAGGACACAAGGTGTGACGTCGGATTGACTTCTCACTAGCACTAGGATTCACACTGGAAAATTCCGAATAGCAAATTTATTTTACTTGTGGGATACCTATCATCTTATAAAGCAATAACTATTTAAACATACTGGTGTGAATTTGGAATTTCCCAATAAAAAATCAGCCAGTTTGCCATATATACTCGGGTATATGCGCTGCTATCGAAATACTCAAGGCCAGCGGACACAAGGTGAGACGTCATCTCTAAAGGATTGAATTCTCACTAGTATTAGGTTTCACACCGAAAAATTCCGAATAGCATTTTTCTTTTATTTCATTGTGGGATACCTATCATCTTATAAAACAATAACTATTTAAACATACTGGTGTGAATTTGGAATTTCCCAATAAAAAATCAGCCAGTTGCCATATATACTCGGGTATATGCGCTGCTATCGAAATACTCAAGGCCAGCGGACACAAGGTGAGACGTCATCACTAAAGGATCGAATTCTCACTAGTATTAGGATTCACACCGAAAATTTCCGAATAGCATTTTTCTTTTATTTTATTTGCGGGATACCTATCATCTTATAAAACAATAACTATTTAAACATACTGGTGTGAATTTGGAATTTCCCAATTTAAAAAATCAGTCAGATGCGGCAACATAGTGGTAGTCTGTATCTGGATAAATTTTTACCACCAGTAAGTTTAAAAAGTTATTATTGGTTTATAAAATGATAGATATTCTACAAATAAAATAAAAAGGAAAATGATATACAAATTTTTCCGGTGCGAATTCCATCACTAGTGAGTATTCGATCCATTAGTGATGACGCCACACCTGGTGTTCTCTAGCCTTTAATATTTCGATGGCAGCGGTATAAGCCGAACCCTAAATTCCTGAAGAAAAAAAATGCTGCATACCTGTATATTTTCACTTAGCATCCTCTTCTTATTTAATACCAGCAAAATATGCATTTAAATGACAATGATAAAGCTTTTTAGAGATACTAGTATTCAACAGTGTTGATTTCAGGAGGTAGCTAGTGGGGGCTTTCCCCTCCGGAGCAATGATATGCCCCCCCCCGGAAATTTTGAGATTTTGTGGTTTGGAATGGTAAAAAATGCGATCCCCCCTTCCGGAACTCTACAATGTGGCCCGGAGCCGCAGAAATACCACCCGGAGAAAAGTGTCGGAATTCAATACTGGTATTCAGTCTATTATTCCTCTAGAATTTGGGATGGACTTATACGCGATTGTATGTGGTACTTTAGAGCGTAAAAAGCTTTTACTTATTGAGATGCCATTCTAGGTTATAGTGATTGTAGTTCCACCCCAGCTTTCTTAACGTTACCAGCTGCGGGGAATCCGTAAATGCTTGGTTATTTTTCTCCATTTTAAACTCATCTGTTTATTAACCCATTCAGAGGCGTCGTTTGCAGCCTGCAAACGGTTAATTTTGCCCTGGTAATTTTGCTGTTTCAATTGCGAACTGACACCAGTAAATTTTTAATACAATTTCAGTCTCATAATATACGTGGAAAAAGAACTCTTGATTATTTTCAAATAAATTTCTTCGTAAATTGCGGTGTGAATGAATTATTTGAACTTTTTTGGAGCAGAAATACCTTGCCCCTGAAAGGGTTAATATATTTTAAATCACTGTACATCATTTAATCAATGTACAAAAATGTATAATGTAAATAAAAAATGTAGATGACGAAAATACATAATACGAAGAATATGAGCCTATCTGATTTTACATTGTTTTAACTGCAGCCCTCGGCGGCACTTTTGATTTCTTTTATTCGCCCGATGGCTCTTTTAACCCTTAAATGCATATTGTATCATTTTCGATACCATAAGTGTTCCCGATTTATTGGGGGGTTTTATTCATATGTTCCGTATTCTCACCAGAAATTTAAAAGAGCAATTTTCACTTTACTTAATGACAGACCATTCGTAATTAAATAAAGAAAAATTTACTATTTAGATTTTTCAGGTATAAACTCTGATTCTTTGAATTGCTCATTTTTTGGAACGCGTTCTATCCTACGCATTTATTTTTTTTAAACTTTACGATGCGCCAGGCGGCCTCTTTTAACATTTCCTTGGTCTTGGGAAAATATCGCAAATTCTAAGGAACTCTAAACAAACCAGTTCAAAATATTTTTTGAGAACAGGATACTTTTTTGAAAAAAATGCGCCCTTTTTTTAATAGAGTTCCCTTTTTGAAAATAATGTGACTATTTTTAGAATATTGTTTCCTTTTAGAAAAAAAAATGCACCCTTTTTTTCGAATAGTGTTTCCTTAGTAAAAATTCCCGTCCGGCGGCCCTTTTTTTCTCGAAGCTTCTATCTAAAGGCATAAAGATATTTAAAAAGACTTAAAAACGCTCAGTTAAACGTTGACACACACACACACACACACATATATACATAACTTTTTACACTTGACCTGCAATATATAATCTTTAATCTGTAATGTTAAAATGAAACATTAAAGAAGTTTTGTTGCAAACTTTTTATAGAAGAATAATTTTATGAGTATTATATTGAAATGGAACAGATATTGCTAGATAGCGTACTTGGTATCAGCGAAAAATTTATGATAAGTTTTCTATAAAGAAAATCCGGAAGCAATTTAGAATGTAAATTACGCACAGCAGCGAATTAAGTTAAAAATTATTACGCTATCAAAAAGCAATTCCAAATTTTTTGATGATACCACGATAAATTTTACTTTGGTTAGCTGCTATCATATCTATTTGGAAATATATTACAGTTCGTATTTGCGTAAAATTTCTTTCGAGAGGAAGGACTCATTTCAAAATGTGGTAAAATATTTTTAGGATACGTACACATAGGATACATTTTTAGTATTTATTTTTTATAAAATATTTCGATTTATTTAACTCTTTCCGACGCAGAGTAAATCTGTTTGAAATAATTAACTTCTGCCAGAATTCACTAACGAATATATTAGAAAATATGAACTTGCTTTATTTCAGGTATGTTATAAAAGGAAAATTTTAATCAAATAATCTTGTTGCCAGTAAAATTAAAATTAGGCGTCCTTTTTTAAGGACACTGTGCCGGAAAGGTTTAACACTAATGGCCGGGAAATTTAGTCAAGTTTTGTAAAAATAATTCACACTAGAATTTTAATTTAGAACAGATTAACTTTTTTACTTAACATTTTTCTTCTTTGTTCTTTTAAAACTTACTTTATAGTGAAATTTCTGATTTGAACTGAAATATATTCATATAGCAGCGGCCAAAATGGGTATCACCGGTTTTTCACCGGTTTTTTAAAACTGAAATTGTTGTCTAATTTTTTTTTTTTTTTTTTTTTTTTTTTTTTTTTTTTTTAATGCCTTACAAAATTTACAATAAAAAAAATAACTGGTGGAACTAATCAAGGAAGGTTGATCAGATTGATATAATGCATCCCCGTTGATATCGTGGGTTGCATAAACTTTGCTACATTTGCATTGCCTGCTGATATCGCAAGGTGAGCAGCGAAAAGGGTTAAAAGGGTCAGTGACGTAACTAGGAGTGGGTACCCAAAACCAATAATGTTGTAAGGTTTTCTTCTTGATTCATAGCAGAATTTTTTCTGGTTAGATAAGGCGAACTGAACTTTCAAAGATTACCAGTTTTCAAAGCACTTGGGCACCATGGTTACGCCGCTGAGAGTGCAGAGAAATGCTTTTTTATGAAACTTTTAATCTGTGCTCCGTTCTTTAAGTGACAATCCTAAAAACAAATAATATCCATATGACATTTTGAGATTGGGAGCCAGTAGTATTAGCCTCAAGTTTCCCCATTTCATAACACAGGAGTCGAGGCGAAATAAAAACTAAGTAAATAAATAAATGTAGGGGGTTTGTGGAATTAAATTTTGGCAGTTCGAAAAAAAAAATGCAATCATATGCAGAGGGAAAAAGCGGAGGGAATCATATGCAGAGGGTTCCCTTTCCGGAGCAACATTCCAAAAAGAAAAAAAAAAAACATTCGTCCTAGCTTTCAAATCGCTCAAACGCGAAACATCGAATAAAAGTCCATCCATCTCTAGGCCTCTTTAGCTTAAGTAAAGAAAAAAAAACTTCTAGAACTTTCCATAATCTCTAAACAATCTCTAATATCAGAAAATATCGGATTTTGATCAACTAGGATATTGAAAGTATCCATTGAAAAAAAATCAAAATTTCATGAAGTAAATTTATTTTCTTGGGAGAATAAAAGATTTTCCCTGTAAAATAGCTAAATTTTGATGAACTTAAATAATACGCTAATTTTTATGTAAATATATGTCATTTCTTGGCATATGTATGCCAAGATAATGATAATTTCACTCTAAATCAATTTTACATTCTTGTTTATTATTTTTTAGGTCTAACATTTTAATTTTGTTTAAAGCATCATGCTTTCAGTATAGTAGACCAAATTCCACGTAATGTTCAGTTTTATTTGTTAATTTATGAAACCCAGGAAAATGACACATATTAAAAGTCTACTCCATTTTCACAGACTTTAATCACATTATTTTCAAAAAAATATCTAAATGATCTTGCTGTTAGCTTTGATTTTACTACTTCTGACTTGAACTACAGCAAAAATAAGTAGAATTACTCTACAGCGCCACACTTATACCACATAAACGACGATAATGCGGGCCGGGAAAATGACATTCAATTTCTGAGACAATCTTATTTTAATTAAGAAAAATTATTTGTAAAATGCAGAATTTGTTACTTTCGTAATATATTTGTTTTATAAGGTACAAATATTATTTTGAAATTAAAAAAATCTCGAATGAGATATTAATATAGTATAGCAGAAGACCGTTTACTTTGCACACGTCACCGTGTGACATGCCAGGAAAATGACAATCTGAAATTCCAAGTCTTTTAATTGCTTTATTTATGTTAGTAAAAATGCAATGTCTCTTGAAAACACTTCTAAAGATGTTATTTATTAGAAAGTATCAAAAGAAATTGCATTAGATAACATTTAATTGAAATATGCGGACTGCAATTCCCGTATTTTTTTTATATTCATCCACAAACACTTTTGTTGAGACATTGTGTATACGCAGATTAAATACAACAAACAACGTTTTAACGCACAAGTCTAGTAAAAAACAAAGTCCCCAAAAATCACATACGCCGTTTCAAGGATGCCTCGATCCCCCCCCCCTTCCCCGAAAAAAAGTGATGTTTGTTTTCAAAGTTGTCAAAGTTTGTTGTCAAAGAATTCCTCGGCTATAGCCCGAGTACTGGATAATGAATGAATGAAAAAGTGACAGCAAAAAGCTTAACTATTACCTTAAAGAAATGACGTAAATGACCGGGCGTAGCTAAAAAGAAGGCGCTATCAAGCAGGATCTCTCCACAGTAGCGAAAGATAAGGGTCACTGAACATATCGTTAACTAAAGTAGAAGTATTTTTATAAATATTGTAAACTTCGTAAAAATTTTAAATCCAAAACGGAATTACGTAAAATTCGCACAAAGTGTAATATTTGTGATTATTGTATATACGTGTACATGGAACAGCACAATGTAGTATATCTGGCCCCACAACACATTTTTAGGCGCGTTCGTAATTATGTAAATACGTAACACCTATTGTTGTCGCTCAGTCCGTCCGTCTGTCCGTCCATCCGCATATAACAACGCAAAAACTACCCAACCAAATCGTTTGAAATTTAAAATACATAATTATACCATAATTTTGTCGAGTCATTTCAAATTTTATGAAAATCGGATGGATAGATCAATTACAGGGACAATCAAAAGGATTCCGTTACATTACGGTCAATGGGGAAAAAAGTTTCAAATGCATTTTAATCGTTTGAAATTTAAAACATATAATTATTGCGTAATTTTGTCGTCATTTCAAATGTTATGAAAGTCAGATGCATAGATCATTTACAGGGACAATCAAAGGTATTCCATTACATTACGGTCAATGGGAAAAAAGTTTCCAATGCATTTTTATGATGTTACACTCATTCGAACATATTATAATTGGCATGAATCTATGAAATATATACTAAAATATGCATTCTGTACAATCTGTTATGCAAAGAATTTTTATTATTAAATTACAGGGTCACATAAAAGTATTCCACTACATAATGCTACACGGGAAACATTGTTTGGGGCGTGTTTTAATTATATTCAACTATTTCACATTTTATGAATAAGATATACGTTTCTGAGGTGTAATAAAAATTACTTTCTGCATATTTACAGAAACACAAAGATTTCGACTAGTATACTCTATCCGAAGTACGCTCTACTATATCAGCATGATCTGAATATTTTTAAAACTTCGTTATCGTACGAACGCACCTCATTTGCTACGTTCGCGTGCAATTTCCAACTTGTTCTAGATACGTTATACGACGTACTCAATTTTACAAGTATAACCTTTTGAGAGGCATAGCAATACAATCCTTAAAATGCAGAAAGGATTCATTGGCATTAGAGATTAAAAACAAATTTATTTCAAATAAAATAAAATAAAATAAAAGATTTTCGTCACATATTTGATGAAATTAAAATCTTCATTTCAAAAATCTTGTGTCAAATCTTGAGGCATTTCACAATTAAATTTAAGTGGGATATATTTTATCCCATCTTCCCTCAAGGGGTTAACCCTTTGATGGGCAACCAGTTGCGTTTTCAATTCTGAACTACCCCCGGAAATTTAGAAAAAAAAAATTATTTGAAAATAAAAAAAAACGCAGTTTCATGACCCTCCCCTTTTTCCCATCAAAGTTAAAAAAGCAAAATTTAATGAGATTTTTCAGGTGGAAAAAATATATCATATAGCCCCGCAAGGGTTTAAGCTTCTACTGCTTTCATTTATTTATTATTATTATTATTATTATTTGCAGACAAACATTTTTGTTAGAAACTCCCAAAATATTTCATTTTTAAATCAGTAATGTTAGAAGATTAATATTTTATTTATATTTTTGTAAATCTCGCTTATTTTCGAAATTCAATTTCTCTCGGTTTCCTAAAATATCTAAAATTGTATATCCGAAATCAATAATGGATGAGTACCTGTTCATCTCAACAACTGCAGTTGTTTTGTTCTTTTACACATAAAATTTCCATCGAGGTGGAACAGATTAGAAACATAAAATTTAATTTAATTTATTTATACCAAGCTTGTATTCCTGATTTTATTTTGATACAAAGAATCGAATATTTTTATTGAATAATTTGAGTATGATTTTGTATTTTCGAAATCGGATATTAAAATTTTGTTATACATTAAATAATACACGTTTAAACATTGTTACGAATTTGTTGCAATACTTCAATATAGTTTATCGATTTTAGTTATCAAATTTCTTATTCATTATTCTAATGGAGTTATGAACAAGTCGGAAAAAGCACGTCAAGCGTAGCAAATGAAGTCCATTCGTACTATAACGAAGTTTTAAAAATAATCAGATCTTGGTGTAGATATACAATACACTATATACAGTGGCATACAATACTTTGGATACAGTATATTAGTCGAAATCTTTTGGGTATCCCTGTAAATACTATCTGCTTTCTGTCATACAGGAAATCTCAGCAATGTATATCTGTTTTATAAAATGTGAAATAGTTTAATATAACTAAAACTCGTCTCAAACACTGTTTCTTCTTATACCATTATGTAAAAGAATGCTTTTGTATGGTCCTGTAATTGAATAACAACTATTCTTGCACTACAAATCGTACAGATTTATGTATATTTTAGTATATACTTCACAGATGCATATAAATTCTATTATGTTTGAAAGAGTGTAACATCGTTAAAATGTAATTGAAACTATTTTTTCCCATTGGCCATAATATAACGGGATACTTTTGAATGTCCCTCTAATTATAAACTATCCTCCGGTTTTCATAGAATTTGAAATGCCTGTACAAAATTATGCAACGGTAATAAAATTTAAATTTCAAATGATTCGATTGGATAGTTTTTGTTTTCTTATATGCGGACAGACAAACGGACTTGAACGGCGACTGTAGGTGCTACATATTTACATAATTACGATCGCAACTAAAAAAAAGAGGACGAAAGATATAATGTATTATCTAGCAGCATCGAGTGAAGTAATTGAGGAGATTATCACAAGAGGGTGGTTGTTTCTTTTTAACCTGATCAACAGTTTCTTGATTACCGCTGATGAAAACTTCCACCAGATAACTTCAATAGAAAATCCCATCTTTTTTAAACACATTGTTGACGGGAAATTTCAATCACATACTTATTTAACCCTTAAATGCTCAGGATAGAACCCGTTCCAAAATATGCGCAATTCAAAGAATCAGAATTTATACCTGACAATCTAAATAGTAAATTTTTCTTTATTTATTTACGAATGGTCTGTCATTAAGTGAGTGAAAATTGCTCTTTTAAATTTCTGGCGAGAATACGGAATATGTGAATAAAACCCCCTATAAATCGGGAACACTTATGGAATCGAAAATGATACAATATGCATTTAAGGGTTAAAATTTTCAATTTCTTTTGTTAATGGTGTCAATTTTACTATTCATTATAATCTTTTCACAGATTCTGACAGGAAGTTGTCTTAGTTGTTACAATGTGGCGGAATTACTACCGCCAAAATAAACTTCGACAAGTAAAAATAAATAGTAACTTTTGCCTATGCTTTTAATGAGTTTCGAATCAGAATTTTTTCAAAGAAACGACATTAAGTACATTCCAGTAAGAAACCTGAAATTAAATAAATAAGGATACATGAAATATATTTTCTGGTTTGAAATGACGTTAACCTGGATCCAGGTATTACGGAAGATTAGTTGAAAGTTGGCAGCAATGGTTATGGAAATTTCGTTCGGATACATGGGGAGCCTCGTTTATTATAGCTTATCTACAAAAGAAACCGCGAAGGGAAACAATCGCTACAAGTTGCTCTTAGATTGCATATTTCATACCAATGACCTTAGCTTAAAGAGAGTTTTTGATTTAGATCCCATATTTCGTCAATTTTTTTAAAGTATTTTTTTGAATTAACCCTCTGTGGTTCAGATATATTTTTTTTTTCGTAAAAAGAAAAATTATTGACTGACACAATAATTTAGTAACGACTTTTATGACGGGTACGATTCCTATATTTTTTTAATTTTTATGAAAGAGTTAATACTAAAAAATTTCTACTTTTAATTTTTTTAGTATCAACTTTTCATTTCACAGTATGCAAAAAGTACACCAGAAGTTAGTTGGCGCTATTGTCAACGTGCGAAATTTCTTCCATTGATCTGATTAGGCTTGGTACATTTCGTTGAAACATAAACCCTAGATTTAAAAAAAAACTGTGCTTCGGGTAAGTAAGTATGTGACATGGATTGTGAAATCTTTGCATTACTTCTAGCTGTTACTTTCCCAGCCATAGTTATTACTGATCGCAGGAAAATAAATCGTCCCCCATAACGCGAACAAAATTTTCATAAGTGTGAGCTTGTAGTCAATTCTGCTTTGCGTGCCGGTCTGTTTTGCCTAGGCTATTACTTTACAAAAATTCTGATAAAGGGGGCTTGAAAGTCCTTGAAGCGTACAAACTATGCATATGCATAAAGGTTTTATATATACGGAAGTAAAGGATGAAGAATTAAGTAATAAAAGAAAATAAACTCAATGATTTAATGAAAATGATATCCCAAGCGAGACTCATGTGATGATGCGTGGAGAGAACGAGGTGTTCTATAGATTTTTCAGCAATGGCTAGTTTGGTGGATTTTTAATGCAAAACTCAGGGAAGCTTGTTTATACTGAATATTATTCAGTTCTGCTGTTATATTTGAATGTAACGTATATATTTTATGACTATTAAACCTTTTTATGTTTTCAAGAATATTAGTTTTACTTAAATCTTAAGTTAATCACTTAAAATCCCATATATATATATATATATTAGTGCTAATATACGCTAACAAATTTAACACATACTTCGCTCGATCTTCGCTCGATCTATAACTGATCTGCTGAACATAAATGAGCACGTTTGCATGCCGCTAGAAGGTCTTAATTAACCTTGTTAATCCCCACCAATAAATTTTTACTAGAAATTTTGTGTTGTTTAATCGGAGAATTTTATCGATTTAATAAGGAAAAAATTTCTGTTTTTAAAAACCGGTGACAAAACTTTAAAAAATTCATAAAAGACTCCGTCGCCAAGGGGTTAAATGAAATATCTCGTTCAATTAGTAGATTTAAGTTATTTATAGGCCTTTAAATTTTAATTATTAACTTTAGTTTAACACAATTTAATCAAAATAAGCTAAGAAAGACAAACTGCAAAATACTTTTAGTGCTTTTTAAGTCAGCATTAAAGCATTATATTTAAAGTGAGTAAATATTCGGAATTTATTTATCTAAACAGCTTAAGAATATGTATTTACGATGCTGTAATTCAATTTAATTATGGTGTTAAAAGCTTCCTTTAAGTTTAAAAATGCGAGAAATTCCTTAATTGCGATATTTCCCCTTAAAGAGTGATAAATTCTTAAGAATTAAAGAGTATAATGGTTTCCTACTTTTCAACAAGATAAATTACAGGTATTCCTCAGGAACGTTTATATGGAAAAATGTATAAAAATCTTTAATATAGATATATACATGGGAAACTAGGAAAAGTTGACTCACTTTTTACATTTTATTTATTATATAATCAGTTATCAAAAGAAAATTGCTACGGAAGTGTAATATATAAGAAACTTGAAAGATGATTGATTTTAATCGCAGGAAAATAATTTGTCAAAGCTCCTCACATATGGGAAGGTTGACTTACCATATGGAAAGCTTGACGCACTTTGTTTTATGTTGAAATATTTGTTAAGAGAAATAAAATTAATTTAAAAAAGCAAAAATCGTTTGTGCTGCTTGTTTTAATTATTATAAACGTAATTTTGAATATATGATGTTTAAAGAAACTTGTTTAGACAGAATCGCAACTCACAGGAAAATAATTCCGTTTTAAACAGGATTTTTTTATGTGCATGCATAACTGTACAGCCAGGAAAATGAAATTTTAACATTCAAGGCAGTACTCCGTTAGACACAAATTGCGTTTTCTTAAAGATTCGTGTATTAATATGACCGAAATTAGATGCCACTGCCTCGCTTTTTTTCTCTCCTTGTCCTACTTTATGTGACTTTTAACCTGGCAACACTAGTTGTCACATAGTTTGACTTCATCTCACTGTATTCAACTTGGTAAAATCTGTCTACACACTTTGTTAAAGTTTTTCGATCAATGCTATTTTCTTTTGCAGCCGCATGGGCAGTTAAGGAGAGACATTTGAAAAAAAATGATCTAAAAAAATGGCTTGGAAAATTTTCTGAATCCATTGGTACTTCATTTTTTTCTGATCCTTAGAAATAATTCTAAAAATTGTATTTTGTATGAAAGATTGGGACGCCAAGCTCACTTACATTAAGGTAAGACAGTACTGGGACGCTACACACATGCATATTAAATTTACTCTATGCTTATTATATGTAACTAAATTTTATAAAAGTACTTATATATACTTTAATTCATGTGTTTAATAAAACAGTACAAGAATTTCACACAAGTTATAAGCGTCTAATTTTTGACTATTCGGAAAACTGTACTTTTCAGGTTAAAATCCATTAACTCTTAAAGTACTCGAGCTATTTCTATAAAAAGTATTTGGTGGTAGACTATATACAGGGTGGTTATAAAAAAACTTTGCCGGTATATGGAGCTCTATTGACCAGTCCGTTCAACCGATCAAGGTGAAATTTCAGATATAGTTATTCAGAAGTATGAGCTCAAGTTTCTGTGAACGGGAGCAAAATGGCGCTCACGATTAGGGTTATAGTCACAGAAACTCGAAATTTTAAAATGGCAACACCCATTTTTTTCATCGCAAAATGCTCAGCACATGCGAAAATCCTAAAGAGCATTGGAACCGTACGTATATAACAAGAAACGGACACGTTATGCACGAACAAAAAACTGTTCTGCGACCCCCCCCCCCCCACACGATGGGGATGCAAGCAGTAAATTTGCACAAGGCACAGAGTCAGTACACTAATTTCTGATTACAGCACAGATCGGAGAAAACTTTTATTTTGTTTACAAATTTCCCACATGGGTGCCATCACAGGCAATTACACATTGTATGGTGGCAACTGTGAACAATACAGCCGAACGTTACATCGCATGAAGGATGTTTGCAATCTCACGTTTGATAGAATCTTTCAAATCCGGCACAGTTTGCGGATTGCACATGTACACTCTAGATTTTAGGTATCCCCAGAACCTGGGTTTGCCATTACCATTGCCGTTACCAATTAAGGTGAAATGTGCCTCGTCCGTTCATAATATGCGAAGATGTCGATCGTTATCTCCATCATACAGGATCAGAAATTCATTAACAAAGTCTATATGCTGTTGATGTCTGTCACTTCTAACATCTGGGCGCGTTGATGCCGGTAAAGAAACATGCGGATTACAGAGCGCAGTAACTTTAAGACCATTGATTTTGGTATATCAAATACACGAGATGCACCTTTTGTAGTTTGCATGTGTCCTCTGGTCACTATCCATCATTACTTCCATAACAATATCCTCAGGAACAGTTGGCCTTCCGCATCGCAGACTATCAGAACTGCAGCCAATTTCTTCGAATTTCATTACTAAATCACGAAGATTTCAAGACATTTTCACTGCATTATGTTAAAGACTTATGCCGGATGGCTAGTGGTTATGGAAAAGCGATGATGTAATAAGCAATAAAGATGTTAAACACCAAAGTTTTGTTAAAGAGAAATTAGCCATTTTTAATGCCTTTATAAAATTTGAAGTATTTTCTATAGGGAAATACTGGTAATTTTCTCTTTTTTTTACTTTGTTTTTCCCTAACCACAATCGCAACCCTGTTATGGCAGACATTTTTGCCTCAACTGCATAGCTGCCAACTTTTACGTATTTTTCTCACCACAAAAATTTTATAGTAAATATTGTCTTATTTAATCGCCGAAATCTTATGAATAAACAAATGGTAAATCTCTGCACAATTTTAGTGGTAGCAAAAAATGCGTAAAAATTGGCAGCTATGCAAATTGGCTTAAACTTTGTATTTTAGAACAATGACAATTTTTCAGAAATTTTCCATTCCTCAGAATTTTTTTATAACTATAAATTAGCTTTGTTACTAAAACTAAACTAAATAACTTAAATTTTTAACTAATTATTTTTTTAAACTGTCTGACACATGTGATCTTATATTTATACTCTAATAATAACCAAAAAAGTAAAAAAAAAATCTAAATTGCTCGAGTACGTGTAGTATCGTGTTAGGTTCGCATTTGTGTGAAGTTTTCGCACAATTTTATCATATGCATGAATTAAAAAAATATTCTAACACTGATAAAATTTAGTTTCATATAGTAAATGAGCATAAAATGTTAGAGTAAAACTAATGCAAGTGGGCATGACGCCCCAGTGCTTTCTTCCCTTAACTTTTAGGACTGCTGCTTTCATTTGTTATAGTCCTTTGTAGTTTTTTCACTGCTACTATAGATGTTATTTAAGGGGGCTCAGGGGTTGAAAACTTTTAAAAAAATCCATTTTTTTATGATCGAGTTTGATTATTCAATTAATTCTTAACTCAATGCAAAAAACCGCATAAAAATATTTGCATTTTAACGGATTTATAAGCATTTATGTATCAATACTTGCATAGCCGCATCCATATAATTTCAACTTTAAGTCGCGTTTTCTCAAAACTTGATTTTTGATGACTAACACCAAGATTTAAAAAAAACTATTTGATGGAATGGCTTTTTTTTTTTTTTTGCATGCATATAACATCATCATCTAGAGAATGAATTAAGGATATAACTATCACTTAAAAAAAAACATTATTAAAAAATCTCTCAAAGTTGAAAATTTAAAAAACCCCTAAAAAATACAACTTTTTTTTCATTAACCCATTAGTGCCTAGCGTCCCTTTTTAGGGACTCTTCAAAAGGTGCATGTAGCACTGTTTTTGACACCGGTAAAAAAGATCAACAATCTTTATTTTATTTACCCTAATTTCCTGCGTATAATCCGCGGATCAAACAATCATTTTTCGACCCAGAAATTTTATTAAATAAAATATAACTTTTCAGATCGCCGTAAATATTTGCCTTAAATTACAAAATAAAATTTCTGGGTTGAAAAAGAATTGTTTGATCCGCGGATTATAGGCAGGAAATTAGGGTAATTGAAACATTTTCGTAATTAATGAACTTAACTTAATTCTTTTAAAAATAGTGGTGCCAACCGAATAAAATTTGCGCAAAAGGTCGTGGGCACGAATGGGTTAAAAATGCTCAAAATATTAAATTATCTAAAATATATTAAATCATTCTCTAGATAATGATATTATATGCATGCAAAAAAATTTTAAGCCATTCCATCAAATAGTTTTTTTTAAATCTTGGAGTTAGTCATCAAAAATCAAGTTTTGAGAAAACGCGACTTAAAGTTGAAATTATATGGATGCGGCTATGAAAGTGTTGATACATAAATGCTTATAACTCCGTTAAAAATGCAAATATTTTTATGCGGTTTTTTGCATTAAGTTAAGAATTAATTGAATAATCAAATTAGATCATAAAAAAACCGATTTTTTGAAAAGTTTTCAACCCCTGAGCTCCCTTAAATGGGGAAAACTTTCATATCAACATTCCCTTTTATATTTCATTAAATATTTTCTTGCAATGGATACTATAAAAAAAAATTTCACAATTTTCTTTATTTGGTTATAAACATTTTTTTCTATTATCACCGCATTTTACTGTAGCTTTACAGAATATATATATTTTTTTGTACATAGACATTAAACTTTCATTATGTAGAGTGTATAATAAAAAGATTTTCAAAACTACTTAATTAATCCTTTCAGGGGAAAGGGATATCTGCTCTAAAATGTTTAAATAAATAATTCGTGCGCAATTTACGAACAGATTTATTTGAAAATAACCAACAGCTCTTTTTCCGCCATACATTATGTGATTAAAATGGTTTTTAAAACTAAAACACACGCTTTTACATTAGGTAGAACTAAAAAAAATTAAAATGTTTTTTTTTTTTTTTTTTTTTGGTTGCATAGTTACGATTTTTATATGTGTTTCAGTGATTGCCATGTGTCTAGGGTTTAAGGAGACTGTTAATTTTTCAAATTTCTTTTGATCGGTTTATCCGGCGTTTTTGATTCTTTAAAGCGGCGATTATTTAAATTGTTGAACTGTCATCGGTTCTCAATAAGTGTGTGCAAAATTTCAATTTAATCTGATGTTTTAAAGTGGATGAAAATAACATTCAAAGATTCCGTTACATACATTCAGGTGAAGCTAATAAAAGCATGTTAATAAAAGATGCTTTAAAAAAAAATACTAACCGACTTAAAAAAAATACCAAGCTTGGCGACAACTTGACACTAACGCATATGAATGCATAGTTTTAATATGGTTATGACTTGAAAACGTTGCAACAATAAATGATGATTTGCGACAAATCATTATTTTTTTTAATCAAATCCACATTTTGTTATTTAAATAACATTCTAGTCACCATAATTTAATGAAATTAAAAGATCTAGTATCGGTGTAAGAGTTATAGCCTGAAATTGTATTTGTTTATTGTACACACACATCTGACTTGTGTGCTCGACATGAAAGCCTGCGATTACCTGAAAACTGAACGCTTCTAATTGGATGACTGCTTCAAAAAAAGTTGGAATTTTCATGTTTTTATTTTTAAAAAGTTCTAATTGCAAGTATTTGATAAAATTGAAATGGGACCGTGTGGGCATCTTACACTTTCAAACAAAAAAAGAATTATTAAAATCGTTTCGTATTTACGGAAGTTATGAGTGAACAACAAATACACACAGGTCGAAATCATAACCTCCTCCTTGAAGTCGGTTAAAAAGT
The DNA here is from genome assembly GCA_964019185.1 of Maratus speculifer. NCBI lineage: Eukaryota > Metazoa > Arthropoda > Arachnida > Araneae > Salticidae > Maratus > Maratus speculifer. The sequence continues at coordinate 140,613,657 of OZ025302.1, read as the reverse complement.
TGATGATCTCGAACAATTTGTGAAAATATGAGGCTGAAAAAAAAAATCCGTTTTTTTTTCTTTTAAATCTTTTTAATCTGTTTTTTCCCCCAAAAAAACAATATTATTTTTTTTTACTTGCTTTTTATCCTAATGGATGCTACAGCTAGATGCAACCTTTAACAGGAAATCAAAATAAAATTCGACGGTATCGAAAATATTGGTTAAGTTTTTTTCTTTTTTTACGAACCTGTTAACACGAAATTCTTTTAATGCGAAAAATATTTTCGGTTCCTTCAATTTCGTGTTAAGCGTATTTTACTGCATCTCTCTTTCCCCCCCTCTCTCTCTCTATATATATATATATACCGGGTGTCCCAAAAATGACTGATGGATTTTAAAATTCAATAACTTGCAAACGGTGACAGCTATTTAAAAAAATTTTGCAGCAGGGTTATGTACAATGTCAGGAGTTTCTTTACGGTAATTTTTTATTTTAGTTCGCATATTAAACAATAGGTGGCGCTGACGGCGATTGAAGGCCAGGTCGACGCTTCACTCAGCATTGATCATCTGGCCTTTAATCGCCGTCAGCGCCACCTATTGTTTGATATGCGAACTAAAATAAAAAATTACGGTAAAAAAACTCCTGACATTATGCATAACCCTCCTGTAAAAGTTTTTTAAATAGCTGTCACCGTTTGCAAGTTATTGAATTTAAAAATCCATCAGTCATTTTTGGGGCACCCGGTATATATATATATATATATATATATATATATATATATATATATAACCATTAATTGTATTACAATATATGAACCATTTGAATTTAATAGAAAATTATATATACATATGCATAGAATATGCATAGAAATAAAAGTAATTTATACTTATATTTTATAAATTAAATCTTTGAGACAAGTTTAAATAAATATTTTATTTGTAACAATTTTATATAACCACATCCTGTCAATCTGATGTATTAAATTTTTTTTCTTATTTATATAAGAGTTCTCTGCTATTCTTTCAACTAACGAACTGGATTGAGTGTTACTTGTTGTGCTATCGATTTCGTCTGCGCATTTTTGATATTTTTAGAAACGAGAGGAGAGAATCCGGGTGAACGACTTAATAAAATCCTTTATTAAGCGAAAAATGTTCAGTCTAAACACTTAAAAATGCATATTGATTCGCGTAGAAGATGTACTTATACCGTGTACGTCAAAAGTTTGTTATGACATTAAACAGATGATTAAAAAAATAATTTTTAAGTACGGGAATAGGGTTTATATCGGAATAATTTTCAAAGATTCGAAAAAATTGTGGAAAAAAATGCATAAAAGTAATAAAACCACTGTGAACATCCCGATTGCTTTCATGCCAAAATTTTCATGTAGAAATGTTTTTTTTTTTTTTTTTTTTTTTTTTTTAATTAATCGCGCTATTCTGTCTATTAAATGAAGCGGACGTTTTTGTAAAAAAATACTGGTATTAAAAAACCTTGAAGTTAACTACTACGTAATACTGTGTCGTTTGGAAAGTCGTGTCCGTTTGGAAAAATTAATTCGTATAAAAAAATTCTATCATTTAATCATTAGTTACTGTTTCTGCTATCTAACGTTTAGTAATTATTGGGCAGAATTTTCCAGTGCATTTTTCAATTAGCTTGTTGCAGATGAAAATTGCAGATGAAAATGGCCTCTGTAACTCCTACGATGCATTTTAAATTATATGCCAATAAAGAATTGACAGAATATGTCAAATCAATGTGAAACTGCAATAATAAAGCATTTTAATGACTAAAATGTGGAAAAAAATTATCAATAAAAAATAAAGAATATAATGCTGTTTTAAACTTGTTTCAGCTGATAGCTTAATATTAACTAATTTACGTTATAAGTCCAGAAACCAATATAGAAATACTACAAAAATCTTTTCTCCCGATTGCCTTATCTTTAACCCCTTAACGGTTACATTAAATTACGGTTTAAAAATTCAGATTGATTATTGCCACCACTTTTTTGAAAAAAAAATCATCTTATTTAATGGCAAATAAAAAATACCAGAATAAAATCAATTTCGCTATTTTATAAAACTGGTGGGAATCAAATAATTCTGAATAAAAGCTGTGAAGCTTGCAGCCCGAGAATGTCTCGGGCACGACAGTTAAGAGGTTAAAAAGAGACGGAACAAAACATTGAATTTTAAATTAACTTAATAGCGTTTTACACCAAGTGTAAAACAAATCAATAATATTTTTCATAATCTAGTTCGATGCCTAAGCAAAATTAATGTATTGTAACAGCACTAGTTTGGAAAAGAAGAAAAAATACATGAAATGCAGGGCTCTCAAATGGTCCCGCAAACTGAACATCAGAATTTTCTTAGAGAAATTTTCTTTTTAGAATTTTCTTGCAAATTGTCAAAAAACCACTTTTGGAAGTTGATTCTAGCGCAAACGTATCATGAAATTTTCTTTTAAAAAATACTGATGTTCAGTTCGCGGACCATTTGAGAGCCCTGGAAATGCTATCAAATATTAACCCTTAAATGCATATTGTATCATTTTCGATACCATAAGTGTTCCCGGGGTTTTATTCACATATTCCGTATTCTCACCAGAAATTTAAAAGAGCAATTTTCGCTTTACTTAATGACGGACCATTCGTAATTAAACAAAGAAAAAAATTTACTATTTAGATTTTTCTGGTATGAATTCTGATTCTTTGAATTGCGCATTTTTTGGAACGCGTTCTATCCTATGCATTTAAGGGTTAAACGTGATTTTAAAGATGAACATTGAAATCAAATGAATGCTGTAAGAAAAATTACTTTCACATTTATACTTATTTAACCGCTTCCCTGATTTTCCCTGTGCGCCATACGGGCAACATGTTTTTGTCAATCATGATTTGTCCGTACCACGTACGGTCATGTATATTCCAATCATGATTTATTATTCTCACAAGTAAATGTGGTACCACTCTGTTATCCCATCGACCAATTTCACCAAATTATACAAATCGCCAAACTAATAGCCAAATTATACATATTGACATCATTATTATTTAAATAACGAAAAAACAAATAATTTGAAGAATCTTATACTATAATGCGAGCAAAAATTGTGTGTGTGTGTGGGTAAATTTTATCTCAAAAACGGCTCTAACGATTTTCGCAAAAATTTGGATTTTACCATTTTCGGGCACGAGAAGACCATTGGGCTAGGTCCCATGTTCGGGAAAATTCGATTACTGGGTCATTTTGGGTCACAATGGGTCAGGATCAAGCTATTTATATCTAGAGAACGGCTGGATCGATTTTAAGGAAATTTTGTATCCAATCGTTTTTTGGCACGAGAAAGCTATTGGGTGGGGTCACATGTTCGAAAAAGTTCGATTAGTGGGTCATTTTGGGGTCATTATGGGTCAAGCCATTTTTATCTAAAAAACGGCTCTAACGATTTTGACCAAATTTTATATTGTATCGCTTTGTATTACAAGAAGACCATTGGGTTAGGTAACATGTTCGAGAAAATTCGGTTAGTGGGTCATTTTTGGGGTCATTGTGGGTCATGCTATTTTTATCTAGAGATTTTCTCACACAATTTTGACTAAAAATTGCATTCTATGGTTTTCGGGCATGAGAAAAACATTGGCCTAGGTTACATGTTCGAGAAAAAATTTTAATGGGTCATATTGGGTCATTAAGGGTCTGGGTCAAACTATTTATATTTAAAGAACGGCGTGATCGATTATAACGAAATTTTGTATGTAACAGTTTTTTGACATGAGAAAACTAATGGGCTAAATCACATGTTTGAGAGATTTCGACTATGTGGGTCATTTGTGGATCATGATGGGTCATAATGGATCATGGTCAAGCTATATCTAAAGAACAGGTGGATCGATTTTAACGAAATTTTGTATGCAACATTTTTTTGGGACTATAAAATCATTGGACTAGGTTACATGTTCGAAAAATTTCGATTAATGGGTCATTTTGGGTCATTAAGAGTCTGGGTCAAGCTATTTATATTTAAAGAACGGCGTGATGGATTATAACGAAATTTTGTATGTAACAGTTTTTTGACATGAGAAAACTAATGGGCTAAATCACATGTTTGAGAGATTTTGACTATGAGGGTCATTTGTGGGTCATGATGGGTCATGGTCAAGCTATATCTAAAGAACAGGTGGATCGATTTTAACGAAACTTTGTATGCAACATTTTTTTGGCACGATAAAATCATTGGACTAGGTTATATGTTCGAAAAATTTCGATTAATGGGTCATTTTGGATCATAAAGGGTCTGGGTCAAGCTATATATAATTAAAGAACGGCAGGATCAATTTTAACGAAATTCTGTATGTAACAATTTTTAGAAACGAGAAAACTAATGGACTAAGTCACATATTAGAGAGCTTTCGATTATAAGTGTCATTTGTGGGTCATGATGGGTCATGATCAAGCTATATCTAAAGAACGGGTGTGGATCGATTTTAACGAAATTTTGTATACAGCATATTTTTGGCACGAGAAAATCACTGGGCTATGTCACATGTTCGAGAAATTTCGATCAGTGGGTCACTTTTGGGTTATTCTAATTTTATCTAGACAATGTCTCGCGCGCATTTGACTAAATTTTGTATTTTATCGTTTTCGGGCACAAGAAAATCATTGGGTTATGACAGATTTTTAAGAAAATTCGATCAATGGGTCATTTTGGATCATAAGGGGTCAGGGTCAAACTAACTATATCTAAAAAAAGGCTGAATCGATTTTATCTAAATTTTGTATCTAATGTTTTTCGGCATGCTAAAACTAATGAGCTAGGCCCAACGTTCGAAAGATTTCGATTATAAGGGTCATTTGTTGGTCATGCTAATTTTATATAGAAAATGGTACTCACCATTTTGACTATACTTTGTATTATATCGTTTCTGAGCAAGAGAAAACCATTTGGCTTGGACACATGCTCGCGAAAATTCGATTAGTGGGTCATTTTGGGTTTTAATGAGCTAGGGTCATTCTAATTATATATAACAACGACTCAATCAATTTTACCTAAATTTTGAAACAAAACGTTTTTTGTCACGAGAAGACTATTGGGCTGAGTCGCATGTTAAACAAAATTATATTAGTGGGTCATTTCGCTTCATTGCTGAATGCTGCCAAGCTAATTTTACCTAAAAAATGGCTTAAACGGTTTTGATTCAATTTTATATTCTACTGTTTTTGATTACCTGAAGACGATTGAGGTATGTCACATGCTTGATCAAATTTGATTAGTGGCTCATTTTGGGTAATACGGGTCAGGGTCACGAGAATATGGCAATAGGCAATAACTTGGTGATATTTGACAAAATATTGGCGACATATGGCCAAAAAATCGACTATAAAAATTACGAAAACCAAAACACGTATTTGGATCCAAATGAAAGAATGCCTCCAAATTTGGCTATATCAAGCAAAAAATACTGTCATTCAGAATGTAAAGAATTTTTTTATACATTCTTAAGAGGATTCGAGATGCATGGTTAAACCAATCAGAGTCGAGCTAAAAAAGTGATTTAGATCGATGTCCCTTCGTTATAAACATGCGCATAAAAACATAGTTTTCTTATTGATTGTTTTTCTAAATAATACTATTATAAACATGTTTTACAGTAATAATACAGAGTTAATGATACAGTGAAAATACTATATCGAGTTGGACACAAAGTTAATTTTGACCGAGCTAAGCTCGGTCTCCCCTGCTAGTATTAATAAAAATTCAAATAAAAACTAGTCGTTGGGGGCCACCGTAATACTTACCCATCATGGATATGCATATGAAAATAAAACATGTGAAAATTATTTATACAATACATTGCAATTCTAAAACAAAATTTAAATATTGTTAATATACATATAGTAATGTTCTATTAAAGAATTGCTTATGTACTAATTTCGACAAATTATGTAAAACGCTAAGCTACTCATGTAGTACCGAACTGCGTATAAGAAACGTTCTTATAACTCCAAACATAATAACAATATTAGCTAAAAGTTTACTGCGTTGGATTAAGCGTCTAATTTTCAATTAAAATATACCTCTGAATTGAAATTTGAATGAAATACAGGGTCATGAAAAATCGAAGAATGTGGAAAACAGGATTACAAATATCTCGGCAACTAATAATCCGATCGACTTCGTTCTATATGCAAACTTTGTGTAATTTTAGTGCCTTTTACGTCCATTCCTTAAAATAAAAAAAATTCGAAAATTTTTATATACCTTTCATCAGAGCGAATTTTTCGAGAGTCCGAAAAAAATAGTTTCGGATAATCGAGGTTACTGATATTAAATAGGCTTCGTCCCATTCTTACATACTAACTACATACAAAATCTCAAGTCTCTATCTCAATTTGTTCCGGAGATAGAGCGTTTACAGACAGACAGACGGACGGACGGCAATTTTTTTCTTTCTAAAAATATGTTTTTCGGAATCTCCACTATCTGAAACGTGTAAATCCGTCAAAAAAAATTTTCGATTTTCAAAACGATTGCAAGACTTACCCTATACTACGTATGACGGGTAAGTAAAAACGAAATAAAAATCACTTAATCACATTTTAAATACGTGAATTGTACTTAATGTCATTGAATGTAATATTCACGATCATCCAACATTAGCATTTAACCCCTTGAGGGGCAAAGCACTTCTGTTCCTAAAATGTTCAAATGATTGATTGACACCGGGATTCATGAACAAATTTACATGATAGTTAGTAAAAGCTGCTTTTCACATACATTGTAAAAAACAAATCTTAATACTAAAATTCCAGTGCCAATGTGGCTTAAGGGAATTAAAATTAAGTGGTATATATAATATACCGGTGCCCTTCAAAGGGTTAATCTTATAGTTTGGCGATAATTTTTTACGTCGGCGGGATAACTTAGTAATAACGTAAATGTTTCTTGTAAATTTATTAGGCAAAAATTTTGAGTTTTGAAAAACTAAGACAAAAGATTAAAAATCCTGTAAAGGGCATGAAAAAAATAGTCATTCTTTGAAAGTATTTTTCAGAAATATTGATCAGTTAAGTGCTTAATCCTTTAATTATAAAATAGGAACAAACTTTCGAACTACTCATTTAAAATTCCAAAGCTTATATAATGTATTTTTAATATAAAATTCTACATATTATACATATTGCACTTATCTTACCAAAATTGTCTAACGTTCGTTAGATTTCAGATTTCAGTGGTTTCCTGCCTTCAAATTTGAACTATTTTTACCAAATAATCTAATGATCTCGGAGCAATTTAATCTATTGTAATACGAGTGTTGGTTAGAAGGAAATGAATTCAAATCTTATTTGCGGCTTTAACAGTACAAGGTAGAACCCATCGAATTTCGACGAAAGAAACTGTTTAAAAAGGAAATATTTCATTGTTTTACAATAAAACTAAAAAAATTAGTTAGTCATAGTAAATAATGCATTTTATGTTGATTAGTCTATAAAAGGTGAATCTTTTAAAATCTGGTGATTTAAAAAATACATTGGATTTAATAAACTTTTTATCATAATGCACATTTCGTACCTGTATTCACCTTTTCAGTAAAAATTGGCATTTTAAATTGATCATTTTTATTCAAAACTGAAGTCTCAATGCTATTAGCTCAAACAGACATTAACCTTCCTACCCTGAATGGGTCTAATCGACCCGTAACTATAATTTGTTTTATACGATTCGAACCAGAACTTTTTTCATGAAGAATGTTAAATATCAGATCTAGAGCTGTAAGTCAATTAAATATATTAAATTATTTTAAATAACAATTCTGGTGTGAAATGTTTTTAATCAAGATTGAGTAAAATTTGGACAGGGTAGAAAGGTTATATTGATATTCTTTTACGTCTAAATCAAATTTTGTAAATGAAATCAAAATTCACCAAGTTTTATAACAGAAGATATTTAAATTTTATTTTTATCCCTTTTAATGAGAAAACGGCAACATTAAGGTACTGTAATCAATTTCTTCCCTTTTTTCCTTTGCTTTTAATAGAAATGGAGTACTCCTGTTGCCACGATTAAAAAAGTGGTATTAAAAACTACAAAAAATTAATATTTCAAAAACAAATTATGATACAGCTTTCAAACAAATTTCATTTAAAACTACATTTTTTTCGACACGATGGTGTAAAAATAAAAAATTTGCGGTATTTGGAAGTTTAAAAATTTGTAGTAGGAAAAATTGCAATACCGAAATTTCATTTAAAATTTGAAAGTGTTGCCATTCGCAAAATGACGTATGCGTCGCACAGATACGTTTGGCCTATATAAATTCAAGAATTTACATCATCATCGAATCATCAAAAACAAATTATGATACAGCTTTCAAACAAATTCATTCAAAAGTACATTTTTTTTTACGATGGTGTAAAAATTAAAAATTTGCGGTATTTGGAAGTTTAAAAATTTGTAGTAGAAAAAACTGCAATACCGAAATTTCATTTAAAATTTGAAAGTGTTGCCATTCGCAAAATGACGTATGCGTTACGCACAGATACGTTTAGCCTTTATAATATAGATATTTGCTTATAAATTCACGAATTTATCGAAACAAAATCTTTAATCACTTAACTGAACAATATTTTTGGAAGAAACTTTCAAATGATGTCTTTTTTTCAGATATTTTACAGAATTTTTAATCTTTTATCACCGGTTTTTCAAAACAGAAATTTTTGCCTAATTTAATCCAAAAAAAAAAAAAAAAAAAAAAAAAAAAAATGTCGGATGAAATAATATAAAATTTACAATAAAAGTTCTCTGATGAGAATAATAAATTATGATTGGAGTATGGATGCACGTACAAACATTTGTATGGGCAAATCACGATTGACAAAAACATGTTACCCGTACAAGGAAGCGGTTAAAAGTGTACTGTCCCCTTGATAGTAAAATACGAACTAAAGATTTTAGAACTACTCATTTAACCCTTTCCGGCGCACTACTCTTTAAAGTTGGAATTTAAAGAAAAAAAATTAGGCAATCTATTTAGGCCTAGAAGAGTACACAGGTATAATTTTGTAAAGATTGCACAAACCATTTTAATTATACAGCTGTTGCCGAAGTGATAACACCGTGCAAGTACAGCATTGATAAGCGCAGTGAGAAGAGCATTGCTGTGAAGCGCGTAAAATATTTTATTTATTATTTAAAAACAGTAGAATTTGATCTCTGTGGTGCTGCCATCTAGAACTCATAAGAAAGAATTAAAGTAGCCATTAGAGTAGTTTTTGAAATATTCACGGAGTTTTTGTGTCTCTAAACAGGGGGAACTTTAGGTGTTGCCGACCCGGCAACACTGCACCGGAAAGAGTTAAAATTTCAAAGCTTATAAGGTAATTTTAATATAAAATTCTATATAGTATACATTTTACACTTGATCAGCTACTTGTGGCTTGTGGTGGGAGTATGGATGCATGTACAAACACCTGTATGGGCAAATCACGATTGACAAAAACATGTTACCCTGTACAAGGAAGCGGTTAAAAGGGTACTGTCCCCTTGATGGTAAAATATGAACCAAAGATTTTCGAACTACTCATTTAAAATTTCAAAGCTTATAAGGTAATTTTAATATAAAATTCTATATATTATACATTTTACACCTGATCAGCTACTTGTGGCTTTCTCTTACCCCAAATCGTCTCCCGTTAGTTAAATTTCAGATTTCAGGTGTTTCTGTGCCTTTGCGTTTGAACTGTGTTTACCAAATATTCTAATGACTTCGCAGCAATCAGTTGTAAGACGAGTGTTGATTGGAAGGAAATGAATTCAAATCTTATCTGAGGATTTAACAGTACATCAGTTTACAAATTCACGAATTTATCGAAGCAAAATCTTTAAACCATCCATTCATTATGAACCCGTCCCCACAATTAGAAAGTTATAAAATAACACAATTTTAATATGTAACTGTATTATTTAATCCGTATTATCTTAAGGAAACTCAGAATATTGCAATTTGATAAGTGATCAGTTTTAAAAATTATATTACACATTAGCTAATACTTAAATCGTTTCCCCATTCCTTTTAGCATTTTTTAACAGAGTTGATAATTGCTTATGAATTCGGTTTATCTGGTCATCTGTCTGTCTGTCTACCCTCCAATTCGCATAAATAGACTAAGATTGTCGTGCATTTTTTTCATGCTAATAATTTTTTTGAGGCGTGTTCGGTATTGTGCATAAAGTGTGTAGCGTTAATCGTTCATTTACTGGGACATTTAAAAGAATTCCGTTACATTATAGTCAATGGGAAAAATCATTTGAAGTGTATTTTAATGACATTATGATATTTCAGATATAATGAAATTGAAATAAATCACTGAATTTTACTACCAGAGAATTACTATAGAAAAAGGCATTCATAGAATTTTTTGTTCTTTAAGGAACAAGCAAAAGAAATCGTTTACAGTATTGTCTTTGAGCGATAATTGCTGAAAGTGCTTTGTTAATTTCGATATGTGTGCTTTTAAATTTATCTAATTTTTTGCATCTTACTCATTGTATATAAATTCTATACATCGTATACAGGACTGCACAAAATAATTCACCTAGCACTCTCTTTCTAAGCTTAAATCGCTGAAAAAAAGAGGAATTTTCAACTGAGGTACGTATATCGTAAACGAAGTAAATTTTTCCTGCATGTAGTTGATACATACAAATCAATATATCATATACAGGGCTGCTGAAAGAATTCGAATAATCTTCCGATTGTAGATGGGACTTGGCTAAATTTGGTTTTCAAATTGTTTATGGGTGGTCCTTCAAAATTTGATTAACTTATGACCTAATTTTGACAAAGGTATTTTTAGATGGTTATCAGTTAAGTTCTAAATCTATACTAATGAAGTGATTAGATCAATTATTAATTAACTATTTTTGAAACGATTTTCATAGGGCCTGACAGTTTGACTAGCACAGCACGTGTTTTCGTAACAAAGTCGGCGACCTCACTAAAAACGAAATGGCTGTCGCAGTATTGGTCATGCTTACAACTAACTTCACATCGATGCTTTCGCTTAAGCAAGTTATAAAAAACGCCAAATGGTTAAATGCCGCACATTTTTGAATTTCGCAAACAGCTAGGGACTGATATTATTCAACGCTCAGACTTTTTGATTTGAAATAATCTGATATAAAATGTTGTTATTAAAAAGTAAATCGCAATGGCAAGGTTAGTGATGTAATACTAAACTTTTTAAGCCGAGTATAATTAAAGTACAGTGGCGGAAAAAAAAATCCCAACACCAAGAAAAACTTATTGTAGAGTAATGAAATTTGGACAGTGCATTTGTCTAGTTAACATGTTTAATTGATTAGATTTTCGAGATCACAGATTAATTTAAGGTCAATAAAATGCATTTCAAATGTGAAATGCTGTTACATTAAAAGTTGCTATAACCGCCCGAATTTTGAATGCAAGCCTGCACACGTGCATGCATTGTGTCATACAGGTGCCGAATGTCACTTTGTGGTATGGAGTTACATGCTTGTTGTATTTGTTGTGTCAATACTGTGATGGTCAGTGCTGGCTGGGGATGACACCGAAGTTCTCATCCAATGATATCCTGTACGTGATCAATGGGAGACAGATCTGGTGATCTGGCTGGCCAAAGTAACATGTCGACACTCTGTAGAACACATTGCGTTGCAACAGCGGCATGAGGGCGAGCGTTATCCTGTTGAAAATCTCCTCTTGAAAGCTTGTTTTGAATGGCAGCACTACAGGTTGAATTACCAGACTTACGTATACATTTGCAGTCAGTGTGTTTGAGAGACCCACGAGAGTGCTTCTGCTGTCATAGGAAATTGCTCCCTAGACCATGACTCCAGATTGTAGATCCAGTGTGTTTAGGCTGCAGACAGTTTGGTTGCAGGCTTTCCCCTGGCCTCCTTCTGACCAGCACACGACCATTATTCGCACCAAGCTAGAACATGCTTTCATCAGAAAACAAAACAGATCTCCACTTTATCCTCCAGTGAGCTCTGGCTTGACATCATTGGCGTCGCAAACTGCAATGACTTCGAGTCAGTGGAATGCATGCCTTGCATCGAGCTGCCCTTGAAGTAACCAATTTATAACAGTTCGTTGTGTCACTGTGGTGCCAACTGCAGCTCGAATTTCTGTCGCAGATGCAATACGATGCACCACAGCCATACGCCGAATACGACGGACTTCCCTCTCAGTAGTGCCACATGCTCACCTGGAGCCTGGTCTTCTTGAGGCAGTACCATCCTTTGACCCCTACTCCCAACAATCATACACAGTCGATGCATTCCGTCCAAGTCTTTCTGAAAAATCGCGGAAAGAAAATCCACTTTCTCGTAGCCCTACTTTACGACCTCTTTCCAACTCTGGGAGTTGATGATAATAGCTTCTTCGTCTTCTTAAAGGCATTCATGATCAATCTCAACTCAATCCATCAAATTTTGTAGATAAATAATGCTCACGAACTTTACAGCACGCATTTAAAGCAAACCTGGTTTTAAAGTTGTGAGTGGCGATACTAGCGCCACACGTATGCGCGAAGCATGAAATTTAAATCAATGTCGTCTTTCAGATGTATAAACACGCCTACAAAATTTCGTTTTGCTAACACAAGTCTTTATTGGTGTTGGGATTTTTTTTTCCGCCAGTGTATTATATATAGAATTAGAATAACAATGAAATGCTTACTAAATTTGGGAGATTTTACATGGCTAGGGACTGAAATTTGGAGTAGGAAGATGCGATTTTTGGGAATGAAAAATATTTAGAAATAAATCACAGTGCGTGACCAAATTACATAGATGCTATAATACCGCTTAGTAGTTGCAAATAGTGGATAAAATAGATATAAATATGCTAAAATTGCTGCTCACACCAAGTTGATATAATTTTGGAAAACCATCCTTATGCATTTCCATATGGTTGAATTAGACATCATATTTCAACTTATTAAACGATGCAATTCTGTTGCTTAATTCTAATTGTGTTGGAAAGTGTTTCATAATTTATGCTTGATGCATGTTTTTTTTTTCTTTCTTTTTTTTTTTTTTTTTTAACTCAGCCTGGTTTTTATATGTAAATATGGAATTTTGCAATCGATTTTTAACCCAGTTTCTGATAGGCTAAAATTATACTAATTATATAACATGTGCAAGCTTCGCACACTCCTTGGAATTTCCAAGGACTCTGGCACCACTATTAAAAATAAGAAAATTTAGATTTAATTTTTAAACCACAACATTCGTAATCCCCACATTCATTCACAGATTTTACGATAGTTTTCTGCTGTGAAACACTTTGAAAATATTCTTAAAATTTAGTGGTAGAACTGTGCGAACCCTGCATGTGTTTAATAATTATACTTTTGTAACTCGCACTGTAACAGGTTTCTCTACATCCGTCTATCGTAAAAGTTTTGACGTTTGTTTACCACCCCATGCTCGTTCTTGTCATCCTCCTAGACAAAAAATGGCCGCTTTTTATACCTTTATAAATCGTGCAATACATATTTGTTGTGATTCTCAGTCATTTAATCCACGAGGACGTGCGCCGGGCCTGAGAGACCCAGAGTACGGATGTTTTTTTTTATTGTCACCACTATTATTTTAAAGGTAATCTTCCATTTCTTTTATTGTAGAATTTGTAACAACCGTCTCAAACTGAATAAAGTGAAGATTATCATTTGCATTTGTTAGTGTACAAGTAAAACCGATTTATACTCTGGGTATGCGCGCGTTGTCTCAGGTTAATGGGGAAATTCAATAAATTAATCCCTTCTCGGCGGAAGCATTTTACGAAATTTTTAATGTTTTGTCGCCAGTTTTTAAAAGCAGAAATTTGTGTTTTATTAAATCGAAAAAAATTCTCCTATTAAAAAAGGCAAATTTTACAGTAAATTTTTACTGGTGGGGATAAACAAGTATTCTTAAGCCTTTTTGCGCCACGTATACGTGTCGCTCGTGCCCAAGGGGTTAAGGCCATAGCGATAGATAGAGGTTGCAATTCTTCTATAATTGATGCTGTCTTATTTAAACTACGGCGCCCTCGTTCCTCAAACTCGCCGGTGTCTTCTACTCTTTCCAGTATTTTCATTCTGTTACCCTTCTTTCCTAAAGCAAGATTTACTATTGTTAAAATTCTCAGATGCTCTGTCTTCAAAATAATTTTTGCTCCTACCAATAAAATGACCCTCTCCAAGCTCAAAGATCCTATAGATTTATTTAATTCTTGGGGAATCTACAGTATTAATTGCCAGTGCGGTCTTTCCTACATTGGGCAAACTAAACACTTTTAGAAAAAGCATATTAAAGAACATAAAAATTATGTTAAGAAACAAAAAATCAATGAATTCTCCATAGCAAAACATTGCTGATATATGAACCATACTTTCGATTTGAATTCAATTAAAATAATTTCCAAACCTAATTCTATTCATGAACTTAACTTCCTTGAAGCATTTCACATTTATAAATAACAATATTGACAATTGTGAATTCACCATCCCTCCCTTCCACTATCGAATTGCTAGAAATATTACATTAAAATCTCTTTTTTTCAATTATATTTTTCTCCTCCCATTGACCTACTTTTCTAGCCTTCGGTTCCATTTCACATGAGTTCTCCTATTGGCCATTACTTGCAGTCCTCTGCCATCCTATTGGTCAACTTCAAACTCCTATCTCTCCTATATATATGAGATAATTTCTACCTCCCTCAGCACTGACGACGGTATGATTTATGCTACTGAAACCGGTCTGCTGCTAATTTAATATATTTGGTGCTTTTTAAAATTGCTCACTTTTTATATTCCATAACACGTGTAACAATTACAACTTTTAATATTTTTACCATTTACAGTTTTTTGATTTTAGAAATTTAAAATTTTATTTATATTCCCACTAAATATTTACCTTTTAGATTTTTGAAAAATTCGGAATGTAGGATACATTTTAAATAATTTTATTTGAACATTTTTAATTTTATTAAAATAAATAATTCCTTTTATAATTATTTAAATATTAAATTCATTGGACTACCATCTATGAAAGAATTTATTAATTATAAATTATTTGGATTTATTAATTATAAGTTAATAATTTGGATTTATTAATTAAAGTATAAGTTGTTTTGAAAGAAACATTAAACGAAACCTTCTGTGCGATCTGCGATCACACTTACTCACTAGTTCTTTATTTGTGACCTATAACTAGTAATAATAACAGAGGATATACGCTCTGAGCAGAAGGTATACGCACGAGGGCACAAGGTAGAGCATATACTCTAAAGTGTGTATTCTGTAACTTTCTTGGGAAATAGAGGGTATAAGGTGTCCCTTTCAAAATTCCAGAAGGTATACGGCGAATACCCCCGAATACCCTCCACTATATCCCTGCCTGTAACTAACACCGTATAATGCTTATAATTGTTACTATTAAAATTTACATTTAGGACATACTTTTATGAATACCCTGTACAGAATCTTACACAGTGTATACAGTAAAACCTCTAAATAACGAACAGAAATTGTCCGCTATTCGGAGGTGTCCGCCATTGGGAAAACTTCAGAGATTCAAAACCACTATGAAATGCTTACTGTTTTATTAATTTACTTTTATATTCCTAAAACCTCTATTATATAATTAATCAGAAATTAAACTTTATTTTTTAAGCCATAAAATTGAAATAAAATTGCGTTCACTTTTATCCATTGTTTATTATATTCTCGTGACAAAAATCTGTTACAAAATTTTACTTTTGCTTGCGATTACATGTAATTTGTTTTTCTATATTACGTTATTGGACATTGTAGAGTTCCGGGCAGGGATTGCATTTTTTTACCTCTAAAAGCATAAAAACTCAAAATATTCTTGGATGATATTTCAATGATCTGGCAAATATTAATCACGGTCAATCCCCTGAATTTAGCACTGAACGTGGGGGGAGGGGGAATTTTCCCCCAGCCCTTTATCTACATTTATCTGTGATCACAAAATTTGTGACACATTGTCCTAATAAATCTAAAGGCCTTTTGACAATTTTTTCCTTTTTTTTTCTCTTTAAAAAATCTTTTTCATCCTTTATCGCCGGATAAAGTGTCCGCTATTCGGAATGTCCGCTATTTAGAGGTTAAACATGCAAAAATTTAGGTTTTGGGAGTAGGGATTGGAAAACTGTCCGTTAAATAGAGGTGTCCGCTATTCGGGAGTGTCCGTTATGGAGGTTTTACTGTAGTTAATACTTGAATAGGTATTTGTGGTCATGTCTTACTTAAAATTATCTAACACTCGTTAAATTTCTGATTTAAGGTGAGTCTGTGAATTCGGTCGCATTTCAATGAGTTTACCAAATAATCAAATAACTTTTCAGTAATTTAATTAATTCAAAAGCGAGGATTGGATGGAGGACAGTGAATTCAAATCTTATCTTCCACTTCATCTATAGAGCTGATTACGTTCTCATGAATTCATCCGGGTTCAATCTTTTATATATTCACTGTGTAAAATTCTACACAGTACCCTTGTGTAAAATTCTACACCCTGTTTAATATCCTACACAGTGTATATTTTATACTGGATTAGGTACCATTGTGGTCATGTCAACCACAACTATCTCCCTTTCATTAGATTTCTGATTTTAGGAGAACTTATGAATTCGGTCGCATACGAACTAAGTTTAACAAATAATCTAATAACTTTGCTGTAATTTAATCAATAGTAATGCGTGTGTTGGTTGGAAAATAGTGAATTCAAATCTTACCTTCCGCTATTTCTACAGAGCTGCTTACATTCTCATGAATTTACCGCGGTTCAGTCTATTAAATATCCATTGGTTTCATACAGGTAGTAAATTTATAACTAGGATATTCTTTTATAAACTTTATATTCTTTTATAAACAACGTGTATAAAATTCTACACAATGTATATTTATACTTGATTAGGTATTTTGTGGTCATGTCTGAACCAAAATTATCTACCTCTCATTAGATTTGTGATTTCAGGCGAGTCAGCGAATTCTGTCGTGTTTGAACCAAGTTTACCAAATAACCTTATAACTTTGCAGTAATTTAATCAATTGTAATACGAGAATTGGTTGGAAGACAAATCTTATCTTGTTCTTCATCTATAGAAATGTTTTTATGAACACCCTGTGTAAAATTCTACACAGTGTACATTTTATACTTGATTAGGTATTTGTAGTCATGTCTTTCCCAAAATTATTTCCCACTCATTAGATTTCCGATTTCAGGCGAGTCTGTGCATTCTGTCGCGTTGGAACCGAGTTTACCAAATAACCTAATAACTGTGCAGTAATTTAATCAACTGAAATACGAGAATTGGTTGGAAGAGAGCGAAATCGAACCCTATCTCCCGCTTCACCTATAAAGCTGCTTACATTCTCGTAAATTTATTGGGATCAATCTATTAAATATCCAATGGTTTTACACAGGTGAGAAAATATTAAATAACGCTATGTGACTCTATTATTATCGTAAGGGATAATAGTAGTGTGCAAAAAGCCGGTGATTAGGCAACTCTGTAAATACGAATGCACCAAAAATGCATTTAGTCAGACTCGTAATATATATGAATACTGCACTGAATACTTTACTTGTATTCATTCAAACTTTCATTTTATTTAAAGTGTGATTTCTATTGAATTCTACACAATCTATTCACTATTCTTCAATTTTTTATATTCTTTATACCGTATTTACTCGTGTATAAAGCGCACTTTTCCCCAAAAAATCAGGGCAAAACTCCTAGGTGCGCCTTATACAAGGAATAATTTATTACTGTTGGATGCAGTCGAATGATATACATATGAAACAAGAAACTATTCAAAGAAGATATTAAAACTCGGAAAATGTTACTTAATTGAAGTATTACTGCATATTTATTTCATTCCTTGCAGTTTTTTATACCACAAACCTAATGACATTATCTAAACGCTAATTAGCAATTCTCTTTACCGTCGCTCATTCTTATTTTCCGTCATTCTCTTGCAACACGAAGTCTAAAAATGCAATTTCGTCTTGTTTTCTGATCTGGTGTAATGTTTGTTTCGACTTTTTTTTTACTAAAATTCATTCAGTCATTCTTCATTAGCGTATCAAATTTATGGTGCGCGTTATACACGAGATTTTAAGAAATCGCCATTTTTACTTGTAATTTAGGGGTGCGCCTTATACACGCGTGTGCCCTATACACGAGTAAATACGGTATCTTCTATTATTTCTTTATTTATTGTTCTTTACTCTTCTCTATATTTCTTTAGACTCTTTAACTTTGTTTCATTATGTATCTCAAAATTTCCTTTGTTTACCAGAATTCAAATTTTAGTGGTTTGGTATATCTTTTGCGTTTAAATAAAGTTTATTAAATGATAATATGATTTCACAGAATTTCATCAACTCTGACTCGAGTTTTAATAACATTGAAGGAAATTTCAAATATTATCTGCCTCTTCATCAGCTACGGTGGCGTACATTTATATGATTGTACTGATAAAATGTGTTAACTACTCAGTCGCTATGATTGTGTATCAGATATTTTCGCAGATAGAGAGTAATTTATGTGAAAATGTGATCAGTAACATTTATCCGATATATTTTTAAACTAGAATTCAAAATATTTTTTTAAAAGAATTCGAAAAACGTCGTCAGGCTTGAAAATGATTTTTTTTTCAACGAAAGAGATTAAAAAAATCTACTAAGATTTAAAAGTATTTTCCGTCATAACCGTTGACAATTTTATCTCAGTCGGGCACAAATATTGCTAATATCAGCTTTTATCTTTTGCATATATAAATTAGAAACAATATTTTGATAATGAAATAAAATGATAACATTTGTAAATTTAAAGGGGGGGGGGGAATAAAAAGTTCCGGCCATGTTTCGAACCAGGGATGTCTTGATTGAAGACGCCTATGTTCTACGAATTGAGCCATCCCGAACGAATCTTAAAGACTAATTCTCCCGTCTTACGTTTTATGATCATGGGCGTAATTTTTTTTCCCAAGCACCTTCGTCGTTCCAAGCCCAAGCTCGCACTCTGATTGGTTGTTGCTCTCGGCACTGTTTTCATGTAACTTGGCGATAATCATACTTGGCATAGCGATAGATGCTTCCGTGGAGGAGTTTGATTTCCTTCCGAACCGAGTACAAAGTAACTTTTCCCGTTTATTAATAAGTAAAGCATTAGCCATTTTATAAAATAACATAATAATACATAAGAGCACAAAATGAAGGAAGAATAAGAATGAGTAGGTTAGATTTTAGGTTTACTCGTTCACTTACGAGCGAAGTATTTTTCGCCAACTATGGTTATCGCCAAGTTACGTGAAAACACTGCCGAAAGCAACAACCAATCAGAGTGCGAGTTTGGGCTTGGAACGACGAAGGTGCTTGGAAAAAAAAATTTCGCTGATCATGGCATCTGATCTGATATATGAATCATCTCAACAGAATTTTTCGAAGGTTATTTTGTGGAACTGCAATAAATGAGTTTTACAGCAGGAATTGGGCTCTATTCAATCTATTTACTGTTCTTCATATCTCTTTATAATTCTTCTTTATTATTTTTTACTGTTTCTTATAATTCTTTAGACTCTATAGCTTATCTCAAAGTTATCGTTGTTTACCAGAATTAAGTTAATAAAGTTTTTTTTAAAATAAAGTTTATCAATTATAAATATATTTTTACAGAATTACATCAATTTTGAAACGAGTTTTAATACCAGGGAAGGAAATTCCAGATATTATCTGCCGCTTCATCAGCTACAGTGACCTACTTTACATGATTTTACTGATAAAATATGTTAACTACTCAATCGCTATGATTGCGCATGAGATATTTTGGCAAATATTTGAGGGTAATTTACGTGAAAATGCTTCAGTAAAATTTCGTTGATATATTTTTAAACTAGAGTTCAAAATGAAATATTTCTTCTTAAAAATAGAAAGAAGTCTCTTGGCATAATTTTTTTTTTCATTGCAGGAGGTTAAGGAAAAATCTACTAAAATTTAAAAGCCTTTTTCTATTGCAATCATGGGTGATTTTATGTCAGTCGGGCGCAAATATCAGCTTTAATTTTTTGAACGTATAAATTAGTAATAACGCTTTGATATTCTAATAAAATGATAACATTTGTAAATTTTTAAGTGGCAGAAATAAAAGTCCGGGACAAGATTCGAACCATGGAAGTCTTGATTGAAGACGCCTATGTTCTTCTAACTGTGCCATTGTGAACGAGGCTTAAAGACTAATTCTTCCGACGTACGTTTTAAGATCACGGCATCTGATCTGATATATGAATCATTTCAACAGAATTTTTCGAAGGTTATTTTGTGTAACTGCAGAAATGTGTTTTACTGCAGAAATTGCGATATTTCAATTTACAGTCGGCTCTGGTTAATTCGAATTCATCGGGACCACAAGAAATGTTCGAATTATTCGAAGTTCGAATTATGGAAAGTATGAAATGAAAACATACTTAATATGGTAATATTACAAAGGAATTAATGTTACAGTGTTTTTTTTTATTTATTTCGTCTGTTATCATTAGATATGACTTAATATTAAATTAGAATGTATAAATACATAAACTAATTAAAAGATTAGAAACAAGCACAATGGAAGAAAAATTTAAAGCGTCACAGATAGACAGATGGGGCACCAAGAAAAGTATATCAAATGCATTGGATTATATGTATACTCGTTCGGAACAATTTTTACAAAAATCAAAGAAAGAAAGTTATTCAAATGATCTGAAATCCGTGAGAAAGAAGAGAAAAATGAAAAATCGGAATTCTCGTTGGTTCGAATTAAACGAAATCAAGAGAAAATGAGTTCGAAATAATGAAAATTTTTAACGTTATTCCGCTATTGAAAATTTCGGGACTTCATGTTTAGTTCGAATTAAGCGAAGATTCGAATTATCCGATTTCGAATTAACGAGAGTCGACTGTATATTCAATATATTTGCTGCTGTTCGTATTCTTTTATATTCTTTATATTTCTTCTTTATTATTTTTATTTATTTTTTATTGTTCCTTATTGCTCTTTAGATTTTTTAATTTTGCTTTATAGCTTATATCAAAATTATCTTTGTTTACCAGAATTAAGATTTTAGTGGTTCGTTTATTTTAAATAAAGTTTATCAAATATTTATATGATTTCCCAGAAATTTCATCTACTCTGACACGAATTTTAATAGCAGGGAAGGAAATTCCAGACATTATCTGTCGCTTCATCAGTTACGGTGGCACATGATTTCACTGATAAAATTTGTTAACTTCTCAGTTGCTATAATTGTGTATCAGATATTTTGAGAGATAGATTGTAATTTATGTGAAAATGCATCAGTAACATTTCGCTGATATATTTTTAAGCTAGAATTTAAAACGAGATTTAAAGAAAAAAAAAATTCGAAAAACGTTATTAGGCATGAAAATGATTTAAAATTAAAATGATATAACATAAAATTTCTTAAAATCTATAAATTCCGCTTAAAATTAAAAGATTAAAAACAAAATATTCTAGTTATTTAAAGAGGGTTTTATTTGCAGTATGACAATTTAAAACCTAGTAATTTCAAGCGTATCATGCTCTTCATTAAGGTTAAAATCAACAAAAAAAATCAAAGTTCAAGGCTGACTTCTTTTATATCAGATAGGCTGATCCAAACCTCTAGGCGAAAAAGGGCGGGGAGGGGGCGTGAGGCATGTTCTCGGATTTCTCTAAATTTTCTATGTAAATGGGATTGTTCAAGCATCCCTAGATTTTGGTACAATTTACTGAAATAACTTGAGCATCCCCACTTCTATAGAAAATTTGGAACAATCTCAGCCTACCCTTTCCCCCTTTTCACGTTGAGGTTTAGATCAGCCTATCTGATATAAAAGAACGCATCCTTTGACTTTTGATCTTTTTGTTAATTCTACCCCTGATGAAGAGCATGGTATGCTTGAAAGTACTAGGTTTATAATTGTCATGCTGGAAATAAAAAAACAACTTTAAATATTTTAATAAAAATTTTAATTTTACTTAAGAAAGGTGTTATAATAAAAATAAAATACATTGACATGTTTCGGAACCGTCAAATAAGTTCCACAGTCATAATATAAATAAAACAAAATTTCAAAATATTTCTCGGTCAATACAAAATTTTTAAATTTTTCAATTTCTGTCAATTTTTATTATAACACCTTTCTTAAGTAAAATTAAAATTTTTATTAAAATGTTTATGTAAAAGGTGAATGTTTCAAAATCTGATGATTAAAAAATCAATTGGATTTAATTAACTTTTTATCACAACTTTAAATAACTTGAACATTTCGTTTTTAATAATGGAAATATTTTTTTTTATTGCAAAAGACTCAAAGAAAAAAAAATTACAAAGAAAAAAAATCGGTGTTAACCGGGGTGTTTTATGTCAATCGGGAGGAAATCTCGACAATATCTGCTTTTATATTTTGCAAGTATGAATTAGAAACAATGCTTTGATATTGAAATGAAATGATAACAGGTTATAAATTTCCAAGTGGGAGAAAAAATGACCAGGGCAAGATTCAAACCAGGGATATTTTATCTGAAGACGCCTGTATTCTACCGACTGAGCCCGTCTGTTCTACCATCTCAGTTCTGCCGACCGACTCAACCGCTACAGTCGGGTTTTTAGGTGTTTTCCACCAAGATTGGACTTGGCAGACCGTTTGTGTTTAACCACTTTCCTGATGTGCCCGTACGCCATACGGGCAACGTGTTATTGCCAATCATGATTTAATATTCTCACCGGTAAATCTTTATTGTAAATTTTGCATTATTTATTGGAAAAAGTCTTTCTTCATAAGAATTTGTTTTGTTTCCAAAGTGTCGCACGAGATGGCAGACCTACAAAAGCGTTCTCCATAGAAGAAAATGATTTCCCTAAAAACATTCTACTGACGTCACATTTACTGCAGACTAGTTTTTACCTTCAGAAATGATTCTTCGCGGGATTTGTTGACATTTTCTCAAACTGTTATTCCAGAAGCAAAAAACTATAAGCTCCGTGACTTTCATTATTTAAAAAACTTTAAATATAAAAATTTATGATACTCTTCCTTCTTTTTGTGTGTGAACGTGTACATCTTCTGTATTTTTCTTCGAATTTATGGGAATTAAAAAGGTTGTCAACCGAAACCAGAACTCAACACATTACTTGTTCCACAGAATACATTTAATTAAATATTAACCTCTTATTATTCTGGCAACATTCAACGTGATCCTAGTAAAGAAGAAAAATAATATCCTTCAAAGAAGATGCCACGCAAGGTAGGCCTCAATTTATATATATTTATTGAACAATTATTTTAACTTTGAATCAGAACTCACCCTTTATTATTTTATCCGACCCTTTTTCTGATTCAATTAGGCGAAAAATTCTGTTTTGAAAAACCGGTGATAAAGGATTAAAAATTCTGTAAAAGACTGTCATTATCTGAAAGGTTTTTTTTTTCAATAATATTGATCAGTTAAGAGGTTAATATGTGAATCGAGATTTAACCGTTTCTGGCACACTGTGCCCGTTTTGGGATACCTAATTTTAATTCCAAACTTGCAAACTGCTCCAGTAATATTTTAGTAAAAACTTTCTTTTACAATAAAAAGCTTAAATTAAGGATTTTAAATTATCTAAAATATTCTTGTTTGCTAATTTCGGTGTCAGTCGATAATTTCTTATTTTACTAAGAGATTTTTTCCGTACTGGAAAGGGTTAACTAATCCTAGATTTTCATCCGTGAACACGACGAGGTGACTGCTTGTGATGTCGCCTCCCGGCTTAAATCTAATGCATAGATATTCTGCGAAATTTTTTTTCCAAGAACCTTCGTCGTTCCAAGCCCAAGCTCGCACTCTGATTGGTTGTTGCTCTCGGCACTGTTTTCACGTAACTTGGCGATAACCATACTTGGCGAAAAATACTTCGCTCGTAAGTGAACGAGTAAACCTAAAACCTAACCTACTCATTCTTATTCTTCCTTCATTTTGTACTTTGTACTCGGTTCGGAAGGAAATCAAACTCCTCGACGGAAGCATCTATCGCTACGCCAAGTATGATTATCGCCAAGTTACATGAAAACAGTGCCGAGAGCAACAACCAATCAGAGAGCGAACTTGGGATTGCAACGACTAAGGTGCTTGGGAAAAAAATTACGCAGATATTCTAGTCAGTTCAAGGATTGGAGTTATGAATAAAGAGGAGGAGACATATAATGCATTAGCTAGCAGTGTTGAGAGTGAAATAGCCGTGGGGGTTGTCGATGACGGCTGTTCCTTTTAATTAGATGAACAGTTTCTCCCACCAGTAAATTTGAATAGAAAATTTTGTCTGATTTAAGTGTCGTATTGATTACAAATTTATCATACAAATATGCTAAAAAATGTCTATTTCTTTTTACTGGTGTCAGTTTGACCACGTACTATAATCTTCTTCATTCTCACAGACAGTAGGTTTTCTTGGTTGTCGCAATGTGGCGGAACTACTACTGCTGAAATTAATTTTCACCAATAAAATATAATATCAGTTTTTATCGTTATTTTTCATTGAAAATTTTCATTGAAAATTATTTTTATTTTAATGACTCTACATATGAATTCATACATATGAAGCTCTTAAATAAAGAAAAATGTTATGCTTAATTTAACTGGTGTAAGCTTTACGCAATAGTAATGAACCCTCTGTGAAAGCGGTTACAGTAATGGAGTTATGAATAAAAAAGGAGGAGACATATAGTCTATTGTCTATCAGTCGCGAGCGAACTGAGTTGGTTGTCACAAGATGACACCTGTTTCAGTTTATTCGGATTTGCAATTTCTGATTACCACCTGTGAAATATACCACCAGTAAAAATAACTAGAAAATTTCGTCTTATGTTAAAACCTTCACTGTAAAAAAAAAAAAAAAAAAAAAAAAAAAAAAACGGACGATTTTACGGAAGTATTATTGGTAATCTGAATGCCAGTACTATTTACTGTTTTTTAACGGAAAAATTTCCGTAAATTCTGGGAAAAGCTTGAAAAAAACGGAATATTTTTCGTAATTTTTCCGTTAAAAAACAGTAAATTGTACTGGCGTCAGATTACCAGTAATACTTCCGTAAAATCGTCCGTTTTTTTTTACAGTGTTATTAATTAAAAATTTCTCTGACAAATTTGGTAAAAAAATTCTATTTCTTTTAACTGGTGTCAGTTTGGCGAGGTGTTATAATCTTTTTACTGACACAGTTTTGGTTGTCACAATGTGGCGTATCTTTTACTACAGAAGTAAACTCTTACCAGTAAAAGTGAATATTGGTTTTTGTCATTCCTTTTGATTGAAGATTTCTATTAATGAGCCGTTTAAATGAAGAGAAGCTTTCTGCATAATTTTCTTGGTACAATTTCGCCGCTGTACTAATGCATTCCTTCGAAAGCGGTTACAGTTGAAGCTTCACTATTCTAAGGCTATGTCAGTTCCTCTTTCTTAATAGTTCAGTGGTTCAAGGTAATGAATTGTGCGCAGACATTTGATTCATAGATTAAATTTTTCGTTGTTTATTTCGAGTACAATAATTTACAATTATCTATAATTTCCATTTAATTGTCTAACTTAAATTATGTGCAATTCAACAGTATTTAGCACTCAGAGGTTTTGTATAATCTATCGTGTTTACATGTTGTTTACCAAATAATTACATTACTTCTCAGAAATTTAATCAGTTCTAACATGAACGTTGATTGGAAAGCAGTAATCTTTAGATTTAATCGGTTTCATTAATATGGCTCTCTGCCTTTCAAATGTATTTATTGAGACAAATACTGTTAATTATTTAATATTTTATGTGTGATGATGTAGAACGTGCTGTTGAAAACAGCTATTAGATTTTCCGAATAGTAATATGATTATTTAATGAGAAAGGTCTGTGATTAAATAAATGGAAAAGCGCTATTTTAAAATTCTGGTACATATTTTAAATAAATAATAATTTAAAACAAGACGCGCAACTTTCAACATCGTATGCAAGTGAAAAATATTTAATAATATTTCCAGAATTTTCTTTACTCATATGACACAATCCCCAGAAGCCAAGGGTTATAAGTGATAAAATTGAAAATATTTAACTAAGTGCACAGATGACCTGGAAATCAACATTTTTCTTTTTAGGTAATGAAATATAATTTTTATTAGAAAATATTAAAATTTATATAAATTTATATAAAATTTATAAAAATTTATATTAAAATTTACATAAATTTATATTAGAAAACACTTATATAAGTGTTTTCTAATTATGTGTAGCGTTCTAGAGGTCAGCTACTTTTGCCGAATAATTATCCATATGGGTTAGTTATAAATTTAAAGAAAGCTGTACTCTACATTTTTCACAGTTATTGAAATAAGAGTTCAAAGACCCCAATGAAACAAGCTGCAGTTTCCTATTTCAATTCAGTCAATTATTAGTGATGTTCAAATTTAACGTCAGTAATCTTCCAATTCAATTTACTCTGTACCCCTTGGCTTCTAAGGTCGTTATAATGTAAAATTAATTCAATATTAAAAGTTAAAAAGTATTTCATTCTACAAGTGTTAAAATCTTGTAATATTTAACAAATGGGGATAAATTTAGGATCAGCTGCTAATCTTCCAGTGTCTCTCTAGTTAAAACAACAGATTTAAATAAAATTTATGTAATTTGTGGAACACAAATGAAATTCACTTAAGAAGAAGACGTCCCAAAAGTCACCGTAAAACTTCAAAAATTTATAATAATAATAATAATAATAATAATAATAATAATAATAATAATAATAATAATAATAATAATAATAATAATAATAATACAGTAAAACCTCCATAACGGACACTCCCGAATAGCGATCACCTCTATTTAACGGACAATTTTCCAATCCCCACTCCCAAAACTTAAATTTTTGTATGTTTAACCTCTGAATAACTGACACTCCGAATAGCGGACACTATTTTCGGCGATAAAGGATGAAAAAATGTTTTTTTAACGAGAAAAAAATGAAAAAAAGTAAAAAGACCTCTAAATTTATCAGGACAATGTAGATCGTGAGCTGTGGAAAATCCCCACCCCCTCCATGTTCAGCGTTGAATTCAGGAAGTTGCCCGGGAGAGACATCTCCCAGAGCATTGAAATGTCCTTCCAAAAAAGTTTGAGATTTTATTCTTTTAACCCCTTGGGGACGAGTGACATGTATACGTACCACAATAAGACTTCAGAATTCTTGTTTATCCCCGCCAATAAAATTTTCCTTATTTAATCGGAACATTTTCTCGATTTAATAAGGCACAAATTTCTGTATTTAAAAACCGATGACAAAACATTTATAATTTCGTAAAAGGCTCCCGTCGCGAAGGGGTTTGAGGTCCAAATGTGCTACCCCCCCCCCCCTCTGCGTTCGGAACTCTATAATGTCCAAATAACGTCACATTTAAAAACAAATTACATGTAATCACGAGCAAAAGTAAACTTTTGTAACACATTTTTTTCATAAGAATGTAATAAACAGTGGATAAAGGTGTGCACAATTTTATTTCAATTTTACTGCTTAATTTTTTTTTTAATTTCTAATTAATCATATAATAGAGGTTTTAGGCCATATAAAAGCCAATTAATGAAACATTAAGAATTTCTTAGTAATTTTCGAATCTTTGAAGTGTTCCCAATAGCGGACACCTCCGAATAGCGGACAATTTCTACGTTCCCGAGGTGTCCGTTATTTAGAGGTTTTACTGTAATAATAATAATAATAATAATAATAATAATAATAATAATAATAATAATAATAATAATAATAATAATAATAATAATAATAATAATAATAATAATGTTATGTCTACAGCAAAATTAATCACAACAGTACATAGTGTAAATTAAGGCCCCACAATAGTCACTGAGAAAGACCCGGATGATAATGTAAAGTCTATAAGAGCGTTCTTTTCATATATCTCGCTCAAATTTTAATATTTTGACATTATTATTATTATTATTTCTTTTGCATAGGATAGCTGAGGACGATCCACAGCCAGCCTATAGTTTTTACTTTTTCAATTTTGGTTTCAGATTTAAAAAAAAATACTTTAAATTTCAAAACCGGTTTAAACCGGTTCTTAAATTGAAACTATCATAATATAAAAATATATAATCAAAATCGAAAAAGTGGAAACTAGGCCCGGTTGTAGATCATCCTCAGCTATCCTATGCAAAAAAATCTTTTCAAAATATTAAAATTTGAGCGAGATATTTTAAAAGAACGCTCCCATAGACTTTACATTATCAACCGGGTCTTTCTCAGTGACTATTAAGGGGTCTTAAAAAGTTTTTTTTCTACAAACTTCTACATGAGATCCTTTCGTTGCACGAAGAATAACAAATCGATATTCCAATTCCATTCACATGTGTTGTAGCATGCTAACATCAATAGTAGTTACACTGTTTGGATTTATTGTTTCAATTCCACGAGATTCTTCACTTTCGTTTGGTACATGCCATCTTTTACATACCCAAAAGAAAAACTCCATTGGAGTAATGTCAGGAGACCTGGGAGGCCATGCTATGAAGTCATCCCTGCCAATCCAACGCTGCGAGAATGAATTATGCAACAAATAAAAAACTTTTAAACTTACTCTATCTACTATTATTTTTGATATAGGTGTATATATTTTTATTTTTTTATTATTTGATTTTTTTTGTTTATGTCGGCCAATTATCTATGCATGGGATATAGGCCCTAGGGGAAAGGCTGCCTTCCGTGGGGGGTCTTTCTAAGAGAACCTAACCCGTATTTACGCAAGGTTGCCCAAGATTCAAAGAACCACGAAAAACTCCGAACGGTTGGGCCGACGGCCGCGGTTGGGTTCGAACCCAGCACCTGCCGTCTACCAGTTTCGAGGCCAAAACATCTCAGCCACTGGTGAGGCAAATAAATATTTGAAGTTGTACGGATACTTTTGGAATATCTTGTATTTCATTACCGTATATATTCGCATATAAATTGACCAGAGCGATAATACTTAAAGTGTTAGCAGTACATGTTAAGTTTGTTCGCACACACTAACACCACATCTCCTGCTAAAAATTAAAAAAATAGAAGAGTGTTGCAGAGAAATAAGCTATTAGTCATAATTGCTAACAATTCTATATTTTCATTACCAGTAAATTCTGACAAAAATGTTTCGTTTACTTATTTTCAGAAATTGTGCGATTATATAAAACAAGTATTCCTGCTCAAAAATATTGGCAAAAAAAAAAGCAAAAGGTTGGTAACTATGTATGTACTTCATAATATTTTTTCAGCATCCTTAGAGCCTTCTTATCTGATTAATCTCTTGCATTTGGGAGACAAGAGACTTTTAAACACAGTTTTTATTATTTTTAAATCTTTCCAACAAAGTTTAAAAGTGTTTATGAATTCGGCCGTCTGTTTGCGCTCTTATTCCCGTAAATATTATCGGGTTGCCCTGACCTTTTTAACGTTATTAACGTTTACCCTTGCACGAACCCTATTTCAAATGAAGTTTCTAGCATAAGTTTTTTTCTTGCAGGGACTTTCAAAATTTTACCGTTACAAAACGGCACGGGAAAAAAATGTTTCAAAAGAATTTTAAAGATGTTATACCCAGTCAAGCATATTAAAATTTATATGCATTTACGAGTTGCTCTAAAATATACTTTTTATAAAATATGCTATGAAAAAAAATCGCTAATATTCATTTACTGGGCCACACAAATGAATTCCATTACATAATGGCAAAAGGTGTAATTGTGTGAGACATATTTTATTTACATTAAACTATTTTATGAATAATAAAATTGATATATGTTGCTGAGGCTTAATATAAGGTACACGTATAGTAAATGATACGAAGTGCGGAACATTTACAGGGACACACAAAAAATTTCAAATATTGCATTGTTTCCGATGTACTGTGTATGTATCCGATGATGATTGATGGATGGATGAAATGCATTTTAATTATTATATATGCTTTTAAGTTTCACTAAATCTATGCAGATTATATGGTGTGTATAAATACTATAGTTGATATACAGGGCTGCACAAAAGAACTCGGAAACTTTACTGAATATGAGTGTAATTAACTTAAAGGTAGGTTTTTAAAAATTTAATTCTTTTACGCTCAACTCTATTAAGTTTACTAAGAAATGTTTGTAGAATATAGATAAAATGATATACTGGGCCACACAAATAAATAGATATATGGACGCCTAAGAATGATAATTTCTGAGATTGTGATTTCAGTAGTTTTAAGTGTATTTAGATTTAAAATAAAATTTAGCTAAATACTGTCTGTAATAAGGTGCTGGGAAATATACAGGGCTGAACAAAAATATTCAAGTATGTTTCCATCTATTAGCACAAATTGTTGAAAGAGTCAAGCTGCTATTCATTTTCTTGCTAAACTAAATTTTAAATTATTATAGTATATATATATATCAATCGACAGATCAAATATAGGGCTCCTTAAAACTATTGGAATACATATTTGGCAAGGGACAATAATCTTATTTCCCTAAATAACGAAATTTTCTTAAATATTTCAGAAAGTGTCGGAAAGTGTTACATAATCTATGCTTAACGCATGATTTTTAGTACATGTTTAAATTTCCCTTTAAATGCTACTTAAATGTACTCTATATGCATGATGACATATAATTATCCCACAAGAAATAAATAAATATATATATTTTTTTTTCACTTGCTATTATTATCTTAATAGTGTGTTTTTTTTTCCTGCAGAGTTAATAAAAAGTGTTTACTTTTTTTTTTTTTTTTTCTTTCACAATTGTATTTTTTTTATATATTGAACCATTAGAACCTTATATTAAATCATTTTCTACTTATATTTTAGAAATATTTATTGCCAGACATGCTAGAATAAAGAAAGATATTAAAATTTTATTTCATGTTTAATTTTATTTATTATCTTACATTCTTATATTAAAGCATTTTCTAATATTGTATTGGTATCTTATATTTTAGAAATGTTTGTTATCAAATGTGCAGGCATAAGGAGTCTTATATTAATTTTATTTCCCATTTCCTATTTTAAAACTGCTTTATTACTATCATCATCGTCATTATTTATATCGGAAGAATTTACAAATATCATTTACATTTCTATCGTATTTTAGCTAACATTATCGAACGCAACTAAATTTATGCGCATTCAATTAAGGATGTGTAGCTGAAAATCAAATTAATATAATTAAATGAATAATATAATCAAATTATACCAACCTAATTCGTTTATCACACATAGAAAGATTTGAGCGGAAATCTAATATTCCACAAAATCCAAACTGCAGCTATAAATTTAAATAGTAGTATATCAGTATAGTAGTAGTATAGTAATGACAGTATAAGCAAGTATTTTTAGAGTAGGTGGTTACTGAGAGAAAAAACACTTTTTTTAGCTTACAGGCTATCAGAACCTGAGAGTTAATATGCCGAGGTTCTGTATGTAAATATGAATTACGTAACTCGATAGATAACGCCTGATAAACATATCCGATTTGCTTGAAATTTTGCATCTAGATTCATTCTGATAGAACGCTTCCTTGATTAGTTTCGGGAGTTCATTGGATAAGCATAAAGGGTAGAAATGGGGGCGGATCTTCCCTTAATTTAGATAAATGTTTTTTTCATGCTGAATTATCAGATTTCATTCAAATTTTAGGTATAGGATCATTCTGATAAGGCACCTCCATGGCTAGTTTGGGGAGTTCATTAGCTAAGTATAAAAGCAGGGGAATTGAAATAAGCTTTGTTAATTTAAGTAAATTTTTTTTTCGCCCAGAATTTACTTATTCGCTTCAAATTCTGAATAAAGATTTATTCTAATAAGGCGCTTCCGTGATTGGTTTTGCAGATTCTTTATTTAAGTATAAAATAGGGGACGCGGCGATTACCCAACTTTAAATTATAGAAGTGGGATTTTATGTATAATTATCCGATTTGTTAAAATTTTGGATATAGGTTCTTTTTATTAAGGCGAATTTCTGAATAATTTTGGGCTTCAATGGTTATGTATAAATGGGGAACGGGGGATTACCCCCTTAAATTGTATGAATGGGTTTTTGTGCAGAATTATCCGATTTGCTTCAAATTTTGGATATATGTCCATTCTGTTTACTTTTGGAAGTACACTGATTAAATATAATAAGATAACGGGAACTTATCCCCTTTAATGGGTTTTTCATGCAGAACTATCCGATTTGCTTCAATTTTGATATAACTGCTTATTCTGATAAGGCATTTCACAGATTATATTTGGAGGTTCATTGAATTAAGTATAAAGGGTGCAATGGGCATATAATTCCACTTTCTTAATTAAACTTTTTTTTGCCGATTTTAAATTTTTCTAGGGTCATGATTCTTTGAATAAAGAGTATAATATACAATTAGTGTGAATTGTGTGTGTGTTTACGCTATCAATTTAACTGGGGACTTTTCTTCTTTTTCTTTTTTATGTTAATAGCTCAACTTTCTAATTATATTTATACATTTCAGTGGAAGAATTAACATTACTACTTGCGTGTTGATTGTGTTATGTATCTTATAAACAGTGAACTATTAGACAAACTTTTAAGTGTAACAGATGTACGTTTTCCAAGTTGATGAAAAAAGTCCGGGCCAGGATTCGAACCAGGGATGTATTGGCTGAAGCCGCCAATGCTCTTCCATTTGAGCCATCCCGGACGAATACTGAAGGACTATTTCACCCAAATGACCTCAACAATCACAGAATCTGGTCCTATACATTGTTGTGCTGATCCATTTGCATATTTTACTGAGCTATACTTAAACAGAATCCAGAGCACTTGTAAATATATTTGTGGTTATCTCAGTAGATGAAATCTCATATAAATTTAAAAAATGACGCAAAGATGACTTATGGTAAAGGCAACAAAATCAGTTCTTAATTTTCATGGAGAAAAATAGATAAATCTTATAATACCACAGCTGAAATAAGATCTCGAAGTTATTCTATTATAAAAAAGGTAACTGTAATATTGCCAACAATTAAAAGAAAAAAACAATAAAAATCTTAATACAACAATTACTATCCTGTTGCAAAATTTGCAGATAAAAAAAAAAAGTTTGACGAATTTAAGAAAAATTAAATATTATGTCACAATTTTTGTTAGTAAGATTTCCATATAAAAATGGAAAAAGTAATAAATAACTTGATATATTTTAAAAAAAAGCAAATATTAATTCATGTTGGAATTGGAAATGTAATGGACGAAAAACAGGTGAATACATAAGGTCAAGTGAGTTTATAAAAACGTACTGAAACATGATAAAAACCAGACTATGGAAATGTTGGCATATTTTAACATTTTGAAGTTCTCTGATTTTGTTTCCGCCATTTTTCGCAATATTTTCGCCAAATCTGTTCCATATATATATGCGTGTACAATAGAATTATCACAAAAGGCTTAGGTCCCTAGAGGTCATTCTTAGTGGCGAAACTGGGTTGATCTTTAATCTTGATTTAGTTTCTGTTGGTGAAATTTGTA
Source organism: Maratus speculifer (assembly GCA_964019185.1). Lineage (NCBI taxonomy): Eukaryota > Metazoa > Arthropoda > Arachnida > Araneae > Salticidae > Maratus > Maratus speculifer. The sequence continues at coordinate 140,580,032 of OZ025302.1, read as the reverse complement.
CCTTACTTCGAAATCTATCTCCACCTATAGGCCGTGCCGGCAGGGATTTATATTTTTAATTTTCTCTCATTTTACTGAGCTTACTGTTACTCAAACAGAATCCACAGCACATGCAAGTATATTTGTGTTTATCTCAGTAGATGAAATCCCATATCAATTTTAAAAAATGACGCAAAAATAACTTATCGTAAAGGCAACAAAATGAATTATTAATTTTCATAGAGAAAAAGGATAAATCTTATAGTATCACAGCTGAAATAAGATCTCGACGTCATTCCATCATTTTAAAAAAAAAGGCAATTAACAGCTTTTTTGATTTGCCCCTACGTCATACGGACAACATGTTTTTACCCTTTTAAAATAAAAGTAATCCTTTGAAAGTGCAATTAAAGATAGGTTGATACGTTAGGTGGAAAAAAATCGACAAGGTAAAAAGCACATCTGGAAAAAAATTCCCCCTAAAAAAGGGGGCTCACATAAACTAAGGTGGAATGGGCTTATACATATATGAATAATTACATGCAAGAACCGCTGTTTATTGTAAAAGTTAAGTTTTTTCCGCTCTCAGTTTTTTTATATAATTGTAGGAGGCGGTGTTGTGTATTTAATAAAAAATTAAAAGCCACAGCTAAAATGAAACAACATACATTTTATTTTTTTAATTTATAGAATTGATCAGATTGTTGCCAAAACCCGGAATGCAAAAGATAATATTATACTGATGCCAAAATCTCATAAGATATAACAATTCTCCCCCACTAATGGAAGAGACGTAGACTGGAGAACATAAATTTTGAAAAATATTATAGCATTGAATATAACAAAAAATTTACATATTGAAAATAAAATAATATTTAATTTGTTGATACTCATCAAAGATTTAGTCTCTGTGGAGATTTTCGTATACGCATTGAACGTCGCAAACCTGTATTTGGTACTTGCGGTAAATTGGTATCTGCAGAGGGCTGAAGTCTAACTGTCGTCTTTTGGCTGGTATTAGGTTCGACATCTGAAGTATTTATTCTGGAATCAACTTGATCTGCGCTAGGATTAATTTGAACTTCCTCGTTGTCATTTGGTGCACATGCTTCGGGTTTTACTGGAATTTCTCTTTGCTGCACATCATTGCTAAATGTTACGAATCGTCGTTTCCGAGGAACAGGAGATGCTGTAGGGATAACTGGTTTCAGAATTGGAACTTCGCATGCACGAAGTTGATTATAATGTCGTTTTATGACATAACCGTCGTCCAATTCAATAAGGTAGTGAACATGACCCAAACGTTCAACCACAGTTCCATATTTCCATAATATTGAATTTGTATAATTTCTGCATTGCACTCGAGAACCAACTCGAAAATACTTGTTAAAATATGGTTGAGGAGCCTTATTTTTAAAATATCCTTTCGTTTCAGGTTTAAGAAGATCTAGTTTCGTTCTAAGATTTCTCCCCAGCATTAATTCGGCAGGTGTTTTCCCACATGAAAGTGGAGTCGCTCTGTAGCGAAATAATAATTCCTGTAATTTTTCTTGAAGAGTACCCGATTGGAATCGCATGCATTTCAATTTTGTTTTTAATGTCTGGCAATATCTTTCTGCTTGACCGTTTGTTGCTGGATGACCAGGAGCTATAAATCTTTGTCGAATACCATTCCTTCTGCAAAAATCTATAAATTCTCTTGATTTGAAAATAGATGCATTATCGCTAACCAAAATTTCTGGTAATCCATGTCGACTAAATATTTCTCTGAGGTAATAAACAGTTGATGCAGTATCTGGAGTTTTCTTCATTGAGTAAATTTCAGGCCACTTTGATTTAGCATCTATCAGCAATAGAAAAAAGTGTCCCATTAGTGGTCCGGCATAATCCATGTGAACTCTCTGCCAATTTTTTGTAGGCGTATCCCAGTTATGTATAGGAGCCTTTTGTGGGTTGTTTTTAACATCACAGCATTCTTTGCAACTCTTGACTAAATTCTCGATATCTGAATCAATATTCTTCCAGTAGCAATAATTTCGAGCAAGAGCTTTCATTTTTACTATTCCCACGTGCGTTGAATGAAGTGCTTGGAGAACGGCAGGTTGAAGTTTTTTAGGAATGATTACTCGCTGGCCTCTAAATAAAATTCCTTCTTGTAAAGTTAACTCTGGATCGCGAACCTTTCCATTCAAAAGATTTTCTTTAATATTTGAAAGTTCTTCATCAAGAGCTGTTTCTCGCTGTATAGTAGAAGCTGTCACAGTATCAGTAGAAATATGTTTTATTACATTTTCTTGAAGAAGATATTCGTCATCAATTGTTCGTATTTCTTGATCACTAATAGGTAGGGGATTTCGAGATAAATAATCTACGTTGACATGTTCAGTTGACTTTCGATATTCGATTTCATAATCAAAATTTGATAAAAAATGCGCATAACGAAGCATCCTTGTAGCAGATAATGTAGGGAGCTTCTTTTCAGGGTGTAAGATGGTCATCATTGGTTTGTTGTCTACTACTAATGTAAATTTTCTACCAAATATATAGTCGTAGAATTGTCTACAAGCCCAATAAACAGCAGTAGCTTCTCTATCTAACTGGCTATAATTCTTTTCTGCAGCTGTGAGGGATCTAGACGCAAATGCTATCGGCCTTTCACTTCCATCAGGCATTCTGTGAGAAAGTATTCCAGATAACCCATATAGACTGGCATCCGTTGCTAAAGTAACTGGCAATTCGGGTGTGTAAGGAATTAAAACATTATCACTAGCAATTTCACTCTTAGCTTTTATCCAAGCAGCTTCACACCTAGCAGTCCATCTAAATGGAGTATCTTTCCGTAAAAGTTCATTTAAGGGGCTAAGAATTGTTGAGGCTTTTCTAATAAATTTTGAATAATACATTACAAGACCTAAAAATTTCTTTAATTCGTCTACATTTTTCGGTCTAGCAGCGTTTTGAATAGCTTTTACTTTTTCAGGAGATTTACTAAGTCCTTCAGAACTGATTATATGACCCAAATATTGCACCCTTTTCTCAAAAAATTTGCATTTATTAACATTGAGATGAAGATTATATTTCCTAGCTTTTTCTAAAACTTTAGTTAAACGATCTGTGCATTCCTCAATTGTTTTACCTTGAATAATTAAATCATCAAAATATGCACTTACTCCATCTAAATCTTGAATAAATTGATCTATGAATGCATGAAATTCATTAGGGGCTGTTTTGATTCCAAAAAATAAGCGCTTGGCTAAATAAGTTCCACGATGTGTAGATATTGCTTGAACTTTCGCACTTTCTTCATCCACTTGCAAATGTAAGTATGCCTTATGAATATCTAATGTGCAAAAATACGATCCACCATGAAGTTTGTTGAAAATATCCTCTATTTTTGGTATAGGGTGTCTTGAATCATGCAATTGTTTATTTACTGTAACTTTGTAATCGGCGCATAAGCGTACTGAGCCGTCAGACTTAGGAATAACTACAAGTGGTGTTATCCATTCAGAATGATCAACCTTTTCAATTATTCCTTCAGCCAGAAGTTTATCTAATTCAAGATCTACGCTTTCTTTTAGTGCATATGGTACAGGTCGTGGTTTTAAGTAGACTGGCTTAGCATCATTGCGCAATTTTAAAGAGCATATGTAATCTGGAACCTTACCAACTTTCGGTTCAAAGACATCCGAATACTGCTTTAGAATGTTATCAATGGAGTTTTTAATGTTATTGACTGGAATTTGATTTACATTAACTGTATCAGAATCGTGTAGGTTAATTTTTAGGCTTCGAATCCAGTTTCTACCTAAGATAGCGTCTTTTCTTAAGTTTACTAGATATAATTCTTCCATACAGGAATATCCTTTATATTTTGCATTAATTTTGACAACTCCAACTGGTTTGAAAGTATCCCCCGTATAACTCCTAAATAGTATGCTTGTCTTTAGTATAGGGGTGTTTATTTTAAGTCGTTTAAATTCTTCAATGTTCATAATGCTAACTCGACTTCCGGAATCGCATTCAAAACGAGCAGATTTTCCGTTTAATTGAATATTTACAAAAATTCTGTCATCATTTTCTAGCGTATTTAAATTAATGTCATATATTTGACTTATATGAAATGAAACTTGCTCGGTGTTATCTAAATATTGAACTGAATTTTCCATGTCCGATTTTCGCTTCATAAGTTTTGATATACAGACTTTCTCAATATGGCCGCTTTTTGAACAAAATCTACACTTTAACTTATTTTTTATTCGACACTGTAAAGTTAAATGATTTTTCCCGCAATGCAAACAAATGTTGTCTAAGCCTAACTCTTTCAAGATTAAATTACCTTTATTTCGACTCGCTGAACGATCATTTCTTTGATGATCTTTAGATCTTGATCTCCTTCGAAACGTTTTGTTATTTTCTTTAGAATAAGCATTTGTAACCTTAAATACATTAGTTGATGGTAAGCTCTTATATATTTCTTTGTTTTCAAATTTCGAAGCTTCGATTGCTAAAGCAATTTCTAAGGTTTGTTCAAATGAAATATCTGATTGCTGCAAAATTTTTTCGCGAATGTCCGTATCATATAAACCAAGAATAAACTGAGCCCTTAGTAACAAATTAATAATAGATTTTGAACATTCGTTACTTTCGCAATTAGATTTAAATTCAGCGTTTTTAGAAAGTTCTTTTAAAGCCGTTACATAAGAATTTATTGACTCACCTGGATGTTGTTTTCTACAAAAGAACTTATGCTGCTTAGTCAAGATGTTTATCCTTTTACAAAGATGATCTTTCAATAGCTTCAGAATTTCATCATACGATTTTGAAGCTGGTGCCGTGACACTGGACAGTAGATGATAATATTTGGAATCTAAGCAATTGATAAGAATCATCTTCTTGGCTTCCGCAGTTCTGGAGAATCGTCTATAAGTCCCTTTAATTGATAGTAATTTTCTAAGCGTTGAACATATTCATCAAAAGTTTCACAGGTCTCATCATAACATTCAAAATGAAGATTTTGACTTTGAAGTATACCTTTGATGCTTGAATGATTTTCATTTCTTTCCGGCGGCGGTGGCGGTGTTGTGTTTACTTTAAGTAGCAAATCATTCAAAGTTCGTATTAATTCACCGATTTCAGTCATTTTTTAATACTCGTCGCCAAAATTTGTTGTGTATTTAATAAAAAATTAAAAGCCACAGCTAAAATGAAACAACATACATTTTATTTTTTTAATTTATAGAATTGATCAGATTGTTGCCAAAACCCGGAATGCAAAAGATAATATTATACTGATGCCAAAATCTCATAAGATATAACAGGCGGCAGGTGTAGGGTTAATGGGTTAGACAATTCTAAGATTTGGTCCAAGAAAACACAATTTTAACATTTTATTAAAGGAAGTGTAACATGCTTTATTTTTACAAGGGAGAAGCTGGTGCTTTTTACGGGATGTATGTGTGGGGGAGTATTAAGGAAACGCAATTTATAGACTCTTTCAATTCGTTATATTGATAGTTTATATACACTATATGGCCAAAGGTGGCCGGCCGCTTGCGATTTTTGACGTTTTGTTAAATATCTAAAAAATATACAAGAAGATAAATATATATATCGCAGTTGCACCATAAAATTTAACTAATAAGAATGTATTTATTAAAATACAACACATTGCTCAGTGGTGCACAAAACAAAAAATTTAATATACACTTGTACAATTAAAACAAAATAAAAATATCAACGTTCTTCTGTGGGCGTCTTCAGGAAAATATGATAATGGAAGGACTAAATTTACATCCTGGTCGAGAGATAATATTTCTAACTAGTATTAAAAAATGCTCTGACGAGCACCAAAAAAGGTTAATATGTTTTTAAGTATGAAAAAGGGTTTGACAAGTGCTTCTGTTAATTATTGAGCATGAGGAAGGACAAGGGATCCCTTCTTGGCTACAACTCACTTCAATGCCAACTTTTAAAAAATCATATTTGCGCTTTTTCCGTGAAAACAAATCAGTCGCAGTTACTATAAAAATGTATAGTGTAAAGACATAACCAGTAAAGGTGCAGCTTAATTAGACATAAATGTTTGGGAAGACGACACAGTGCCAAAAACCTAGTTCCTGCATCACATTCATGCACTGGCACCAAGCATGCCCTAAGTGTATAATTGCACAGAAAATTTATTTGTAGTATAGTGCAGAGTGAACAGTGCAGTTAACATCAGGGATGTAAGTGCATGTTATACGCCGTATGCCTTCTGGACTTTTTAATAGAACACCATATACATTATTTCTCAAGAAAGCTTATAGCATACACATTCTAGGGTATCCCTCAGCTTACAGCATATATCCTATCTTATTTTTACGACTACACCCCTGGTTAACATCTAAAGCACGGTGGAAAGTTCTACTAAAGAACCGCAAATTACTTTCATATGGAAAAAGCGCAAATATGATTTTTCAAAGTTGGCATTGAAGTGAGTTGTAGCCAAGAAGGGATCCCTTGTCCTTCCTCATGCTCAATAATTAACAGAAGCACTTGTCAAACCCTTTTTCATACTTTAAACATATTAACCTTTTTTGGTGCTCGTCAGAGCATTTTTTATACTAGTTAAGATATTGTGTTTAGCATAGCATAGTCAAATTAAATGTTTTTGTTTTAAATCTTTATAGGGTAAACTATGATGTATGGTTTATTTTTTCTGTAATCACATTACTCTGCTTTTAATTTATTTATTATTATCATATGTACGATAATTATTTTTCCCCTTTTCCTTTTTCTATCCAACTTAGTAATTTTGTTGTGCCTTGATTTAATGTTATTTCTTCATATAATTTTTGTTTTATGTGTGTTGGTAGCCCCAAATTCGTATTATTTCGTTTTTTCATGACTAATATTAAGATGAAACCACACACTTCATTTGTAGTTCCAAAGTATTTGGGGCCTGATAATTCTGCTTTGGTTCTACAAATTTCATTTGCATTCATTTTATTTATTTATTTAATTTTTTCCTCGTGTTCAATATGGTTTTTTTTCTATTAAATTCAAATGGTTCATATTGCAATACAATTAACAATTTTATATATATATTGATAAAAATTATTGGTGAATTTTGTCTACTTTTAATGGTATTATATATATATATATATATATATATATATATATATATATATATATATATATATATATATATATATATATATACTAGTATTAAAAAATGCTCTGACGAGCACCAAAAAAGGTTAATATGTTTTTAAGTATGAAAAAGGGTTTGACAAGTGCTTCTGTTAATTACTGAGCATGAGGAAGGACAAGGGATTCCTTCTTGGCTACAACTCACTTCAATGCCAACTTTGAAAAAATCATATTTGCGCTTTTTCCGTGAAAACAAATTAGTCGCAGTTACTATAAAAATGTATAGTGTAAAGACATAACCAGTAAAGATACAGCTTAATTAGACATAAATGTAAGGGAAGACGACAAAGTGCCAAAAACCTAGTTCCTGTAGGTATCACATTCATGCACTGCACCAAGCATGCCCTAAGTGTATAATTGCACAGAAAATTGATTTGTAGTATAGTGCAGAGTGAACTGTGCAGTTAACATCAGGGATGTAGTGCAGGTTATACGCCGTATACCTTCTGGACTTTTTAATAGAACACCATATACCCTCTGTTTCTCAAGAAAGCTTATAGTATACACATTCTAGGGTATCCCTCTGCTTAGAGCATATATCCTATGTTATTTTTATGACTACACTCCTGGTTAACATCTAAAGCTCGATGGGAAGTTCTACTAAAGAACCGCAAATTTCTTTTATATGGAAAAAGCGCAAATATGATTTTTTCAAAGTTGGCATTGAAGTGAGTTGTAGCCAAGAAGGAATCCCTTGTCCTTCCTCATGCTCAGTAATTAACAGAAGCACTTGTCAAACCCTTTTTCATACTTAAAAACATATTAACCTTTTTTGGTGCTCGTCAGAGCATTTTTTAATACTAGTCATTTAATTTTTTTGATAATAACTGAAGATTTTCTAATATCTTAAAAAGAAAAATAATTGCTGCTGTCAAAATTTATAAAATGATAACAACAGCATAAAATTTTGATGTATCAGAATAATTATAAAAATCATTGCATTACTATATAAAATGCATGATATGAAAAATAAATCACGGATTTGAACGAAAAAAGTACAGAACTTTATTAAAAGAATTAAAAGACATACCAATTAAATACATTCAACTTAATTTCTCAAATGAAACATTCACAACTAGAAAAATTCTAGAAATTGAATAACAATTAATATAAGAATATTCCCGAAGGAATAATAATTTAACACAAAAGCATTTCTAAACAAAACGAACTTACATCCGACGGGATTTGAACTCTCTATCCGCTGCTGAGCAGCCAAATGCCTTACCTCGAGAGTCCTAGTTTAACACCAGAGATGTTGCAAATTTTGCTATAGTACCTATATAAATACCAGCATAAGTCTTGTGACTGTCATCAACAGCTCCGATCTGATTGTTTTATTTTTTGTATGCCCGACGGCTATTTTCCTACTTTTATGTTAGCTACTCGAAACAATCGCCAAATAGGTTTCTTTCGCCATAATTTCATTTTAAAATTATTTAAAATACAAGACTTTCATTAAAAAACACATAAATTAAAAATACATATATCAGATACATTTAACTTGCACGTTTTTCTTTCATTTTATTAAAAATACTATAAGTAAATATATAACTGCTTAATTTATCCCGTCGACCAAAGAACGATAGACAAACTGTAAGATTATATGCCAATAATGGATGAACATAAATGTTACACTTCCTTGACATTAAACCCGCTACACTTGTTTTGTTAAGTGATCAAATGATTTTAAATTTATTTGTTCTTTTGTTATTTAATATAAATTTTATGCCAATAAGCTGCCAATGACTCTCGAGGTAAGGCATTTGGCTGCTCAGCAGCGGATAGAGAGTTTAAATCCCGTCGGATGTAAATTCGTTTTGTTTAGAAATGCTTTTGTGTTAAATTATTATTCCTTCGGGAATATTCTTATATTAATTGTTATTCAATTTCTAGAATTTTTCTAGTTGTGAATGTTTCATTTGAGAAATTAAGTTGAATGTATTTAATTGGTTTGTCTTTTAATTCTTTTAATAAAGTTCTGTACTTTTTTCGTTCAAATCCGTGGTTTATTTTGCTCTTGATATTAATTAAGAAAAATATAATATATAATTTATTAAAGTTACTTTATGGTTGTATCCGCCGACATTATTTGGTTAAATAAAAAGCATCTAACTCCTTACAAATTTCCGCTAACATTGATATTTTTGGTACCTTCGTATTAATGCCATCGCAGTAAAAGTTGTGCTAATGCGCCAATAAAGAGTGATCTTGTTGTTCGTGCCTTTTTAGTGTTTTTTTTTTCTTTTTTTTTCTTTTTGCTCATTTTGACGTCATTTTTAGTACTTTAGTACTTTTTTAGCCTATTTTTGATGCTATTTTTTGTGCGCGTGCGAACAAGATTGCTCTTTATTGGCACATTAGCGCAACTTCTGCTGCGGTGGCGTTAATACCTAATACCATATTTTTTATGCTCTTTGATAAATTCTAATATTACACTTAAAATACTTCAATGTTATTCACATACGCGATATCTTACAAATATTTCTTTATGGTTCGATTTGATACATTCTGCATTAAAATATGAAAACTTTTATTAGTATTCTTTTGTTCGAAATCACCTGAATAAATCAAATTTTATATTTGGTACGTCTCGATGTCATAACTAAACGTCATCATTAAAGTAATCCTTTTCGTTAATGACTTTTATTTTTTTAACCTACATTCATCAATTTTCTAAACTTAAAAATTTTTAATGGCAACATTTTTACTTTTGAGTAATTTGGCGAATAGTTTGGCGATTTCTATAAATGGGTTAAATTGGTCGACCTGATAATCAAGTAGCACCGTACGTAATGTAAATAAAATAGGTATGCATTTTTGGCACAGATGTCATATGCGCACCATGTTGGCGAATTTTTTTTTTCTGACGCCAATGTCATATGCGCATCGGAGTATTTAACTGAATCCAGAGTGTCGTTATTTTGCTTGATATGTCAACCCGGATGTTGTTCTTTACTTTTTAATAAATAATTTTTTCTTTTTTTTAAATATATAAATTGTTTTGTTCTATGAAACAAATCTTCAAAATAGATAGTGAATATGATACATGAAAATAACAAAAACAAAAACAAAAAAAAGGTATTTTTTCACGTGATTTATCTAATTTATTTATTTATGTTACATACATAGCAATTTTTATGTTCATTTAAACTTACGTGCAACAATTACAAGAAGAAACAAATATAAGAAAAAGACTACCTTCAGCTGAAAATTTCAGACAAAAATTCGATTTTCTCAGCAACCGACAAACATACAAAGATGAAAAAAAAAACTGTTCTAAGTTTTACCATGAGGATTAAAATAAACCAAAAACGAAGTTAATCCATCCACGGAAACGTTAGCTAGACTTAGTTGAACTTTTTGCTTTCATTTTTTCATTAAAAATTAAATAAAAAACTATTCGAAGCTGCAGTAATTTTTTGAATGCTATCATTTGATTCGTCTCGTCGAGTTCTATCTTTTAAAAAAAATTTCACTGCCGTATCTCAATTGGTTCGCCCGAAATTTTAGAAAGTTGTTTGCACTTTCTATTTCTTAAACATATTATACCAAACGCTACCGCGTTTGCTATGATAAATTAACACCGAAATGAGTTAAAATTTTAAATATGTTGCCACTTACACGTGAGTAAAAATTAAAATATTGCAATGAAATAAAAATTTTAAGATTTTATTATGTTATGCCATATTTTTGGTATATTGTAGGATAAATTATCATTACATGGTTTATTTTCTTGTGCTATGATTTCGATAGATTCTATTATTTTACCTTGAACTGGGTTATTGCACGCAACTATGATTTTGGCCTCATCAAAGTTAATACGGCAACCCTTGTTCGCCAAGTTTTAGTTTTTTATTGCCAAGTTTAGTATTAGTTAAACAAGAAGAATTATCCAAAAACTCCAGGTGTGTAAAGAGAATACTGAAAGTCATATAATTCCGCGAAGATTTTTCCCCGAAACCCTATAGAGGACCATCAATGAATTGAAAAAAATGAATATCTTTTGGATAACTTTATCAAAATTAATGTAGCAAAAGCGTTCAAAGTGTAGATTATGATTAAATAGCTTGTTTTAATAATAAGCGTTTATTTTTATGAGGATAGCATGTATACTCGTAGAGAAATTAAGATTTTAATAAGAACAGTCCCAAATTTTGCTAAGTTTTTTGCTTATAATTTGCAGAGTTCTTAACATAAGAAATTATGACAAACAACATTGTACACAATATGCTGTAATTGGAATTAAAAATAATAAAATTTTACGAATAATAAGCAGGTTTACTAAATAACTTCGTACTACGCATGCGTGAAAACAATCAAAATGTAATTTTCATAATGCGTTAGCTAAATTTATAGAGCAACTTTTGTGAAAATCTCAAAAACATTACTTGAAAATTCTAAAAATTGTTGTTGATAGAATAAGCTTAAAATCAGTTGTTCCCAAAAGAAAGCAAAAAGATGAGGGGTTGTATGAATGAGGGTTAGTGAAATTATATACAGAGCTTGTAAGGCTGCGAGCGAACAGCACTAGTTTTTATTACACTAAAAGAGCAATCAATCAATCTTTGTTTTCGAACGGAACAAGGGTGAAATCTCTTTAAATGATTTTTGAGGGACTGACCCTACCAAATTGACAAAGGAAGGGGAACTTATATCTAGCTTATCTTCAGTTATAAAGCTGTCAACTGATTTCGCGTTAGATTCCTCTCTTGAAGTTCAGATTCAGTGCACTAGAAGTGCAATTTATACATCAAAGCGCCGACACGAAAGATCAAAGATAGCGCAAGAAGTTAGTGCTTTGTGCGTGGACCTTAAAGATAATAAAATAAAGATAAAGAAAAGAGGAATTAAGTGAATCTTTTCATTATCCTGCCTTTTTAGGCAAAGGGCAGATTTATGAGGGTAATAGAATTGATAAATATGAGACAAAATTTTCAAAGTTGTCTACTAAGGCTGAAAACACACACAAAGGTTTCAGTACAACTAAGGCGGCACATTTGATGTTAACGAGTTTTCCGGTTCAACTTCAATCCAAGAGTAGAAAAGGAATCTTTCCCTTCAGTAGGGTTTAAGATAGTGATCTCCCTGGCCATTGTATCTCCCTTGTGTTCTATTGTCAGTAAACCGCAAGTGGGGAGTAAAGAAAAGGGAGTTCCAGGAATTCAGTTCAACTTCAGAGTAATTATGTCTGTTTTAAGCTTAACATCACAATAGACATTTTATTCAGAGGTTTCCTCAAGGTTTTATCTTGTGCTTAAGGGCAGTTTTTTATCTCAAGATTTATCTTTTGTCTGTTGGGGTGGGGCAGGCATGGACAAAGGGGACAAACCATAGCTCTGTATGTTTTAACAAAAATGAAATCTTGTAATTTCCACAAGTTATGCCTGATAAGTAGCGATACCTTTAGGATTATGAACTTCATTACTATCCCTTTGTATATGAAGAGGGGAAAATTGTTTGTAAACTATATCAAAATCCAATAATGTGCTTCATCAAAACTTATTGCACTTAGGACGCAATAAATATTGAAATACCCTGAAAACCTCCTGATTTGGGTACTTCTAGGTTATCCCGTCGACCAATTTTGCCAAATTATACAAATCGCCAAACTAATAGCCAAATTATACATGTTGACATAATTTTTATTTTAAATAACGGAAAAACAAATATTTAGTAGAACATTAATAAAAATATTAATAAAAAGTCGAAAAAAATCACTTAATGACATCTGAAACACGTGAATCGCATTTAATGCCATTGAATGTGACATTCACGATCATCCATTATTGACATTTAATCTTATAGTTTGGCGATAATTTTTTGGTCGACGGGTTAACCTAGAAGTACCCTGATTTGTCACAAAAAGTTCAACTTAAAAAAATAATTTAGTGCTTTTTAAAGAATTTTAGAATATGTAGTATTAATATGTATATAATAAATTTATATATATCTTTAAAAGGTCTTGCTAGAAATGTGGCTTTTTTGAGGCTGTGAACCAGGCCTTAATTTACCAACGTGATAGACATGAGAAACAGGAGCTTTTCTAGGGAAATTTTGTAGGGGCGCAAAATCGAGAAAACAGAGAGCTCAAAATGTAATATTATATTAATTCCATTCTAAAATTCTATCTATTTCTCTTGAAATTATTTATTCCTTTATGTATTATACATTTTAAAAGTGGTAAGTAAAAATACTTTTCATAATAAATTAATTTTTCATGTAATAGAAAAGTTTCAACGACATAATCACAATGCCTCAATTTGCCCAATAAACTAAAATCATCAATTTATCAGACAGTATTATTGTCCAACCAATCAAGATCGAGACAGTTCAATAATATAATATTTGTTTGTATCAATTTTGATTATTATTGTATCATTGGGGAATTTCTGGGTAGGTCGAATTTAGGAAACTTTTCTCGAATAAAAGAAGGACTCGAAATGGCACTGCACTTCCGATAGCTTTAAAGGCAAACCACTTGAATGCGCTGGAATAAAATATATCCCACTTAATTTTAATTGCGAAATGCCGCATTGACACCAGAATTTCGATATAAAATTTTTAGTTTTATCATGTTTGAAAATAAAAGCATTTACCGATTTTGAAATAAATTTGTTTTTAAATTCTAGTGTCATTCGAACATTTTACCATTTTATAAATCGAAGTGATTTGCCCCTCAAAGGGTTAATGGGGCCGTTTGATGGAAAAATTATGATTTATTTTAAATTGCTTGAAATATCCCACAATTTATACCCCCCCCCCCCTCCAGTGTTCACGCTGTCGCTCGCCATTGCGCCAAATTGCGGACTAAATTTATTTTTTGGCGAGTAAACAAGCGATTAGATTCGCCAAATTGCTAGTGCTCAATTTTTGCTTTTTCTTTCTTTCTTTTTTTTGTGTATGTCGCTTATCATGTTCAGTTGCACTATACTGTCAGAATAGAAACTATTTAAAAGTTTCTTAAACTCCCGTTGCAAAACAATGAATTTCGTACATACCATCGACTTAATTTATAAAAACGATCTACAACAGCTTGATCTTTCAGATTCATTGTGTGTAATATCATAAAAGTCTGAAGTAACTTAGGAAGTTTTATTTCATAACATTATAATGAGTTAAATCGGTTTTAGAAATTTTTTTTTTCTTGATTACCCGAAATATTTAGAATATATATATATATTTAATATATTTGTAACGAATAGTTGAATTTATATTAATAACAATCATTGTCGCAGTTATAAAAACTTAGATTATTTTAGCACATATTGAAAAAAATGGGGTACATTAAAGAATTATTATTATTATTATTTTTTTTTTTTTTTTTTTTTTTTTGTGCTACGCGGAAATCTATTTGACTAATACTTTTTTCTTTTTGCGAATGTTTTTTTATTTTTAATTAGCCAAATTACTAGCGTTGGTCAAATGTCAGCGAGAACACTGCTACTTCCCTTCATATTTGTAAAGATAATATGCACACAATGGGGTACACAACATGATGAGGGGCGGTAGGGATAGATAGATATGTTTCACAGAAGAAACATTTCTTTTGTTCATGAGATTCCTGTGTCTGAGTGATACACCATTCATGTAAAACCATTATTCAAATATGTGACATATATCATGTAACAACTTAACAAAGATGTTTATTAAAGACAAGCTTATTCAGTGGGCTGCAAAATTGCAATATCCTACACTGAAGTAATATTTATTGTACGTTGATTTAGTGTAATAAAATGTGTCTAAAGGTAGAAACAAGTAATTTTTTCCCCTATCCTACAAAACTGTATTCCACAAAATGAGTTTATTACACAGAGAGACCAGATTATAATACAAAAAAAAAAAAAAAAAAAAAAAAAAAAAAAAAAAAATGAATAGCCATTTAGGAATACCAATGCCCACTTTTTTATTAAAAGAGTTAAAAAAAAAAATTGTAAGATTGATTGATGCGATGCACACTTGTAGTTTGACCTGACATGTAGACTTATCTACTCAAAATAGAATATAAATAAAAATTAAGGTGTTTCATAAATAATTTAATATGAAACTTTAATTTCCTACTCAAGCAATAAGACAAGGAAAATATTCAGATTAAAAGCAAACGTATATACAGGGTTTTCGCTGTTTTTAGGCCAAAATTGGCGATTTGGCGAATAAAAAATTGAAAACAGTAGCCAAATGAAAAAAAATAAAAAGGATAGAAAAATATTCCTCGTGGCTTGACCTATAAGCCGAGGTAGATTTCGAAATTTCATTTTTCTTTAAGAACTGGATTTATCAGAATCATCTTAAGTGAAATTCGGCTCAACTGCCCATTTTGACAGCATATTTTGGAATGTATTCCGACTTTATTGAAAAATCGACCAATATGGCACATTATATAGTTTCTGAATAAAATGAACTGTCAATTGAGTGCGTTTGAGAGCAAAATGGAATTTTAAAATGAATCGTCAAATAAGCAGTTTGTTAATTGAATACATCCTCAATTCTGCAATTACGATTGCTTCGGGAAATTTTGTACGAAATGCCTACTTTGACAGCTATTTTAAAAATATATTTAGCCTTTATAATAATACTTAGCGGATAATTAGCGCTCTACTGTATTATACAGTGTCTCACAAAAGTGATGGGACACTTGTTCTTTATAAAAAGAAACTGCAATAAAATAAATAAACAAACATGTGCAAAAATTTTTTGGGTGTGTTTTATATTTAAAGTTAGTAACAATTATTACATAACATACATTTTGTCAAAATATTAAAATATTAATTTAGTAAAAATACAATTATTCAGAACGGAGCAAAAAATGGCTCACATAAGTGATGGGACACTTACTTTTCCATCAAATATTTATCCAAATATTTTACTTTTTAAAAGGTTTTAATATTTCGTAGGATTTCCTTTTACTTTTAAAACATGATTTAATCTTTTTGGGATGGTTTCGACTAATTTTTTTGTGATTTCTGGAGTGATTTTACCCCATTCTTCTTGAAGCACCGATTTTAGTTGTTGTTTTGAAGAAATGGTGTGTTTGCGAATTCTTGATTCCAATTCTTGCCAAATATTCTCTATGGGATTTAAGTCTGGAGATTGTGGTGCTGTTTTTATTATTTCAGGACAATTATATAGCAGCCAGAGTCTAACGTTCAGAGCAGTGTGCTTGGGGTCATTGTCCTGGTAGAATTCAAAATCCTTATGAAGGTTCAATTTTCGTGCTGAAGATTTCAAATTTTGCTTTAAAATATCAATATACTTGTACTAATCCATTATACTGTAAATAAAAACAAGATTACCAACTCCAGCGGACGACATACACCCCCATACCATAACTCCTCCTCCACCATGTTTTACTGTTGGTACCAAGTTCTGTTTGCGAAATTCTTCCCTGGGTTTTCTCCACACCAAGATTCTACCGTCAGAACCAAATATATTAAGTTTACTCTCATCAGCAAATATAACTTTATTCCAGTAATCAGAATTCTTATTTATGTTGGATTTTGCGAAAGCTAGTCTGAGTTTTCTATTCTTTTCACTTACGAAGAATTTTTTTCTGGCTACTCTACCGTGATATCCAGCAGATTGAAGTACCCTTCTAATAGTCTCAGGATTAACAATTATTCCATATAATGCTTGTAAATCAGCAGCAATTTTTGAAGCACTATTTCTTGGATTTTTTTTAATATTTCGAACGATAATTCGCTTTATTCCATTGGATAGCTTTGATGGTCGGCCAGGTCTTCTTTTATCCTGAATCATATGATTCTTTTTATATCATTTAATGATATTGAAAACTGTTGAACGACTCAAGTTAACTGTTTCAGCAGTCTTCCTAATAGATTTTCCACGTTCAATATGCAAATTAATAACTTATTTTCGAATTTCAGGCGAAGTTTCTTTTCGTTTAGCATTCATGGTTACACAGAGCTAAAAAACACAAAAATTCCAAAACAAACTGGAGAGAAATACTGCAGACGATTTTATAAATTATTGCCAATTGCTTTTAAGTAAAAATAAAAACCCCCAAAATATTTTTATTGCTTATTTCAGACGATTTTTGTTGCATATATAATGGTGTCCCATCACTTATGTGAGCTATTTTTTGCTCCGTTCTAAACATTTGTATTTTTATTAAATTAATATTTTAATATTTTGACAAAATGTATGTTATGTAATAATATTTACTAAATTTGAGTATGAAACACAACCACAAAAAAATGTGTACATGTTTTTTTAATTTATTTGATTAGTTTCCTTTTGTAAAGCACAAGTGTCCCATCACTTATGTGAGACACTGTATATACTTATTAGCCTCCGATGCGTTTTCTTTCAGACAAGCTAAAAATGTCGTGTCATCAGCCCCGAATTTTCTACTCAACCGACTTTGATAATTATTTTCTTTTAAATGAAAGCTATTTATTTGTAGTTGTGCCCATTTTAATTATTTTTTAATTATTTCCCTTTTTATATTTTATTTTTAATTTTAAAAGCTTTTTCATGACATTTCTTCAAAATGGTGGCAACACAGTTTAGCTTTTCCCTCGATAATAAAAATTTATTTTCTAAAATGTTTGCTTATAATTATGCACTAGTTGAGGTTAAAAAAATATATTTACTGAGGAATAATATTAATAATGTAAATAAAATAACAGAAAATAATTTATGATAAAAATTAATGTCTAAATCAAAATAAGAGAAATTTCAAATGAGGAAAATGATGTCATTCAGCAACCAGATAAATGGGAATTATAATATTATTACGGTTGCCTTTTTCATATTACTAATAACAGTAACTTTTAAAAAACATTTGAAGAGAAAATGACGTCACTATTTAAAACATCGCATTATTACTCATAACGATATTAGGTACTACTCTGTTATCCCGTCGACCAATTTCGCCAAATTATACAAATCGCCAAACTAATAGCCGAATTATACATATTGACATAATTTTTATTTTAAATAACGAAAAAACAAATAATTAGTAGAATATTAATAAAAATATTAATAAAAAGTCGAAATAAAAATCACTTAATGACATTTTAAACACATGAATCGTATTTAATGTCATTGAATGTGACATTCACGATCATCCATTATTGACATTTAATCTTATAGTTTGGCGATAATTTTTTGGTCGACGGGATAACCTAGTAGTACCCGATATTACATTTCAATACTTCTTTTCATTATGGACACTGAGATTGAGATTTTACTTTCAGATGCCTTTAGTTAATGAAAATAATGTCACAATAAAAATGGAATGAGTTTTTTTTGTTTTTTGTTTTTGTTTTTTTTTTTTTAAATAAAACTATTGCATTTCCTTTTTCTCAGAGTCTATAAAAAAGCGTTTAAACTAAAGAAAAAAATCCGTTTTTGATAAATCTAGTCAATGAAGAATTTATATTGATAAACACGAGAAAAATGAAGTTAGTTAATTGCAATCTAAACGGGGTCGCCCTTCTAAAAAAACCTCTATCAATTTTTTTTCCTAATTGGAGGCGAAACTGATTTCTGCAATGGCAGAATCTACATTCAACTTGTATTTATACAAGATCTATCGGTAAGAATTTTATTGATGTGGAAGAGCATATTAAGGTTGCTCTCAAATCAAAAGGGACTAATTTATGACGCAAGTTTTATTTCCTTCTTCTTCTTCTTCTTCTTCTTTTTTTTTTTTTTCGAAACGCATGAAATTATTATTCAGAAACTGTGTTCAAAAGACATTTTCCATTTTTTGGAAAACGCAAACATTCTCTCTAAAATAATCTCAAAGTGGGTGTTTTGAAGCGGAAAAAAGCGGTTGTCGTGTGGCCCAAAATCGTCTATAACTCAATAAAGTATTTATTTATAAAAAAAAAAAAATGGCAAACGTCTTTGAATTCCAAATCGCTTCCATAATCAATCCTACAAGCTTCGTACTTTTACGTAAAAAAAAAAAAAAAAAAAAAAAAGTTAAAAAATGTGTCATAAAGTTTGATGCTTGTCTGGCAATGAACTTGAAAATTGTCTTAAATTGTCAAGTTAAGTATCAGTATTTGTCAATTCACTGAAAAGCAAAAATAAATAGTTCCAACCATTTGCCAATTAGTTTCAGAATTTTGCCAAGCTAACACAATGAGAAAATCTAAAAAAATTCTCATTTGTAAAAAGTTTAATAATACTCCAAATTAAATTTGTAACTTTTTTCGAATATATAAGAAATAGAAAGTGCATTCTAGTTTTTATTAAAAGTTTTAATTGAATTTGTCAAGTGAAACAGCATTCACGTATGTTTGAGTGGGATTCGCTACCCATAGCAAGGTCTTGTACATATATTTAAATATCTGGACTCAATTTTTTCTTAAATATGATTTATAAAATATTCTATCCTATTCTTAAATGTATATATAACAATTACAATCAAGGGGGGAATCGCAGAATACAAAAATAATATTTATTTATTTATTGATGGTTATGAAATTAAGTATAAAATATTTCTTTATGTGGGAATTTGTCTAAGATCATTCCCACGACTTTTACAATGGAATGATTGAAAGGAACACTTAATCCCACTCTCATTTACAAAGCAATCTGCATTTTAAAAATTTGTTTGCTATCTGAAAGGATGTGTTGTCTATTGTACTTGTCTCCTGTGATTTGCTAATCCCTTTTACCCGATCGCTCCATTCATCGGGGAGGATTTTAAGTTCGTTATCTATAATTTTTAATAATACTTAGAATGTCCGTGGGGAATGCAAGAGTAATATATATATATATAGCCCATACGCAAGCAAATATTTTCACTTTGAGTTCCTGGTTTTTCGAAGAGCAGCAGTCTAGTTTGAATCTGCGTGCTTACAGTTTTCTTTTATATTTGTCATTCACTAGACGCTGGAATACGTTTTCGTATATTCGAGATTTTGAATATTGTCACCAGAACTGTGCGTCTGAGTAGTTATACACTTTACTGAAACTACTTTTATAAAGATTTTTGATTTGTATTCGAACTTAACATGGAATTACTTAATGTCTACAACTTTGACGAGAGTGGGACAAGGTCATCTATTTGCACGGACATTACTCAAGATGTGTTTGACTTTGTCACAGATTTACTAGGTTTAGAAAATGAACTGGACCAGTGGAAGTTGTTTAAAGAAACTAAATATCAACACTTATGGTACAGCAATATCATCGTATACGCTGATGTGTATTTGAAGCCCTATTTACCTTATCATGTTGGTCTACCAAGCACCGCAATGGAATATAGACGTCTTGGGGTTCCGCTATCGACCCTCTTCATAAAATTATTGAGTGTCTTATATTTCAAGTACCGTGGTCAATTGTGCTGTTCTTTTCATTGCATTTTTGATAAATCAACATATTTTTCAAGTGATGATTTTAAAACAGTCGGAGTAATTGGCGGTCTTGATGGGAAAACAGAATTTATGCAAATGCTAGTAAATTACGGTTATCTCTATACTCTACCTGATGCATCTCCTCTCATAAGGCAAGAAACAGATGAGATCATGCTAAATTTCATGTGAGTATGTCTTAATTTTCTTTGTATTCAATTATTTTTGCAAATTTCTACTAGAAAGTTCATATTTATGTCAGTTTACCATAATTTTGATTGTTAAATTATAGCATTCATTCTTTCATTTATACTTGGATGGTTAAACTTGTAGTTGTTGGTAATATTAAAAATGTAAACATTTTTGGCAAACATTTTTTTAAATGTAATTATTTATCATTTTTGTAAAGTTCTGTATTTATTTTTTGAAAAGACAAATCTTCTGTTAATTTGTAAAAGTAAGTTAGAAATATTGTATTAGAAGAATTTAAGTTAAGTTAGAAATAGTCTAATACATTAAATGACATAAAAAACAAATTATATTTGATATAAATGTTCTATTTTTGAAAGTAACAAAGAATGCTCTAAAATCTTAAAATATTAAAATAACAGTGCATTATTTTGCATACTAAAAAAACATACAGGATTTGTAAAATAATCTCTGAAAAACTAAGGCTATTGTTCAAAGATTTTCCCTTTTTTTATGAAAATATATTTTTAATTACGATTTTGTTGCATTTTACTGAATCGGTTAACATAATTTTTAAAAAGACTGTTTTTCTGCTATTTTTCAAAAAACATTTTTTTTAATGTTTATATCTTCAAATATATTATTATGCTACTTATTTAATAATGCAAACTATCTTCTTAATGTTTTGGTCTATATAAGGTAGAGATTTTGTCTGTCTGTTTATATAGACAGTTCTCTCTAATATAATGTCTTATATATCTACAATATTAATTCTATTATTTATAATTATATATGTGAATTTTCGGTCGTTTTTTATTTCCCGGCTCCTAAAATTTAAATCTAGTGATAATAATTTATTGCACTTGTAATAATGTAGGGTGACTTTTCACAGAGGCAAAATTTCTTTTATTAGAAATACACTGTAAAAGGCTATTCCTCCCTTCTTTTGGAATGTGGCTCTAGAGATTTTCATCTTAATCAGTAATTTTTATGCCGACTATTTTTTTTTTAAATTAAGGCTGTACTTAAATCAGAAATGGCAAATTTATGACATAAGTTTTAATTTATTTTTGTTCGGAAAGCATGAAACTACCAGGTATTGTTATCGAATAGCACTCATTTTGCATTTCTTTTCTTTTAGCAAGCGCAATTGATTTTTTATAAAATAGTGTCAAAGTAGGGGTTTTGAACCGCCTTTCCAAACAAAATTTAAAATAACCGCTTAAACAGAGTAAAAATTGTTTGTTACGTGATCAAAAATGCTTATGACTAGATAATTTATTGGTAAACAAATGGAAAATACAATAAGATTCAAAATTGATTCCATTATCAGGATTTCCAATTTTATATCATTCCGTTTAAAAAAATAATTTTTAAATGTGTCAATACGTGCTAATTTTTAATTAATGTTCTAAACATGCTGTAGACAATATTCATAATTCTGGAATGATTTTACTTGGCAACAATCTCTGCAATGTAAATTTCTTTTGCTTTTTCATATTGTCTTTTCTCATTTTCTTAATTTATGCTTAATTAATGTATCTTCTTAAACGCTATTGATATCATTTTCCTACGCTATCAGTTTCCACGAAAAAGAATATCCCTAACAATTTTCAATCCATTTTCTTACTCTTTCTCCCCCCCCCCCCCCTCCCAAAAAAATAGACTACAGTCGAGTCTCTATATAACGAAATCCACCGTTCCAGTAAAAAAATCGTTATATAGAGAAAGTCGATGTATAGAGAATGATGTTAAAAATCATATTTAATGTGTGAAATTTAAACAAATATTATTTTTGATCTTTTAAATAAAGAATTTGAAGTGTTTAAAAGTAAATATTAACCTAACATTTTATTTCTTAATTTCTAAGCTGTTTCAAAAAAGAGAACAGACATTTATTTGAAAGCTTAATGAAAATCAAATAAGGAAGACTTGCATTAATTTCAAACGAAGAAATCTGTATTTTTTTTTTTTTTTTTTTTTTTTTTTTTTTTTTTTAATTTTGAAATTGTTACGCTTTAAAAAAATACTCAAATTTTACCAAGGAATGAAAAATTGCAGTTAACATTTTCCTCGATTTGAAGGCTTCTCATTGATTCCTCTCTTACATGTGTATCAATCCAATTGACATTGTTTTGAGAAAGATGTGGAAAGGTGTGTGGGAGGTGGGATGAATTCGTTGGATTTAAAAAACAAGGAAAGAAGTAATAATAATAATAAAACCTCAGCACTGACGATAAATTAAAAATAAGTGATGGAAAATTGATTCCATATGATTTCGAAGCTTTTTTAAAACTGAATAAATTAAGACCAATTTATGAAAAAATTCGTTATATGGAGATACATATTTCGCTATATAGAGACTGTTTTTAATGTGATCATGCGAAAAGGGGACTGGTCCTACTAAATATTCGTTATATAGAGAAATTCGATGTATGGAGTTTCGTTGAAGAGAGACTCGACTGTATTACTAATAATTTTCAATATATTTTTTTCTTTCCCCTAACCACCTCCACCCCATTAAGTCTGGCTTTATACTGACATTTCAACTAGTAGACCGGTTTACTTGATAAATTTATGATAATACAGTCGAGTCTCCCTATAACGAAACTCCATACATCGAAATTCTTTATATAACGAATTTTTTGTAGGAAGGGTCCCCTTTTCGAATGATTACATTAAAAACAGTCTTCATATAGCAAAATATCTATCTCCATATAACGAATTTTTTCATAAATTAGTCTTAATTTATTCAGTTTTAAAAAAGATTCGAAATCATATGGAATAAATTTTTCATCACTTACTTTTGATTTATCGTTCAGTGTTTTTTTATATTACTTATATCCTTGTTCTTTAAATCTAACGAATTCATCCCACCTCCCACACACCTTTCCACATCCTTCTCAAAACAGAGTCAATTGGATTGATACACATGTAAGAGAGGAATCAATGAGAGGCACATAAGAGAGGCCTTCAAATGGAGGAAAATGTTAACTACAATTTTTCATTCCTTGCTAAAATTTAAGCTTTTTTAAGAGCGTAACAATTTTAAAATCAAAACAACAAAAAATTACATATTTCTTCGTGTGAAATTAATGCAAGTCTTCCTTATTTGATTTTCACTAAGCTTTCAAATAAATGTCTGTTCTCTTTTTTGAAACAGCTTAAATAATTAAGAAATAAAGTGTTAGGTTAATATTTACTTTTAAACATTTCAAATTCTTAATTCAAAAGATCAAAAATAATATTTGTTCAAATTTCACACATTAAATACGATTTTTAACATCATTATCTCTATACATCGAATTTCTCTATATAACATTTTTTACTGGAACGGTGGATTTCGTTATATAGAGACTCGACTGTATATAAAATTAACCGAATATTGTTAATATTTATCAATTAAGGTCTGTAAATGTAATAAATTTCAGCTCAGATGAAATTACAACCAATGCATCCCTGGTTAGAATCCTAGCCCAGTCTTTTTTCACCCATTTGGAAAATTTACTTTTATTAAAATTTCAGCTCATTTAGCTTGAGATTTTAATTTCGCATATATTTTTTCTAAATATTCATTGCTAATGAATAATACGAAATCGTTAATTAATACGAAATCCAGACTTTCTTTTATAGATATAGATACTATATGCGCTACGGTCAATTTGATTAATTAGTTATTATTAATAATAATTAAATGATATCGAAATAGACCGGTTTATATGATAAATTTATGATAATTAATCAAATTAACGGGTTATTGTTAATAATTACCAATTAAGGTTTGTAAATGTAATAAATTTCAGATCTGAATCTGAATCTTTTGATTGATCTGAAGATTTTCTTATTAAATAAACAGTAACATTTTTTTTTTAAATAACATGTAAATTTTCTTGCAAATCGTAAAGGAAAATGATTAATCATTCAATTTTATTCAAAACTGCAATAAAATATATAATAAAAGTTCAACTTTCAGAAGGTAAATCGAGTTTTAAAACGTAGCTAATTATTATATTCTCTTTTGTGTGTGTGTAATATGAAATTTTTTGTTTTAAGTAAAAATTTTGATAAAAAGATTTTCGCAATAAAACATATCCCTAAAAAATGGCATTAAAAAAATTGTATAAATTTTCTTGTAAATCTTGAAGAAAAATGCATTATTATTCATTTTTGTACAAAACTGAGAGAAAGTATACAATAAAAATGGTTCTTTCAGAAGACATATCCAATTTAAATACATAATTATTTGATATTTTTTAGTTTAAATTTAATTTATTTTCATTTCGACTAAAATTTCGAAAATAAAATTTTCGTAATAAAAAGTACTTTTTTAAAAATAAATAATTCTCTTGTAGAAAACTGGAAAAAAAAGCAATAATATATATATATATTTTTCAGAAGTCATACCGTGTTTTTAACATAGTTAATTATTATATTCTTTTTAGTTTTTATTTGTGTAATATGAAATTTTTTGTTCTCAGAAAAAATTTTGAAAAAAAAATTCCGCAATAAAAAATATTTTCTGAAAATGTCATTTTTTATCCTCAAAAATTTATATAAATTTTCTTGTAAATCCTAAAAAAAAAAAAAAAAAAAAAATTAATAATTAAATTTTTTAGTGGAGAATTAAAAAAAAGTATACAATAAAAATTGTTCTTTCACGACATATCGCATTTTAAACATAGCTAATTATTTTATAATTTTTTGAGAAAATTTTTGGAAAAAAAAAAGATTTTTATAATGAAAAATATTCCAACAAAAATCCATATGAATTTTCTTGTAAATTTAAAGAAAAGTGAATTGTACCATTCGTTTCTGTAAAAAAAAAAAAAAAAAAAAAAAAAAAAAAAAAAAATTAAACTTATCGAATTTTAAAACACAGCTAATTATTTTATTCTTTTTAGTTTTAATTTGAATAATACAAAAGTTTTTGCTTTAAATAAAAAATTTGAAAAAAAAAAAAAAAAGAAAAGAAAAGATTTCTGTAATGAGATATATTTAAAAATGACATTTTTTCAATAAAAAATTACATTAATTTTCTTGTAAATCATAAAGGAAAATGAATTAATATTCATTTCTGTGGAAATTAACAAAAAAAAAAAGTATGTAATAAAAGTTATTCTTTTACAGGACCTATCGAGTTTTAAACACAGCTAATTATTTTATTCCTTTTAGTTTTAATTTGAATAATTTTTGCTTTGAGTAAAAAATTTTGAAAAAAAAAATCGCAATGAGAATTATTTTTTGAAATGAGATTTTTTCTTTAAAAATGAATGTTTAAAGTAAATTTCCTTGAAAATTAATTTATTTGATTTTCCTTGAAAAAAATCCTTCTTCTTAATTAGTTGCCGAGATATTTGTAAGCCTATTTTCCATACTGTTTGATTTTGCATGACCTTGTACTTTATTCAAATTTCAATTCAATATATTTTAATTAAAAATAAAATGCTTAATCCGAAGCAGTAAACTTTTAGTTGATATGATCATTACTTTTGGAGTTATAAGGATGTTTCATTTATGAAATTCGGTACTACTTGACTAGGTTGAAATTTTATATAATTTGTCGAAGTTGGTTCATCAGAAATTTATTAATAGAGCATTATCACGTGTTAAAAATATTTTAATATACGTTTACATTTTATTTTGAAATTGCGATGTATTTTATAAATATGTTACGCATGTTTTATATTATGCATATCTATGATGGGTACGTATTACAGTAGCCCTCCCCCCCCCCTCCAATGACTAGTTTTATTTTGCATTGTCTGTAGTTGGTCCAATACATTCAAGGATTTAAATTTAAATACTTATTTACGTAAATTTCTGTTTTTCTTTTATTTCTTTCCGCCCCATCAGTGACTTAGGGGTTGTGCTTTTGAAGCTGGTTAACAGGAGGTGCTGCGTTCGTACGTAACTGCGCACGTCGGCCTGAACATTCGGAGTTTTCCGAGGTTTTCTACAAACTTTTGGTAACTTTGCGTACCAAAAACTGCGTAAATACAGGTTAGATTCCCTAAGAAAGAGACGGAGGTCACTCCCCCAGGGTCTATATCCCTCGTGCAGATAATCGGCCATCATAAATAACACCAACAGTTTTTCTTTCTATCTTTTATTTTATTTATTTATTTTTTTGCCCTAATATATATTCGGAGAATTATACTGAAGATTTTTTGTTTGGAAGGAAATCTTTTAAAAAAGGATTTTTGTAATAATGAATATTCCTAGGAAATAACATGAAAAATGTATGCAAGTTATTGAGTATATTATCTTATAAATCATGAAGATAAATTATTGTTTTTTTTTTTTTGGGGGGGGGGGTGAAAAAAAATGCAGAAAAAGTTAAAGTAGTTCTAGTCACGTCCATAAAAACATTCTTATGCTTTTTCTCTATTTAGTGAAGTTTTCGAATAGATAATGTAATAACATTAAAATATGTATCCTTTTGTAAGGATTTACAACATTTGTTTTCGTCAACATTATTCATTTCAATTAATAAAAATTCAGCTATATTTTATTCAGAGTTAGAAATTAGCAGACGTTAGTTGCCATATGCAATTAAATTATTGAATTTGGCAACCACAAAATTATACCTAGTTGTCAAATTTAACTTCTAGTTTTTTTTTTCACTTTAATTTAACAACAAACGCTTTTATTTCAATTTTAGCGTAAGTATGCCCCCCCCCCCCTCTCGCTGCATATATTTGAAGAATCCTATTTTCCATAAAATATTGGACATATGTTTAAGACAACCCTTGCATTTGTCAATCAACTTTAATCAGACTTTTCTTTAACACATGACTAATAAAATTGACCTAGGGCCACGGAGAGTCACAGTCTTTCTGCCCCCGTCAGTGGCTGAGAGATTGTACTTTAGAAGCTAATAAAAAGGAGGTGCTGAGTTCGAACCCAATTGCGCCCGTCGGTCTAATCGTTTGGATTTTTTGTAGTTTTCTGTGAAACTTTGTTAACATTGCGTAAATACAGGTTAGGTTCCCTTAACACGTTCGTTGTCGCAGACACGCTAGCGCATGTTAAGGCGCCGACATTAAGGGGCCACTCACGCGCCAGCGCGTGATGTGGGTTGATGTCCAATAGCCATTCACACGCTGGTGCGGGAAAATCTTTCACTGATTCTTTGTTATAAAAAGTAAAACGGTTTCTGGGAAAAACCCTCTTCTACAGTGCGGCATTAACTATCATCACATCTTCACGTAAGCGGCAGCGAATGTGTTAAAAAGAGACGGAGGGCATTTCCCCCCATGGCCTATATGTCCCTCATGCAGATAATCAGCCATTATAAATAACACCAAAAGTTTTTCTTTCTATCTTTTATTTTCTATTTTTTTTTTCTACCCTGATTTATATTCTGTGAGTTATCATGGAGATTTTTTGTTTGAGGGAAAACCTTTGAAAATAGGATTTTTGTAATACAGAATATTTCTAGAAAATAACATGAAAAAATCGTAAAAGTGTTTGATTTTATTTTCTTGTAAATCATAAAAATCAATTATTGTTTTTTTTTTTTTTTTTTTTTTTTTTTTTGAAAGAAAAAAAATTGCAGAAAAAGTTAAAGTCGTTCTGGTCAAGTCCATAAAAACATTTTTATGTTTTCTCTCTATTTAGTGATATTTAGTAAAAATTTACTGTTACATCAAAAAGTAACACAAAAAATCCCATTCATCTAACACTAAATTTGGCTTAGTTATGAAATTTAGAATTGCATGATCTTTTCCAGTTTTTTTATATCTGAATACAGATAAGTTCGTACGCAAACTGCTTAAAGTATTAGAAAGATTTATTTCGCGTGTATATTTCAGCATTGCAGCCGAATGGAATTACATCGAGCAGGTTTTAAGATATCTTTGTTTTTTATGAATTAAGTTTTAGAATAGATAATGTAATAGCATTAAAATGTGTACCTTTTTTAAGGAATTACAATTTTTTTTTTCGTTTTAAATAATAAAAATGCTGTTACATTCTATTCAAAGTTAAACATTAGCAGTCGTTAGTCGCCGTATGAAACTAAATTATTGAATTTGGCAACCACAAAATTATACCCAGTCGTCAAATTTGACGCCTAGCTTTTTTTTTTTAGCTCACATGCTGTCATAGCCTGAGAGCTTATGTGCCCGTCCGTTCTGTATGTTCGTGCGTAACGCGATAACTCATGATAAAAATATCCGATCCACTTGAAATTTTGTATGTAGGTATATCCTGACAAGGCGCTTCCCTGATTAGTTTTTGGAGTTCATTCGATAAGTATAAGAGGGGGAACGGGGGGCTCATGCCCCCCGTTTGTTGATATAAATGGAATTTTCATGCAGAATTAAGTTTTCGTTAAAAATTTTGATTAGGATCATTCTGATGAGGCGATTCCGTGACTGTTATTAGGTGTTCATTGAATAAGTATAAATAGGGGGAACAGGGGTTCTAATGCCCCCCCCCCCCTTAATTTATATAAATGGGTTTTTCAAGCAGAATTTTCAGATTTCGTTCAAATCTCTGAATAGTTTTGGAAGTTTAATGGTTAAGTATAAAAGAGAGGGATAACTCCTTTTAAATTATATAAATGGTAAATGGGTTTTTATTAAGAATTATCTCATTTGCTCTGAATTTTGGATATAGATTTTTTATATGATAAAGCATGTCTTTGATAGTATAGGAGGTTCAATGATTAAGTATAAAAAAAGAGGAAAGGGGAGAGCTGTTTCCCCTTCTTAATTTTTTTTTTCGAACGGAATTAACCCTTGAAAATATAAGGCTTTAATGTACAATTAGTATTTGTAGCCTGTGAGCTCATTGCCATCAGTTTAACTGGGCAGTATTCTTTATTTCACTTTAATTTAACAAAAAACGCTTTTATTCTGATTTTAGCGTAAATGTCCCCCCTTCCCCTCTCTGCACACACTAGAAGAATCCTATTTTCTGTAAAATATTGCACATATGTTTAAGACAACCTTTGCGTTTGTGAATCACTTTTAATCAGACCTTATTTTAATCGATGACTGATAAAATTGACGTAGGACCGTGAAGAGTCACATGTTCCTAAAATTCGCACACCTTGTCCACAAAAAGAATTAGTGGAATATTTTTCTAGAATCCATATACTGTAGTTTAATCAGGTTTAAGTTTTATAGAAATCCAGTGTTTATTTTGATTTAGTAATAAAGACAGAGATATAGTGTTTAATTTGTACATCCCCTCCCCCTGCCTTAACATATAAGAATAGAAACAATATTATTGTTAACATAGTTGCAAAAAGAAATAGAAAAAATATGATACAACGTAAAATTGCAACTGTCAAATGCTATTTGGCATCTAGAAAAAAAATTGTAGGTGTAAAATTCCCAATTTACTGCGTCGGATTAAGCGTCTTATATCTAATTAAAATACATCTTTGAGTTTAAATTTGAATGGCATACAGGGTCATGAAAAACCAAAGAGTATAGAAAATAGGATTACAAATATCTCGGTAACTAGTTATCCGATCGACTTCGTTCTTTATGCAAAACTTTTGTTTCTTTATTGTTTTTTTATATCCCTTCCTTAAGATAAAAAATTTCGAAAATTTTTATATACATCAGAGTGAATATTTCGAGAGTCCGAAAAAATAGCTCCAGATAATCCAGGTTACTGATATTAAATAAGCGTCTTCCTATTATTGCATACTAAGTACGCACCAATTTGCAAATCTCTATCTGAATTAGTTCGGGAAACAGAGCGTTTACACGCAGGCACACAGACAGACGGAGGACAATTCCCCCCCCCCCCCCTAAAAATATGTTTTTCGGAATCTCCAGTGTCTGAAACGTGTAAATCCGTCAATTGTTTTTCAATTTTAAAAACTTTTGCAATACTTAAATTATGCTACGTATGATGATAAGTAATGATTTCCTTTATGAGAAAACCTTGACTTCCTTTATAAGAAAAAGGGAGTAAATTCTGCAATTTCTTGTTAGTTTAATAAAGTCTGTAAATTTTATATTTTTACGAATATTGGTGCAATTTTTTTGTATTTACGAAGGAAAATGATTTTCCAAAAATATATGAAAGGTAACCATTTTGGATATGGGAACAGTCTTCAATATAAAATTGCTTATTTAAAGATAAGACCCCCAATCCCCCCCTCAAAAAAAAAAAAAAAAAAAAAAAAAAAAAAAAAAAAAAAAAAAAAAAAAAGCCATGATTTTCCCTCTCAAAGGAGGGCTGGATCTGCCCTTGAGTAGCCAGCCGGCTAACAACGCTGCTCTGTTCGGTTATAGTTAGTCCTGTTACTTAACTTTAATTTTTAACACGCACTATTTTTTTAAATGTAGATTTTAATATATTACGATTTGTTTTGATACATTATCCAAATGTTATTTTTTAACATTTAATACACGATTTATCACTTGCTAACTAAGCGTAGAAACCAGCATGGTTAAAAAATGTCCAAGCACGGGCCCATTTTCTACCATGTTAGTTTCTGCGCTTTGTTGACAAGTGATAAATCACGCATTAAAGATTCAGTATATTCATATGTGATTTCATTGCTGAAAATTAATTGAAAAATTAATTAAAATTGAATAAATATTTCTTTTCTTTTTCAGAGGGGCTGTTAGCAATTCTGATGATATACATTTGCTACAATTTGAAGACATATTTGAAGAGGCCATGGATCTGCTTGAAAATACCTTCTTTCGCGGTAAATCATCAGAAGCAATTTACAAAAGGGTATTTTTTGTAGGGTGCGCACTCCGTGCCGTTCAATATAGCCTGCTTGATAAACACGACTATGCCGTGAAGCTCATCCAATGCCTCAGATTGTACTTTAGTGTCACCAGCGACCTTTACATCAGCACTTACGAGGTGAGAAGTGTGTTATATTCATGTTTTATGCTTTTGGATAAATTAGACTTATTTGAACTATACGCTCAAGAATTCGACAAACTGATGCCGGAATGTCCTGCTAGGCTCGAACCTCACACGCTGAGTCATCTCGTACGACGCCAAGTCAGGAAGAACCTAAAAATTTCCGAGCTAACTCTACCTTCAGCAGTAGACAAGTTAGTTTTGCCAAAAATTTTAAAGAGTTATATAGTAGGCGAAGAATTGCCCAGAAAGTGTAGATATACTTCTTTCCAGAATGCTGTAACGAAATCAGAATTGGCAGCAATGCTTTTTGAAAGACCTAAGTTCTAAAGGTACTGTTCTTTCTTAAGGTCTCTGAAATGCAATATGATGTTATGTTATCCTCCTCAAAAAAATATTATTCTGTTTGAACTTTACCCTGTAGATAAAACTTAATGTGTTGTAAGAGGTTGCTTCACTGATGCGTAAACACCCACTTGCTAATGTTAAACTTATGGGGGAAAATTTAAAAATATTTCTTTTGCATTTGGATATCTGTATTTTTTTTTATTCATATAGCTGAGATTGATCTGTACCACGTCCGTTCTATACTTTTTCAATAATGTTTATAGCGTTTTTTTTTTTTTTTTTTTTTTTTTTTTTTTTTTTTTTTTTAATGAGGATACTTTACATTTCGGACCCGGTTCCGAAAGAAAAAGTATCTTGATAGAAAAACCTGTAGACAAAATCGTAAAAGTAAATATAAACGGATTTAATACAAATAGAATTTAACTATCCCCCCTCCCCCCCCCAAAAAAAAAAAATGCAAACGACATACTAAAAAAAAATCTCCCATATGGTTAACTTTAACGAGTGGATGTTTTCGCGTGAGTAAGTTAGTCACATCAGTATGGATTATTGTGTTTTGTACTGTCACGTGTTATGTATATTGTGATATTTTGTTTGTTAATAAACCTTGATGTATACAAATTTTTATGTTGTTTTTTTCTGTATCCGTTTAATTAAAATCGTTTTTTTTTTTACCAGTCACTTTATTTTTTTTATTTAAGTTATTTATTTTGAAAGCAGATAACTATTGTAGAAGAAAGTAAAATCATGTCTTCGTTTATTCGCCGTGACAAGGCAATAAAAAATCATTCTCAAAATTCGCCCATTCGAAAAAATCATTCAAAAAACTCCCCAATGATTATCAGTGGTGTCGTAAGAATTTTTTATAATCTTCAAAGGGGCCGTCTACTAAAGATGTCAAGCTGGGAGGGGGGGAGGGGTTCATGAAATTGTGACAGTTGTGAGAAGACAAGGAGATAAGAAGAAATGTGACACCACAGATTTTGGTTAAAATAAAAACATTAAAAATCAGCAGATTAAATTTTGTTATTAATGTGTTTTGTGTTGATAAAGTAAAGATAAGATTTAAAGCAAATATATTAAATTCCACTTCAAATTTTAAAATACTGCTGTTTTGATTTGATTTGTCATGTTAATATTTATTTATTATTGCATATTAATTATGTTTTTTGTCGTAAACCTTAATTTTACTACATACAAAATAAGTGCACGAATCATTTAAATTGTTATGCTCTCAAATGTGATTAACCCTTTCCGGCGCACTACTCTTTAAAGTTGGAATTTAAAGAAAAAAAATATTAGGCAATCTATTTAGGCCTAGAGGAGTACAAAGGTATTGTTTTGTAAAGATTGCACTAACCATTTTAATTATACAGCTGT
Organism: Maratus speculifer; assembly: GCA_964019185.1. Taxonomy (NCBI): domain Eukaryota; kingdom Metazoa; phylum Arthropoda; class Arachnida; order Araneae; family Salticidae; genus Maratus; species Maratus speculifer. The sequence goes on along the minus strand of OZ025302.1, from coordinate 140,546,766 downwards.
TGCCGAAGTGGTAACCTCCCATAAGTAAAGCATTGATAAGCGCAGTGAGAAGAGCATTGCTGTGAAGCGCGTATTACAGTAAAACACTTTACCTATTATTTAAAAACAGTAGAGTTTGATCTCTGTGGTTTTGCCATCTAGAACTCATAAGAAAGATTTAAAGTAGCCATTAGAGTAGTTTTTGAAATATTCATGGAGATTTTGTGTCTCTAAACAGAAGGAACTTTAGGTGTTGCCGACCCGGCAACACTGCGCGTTAAAGGGTTAAAACACATAGTTAAAGTTTTAGAAGAAAATTTTAAATATGGTCTATAACGTACTGCTTTGTTTATGAACTACAAGTATACGTTTATGTAAATGGGACAAAAAAGGGAGGAGAAGGGTCAAAAATATTAAAAAAGAAACTGTGACATCATTTATGGACAACCTCAAATATGCTCTATATAGGGTTGCATAATAAAACTCGGACCTGTCTCTATATAAAGAACGCCAGAATTTAAAATATAGTATGTGGTTTATTTAATGTAACAGTCACTACATGGTTTAAATTTCTTGTATAAATCTTTTTAATATTGTCGATAACTTTCATGGATATTTTGATAAGATGAACTCTACTAATGATATTGCTAAAATTGTTCTCAATGAATGAAAAAAAATAGAAGTTGAAGAAAAAAATTAGCACATAAACATGATTCTAATAAAATCAACTCTTACAGAAAAAGGTTGTTGTTGTATGTTGTATGTATGTCGGCCAATTATCTACACTATGGGATATAGGCCCAAAGGGGTGGGATGCCCTCCGTGCGGGTCTTTCTAAGGGAACCTAAGCCGTATTTACGCAAGGTTCGAAGAAAACCACGGAAAACTCCGAACGGTTAGGCCGACGGTCGCGATTGGGTTATATATAATGAACGATATATATAAAGCCAAAATTAATAAGCTAAATATTCGAAATTATGCAAAGAAAATCTGTAAAACATTTAGAATTATCCATTCAATAAAAAAATATTATCTCTACAAAAATAAACCTGCGTTCAAAATCTTATCTTTACTTTACGAAATGCATCCGAAATAACTAAAGATATTTGAAAGGGTCGTTTGAATAATCCTGGTGTAATGGTATTACACTGCCAGCTAAGATACAAGAGGCCCCGGGTTCGAACCCCATCGAAGGTATGTAACATTTCTTCACTGTTGTTTAAATTAATATTATGTAATGTGTCCCTGATATTAACCCTTTAATTCCCATGCTAGAACACGTTCTAGAAATTATGTAGTTCATTTCACACCAGAAAAATTCAATGGCTAATTTCTTTTTATTTAAATACGCAATCTTCTGTTATTGATTAAAGCAAATATTGTTGTTTTAATTTTCTGGTGGGAACTGAAATATACGAATTAAAATATCTCGGGCGGTTTGGGATCCAGAGGGTTAACGTGTCTTTGAGAAGTAAAGAATAAAAATCACAAAGATGTTAGTTAGTCCTTGAAAAATTCTTTTAACTTTTCAAACGAAACTTTTTACATAAGGAAAAAATTAAAAAAGAAAACGGAAATATTTTGTGAAAAAACGGAACTATTTCTGGAATTTACGGAAATTTTCTTCCGTTAAAAAACGGAAGTAGTACTGGCGTCTCCAGTACTATTTCCATTTTTTAACGGAAATTTTTTTTACAGTGTACTGCGTGGGATTAAGCGTCTTATATCCAATTAAAATATATCTTTGAATTGAAATTTGATAGAAATACAGGGTCATGAAAAATCGAAGACTGTAGAAAACAGGATTACAGATATCTCGGCAACTAATAATTCGATCAACTTCATTCTTTATGCAAAATTTGTGTTATTTTATTGCCTTTTACGATCACTCCTTAAAATAAAAAAAAATCGAAAATTTTTATATACCTTTCATCAGAACGAATTTTTCGAGAGTCCGAAAAAAATAGTTCCGGATAATCGAGGTTACTGATATTAAACAGGCTTCGTCCCATTCTTACATACTAAATACATACAAAATTTCAAGTCTCTATCTCAATTTGTTCGGGAGATAGAGCGTTTACAGACAGACAGACGGGCGGACGGCAATTTTTTTTCCCTAAAAATGTTTTTCTAAATCTCCAGTGTCTAAAACGTGTAAATCCGTCAAAAAACTTTTTCGATTTTCAAAACGGTTGCAAGACTTACCCTATACTACGTATGATGGGTAAGTAATAGAAGAGTGTTGCAGGGAAATAAGCTATTAGTCATAATTGCTAACAATTCTATATTTTCAATACCAGTAAATTCTTACAAAAATGTTTCCTTTACTTATTTTCAGAAATTGTGCGTTTATATAAAACAAGTATTCCTGCTCAAAAATATTGGCCTAAAAAAAAAAAAAAAAATGGTTGGTAACTATGTATGTACTTTATACTATTTTTACAGCCTCCTTAAGAGCCTTCTTATCTGATTAATGTCTTGTATTTGGGGGACAAGAGACTTTCAAACCCATTTTTTAGGTGCGTTTGTAATTATGTAAATACGTATCACCTATTGTTGTCGCCCAGTCCGTCCGTCTGTCTGTTCGTCCGCATATAACAACTCAAAAACTACCGAACCGAATCGTTTGAAATTTAAAATACATAGTTATTACATAATTTTGTCGAGTCATTTCAAATTTTATGAAAATCGGATGGATAGATCAATTACAGGGACAATCAAAAAGATTCCGTTACATTACGGTCAATGGGGAAAAAAGTTTCAAATGCATTTTAATCGTTTGAAATTTAAAACGTATAATTTTTACATAATTTTGTCGAGTCATTTCAAATTTTATGAAAATCGGATGGATAGATCAATTACAGGGACAATCAAAAGGATTCCGTTACATTACGGTCAAGGGGAAAAAAAGTTTCAAATGCATTTCAATGGTGTTACACTCATTTGAACATAATAGTATTGACATAAATCTATGAAATATGTAGTAAAAATACATTTTGCAGAATCTGTGATGCAAAGAATATTTATTATTAAATTACAGGGCCACACAAATGTATTCCACTAAATAATGTTATACGGGGAAACATTGTTTGGGGCGTGTTTTAATTATATTAACCTACTTCACATTTTATGAATAAGATATACGTTAATGAAGTATAATAAAAATTACTCCCTGCATATTTACAGGAACACAAAGATTTCGACCACTATAGTGTATCCAAAGTACGCTCTACTATATCAGCAAGATCTGAATATTTTAAAACTTATAGTACGAACGCACCTCATTTGCTACGCTTCACGTACAATTTCCAACTTGTTTATTATTATTAACACTTTCCACCAAAGTTGAAAAGTGTTTATGAATTCGGCCGTTGTTCGCGCTCTAACTCCCGTAAATATTATCGGATAGCCCTGAAAGTTTTGGACGTTATTAACGTTTACCCTAAGCACGAACTCTATTTCAAATAAAGTTTCTAGCATGATAAGTTTTTTTTTTTTTTTTTTTTTTTTTTTTTTTTTTTTTTTTCAGGGACAGTCAAAATTTTACCGTTACAAAACGGCCTATGGGAGAAAAATGTTCCAAAAGAATTTTAAAGATGTTATACCCAGTCAAGCATATTAAAATGTATATGCATTTACGAATTGCGCTAAAATATACTTTTTATAAAATATGCTATGAAGAAAATTGCTATTATTTATTTACTGGGCCACACAAAAGAATTCCATTACATAATGGCAAAAGGTGTAATTGTGTGCGACATATTTTATTTACATTAAACTATTTTATGAATAATAAAATTGATATATGTTGCTGAGGCTTAATATTAGGTACACGTATAGTACATGATACGAAGTGCGGAACATTTACAGGGACACACAAAAGAATTCAAATATTGCATTCTTTCCGATGTACTGTGTATGTATCCGATGATGATTGATGGATGGATGAAATGCATTTTAATTATATATGCTTTTAAGTTTCACTAAATCTATGCAGATTATATGGTGTGTATAAATGCGATAGTTGATATACAGGGCTACACAAAAGAACTCGGAAACTTTACTGAACAGTGTTGCCAGATGGGCTACTTTTTTTTTTATTCAAATTCTTGATTGGCACCACTTTTTACAAATGATTGAATGTGCCTTATTCAATGACATGATAATTAAGGCGAAAACAAAAGGTAAATTACCGTTTCAAAAAAGTGGTGTCAATCAAGAAATCTGAATTTTAAAAAAGTAGCCCACTGGCAACACTGTTACTGAATATGAGTGTAATTAACTTAAAGGTAGTTTTTTAATAATTTAATTCTTTTACGCTCAACTCTATTAAGTTTACTAAGAAATGTTTGTAGAATATAGATAAAATGATATACTGGACCACACAAAGAAATAAATATATGGACGCCTATGAATGATAATTTCTGAGATTGTGATTTCAGTAGTTTTAAGTGTGTTTAGATTTAAAATAAAATTTAGCTAAATACTGTCTGTAATAAAGTACTAGGAAAGCTACAGGGCTGAACAAAAGTGTTCAAGTATGTTTCCATCTATTAGTATAAATTGTTGAAAGAGAAAATTCAAGCTGCTATTCATTTTCTTGCTAAACTAAATTTTAAATTATATAGTATATATCTATTAATCAACAGGTCAAATATAGGGCTCTTCAAAAGTATTGGAATACATATTTGGCAAGACACAGTGATCTTATTTCCCTAAATAAAAAAATTTTCTTAAATATTTCACAAAGTGTTGGAAAGTGTTACATAATCTATGCTTAACGCATGATTTTTGTACTTTTTTAATTTGCCCTTTAAATGCTATTTAAATGTACTCTATATGCATGATGACATATATTTATCACACAAGAAATAAATAAATATACATATTTTTTTTCACTTGCTATTATTATCTTAATACTGTGTTTTTTTTCCTGCAGAGTTAATAGAAAGTGTTTACTTTTTTTTTTCCTTTTTTTTTATTGAACCATTAGAACCTTATATTAAATATTTTTCTACTTATATTTTAGAAATATTTGTTGCCAGACATGCTGGAATAAAGAGAGATATTTAAATTTTATTTCATGTTTAATCTTATTTATTATCTTACATTCTTATATTAAAGCATTTTCTAATATTGTAATTGTATCTTATATTTTAGAAATGTTTGTTATCAAATATGCAGGCATAAGGAGTGTTATATTAATTTTATTTCCCATTTACGATTTTAAAACTGCTTTATTACTATCATCATCATCATTATTTATATCGGAAGAATTTACAAATATCATTTACATTTATATCGTATTTTAGCTACCATTATCGAACGCAACTAAATTTATGCGCATTCAATTAAGGATGTGTAGCTGAAAATCAAATTAATATAATTAAATGAATAACGTAATCAAATTATGCAAACCTAATTCGTTTATCCCACATAGAAAGATTTGAGCGGAAATCTAATATTCCACAAAATCCAAACTGCAACTAAAAATTTAAATTGTAGTATACAAATTTATTTGACAGTATTAGCAAGTATTTTTAGAGTAGGTGGTTACTGAGAGAAAAAACACTTTTTTTAGCTTACAGACTATCAGAACCTGAGAGTTAATATGCTGAGGTTCTGTACACTGTAAAAAATTTTGCGTAAGGTTCCTAAGAAAACATGTGGCAGCTATTCTGCCACAGGTTTTCCCAGGAATTTAATCCAAAAAATGCCAGGAAACTTACATATACCAGGAAAGTCCAGAAATCTATAATCTGGGATGTTACTCATGATTTATCAGTTATGTTTCACCATTCTGAAAAGTCTAGAAACCTTTTATGTGTAACGTTACTCATTAATTTTCTGTTAGGTTCCACCGTTCTGAAACCTACAATCTGAAACATTACTCGTGAAATCTCAGTTAAATTCCTCCATTCTGAAAAGCTCTGAAACCTATAATCTGGAATGCTACTCATAAAATCTCAGTTAGGTTCCACCTTTCTGAAAATTTCCGAAATCTTTAATATGGTATGTTACTCATAAGATCTCAGTTAGGTTCCGATATTCCGAAAGCTATCATCTGGAACATTACTCATGAAAATTCATTTATGTTCCTTCATTTTGAAAAACTCTGAAACTTATAGCTTGGAACTTTACGCATAAAATCTTAGTTAAGATTCTTCATTGTGAAAAGATCTGAAACATTTCACGGAATACGGTAAATGTCACCGGGATATCCAGTGGCAGCAATTCTGCTATAGATTTTCACAGGAACTCTATTAAAAATTTGTTTGGAAAATTATGCAAATCTGAAAAGTTCAGAAATCGATAATCTAGTATGTTAAGGCCCTTTTACAATAAGTTACTTCTAATTTCTAGCATGATATTCAAAGAGTTTTAAGATGCCTTAGAGTTAGAGTTAAGTTTAGTTCTTGAACATGATACAGATTAATGAGTTAGTAATCTTTGTTGAGAATATAAACGATGATTACACAGCTGAAAGTTAAACATTGTATTGAAAATATTTCTAATTAGTTGCTTTCGTTTTTCAGTTGATAACACAAATCTAAAAAAATATACAGGATATCTATGAGTAAAATCTATTTTTAAATCATGGATATATTAAAATTACTTTTACAAAAATAAATTGGTTAGAATATTGATGCAAGGATAAATTATGATAAATATATACTTCAGAAACAGAAGAAATATCTAAATGAGTGATATTGTGCTGTGATCTACAAAAAAACATGCTTAAGTTTTTCCACATTTATATCAAGCTCAACATACCAATTTGAAGGTGTAAATTAAGAGTTAATGTAACACAAATAATACATTTTTTGCAAAATCTCGTACAAAGCAATTGTGTATTTTTAAAATAACCTTTAGATAATTTTGCCATATTATTTAATAATTTAAACAGAATATCAACTTGTCATTTGGCTAGTACAACAGATTAGTCATTTAGCATAAAATGGTATGTTTAATCCACCAAAGCATTCTAAAAAAATTTTTCAGTATCTGAATATCTGCTTTTTTGGGGGAAGTATGTGGTCATTCGACGCTTCCCCCTCCCCCTTACCTCATTATCTTCATTTAAATTGGATCAATTACGTTTGATAATTCTATTCCTTATATAATTAACATAATACCACAGAAATCAATGAAAAAACGGTTTTTGATGCATGTGCTATACAGTACATAATTATTTTAAAAGATTATCCAAACCATTAAGGTTTAATTACACAATATTTCAAGGTAAGTTAAAATATGCACAAATTTGTGAAAGAGATTTTAAAGTTATATTCAAAAATAACTTTTTAATTGTAATTTAAGCATTAGCATCTTTAAAGGGATTCATTCATTTGGTTAAAGCACAAAATTCAATTTCAGATGTCAAAAGATACAAGGGAAAAAAAGAACAGCTGCCGAAAGAAGATAACCTTTTTTTTTTAAAATTGAAAATCTTAATGCAGTGTTTTCCTGATACTTCAATTAAAATATATTTCTCAATTTGATATTATAAATTCCTGTACATGACTTATATGAACAATTACCTATCACATAATGCTTTTTTAGAATCCCTTCGACTTGAGATATCGAGAATATTATGCAATTAAAAAATAATATAGTCAAAAATAAAAGTTCACAGAAGTTTCATAATATACACAAAACTTTATTGATATTATGGTTAAAATTACAATCTAGAATTTTATCACAGTTTGCTTAATTTTTCACATAAAGTAACTACTTTTCGAGTAACTACACTACCATTATTCAACTTCAACAATTTTAGTTCAATGAAAGCGTAAGTCCCAGTGCCTTTGAGAGAATATTTTATATTATAATAAGAATATAAAGAGATTGTCGAAACTACACTCTGTACAAATTCCACACCTTCAATTAAAATTTTATCTTCTACTTGCTTTCGTTCAGCTGTAGAGGGATTGTCTGTGCATCTGCAGATTCTCAAAGCTAAATGGTTCAGTAACTCACTTTTTTCTGTCCACTGCAAGCAATCTTCATTTAAAACTTTAGTTAGAGCAGAAGAAAAATGATGTGAAGGAATCTGAAAATCCTCGCGCCATGGGTGCTTTAATATACAAGTGACTGCTTATATTTAAAGAGCTGCTTTCCGTACTCGAATTTAATTCTGCTGTTCCAAAGTCTCCTTTTGTTTCTGTAAATGAGCTATCGTTACATTCAGATTTGATTATTATCCAAGGTGGCTACAAAGAAACAAAAATTATATTATATGTTTTATTTTTTATGCATAAATTATTGGATGCAATATTGTTTATTCAGTTTCTGTAAAAATCAAAATGTTTATTGGAAAAGTTATTCTCATTTGCAAAAACACTTTGTATTATGCATTAGCTTGAAATATTGAATTCTTGAATATGTGTCCTACAAAAGTCTGTAATAACAATACAAAAAGTACTACAACTAATTTTGTATATTCCCAGAATGTTTTTCAAAAAATAAAAGAAGTTTCAAAATATTCAATATATATCTTTTAAACAGGGGTTTTTTGCAAATGCATTGTTGTCATGTTGCGCATGGCCAAGAATGAATATCTATGAATTATACAGGGATTTGTTCCATTTTTAAAAATGTATTGCAATATTTTGGATTTTAAGTGAAAAATTTGAATTTATTAGATAATAATTGGTTTATATATCGTTTAAACATTTTATTCTCAATTATATATTGATTTTGTAGAATCTCCAATCAGTAGTGTAACTATAGTTTTGAGTCCTCTGCAAAATTTTCCACAAGGCCCCCCTAGAATATATATCTATTTCTCATAACAAAATGGGGTTCCCGTTTCGTGACCCGTCTTGCGGGTATGATTTTTTTACGCGCAGATCAGTTTGGGAGTACGTAAAATGTACATTCGTTAGTCAATACAAAATGACTCGTTCTTAAAAGCCTAAAATGATAAACCGTTTATGACCGTTTAAGATGTTTATTTTTCACAATTACTTCCAAGCCCCTTCCTCCCGCCCCCCTACGTCACAGGGTTTTGCAGATCTCAGTTTTCCACTGTCCTCGATATTGATATACAATATAAGTTCATTTAAGCTTCTTTATTTACATATCTTTTTTGGTTAGCTCCGTGCACTAAGCATAAAATTAGCAATTTCCATCGTCGAGTAACACTAAAAAACGTGGAGATAAACTTTACCGTCCTGAGTCTGCAAACTTGATGAGTGCTACTCGCAAAACATGATGGTTGTAAGATATATCGACACCAGGGATGAAAGGAGAAAAATTCGTTAATAATTTTCAGTCAAAATTAACGATTATTGCAAACACTAGAAGAAAGTAGATAACTATTTTTGGTTCAAAGGTTGTTTCACGGCTGGTGGGAGGGGATAGTTAATTTCGAAGAGATCATTTTTATCCGAGTTAATTACGCATACTATTATACAGTATGAAATATTTAAAATTGGTGTCGTAGTTTAGCTTAAAAAAAAATAAAAAAAATCCAGGAACGTGTAATTTTATGCTTAATACTGAATTTTTTTTAAATGTCTTTCTCCGACTTATTATACAATATGATTAAATTGATTTATGACAAAATTGATTTTGGAACGCAATTCCAAGTCAATCTTACTTTTCATGTACTTAATCCAGGAATCTCACTCCTGTCCAAATTAAAGTGTGTCAATTGGAAAAATCTGCTAAAAAACAGCTAAACCCGAAATTTGGATGAATCTGAATTATATAAGACCCATGTTCCTGCGCAAACTCGCTTAAATTTACTAAATAAATTCCACTTATTTGGTGAAACTGATTATTTCGGGTTTTGGTTGGTTCTAGATCAAATATAATGTGACTGATAAGGACTTCCTTCCCTCTTAAATAGGCTTAAACAAATCTTTTGTTTAGAATTATCTATTTTCATTGAAGTTTGGGTGTCAATTTATTAGAAAATTAGGCGAGATTAATCAAATCAACAATGTTAGGTCAAGTATAGGTCAATTGTAAAAGAAACCCTTCCTCTCCAACTAATTCAGCTTTACATAGAATTTTCTTGTCGAGAACCAATTAGTTTCAAATTTTGGTCTCCTTTTATTAGAAGGATAAATTACACCTTTAACACGTTGAATTCCACGTCAGTCACGGATGACTGACACTGAACTTTCCGCTTACTTAATTATATCCTTTAAAGTCCTTATCCTTTAAAAGGAAAATTTTAAATAAATGTTCAGCAATTCCTTAAAACAATATAATATTTAATTTTATATTACAAATTTACGCTGTCGGTCACGGGCAACTGATGTGGCTGAAACGGAAATTTTAATGTCAGTCACCGGTGAGTGACATAGCAGTTAACGTGTTAATACAAGGGTTTATAGGTCACATATTTTTTTGGGGGGGGAGGGATAGAATCCTCCACTTTCATTTTTTTAATTGCATTTTCCTTGCATAAAATTATTCGAATAGTTTCAAATTTTGGGTACATATTCAACAGGAGGATGGATTAATCTCACGGATACTTAATTATATTTTTTAACTATCATAATAACTGCAGCAAAATTTGAACTTCCTCCGTACACCCCTTTTACTTGAAACACTCATAAAATTTGTCCCGATGTTTTATAAACGTAGTGTTGTGAAATTTTCAAAATGCATTTGCTAACCCTGTCAAAATAAAGATGCTAAAAAAATTGTCAGATTTAAGATATACTGAGTGATACTGAAAAAGTTCAGCAAATCATAACAATAGATACAATAAGATTTAAATTCAAAGTGATATTTTGCGCTTTAAATATGGAAGTAAGTTTTGCATGTTAAGTACGAGTTTATTTTTCAGGTTTTTTCTCAATTCTTTTGGTAATAAATAATTCGGTATGCTTTTTTTAAGTTACTTTTGGAAGCCTTTTTAAAAGCGTATTTCCAGAATTCCTGTTTCTAATAGACTAGTTAATGAGCATTTAAGTTTGTTGAATTATATAACATTAAACTTCTGTTATTTTAAATCAAATCACAGAAATCCTCGGTGTTACTCGAACCCCTGTTAATGTGGTTTCGAGTACTTTTACTATTCTTTATGCAGCTTTATGTTAAATTGAAAAATTTTAATTTTGAAAATTATTTTATAAGCGAGATTTAGAAGCCTTCGTTTGCGTGGATTTTAATTGGGCTTTGAAAGACTTGCTAACGCGCATTTCCGAGCTCTTGTATTTCAATAAGGACATAATGCGTATTTTAAGTTTGAGTACATAGTATATTAAAATTTAGAAATTAAGTTTGAGAAATCCTCGATGTTACGCCGCCTTTTAACGCGGATTCAGAGCAGTTTTTCTAATGTAGCTTTAATTTAATAAATTTTAATTTTAATATTATTTTCTAAGACTTTTAGATGCCTGTTTACGTTGATAGACTATAACTTCGGGCTTGTCAATTAACCCCTCTCCCCCACAATACACACCCGCGTTAATACGGATTTCCAAGCTCATTTTAAATATTGTTAGTTTGGCTACGGTAATTTCTTACTTATATATATTTCTGTTAGATACAATTTCAGTTTTCAGTTGAGTGTAATCCTACCAAATGGAAATTAAAAAATATTAATAAGCTATAAAGTTGATAGTTAGAACTGTACGAACACGTCATATGATTTTGTATGAAGTGTTTGTGACTTTGTTAATGGTCAATAATTAAAAATCTGAGTAACTGGCCAGTGGCCAATGATAATTTTTATCTATATTTTGCATCAACATACAAATGAAAGATTGCTGTAAATAATTATGCACAGATCTGTATAATAAAGACATACATACACGTAAAGTATTTCATTTATTCAGAATTTTTAAAAAAGAAAATAACATTAAAAAAGTATGCCTGACAAAATGTTAAAAAATTCAGCACAATAATTGAAATATTGACTTTCTTAAAATTAAGATTGTAAATTGATACTATAAAATTTTGTTTAGTTTTCACGTAATCCTTCATTTAATTTACAGAAAGTTTTTAGCTTATGATAATGTGCATAGAATTTTTATTTAATATATAAGTCTGATTATGCATATAAGTTAAATTGCTTAAATACATATTTAAGTGCTAAGTAAAATAACATTTTTAAATGGAGGATTATGTGACTTACGACAGCTTAAGTAAACATGAAATTTGCATTTAATGCACTATATAAAGAATACTACACAAACTTACCTGGTAATTATTTAAATTCTAATCCACAAACTGAGCCCTTTTTTAAACAGTTTATTGGTCAGTTAAATGAAACAGACATAGTTAATTTACGTGAATGAGATTATTTGATTGTTAAAGATCAACATTCTGGAGGTAATTTAGGGAAATTCTACAAATTTACGAAACATGGGGGCGCTATAAAAAGAACGGTGTGTATTTGATCGAAAATCTCAGAGAAAATGTTATCAATAAAGAAAAATGCTTACTGTTTCGTTAAAAATCGAATGTCTTATTATATAGCATTTGGGATTCATGAATTAAGATTTTAAGTAAAAGAACATTACCGTACTTATGGATCACATTTAGGCACAATAACGTTGCCACAAAATTAGGAATATTTTCTAGTAAACGACTTAAAATTGTACCTTTTCATCCTCTATAGATATATGTAGCTTTCAGATTCCAAAGAAGGGAGGGAAGAAGGGGGGGGGACAAAATTTAAACATTTCTCTACTGATATTACTTTAATTCCACGCTATAGACTCAATATTTTGAAAAGAAATAGTTGCTAGAGCTTCTCCCCTTTCCCCTTTAAGCATTGACTTTGTTTATAATAATTTTTATGCTAGATTTATTGTTTTAGGAAACAGTCGAACCCACTTAAGACGTGATACCGATTAATACCTGAATTTACTCCAGTTCCAACATCACCAGAACATCGTTCTTACAATAAATGTAAAAAATTTTCATTTAATATAAGATAAAGTTTTCATCCCTCGGACAACAGATCTCGCTTACGACGCGAATGCATATACCTAGATATTAAGTTTTTGATATGAACACCAAACTATTTCCGAATATAATCGCTTTATTTAATGACAGAAATATTACTAGTCGGAAAAAGTGATAGACATTGTAAAAAAAAAAAAAACTTCTAAACTGACACTTAAATTAAACGAATATTACTAATCAAAAATAGTAGGTATTTAATTAATTAAACTTAATTAAACATGATTAATTAAACATGATTAATTAAACATGATTAATTAAACATGATTAATTAAACATGAAATTTGCATTTAATGCACTATATAAAGAATACCATACAAACTTACCTGGTAGTTGTTTAAATTCTAATCCACACACAGGGCACTTTTTTTAACAGTTTATTGGTCAGTTAAATGAAACAGACGTAGTTTCTTTACGTTAGGGAGATTATTTGATCTTCAACGTTAAAAATTCGAGAGGCAATTTAGGGAAATATGCTAAACTTACGAAACATTTGGGCGCTATAAAATCAACGATGTCTATTTGATCGAGAATCTCTAAGAAAATGTCATCAATGCAGAAAAATACATACAGTTTCATTAAAAATCTAATGCTTTATTGTATAGCATTCGGGAATCCTGTATTAAGATTTAAAGTAAAAAAAAAGATTACCGTACTTATGAATCACATTTAGGCACAATAACCTTGCCACAAAATTAGCAATATTTTCTAGTAAAAATCTTAAAATTGTACCTTTTCATCCTCTATAGACATATGTAGCTTTCAGATACCAAAGAAGGGAGGGGAGAGGGGGGGACAAAATTTAAACATTTCTCTACTGATATTACTTTAATTTCATGTTATAGACTCAATATTTTGAAAAATAAAATAGTTGGCTAGAGCTTCTCCCCTTTCCTCTTTAAGCATTGACTTTGTTTATAATAATTTTTATGCTAGATTTATTGTTTTAGGAAACAGTCGAACCCACTTAAGACGTGATACCGATTAATACCTGAATTTACTCCAGTTCCAACATCACCAGAACATCGCTCTTACAACAAATGTAAAAATTTTCCATTTAATATAAGATAAAGTTTTCATCCCTTGGACAAAAGATCTCGCTTACGACGCGAATGCTTATACCTAGATATTATCGCTTTATTTTATGACAGAAAGATTACTATTCGGAAATAAAGATAGACATTGTAAAAAAATTCTCTAAACTGGCACTGCTGATTAAATAAGTCAAATGTTACTAATCGGAAATAGCAGATATTTGGAGAAAAATTTGCGGTATTAAGATCGAGAATTTCGTCAAACAATCACTGATAAAATAATTTCGTAAAACGATCACTGGTCGAATTTGAAAAAATAGGCTTCAAAATGCACAATAAGATAGGCATACGCACTTTCATTCCAAAGTTAGTTGGTCTAAATCTCATAGTCTTTTTCTTCAACTGAGGCAACAAAATGAATCACACTCAAAAAAGTAGTTCATATGGAAATAAAGACCAAGAAGAGTCCCCAGAGTCAAAACTGGGAAAAAAATATTCGAGAATCACAATTAAATGCGTAGTTAAAGCTTCGGTAAAAATTAGTGACTCTAGTTTCCATACTCGATTTATAACTAAGTGAGCAAAATAATAAACACACAAAAAATTAGTTTTTTTACATGTAAAATATATCTCTAGAGCTGTACAGGGCAGAATTTGAATAAAAGCTTTGAAATGCACAATTACAAGAGTATACGCACCTTCGTGTTATTTTGTTAAAGCGCAAGATCTCTTAGTCTTTTCTCAGCTGGGATGATAAAATGGCATACACGCAAAATAACGATTTTTCTGTAATTAATATACCAACCACAAAATAAGGAATATTACACAAAAAACATATATAACTTTTCACAGATTACCAATGATTTCTATTTTAGAATAAATTCGAAAAGTTACACAAAAGCTCAAAAAGTATACTAAAACTAAAGAATGTTACACAGAAAATATTCGGAACATTTCACAGTTTATCAGTAATTTCCACTTTCCCAACTATTCCGAAAAGTTACACGAGATTGTGGAAGGTATTACACAAGATTTCTCGGTATTCTTGTATGAGCAGAAATAATCCGAGAAAACCCAGGAATGTTACACAGTAAATGCTAAGAACATTGCGCAAATTTTTTACAGTGTATGTAAATATGAATTGCGTAACTCGATGGATAACTCCTGATAAACATATCCGATTTGCTTGAAATTTTGCATATAGATTCATTCTGATAGGACGCTTCCTTGATTAGTTTCGGGAGTTCATTGGATAAGCATAAAGGGTAGAAATAGGGGCGGATCTTCCCTTAATTTAGATAAATGATTTTTTT
This sequence comes from Maratus speculifer, assembly GCA_964019185.1. NCBI lineage: Eukaryota > Metazoa > Arthropoda > Arachnida > Araneae > Salticidae > Maratus > Maratus speculifer. The sequence goes on along the minus strand of OZ025302.1, from coordinate 140,531,507 downwards.
CATGCTGAATTATCAGATTTTATTCACATTTTAGATATAGGATCATTCTGATAAGGCACCTCCATGGCTAGTTTGGGGGGTTCATTAGCTAAATATAAAAGGAGGGGAATTGAAGTAAGCTTTGTTAATTTAAGTAAATGATTTTTTCACGCAGAATTTACTGATTTGTTTCAAATTTTAAATAAAGATTTATTCTGATAAGGCGCTTCCGTGATTGGTTTTTCGGATTCTTTGTTTAAGTATAAAATAGGGGACGGGGCGAGTACCCAACTTTAAATTATAGAAGTGGTATTTTATGTATAGTTATCCGATTTGTTCCAATTTTGGATATAGGTTTTTTTTTTATTAAGGCGAATTTCTGAATAATTTTAGAGCTTCAATGGTTATGTATAAATGGAGAACGGAGGCTTACTCCTTATATTGTATGAATGTGTTTTTATGCAGAATTACCCGATTTGCTTCAAATTTTGGATATACAGGGTGTTTCGCTACCAGACCGACAAACTTTGAGGGGTGATAGTAGACATGAAGACAAACATTACTAAATGGGAAACCATGGGGCGCAAACGTCTTCTGTAGGAGCTAGGGGCCATTAAAGTTTGAGGTCCAAAATTTCAAACGATGATAAAAAACGGAGAAAAGGCTCGATTCGTTTGCGGTTTTCACTAAAATCATTCTTTATATCACGATTTTTTAAGAATTTTTTTTAAAGGTTACGTTCAAAAATTGTCGTTAGAGGGCGCTTTAGACTTTAGAGTAACGGTCAACTACTTTTTGTCGTAATTTTGTGCATGGGGTTCAAGGTATACTAAAGTTTAGACTTTAACTTAAATTTTCAGCCCAAAATCGGAAACATTGGGATCGGTTAACTAGCGAAAATTGAACTGTGAACGGAAGGGAAAATTTTAAACGCTCATAAAAATTGGACAAACTAATCGATTTTGTTGCGGTTTGCGTGTAAGTCATTTTCTTGGTAATTATTTTATTCGAAATGACGTATAGCTTTGGTGTCCTCATTTTTAATAGAGGGCGCTTCCCGCGCATCTCCGAAATTTAAATGAAATTACTCCTGGGTGTTTTGCTACCAGAACAACATACTTCCAGGATGTGTTGGGATGCAAATACGACTCAGAATCACTAGGAATGTAACTTTGGAAGCGCCTTTTTTGGGAGTTACGGTTAAAGGAAGCAGAGAAAAAAAGCAACAGAAAGAGAAACACATTATTGTGAAATAAAACAGTAAATTTAAAGGTTTTACTAGAAAAAGGGTTCAAAATTACGACCAGAAATAGTCCAGCAAGTTTGACAGTGACGGTAGATGGCGTTAAACGGTAATGTGCGTGAACAGCGATCATTTTGAAGCTATCATTCGCGAACCGGTTCCAAAGGTGTCAGAAGGATGTATTTGAACGATGGACAGCATTATAGGACTCCTCGACATTTTACCAGTGACGTTTGCTGACACTTCAAAGTAATGGTGGTTCACAGCGGTGGATAGGTCGTGGTGGCCTGGTGCATTGGTCTGCCAGATCGCCGGACCGATCATGTATGGACTTCTTCTGCTGGGGTCAAGTGAAAAGTTGAGTGTAGAAACTTCTGTACGATCAGTTTAAGACCTCGCAGCTGATATTTCTGTAGCTGCCAGAAAGCTTTCAGGGATGCCAGGAATCTTTCAAAATGTGTGGAATTCCGTGCGACGCCACTATCAAGCATGCCGGACTACTTCTGGTCGTAATTTCAAGCACCTTTTCTAGTAAAACATTTTAATAAACTGTTTTCTTTCACATTAACGTGTTGCTCTTTCTCTGCTGTTTCTCTTGCTTTTTTCTCTTCTTCCTTTAACCGTAACTTGCAAAAAAGGCATTTCCAACGTTACATTCCTCTATCATTCCGAGTCGTCTTTGCATCCCTAACACTTCCAGGAAATATGTTGGTCTGGTAGTAAAACCCCCAGGAATAATGCCATAGAAATATCGGAGATGTGACGGAAGCGAACTCTATCAAAAAATAAGGACACCAAACCTGCACGTCATTTTGAATAAAATAATTACCAAGAGAATGACCTGCACGCAAACCGCAATAAAATCGATCAGTTTGTCCAATGTTTGTGAGCGTTTAAAATTCACCCCTCTGTTCACAGTTCTATTTTCACTAGTTACCCGATCCCAATGTTTCCGATTTTGGGATTAAAATTCAAGTTAAAGACTAAACTTTAAAATAATTTCAACCCAAAGCACAAAATAACGGTAAAAAGTAGTTGTTAGTTGCTCTAAAGTCTAAAGCGCCCTCTATCGACAATTTTTGAACGTAACCTTTAAAAAATTTTTACAAACAAATCGTGATATAAAGAATGATTTTAGCGAAAACCGCAAACGAATCGACAGTTTTTCTGTTTTTTATCATCGTTTGAAATTTTGGACCTTAAACTTTAATGGCCCCTAGCTCCTACAGAAGACGTTTGCGCCCCATGGTTTCCTATTTAATAATGTTTGTCTTTATGTCTACTATCACCCCTCAAAGTTTGTCGGTCTTGTAGTGAAACACCCTGTATGTCCATTCTGATTACTTTTGGAAGTACACTGATTAAACATAATAGGATAACGGGAGCTTATCCTCTTTAATGGGTTTTTCATGCAGAACTATCCGATTTTCTTCAATTTTGATATAACTGCTTATTCTGATAAGGCATTTCACAGATTATATTTGGAGATTCATTGAATTAAGTATAAAGGGTGGAATGGGCATATAATTCCTCTTTCTTAATTAAGCTTTTTTTACCTATTTTAAATTTTTCTAGGGTCATGATTCTTTGAATTAAGAGTATTATATATACAAAATCCCTCCGTGTATAACAACTCCGGGGTCAACTTATCCACGAGAAAAAGAAACTCATTTACCAATTAAAACGTTTCATAGTCATAATGGAACGTTTTCACTGGTCAGATTTACAGTGGGAGTTGTAAATAACGTCACTGCATTTTATTTCGCTTTGGAATCTTTCCACGATTTCAAGAAGTACACTGTTAAAAGTTTGACCCATTTGCTGCAGCGGCACTCCACAGCATTTATAGAATATATCTTTTATGACCAATGAGATTGCTCCATTACACAGTAACCAAGTAACCATTTTCTATAAAAGCGGTGGAGTGACGCTGTAGCAAGTGAGTCAAATTTTTTACAGTGTATATTTATTAAAACTTTTTATTAAAGGAAAGCGAAGGTGCGTTTTAAATGCAATATTGTTAAAATTTTTATATTCGGGTTGCTTTAATTTTTTTTTCTTTACAGCCGTGAATGACTCTTGAGAATTTCAAATCTATAAAAAACATTGTGAAAAGTTACCTCCGATTTTAAAGGCAATCTATTTTCTGACCAATGAAACCGTTCCATATTCGTAATGGAGCGTTCTCAATGGTCAGATTTACAGTGGGAGCTGTAAATGACGTCACTACATTTTACTTCGCTTTGGAATCTTTTCACGATTTCAGAAACACTATTTAATTAAAACTTTTTATTTAAGCAAACCGCGGATGAGTTTTAAATTTCATTATAATCCCCACCCCGATCTACCAGATAGTTTTGCTATAGTTTTAAATGCAGATTTCTGTTGAAATTTTCTTTCTTTCTTTCTTTCTTTCTTTTTTTTTTTTTTTTGTTTTTTTTTTTTTTTTTTGTTTGTTAGATTTTTTCCTCTCTAAGTTTAATCGCTGTATTTATCAAAATTGTTTCAGCCTAAAGTGGCTATGATTGACCACAGTTGTTGTAATTTTTTATCATCCTTTAAAAATGCAAACACATCATTTTGATAGGCTATCTTCTAGTACTATATAATTAGTGTGAAAAGTGAGCGAGTTTATGCCATCAATTTAGCTGGGGACTTTTCTTTTTTTTCTTTTATATGTTAATAGCTCAACTTTCTAATTATATTTATACATTTCAGTGGAATAATTAGCATTACTACTTGCGTGTTGATTGTGTTATGTATCTTATAAACAGTGAACTATTAGATAAACTTTTAAATATAACAGATGTATATTTTCCAAGTTGATGAAAAAAGTCCGGCCCAGGATTCGAACCAGGGTTGTATTGGCTGAAGCCGCCAATGCTCTTCCAACTGAGCCATCCCGGACGAATACTGAAGGACTAATTCACCCAAATGACTTCAACAATCATAGAATCTGGTCCGATACATTGTTGTGCTGATCCATTTGCTTATTATACTGAGCTATACTTAAACAGAAACCAGAGCACTTGTAAATGTATTTGTGGTTATCTCAGTAGAGGAAATCTCATATAAATTTAAAAAATGACGCAAAGATGATTTATAGTAAAGGCAACAAAATCAGTTTTTAATTTTCATGGGGAAAAAAGGATAAATCTTATAGTACCATAGCTGAAATAAGATCTCGAAGTTATTCCATCATAAAAAAGGTAACTGTAATATTGCCAACAATTAAAAGAAAAACATTAAAAATTTTAATACAACAATTACTATCCTGTTGCAAAATTTGCACGTGAAAAAAAAAAAAAAAAAAAAAAGTTTGACGAATTTAAGAAAAATTAAATGTTACGTCACAATTTTTGTTAGTAAGATTTCCACATAAAAAGGGAAAAAGTTATAAATAACTTGATATATTTTTTTAAAAAGCAAATATTAAATCATGTTGGAATTGGAAATATAATGGACGAAAAACAGGTGAATACATAAGGTCAAGTGAGTTTATAAAAAAGCATTGAAACATGATAAAAACCAGACTATGGAAATGTTGGCATATTTTAACATTTTGAAGTTATCTGATTTTTTTTCCGCCATTTTTTGCAATATTTTCGCCAAATCTGTTCCATATATATATATATGCGTGTACAATAGAATTATCACAAAAGGCTTAGGTCCGCAGAGTTCATTCTTAGTGGTGAAATTGGGTTTATCTTTAATCTTGATTTAGTTTCTGTTGGTGAGATTTGTACCTTACTTCACAATCTATCTCCACCTATAGGCCGAGCCGGCAGGGATTTTTATTCTTAATTTTCTCTCATTTGCATATTTTACTGAGCTTAGTCTTACTCAAACAGAATCCAGAGCACATGCAAGTATATTTGTGTTTATCTCAGTAGATGAAATCCCATATAAATTTTAAAAAATGGCGCAAAAATAACTTATCGTAAAGGCAACAAAATGAATTATTAATTTTCATAGAGAAAAAGGATAAATCTTATAGTACCACCGCTGAAATAAGGTCTCGAAGTTATTCCATCATAATAAAAAGGCAATTAATTGCTTCCTCGATTTGCCCGCGCGTCATATGTGCAACATGTTTTTGCCCTTTTAAAATAAAATTAATTCTTTGAAGTGCAATTAAAGATAGGTTGATACGTTAGGTGGAAAAAAATCGACAAGGTAAAAAGCACATCTGGAAAAAAATTCCCCCTAAAAAAGGGGGCTCACATAAACTAAGGTGGAATGGGCTTATACAGGTATGAAAAATTACATGCAAGAACCGCTGTTTATTGTAAAAGTTAAGTTTTTTCCGCTGTCAGTTTTTTTATATAATTGCAGGAGGCGGCAGGTGTAGAGTTAATGGGTTAGACAATTCTATAATTTGGTCCAAGAAAACACAATTTTAACATTTTATTAAAGGAAGTGTAAAGGAAGCTTTATTTCTACAAGGGAGCAGCTGGTGCTTTTTACGGGATGTATGTATGGGGGAGTATTAAGGAAATGCAATTTATAGATTCTTTCAAGTCGCTATATTGATAATTTATATACATTATGTGGCCAAAGGTGAACGGCCGCTTGCGATTTCTGACGATTTGTTAAATATCTAAAAAATATACAGCGTGTCCCAAAAGGTCATGTCCAAACGGAACACATGGTTGTGTCAGGTCATGAGGAAACAGAATTACATAGGAAAGGGGGGTCGGAAACGCGATCTAAACAGTGAAATTGCATCGTAACCGTCACGCAAAGAAAAGATAACAAACGGTGTAAAATATCTTTATTTTACAACAAAACAGTACCAAATAAAAAAGAAAAATGCTACAACTCATAGTAAGTGCTCATCCAAGTGCTCATCAACTGGTTCATCCTTTCTCTGCAACGTCCGCGCTTCGAATGATCCGACTGCCCGCGCTTTCGTCTGACATCGCTTATCGCCCTCTAGCGGATTACAATCGCGTTTCCGACCCCCCTTTCCTATGTAATTCTGTTTCCTAATGACCTGACACAACCATGTGTGCCGTTTGGACATGACCTTTTGGGACACCCTGTACAAGAGGAATCATCCTGAAACTCCAGGTGTGAAAAAAAACACACTTCCAGTCATATATTTCCGCGAAGATTTTTTTTTCCCGAAACCCCATATTGGACCGTCAATAAATTGAAAAAAATGAATACCTTTCGGATAACCCTGTCAAAATTAATTTAGCAAAAGCGTTCAAAGTGTAGATTATGATTAAATAGCTTATTGTAAAAAACTGTGTTCATTTTTATGAGGATAGCATGCATACTCGTAGAGAAGTTAAGGTTTTAATAAAAATAGTCCCAAATTTTGCCAAGTTTATTGCTTATAACTCATTAGTGCCTGAATTATTTTCTTCGTTAAAATTCAAATTTTGCATTTTCGCACCACTTTTAAAGCAAGAATAACTTTTAACTTAATTTATCGAGGAATTTGTTTCGACAAAGAAAGTATTTATTTATACTCTTTTTTTTACTGGTGTGAAATGCGCTTACTTGAATTTTTTAAAACTGTAACGGAAATCGGACGCCAGTCACTAATGGGTTATAAGTAGCAGAATTCTTAACATAAAAAAAAATGTTATTTTTTTCCTCTAGAAATTATGACAAACAACATTGTACACAATACCCTGTAATCAGAATTTTAAAAAAAGATAATAATTGTATGAATAATGAGCAGGTTTACTAAATAATTTTGTACTGCGCTTGCGCGAAAGCAATCAAAATGTAATTTTCATAATGTGTTAGCTAAATATATGGGTGATTCTCAAAATAGGGGACAATTTCAAAAGTGAAATCTTAAAAAAATTACTGTTAGCAAAATTTCTGAAAAAATAGGTGTTGTTAATGTAGTATTAGGTATACTTTACATGTAGTCAGCAGAGCTAAATATTTAAAAATTAACTTAAAAAAATAATTAGTATTTTTTGAGCCATGCTACTGACAAAACAAATTGCATGGAATAAATATATTAAGAAATTTTTATTTTCTTCCTGTTTAAATATTTTTTTTCTATATTTATTAGCCTTCCTTTTCAGCAAATGGTTTCCATTTTTACATATATACATATAAGAAGAATAAAAACATTACCAAAGAGCAAACTTTGTTTACATGAGCAACATTCTGACACTAACAATGTAAAATGCTTTCTTAGTGATTTTCTGACAGATTTAATGCATATTTTAGGGATAATAAATGTAATATCTAAATTTATATGTAAAATTAAACTTTATAAAAGATACAATGTAAGCAATGGTTACATTTATGCACATAGGAGTTTTTAGCATGGACAGAAAAAACATGCTAATGACACTGATATTTGTCCATGCTAATGACAAATTTTAATTTAAATAAGATTATGAGCCATAATATAATCACAATGCAATAGTCCTTTCTGTGGCTTTTTAAAACACAAAAGTCTTATGCAAATAAGTAAAATAAAAATTTTAATTATAAAATAAACATGAAAATTATTATCCATTCTAATGACATACAATTGATGTACGCCCCTAATATTCAACTTCTATTCTTAAAATACAATACATGCTTCTATTTTCAGGCTGAGATAAAATGGCTACTTGTTGCCATGGAGAAACTTTATATTTTCAAACGATTGTCATAAGAGAAAATGAAATTTTGATTAATAACCAGCTGTTATAGTATGATCTTGTTCTGAAAATAGAATATGGAGGACAAACTTGAATTCTTTTTTTATATATTATAATTTTATTTTTAAAAAGAAATTTATTGGATCAATCCTCTCCTTGATTAATTTAAAGAAAGAATAACATTTGTTTTATTTTATAAACATGATATTAACTCTTGAAAAAGCTAGTATATACAAGGCACAGCTGCTGTGGGCATCCATTCTAATGACATTTTGAACATTTATTCTGTTATTTTAAGGTGTTTTTAACTAAAAAGTGAGTAATTCTTGAGTGCAAATAATGAATAATATTAAGACAAACATATCTAAATACAAAAACATGACAGAAAACCCGTCAATTTTTTTTGTATGCCGAAAGACATAAATTGTCCCCTATTTTGAGAATCACCCATATAGAGCAACTTTTGAAAAAATCTCAAAAACATTGCTTGAAAATTCTGAAAATTGTCGTTGACGGAATAAGCTCAAAATCCATTGTTCCCAAAAGAAAACAAATAGATGAGGGTTTGTATGAATGTGGATTAGTAAAAATATATACAGAGCTTGTAAAGGTGATAAAATAAAATGAAGAGAAAAGGAATTTTCTTTAGAGGAATCATTTCATTATCCTGCCTTTTTAGGTAAAGGACAGATTTGGGCAAATAATAGAATTGATAAATATGAGATAAAATTATGAGAGTTGTCTATTAACATCACAAGAGGACATTTTACTCAAAGGTTTCCTCAGAGTTTAATCTTGTGCTTACCTTTTGTCTGTAGGGGTGAGACAGTCATGGATAATGGGGACAAAATAGAGCTCTGTATGTTTGAATAACAAAAAATTTCGATAAGTTATGCCAGATAAGTACAGAGACCTTTAGGATTATGAACTTCATTCTTATCCTTTTGTATTTGAAGAGAGGGAAATTGTTCGTAAACTATATCAGAATCCAGTAATGTGTTTCAACGAAACTTATTGCACCTAGGACGCAATGAATATTGAAATACCCTGAAAACCTCCTGATTTGTCACAAAAGTTCAGCTCAAAAAATTTCTTTAGTATTTTTTAAAGGACGTTAGAATATTTAGTATTTATATATGCATAATAAATTTATATTTGTTTTAAACACGTAGACTATTGCAAATGTAGGTGCTAAAGCAGCTCTTAAAAATTGCAACATATAAATAATCTAAAATTCCATAAAAATATTTCTTGAGCAACAGGTACACAATGTATAAAAATTTAAAAAATCAATCAACATTAAAACACTTAAGTGGAACAACATGAAAGTCACTTGTAAAATATAAGCCACTACTCATCAGCAGGCGGAATGGCTCTATACATCCCCCCACCATTAAAATATAAAGCATCATCAGCAGATTTCGTATGATGAGACCAAGTCAATTTGAGCGATTCCGCCTGCTGATGTGTAATGGCTTATATTTTACTGGCGACTTTCATGTTGTTTCATTTTAGTGTTTCAATGTTTATTGATTTTTTAAATTTTTATACATTGTGCACCTGTTGCTCAAGAAATATATTTATGCAATTTTAAATTATTCATAATAAATTTATATATATCTTTAACCCTTTCCGGCACGGGCAAAATCTGTACTAGAATGAGAAATTATCGACTGACACCGGAATTCACAAACGAATTTTTTAAATATTTTGAATTCCTTAATTTAAGCTTTTATTGTAAAAGCAAAATTTTACTAAAATATTACTGGTGCCGTTTGCAAGTTTGGAATTAGGTATCCCAGACCGGGAACAGTGTGCCGGAAAGGGTTAAAAGGTCTTGCTAGAGATGTGACTTTTTCAAAGCTATAAACCAGGCCCTGATTTACCAAATAGGCGTGAGACGCACGAGCTTTCCTTAGAAAATTTTGTACGGGCTCAAAACTGAGAAAACAGAGAGCCCTAAATTTAATATTATATTAATTCCATTCTAAAATTCTATCTAACTTATTTTCAAATTATTAACTCCTTTATATATTAAATATTTTAAAAGTGTTTAGTAAAAATACCTTTCATAATAAAATAATTTTTCATGTTATAGACCAGTTTCAACCATATGATCACAATTCCCCAATTTGCCCAATACATTAAAATCATCAATTTATCAGACAGTATTATTGTCCAACCAATCAAGATAGAGACAGTTTAATAATATAATATTTGTGTGTAGCAATTTTGAATATCATAGTGACATATAGACTTTACTCGAATAAAATAAGGCCTCGAAATGACACTGTGCTTCACATTGCTTTAGAGGTTAATCCCTTGAATGCGGTGTAATAAAATATATCCCACTTAATTTTAATTGCAAAATGCCACATTGACACCAGAATTTTGAAATAAAAATTTTAGTTTTATCGAGTATGCAAAGAAAAGCATTTATCTATTTTGAAATAAATTTGTTTTTAAATTCTGGTGTCATTCGATCATTTAATCATTTTATAAATAGAAGTGATTTTCCTCTCAAAGGGTTAATGGGGCTGTTTGATGGAAATAATATGATTTATTTTAAACTGCTTGAAATATCCCACAATTTATACCCCCCCCCCCCCAGTGTTCACGCTGTCGCTCGCCATTGCGGACTAAATTTATTATTTGGCGAGTAAACAAGCGATTAGACTCGCCAAATTGCTAGTGCTCAATTTTTGCTTTTGCTTTCTTTATTTCTTTCTTTCTTTTTCTTTCTTTCTTTTTTTTTTTTTTTTTTTTTTTTTTTTTGTATGTGTCGCTTATTATGTTCAGTTGCACTATACTGTCAGAATGGAAACTATTTAAAAGTTTCTTAAACTCCCGGCAAAACAATGAATTTCGTACATACCATCGACTTAATTTATAAAAACGATCTGCAACAGCTTGATCTTTCAGATTCATTGTGTGTAATATCATAAAAGTCTGAAGTAACTTAGGAAGTTTTATTTCATAACATTATAATGAGTTAAATCGGTTTTAGAATTTATTTTTCTTGATTACCTAAAATATTTAGAATGTATCTATTTTTAATATATTTGTAACGGATAGTTGAATTTATATTAATAACAATCATTGTCGCAGTTAAAAAACTTAGGTTATTTTAGAACATATTGAAAAAAATGGGGTACATTAAAAGATTAAAGATATATATATATATATATATACAGTCGAGTCTCTATACAACGAAATCCATCGTTCCAGTAAAAAATTCGTTATATAGAGAAATTCGATGTATAGAGAATGATGTTAAAAATCGCATTTAATGTGTAAATTCTGAACAAATATTATTTTTTATTTTTTTAATTAAGAATTTGAAGTGTTTAAAAGTAAATATTAACCTAACATTTTATTTCTTAATTATTTAGGCTGTTTAAAAAAAGAGAACAGACATTTATTTGAAAGCTTAATGAAAATGAAATAAGAAAGACTTGCATTAATTTCAGACGAAGATATCTGTAATTTTTTGTTTTTTGATTTTAAAATTGTCATGCTCTAAAAGAGAAAAAAATTAATTTTAAATTTTAGCAACGAATGAAAAATTGTAGTCAACATTTTCCTCCATTTGAGATTTGAAGGCCTCTCTTATGTGCCTCTCAATGATTCCTCTCTTATATGTGTAACAATCCAATTGACTCTGTTTTGAGAAGAATGTGGAAAGGTGTGAGGGAGGTGGGATGAATTCGTTAGATTTAAAGCAGAAGGAGAAAAGTAATATATAAAAAAAACTCAACACTGAACGATAAATCAAAAATAAATGATGGAAAATTGATTCCATATGATTTCGAAACTTTTTTAAAACTGAATAAATTAAGACTAATTTATGAAAAAATTCGTTATATGGAGAAAGATATTTCGCCATATAGAGACTGTTTTTAATTTAATGATGCGAAAAGGGGACCGTTCCTACTAAAAATTCGTTATATGGAGAAATTCGATGTATGGAGTTTCGTTATAGAGAGACTCGACTGTATATACATATATTTTTTTGTGCTACATGGAGAATCTATTTGGCTAATACTTTTTTCTTTTTGCGAATGTTTTTTAATTTTTAATTAGCCAAATTACTGGCGTTGGTCAAATGTCAGCGAGAACACTGCTGCCCTCCTTCATATTTGTAAAGATAATATGCACACAAAGGGGTACACAACATGATGAGGGGCGGTAGGGATGGATAGATATGTTTTACAGAAGAAACATTTCTTTTGTTCATGAGATTCCTCTGTCTGAGTGATACACTATTCAGGTAAAACCATTATTAAAATATGTGACTCATATCATGTAACAACTTAACAAAGATGTTTATTAAAGACAAGCTTATTCAGTGAGTTGCAGAATTCCATAGAAATAATATTTATCGAGCTTTGAATGATTCAGTGTCATAAAATGTGCCTAAAGGTAGAAACAAGTATTTTTTTTTTTTCCCTTATCCTACAAAACTGTATTCCACGAAATGAGTTTATGACACAGAGAAACCAGATTATGATTTAAAAAAAAAAAAAAAAAAAAAAAAAAAATGTTGGTGTGTATGATTGCAGATTGCACAGAGGGTTTCGTTTAATATCTCCTTTAAAACATTTTATCATTAAATTAACAAAATAAAAACAGTTTTTCGGCGCTATTTTGGCATTCTTCGCCAATCGCGCCAACTAGAACATAATATATAATTTTTCCTCTAAATGCTGTCTTGATCGCATTGATTTCTTGATTTCTCTATTAGAATCTGCTGATTCAGTGAAGCTACGCAAGTAAATAAAATTATAAATAAAAGTAAAATATTGCAAAGCTTAGCATAAATTTAAGGGAGACAAAACTGGTCATCAGTGGCTACTAGTAATTTAAATGAGTCAGAATTTAATAAATAAATAAAATATTTCACTTTTTCAAAATAGATCATAGATAGGATAAAATAAAACCAAATAAGAACGCTTTGTACGTGATTTATTTAATCCATTAATTTATGTTGCATGCATAATAATTTTATGTAAACTTGCTTGAAACAATTAGAAGAAAAGAAATTTCAATTTCAAAATTTACGCAACTGCAAATTTTTTAACTTATAAATATCACACATTTTCAATAATTACATCATCGTATTGGGGAAAAAAGTGTACTTTTAAATGCTTTTTGTTTGAAAGCGCTGTATTTCAATTTATTTTTGAGATGTTAATATTTTTGTAGTTTTTAATACCAATTTTGTAATTGTGGCAACAGAAATACTCCATTTATTTTAAAAGTAAAAGAAATGGAGTAATTAGAAAAGAGTAAACAACAACAACAACAAAAAATGAACTGAAACTGAAAAATGAACTGATGATATTAAAATAATTATTTTAATTAAAATAATTGTCTTTTTCAAAATTTTATGATTTGTTTTATGACAAGAGGTATTCAGCTATAAGTACACAAAATTTGAACAATTGATGATATTAAAATTAATATTTTAATTAAAATAATTCTTTTTTCGAAATTTTATGATTCGTTGTGTGACAAGAGGTATTCAGCTAGAAGTACACAAAATTTGAACTCTGGCTTATGTAGATTTTCTGTACGGACTCTGTGATAGACAGACAGAGGACATAGACGAATAGGGTTTCGTCAGATGAAAGAAACCCTAAAAATGAATAGCCATTTAGAAAAACCAATGCCCACTTCTTTATTAAAAGATTAAAAAAATTCTGTAAGTTTCATTGATACGATGCACACTTGTAGTTTGACCTGACATGTAGACTTATTTACTCAAAATAGAATATAAATCATAATTAAGGAGTTTCGTAAATAATTCAATATAAAACTTTAATTTCCTACTCAAACAATAAGACAAAGAAAATATTCAGATTAAACGTAAACGAATAACCGGGGTTCGCACAGTTCTGCCACTAAATTTTAAGAATATTTTCAAAGTGTTTCACAGCAGAAAAATATCGTAAAATCTATGAATAAAGGTGGGGATTACGAATGTTGTGGTTTAAAAATTAAATCTAAATTTTCTTATTTTTAATAGTGGTGCCAGAGTCCTTGGAAATTCCAAGGATTGTGCGAAGCTTGCGTATAACAAAGGCTTTCGCTGGTTTTTGACTAACATTAGTGATTTGGCGAATAACAAATAGAAAACAGTAGCCAAATGAAAAAAAAAAATAAATAAAAAATAAAAATCCTTCACGGCATGACCTATAGGCGGAGGTAGATTTCGAAATTTCATTTTTCAGGTAATTTCATTTTTCTGTAAGAACTGGATTTATCAGAATCATCTTAAGCAAAATTCGGTTCAAATGCCCATTTTGACAGCATATTTTGGAATTTATTCTGACTTCATTGAAAAATTGGCCAATGCAGCATATGATACAGTTCCGGAATAAGAAAAAACTGTCAATTAAATGCATCCTCAATTATGCAATCACGATTGCTTCGGGAAATTTTGTACGAAATGCCCACTTTGACAGCTATTTTTTAAATATATTTAGCCTTAATAATAATAATAAAAAAAGAACTGACGGATAATTAGCGCTCTACTGTATTATATATATTTATATCTATACATGTTCCATCGGTAAGAATTTTATTGATGTGGAAGAGGATATTAAGGTTGCTCTCAAATCAAAAGGGACTAATTTATGACGCAAATTTTATTTCCTTCTTTTTTTTTTTTTTTTTTTTTTTTTTTTTTTTTTTTTTTTTTTTCGAAACGCATGAAATTATTATTTGGAAACTTTGTGTTCAAAAGATATTTTCCTCTCTTTGAAAAACGATAACATTCTTTCTAAAATAATCACAAAATGGGTGTTTTAAAGCGGAAAAAAGCGGTTGTCGCATGAACCAAAATCGTCTATAATTCAATAAAGTATTTATTTATCAAAAAATGGTAAATGTCTTTGAATTCCAAATCGCTTCCATAGTCAATCCTGCCAGCTTTGTACTTTTACTTTAAAAATATGTTAAAAAATATGTGTCATAAAGTTTGATGCTTGTCTGGCAATGAACATGAAAATTGCCTTAAACTGCTAAGTTAAATATCAGTATTTGCCAACTCACTGAAAAGCAAAAATAAATAGTTCTAGACGTTTGCCAATTAGTTTCCTGATTTTGCCAAGCTAAAAAAAAAGACAAAATCTAATAAAATTCTTATTTGTAAAAAGTTTAATATTACTCCAAATTAAATTTGTAACTTTTTCGAATATATAAGAAATGGAAAGTGTATTCTAGTTTTTATTAAAAGTTTTAAACGAATTTGTCAACTGAAACAGCATTTCCGTATGTTTGAGTGGGAATCGATACCCATAGCAAGATCTTGTGCATATATTTAAATATCTGGACTTAATTTTTTCTTAAATATGATTTATAAAATATTCTATCCTATTCTTATATATATATATAAATTACAATCAAGGGAGGGAAAAGATATGACCGTCAAATTCGCAGACTACAAAAATAATATTTATTTATTGGTGGTTATGAAATTAAGTATAAAATACTTTTTTTATGTGGGAATTTGTCTAAGATCATTCTCATGACTTTTACAATGGAATGATTGAACGAAGCGCTTAAATAACCTGTCATTTACAAAGTAATCTGCATTTTAAAAATTTGATTGCTATCTGAAAGGATGTGTTGCCTATTGTACCTGTCTCCTGTGATATGCTAATCCCTTTTAACTGAACGCCCCATACATGGGGCAGGATTTCTAGTTTGTTATCTATAATTTTAAACAATACTCAGAATGTCCGTGGGGAATTCAAGAATACTATATATATAGCTTAAACGCAAACAAATATTTTCACTTTGAGTTCCTGGTTTTTCGAAGACGCAACAGTCTAGTTTCAATCTCGTCGCTTACAATTCAATTTTCTTTTATACTTTCCATTAACTATACGCTGAAAGACGTTTTCGTGTTAATCGAGATTTTGATCAGTGTCACCAGAAGTGTGCGTCTGCGTAGTTGTACATTTTACTGAAAGTATTCTTATAAATATTTCTTATTTGTATTCGAACTTAACATGGAATTACTTAATGTCTACAATTTCGACGAGAGTGGGACAAGCACACGTATTTGCACGGATATTACTCAAGATGTGTTTGACTTCGTCAAAGATTTACTAAGTTTAGAAAATGAACTGGCCCAGTGGAAGTTGTTTAAAGAAACTAAATATCAACACTTATGGTACAGCAATATCATCGTATACGCTGATGTGTATTTGAAGCCCTATTTACCTTATCATGTTGGTCTACCAAGCACCGCAATGGAATATAGACGTCTTGGGATTCCACTATCGACCCTCTTCATAAAATTATTGAGTGTCTTATATTTCAAGTACCGTGGTCAATTGTGCTGTTCTTTTCATTGCATTTTTGATAAATCAACATATTTTTCAAGTGATGATTTTAAAACAATCGGAGTAATTGGCGGTCTTGATGGGAAAACAGAATTTATGCAAATGCTAGTAAATTACGGTTACCTCCATACTCTACCTGATGCATCTCCTCTCCTGAGGCAAGAAACCGATGAGATCATGCTAAGTTTCCTGTGAGTATATCTTAATTTTCCTTGTATTCAATTATTATTGCAAATTTCTACTAGAAAGTTCATATTTATGTCAGTTTACCATAATTTTGATTGTTAAATTATAGCATTCATTTTTTCATTTATACTTGGATGTTTAAACTTGTAGTTGTTGGTATTATTAAAAATTTAAACATTTCTGGCAAACATTTTTTTAAATGTAATTATTTAACATTTTTGTAAAGTTCTTTCTAAAGTATTTTTTGAAAAGACAAATCTTCTGTTAATTTGTAAAAGTAAGTTAGAAATATTGTTTTAGAAGAGTTTAAGTTAGAAATATTCTAATACATTAAAATGACATAAAAAAAATTATATTTAGTATAAATGTTCTATTTTTGAAAGTAACAAAGAATGCTCTAAAATCTTAAAATATTAAAATAACAGTGCATTATTGTGCATACTAAAAAACCATACAGGATTTGTTAAATAAACTCTGAAAAACTCGGGCTATTGTTAAAAAAAATTTCGTTTTTTTTTTTTTTATAAGAATATATTTTTAATTACGATTTTGTTGCATTTTACTGAATCGGTTAACATAATTTTTAAAAAGACTGTTTTTCTGCTATATTTCAAAAAACATCTTTTTTAATGTTTATATCTCCAAATAAATTTTAAGCTATTTATTTAATAATGCAAACTATCTTCTTAATGTTTTGGTCTATATAAGGTAGAGATTTTGTCTGTCTGTTTATATAGACAGTTTTGTCTAATATAATGTTTTATATATCTACAATATTAACTCGATTATTTATAATTATGTATGTGAATTTTCGGTAGTTTTTTATTTCCCGGCTCCTAAAATTTAAATCTAGTGATAATAATTTATTGCACTTGTAATAATGTAGAATGACTTTTCACAGAGGCAAAATTACTTTTATTAGAAATACACTGTAAAAGGCTATTCCTCCCTTCTTTTAGAATGTGGCTCTAGAGATTTTCATCTTAATCAATATTTTTTTATGCCGACTATTTTTTTTTTTAAATTAAGGGTGTACTTAAATCAGAAATGGCAATTTTATGACATAATTTTTAATTTATTTTTGTTTGGAAAAGCATGAAACTTCCAGGTATTGTTAT
Source organism: Maratus speculifer (assembly GCA_964019185.1). NCBI lineage: Eukaryota > Metazoa > Arthropoda > Arachnida > Araneae > Salticidae > Maratus > Maratus speculifer. The sequence continues at coordinate 140,514,004 of OZ025302.1, read as the reverse complement.
CGAATCGCACTCATTTTGCATTTTTTTTTTCTTTGTACGCAATTGATTTTTTATAAAGTAGTGTCAAAGTAGGGATTTTGAACCGCCTTTCCAAACAAAATTAAAAATAACCACTTAAATAGAGTAAAAATTGTATGTTACGTGATCAAAAATGCTTATGACTAGATAATTTATTGGTGAACAAATGGAAAACACAATAAGATTCAAAATTGCTTCCATTATCAGGATTTACAATTTTATATCATTCCGTTAAAAAATTAATTTTTAAATGTGTCAAAACGTGCTAATTTTTAATTAATGTTCTAAACATGCTGTAGACAATATTCATAATTCTGGAATGTTTTTACTTGGCAACAATCTCTGCAATGTAAATTTCTTTTGCTTTTTCATATTGTCTTTTCTCATTTTCTTAATTTATGCTTAATTAATGTGTCTTCTTAAACGCTATTGATATCATGTTCCTACTCTATCAGTTTTCACAAAAAAGAATATCCCTAACAATTTTCAATCCATTTTCTTACTCTTTCTCTCCCCCCCCCCCTCCCAAAAAAATAGACTACAGTCGAGTCTCTATATAACGAAATCCACCGTTCCAGTAAAAAATTCGTTATATAGAGAAAGTCGATGTATAGAGAATGATTTTAAAAATCATATTTAATGTGTGAAATTTAAACAAATATTATTTTTGATCTTTTAAATAAAGAATTTGAAGTGTTTAAAAGTAAATATTAACCTAACATTTTATTTCTTAATTTCTAAGCTGTTTCAAAAAAGAGAACAGACATTTATTTGAAAGCTTAATGAAAATCAAATAAGGAAGACTTGCATTAATTTCAAACGAAAAAATCTGTAATTTTTTTTTTTTTAATTTTGAAATTGTTACGCTTTAAAAAAATAATCAAATTTTACCAAGGAATGAAAAATTGCAGTTAACATTTTCCTCGATTTGAAGGCTTCTCATTGATTTCTCTCTTACATGTGTATCAATCCAATTGACATTGTTTTGAGAAAGATGTGGAAAGGTGTGTGGGAGGTGGGATGAATTCGTTGGATTTAATGAACAAGGAAAGAAGTAATAATAATAATAAAAACTCAGCACTGACGATAAATCAAAAATAAGTGATGGAAAATTGATTCCATATGATTTCGAAGCTTTTTTAAAACTGAATAAATTAAGACCAATTTATGAAAAAAATCGTTATATGGAGATACATATTTCGCTATATAGAGACTGTTTTTAATGTGATCATGCGAAAAGGGGACTGTTCCTACTAAATATTCGTTATATAGAGAAATTCGATGTATGGAGTTTCGTTGTAGAGAGACTCGACTGTATTACTAATAATTTTCAATATATTTTTTCTTTCCCCTAACCACCTCCACCCCATTAGGTCTGGCTTTATCCTGACATTTCAAATAGTAGACCGGTTTACTTGATAAATTTATGATAATACAGTCGAGTCTCCCTATAACGAAACTCCATACATCGGAATTCTTTATATAACGAATTTTTTGTAGGAAGGGTCCCCTTTTCGAATGATTACATTAAAAACAGTCTTCATATAGCAAAATATCTATCTCCATATAACGAATTTTTTCATAAATTAGTCTTAATTTATTCAGTTTTAAAAAAGATTCGAAATCATATGGAATAAATTTTTCATCACTTACTTTTGATTTATCGTTCAGTGTTTTTTTATATTACTTATATCCTTGTTCTTTAAATCTAACGAATTCATCCCACCTCCCACACACCTTTCCACATCCTTCTCAAAACAGAGTCAATTGGATTGATACACATGTAAGAGAGGAATCAATGAGAGGCACATAAGAGAGGCCTTCAAATGGAGGAAAATGTTAACTACAATTTTTCATTCCTTGCTAAAATTTAAGCTTTTTTAAGAGCGTAACAATTTTAAAATCAAAACAACAAAAAATTACAGATTTCTTCGTGTGAAATTAATGCAAGTCTTCCTTATTTGATTTTCACTAAGCTTTCAAATAAATGTCTGTTCTCTTTTTTGAAACAGCTTAAATAATTAAGAAATAAAGTGTTAGGTTAATATTTACTTTTAAACATTTCAAATTCTTAATTCAAAAGATCAAAAATAATATTTGTTCAAATTTCACACAATAAATACGATTTTTATCATCATTATCGCTATACATCGAATTTCTCTATATAACATTTTTTACTGGAACGGTGGATTTCGTTATATAGAGACTCGACTGTACATCAGATTAACCGAATATTGTTAATATTTATCAATTAAGGTTTGTAAATGTAATAAATTTCAGCTCAGATGAAATTACAACCAATGCATCCCTGGTTGGAATCCTAGCCCAGACTTTTTTTCACCCATTTGGAAAATTTACTTTTATTAAAATTTCAGCTCATTTAGCTTGAGATTTTAATTTCGCATATATTTTTTCTAAATATTCATTGCTAATGAATAATACGAAATCGTTAATTAATACGAAATCCAGACTTTCTTTTATAGATATAGATACTATATGCGCTACGGTCAATTTGATTAATTAGTTATTATTAATAATAATTAAATGATATCGAAATAGACCGGTTTATATGATAAATTTATGATAATTAATCAAATTAACGGGTTATTGTTAATAATTACCAATTAAGGTTTGTAAATGTAATAAATTTCAGATCTGAATCTGAATCTTTTGATTGATCTGAAGATTTTCTTATTAATTAAACAGTAACATTTTTTTTAAATCACATGTAAATTTTCTTGCAAATCGTAAAGGAAAATGATTAATCATTCAATTTTATTCAAAACTGCAATAAAATATATAATAAAAGTTCAACTTTCAGAAGGTAAATCGAGTTTTAAAACGTAGCTAATTATTATATTCTCTTTTGTGCGTGTGTAATATGAAATTTTTTGTTTTAAGTAAAAATTTTGATAAAAAGATTTTCTCAATAAAACATATCCCTAAAAAATGGCATTAAAAAAATTGTATAAATTTTCTTGTAAATCTTGAAGAAAAATGCATTATTATTCATTTTTGTACAAAACTGAGAGAAAGTATACAATAAAAATGGTTCTTTCAGAAGACATATCCAATTTAAATACATAATTATTTGATATTTTTTAGTTTAAATTTAATTTATTTTCATTTCGACTAAAATTTCGAAAATAAAATTTTCGTAATAAAAAGTACTTTTTTAAAAATAAATAATTCTCTTGTAGAAAACTGGAAAAAAAAGCAATAATATATATATGTTTTTTTCAGAAGTCATACCGTGTTTTTAACATAGTTAATTATTATATTCTTTTTAGTTTTTATTTGTGTAATATGAAATTTTTTGTTCTCAGAAAAAATTTTGAAAAGAAAATTCCGCAATAAAAAATATTTTCTGAAAATGTCATTTTTTATCCTCAAAAATTTATATAAATTTTCTTGTAAATCCTAAAAAAAAAATTAATAATTAAATTTTTTAGTGGAGAATTAAAAAAAAAGTATACAATAAAAATTGTTCTTTGAAGACATATCGCGTTTTAAACATAGCTAATTATTTTATAATTTCTTGAGAAAATTTTTGGAAAAAAAAAAAAAGATTTTTATAATGAAAAATATTCCAATAAAAATCCATAGGAATTTTCCTGTAAATTTAAAGAAAAATGAATTGTACCATTCGTTTCTGTAAAAAAAAAAAAAAAAAAAAAGAAAAAAAAAGAAAACTTATCGAATTTTAAAACACAGCTAATTATTTTATTCTTTTTAGTTTTAATTTGAATAATACAAAAGTTTTTGCTTTAAATAAAAAATTTGAAAAAAAAAAAGATTTCTGTAATGAGATATATTTAAAAATGACATTTTTTCAATAAAAAATTACATTAATTTTCTTGTAAAGCATAAAGGAAAATGAATTAATATTCATTTCTGTGGAAATTAACAAAAAAAAAAAAAAAGTATGTAATAAAAGTTATTCTTTTACAGGACCTATCGAGTTTTAAACACAGCTAATTATTTTATTCCTTTTAGTTTTAATTTGAATAATTTTTGCTTTGAGTAAAAAATTTTGAAAAAAAAAATCGCAATGAGAATTATTTTTTTAAATGAGATTTTTTCTTTAAAAATGAATGTTTAAAGTAAATTTCCTTGAAAATTAATTTATTTGATTTTCCTTGAAAAAAATCCTTCTTCTTAATTAGTTGCCGAGATATTTGTAAGCCTATTTTCCATACTGTTCGATTTTGCATGACCTTGTACTTTATTCAAATTTCAATTCAATATATTTTAATTAAAAATAAAATGCTTAATCCGAAGCAGTAAACTTTTAGTTGATATGATCATTACTTTTGGAGTTATAAGGATGTTTCATTTATGAAATTCGGTACTACTTGACTAGGTTGAAATTTTATATAATTTGTCGAAGTTGGTTCATCAGAAATTTATTAATAGAGCATTATCACGTGTTAAAAATATTTTAATATACGTTTACATTTTATTTTGAAATTGCGATGTATTTTATAAATATGTTACGCATGTTTTATATTATGCATATCCATGATGGGTACGTATTACAGTAGCCCTCCTCCCCCCCCCCCCCTCCAATGACTAGTTTTATTTTGCATTGTCTGTAGTTGGTCCAATACATTCAAGGATTTAAATTTAAATACTTATTTACGTAAATTTCTGTTTTTCTTTTATTTCTTTCCGCCCCATCAGTGACTTAGAGGTTGTGCTTTTGAAGCTGGTTAACAGGAGGTGCTGCGTTCGTACGTAACTGCGCACGTCGGCCTGAACATTCGGAGTTTTCCGAGGTTTTCTACAAACTTTTGGTAACTTTGCGTACCAAAAACTGCGTAAATACAGGTTAGATTCCCTAAGAAAGAGACAAAGGGCACTCCCCCAGGGTCTATATCCCTCGTGCAGATAATCGGCCAACACCAACAGTTTTTCATTCTATCTTTTATTTTATTTATTTATTTTTTTTTGCCCTAATATATATTCGGTGAGTTATACTGAAGATTTTTTGTTTGGAAGGAAATCTTTAAAAAAAGGATTTTTGTAATAATGAATATTCCTAGGAAATAACATGAAAAATGTATGCAAGTTATTGAGTATATTATCTTATAAATCATGAAGATAAATTATTGTTTTTTTTTTTTTTTTTTTTTGGGGGGGGGGGGTGAAAAAAAATGCAGAAAAAGTTAAAGTAGTTCTAGTCACGTCCATAAAAACATTCTTATGCTTTTTCTCTATTTAGTGAAGTTTTCGAATAGATAATGTAATAACATTAAAATATGTATCCTTTTGTAAGGATTTACAACATTTGTTTTCGTCAACATTATTCATTTCAATTAATAAAAATTCAGCTATATTTTATTCAGAGTTAGAAATTAGCAGACGTTAGTTGCCATATGCAACTAAATTATTGAATTTGGCAACCACAAAATTATACCTAGTTGTCAAATTTAACTTCTAGTTTTTTTTTTCACTTAAATTTAACAACAAACGCTTTTATTTCGATTTTAGCGTAAGTGTGCCCCCCCCCCCCCCTCTCGCTGCACATATTTGAAGAATCCTATTTTCCATAAAATATTGGACATATGTTTAAGACAACCCTTGCATTTGTCAATCAACTTTAATCAGACTTTTTTTTAACACATGACTAATAAAATTGACCTAGGGCCACGGAGAGTCACAGTCTTTCTGCCCCCGTCAGTGGCTGAGAGATTGTACTTTAGAAGCTGATAAAAGGGAGGTGCTGAGTTCGAACCCAATCGCGCCCGTCGGTCTAATCGTTTGGATTTTTTGTAGTTTTCTGTGAAACTTTGTTAACATTGCGTAAATACAGGTTAGGTTCCCATAACACGTTCGTTGTCGCAGACACGCTAGCGCATGTTAAGGCGCCGACGTTAAGGGGCCACTCACGCGCCAGCGCGTGATGTGGGTTGATGTCCAATAGCCATTCACACGCTGGTGCGGGAAAATCTTTCACTGATTCTTTGTTATAAAAAGTAAATCGGTTTCTGGGAAAAACCCTCTTCTACAGTGCGGCATTAACTATCATCACATCTTCACGTAAGCGGCAGCGAATGTGTTAAAAAGAGATGGAGGGCATTCCCCCCCAGGGCCTATATGTCCCTCATGCAGATAATCAGCCAGTTTTTCTTTCTATCTTTTATTTTCTATTTTTTTTTTCTACCCTGATTTATATTCTGTGAGTTATCATGGAGATTTTTTGTTTGAGGGAAAACCTTTGAAAATAGGATTTTTGTAATACAGAATATTTCTAGAAAATAACATGAAAAAATCATAAAAGTGTTTGATTTTATTTTCTTGTAAATCATAAAAATAAATTATTGTTTTTTTTTTTTTTTTTTTTTTTTTTTTTTTTTTTAAAGAAAAAAAAAATGCAGAAAAAGTTAAAGTCGTTCTGGTCAAGTCCATAAAAACATTTTTATGTTTTCTCTCTATTTAGTGATATTTAGTAAAAATTTACTGTTACATCAAAAAGTAACACAAAAAGTCCCATTCATCTAACCCTAAAATTGGCTTAGTTATGAAATTTAGAATTGCATGATCTTTTCCAGTTTTTTTATATCTGAATACAGATAAGTTCGTACGCAAACTGCTTAAAGTATTAGAAAGATTTATTTCGCGTGTATATTTATGCATTGCAGCCGAATGGAATTACATCGAGCAGGTTTTAAGATATCTTTGTTTTTTATGAATTAAGTTTTAGAATAGATAATGTAATAGCATTAAAATGTGTACCTTTTTTAAGGAATTACAATTTTTTTTTTTCATTTTAAATAATAAAAATGCTGTTACATTCTATTCAAAGTTAAAAATTAGCAGTCGTTAGTCGCCGTATGAAACTAAATTATTGGATTTGGCAACCACAAAATTATACCCAGTCGTCAAATTTGACGCCTAGCTTTTTTTTTTTAGCTCACAGGCTGTCATAGCCTGAGAGCTTATGTGCCCGTCCGTTCTGTATGTTCGTGCGTAACGCGATAACTCATGATAAAAATATCCGATCCACTTGAAATTTTGTATGTAGGTATATCCTGACAAGGCGCTTCCCTGATTAGTTTTTGGAGTTCATTCGATAAATATAAGAGGGGGAACGGGGGCCCCCCGTTAGTTGATATAAATGGGATTTTCATGCAGAATTAAGTGTTCGTTCAAAATTTTGATTAGGATCATTCTGATGAGGCGATTCCGTGACTGTTATTAGGTGTTCATTGAATAAATATAAATAGGGGGAACAGGGGTTCTAATGCCCCCCCCCCTCTTAATTTATATAAATGGGTTTTTCAAGCAGAATTTTCAGATTTCGTTCAAATCTCTGAATAGTTTTGGAAGTTTAATGGTTAAGTATAAAAGAGAGGGATAACTCCTTTTAAATTATATAAATGGTAAATGGGTTTTTATTAAGAATTATCTCATTTGCTCTGAATTTTGGATATAGATTTTTTATATGATAAAGCATGTCTTTGATAGTATAGGAGGTTCAATGATTAAGTATAAAAAAAGAGGAAAGGCGAGAGCTGTTTCCCCTTCTTAATTTTTTTTTTTTCGAACGGAATTAACCCTTGAAAATATAAGGCTGTAATGTACAATTAGTATTTGTAGCCTCTGAGCTCAATGCCATCAGTTTAACTGGGCAGTATTCTTTATTTCACTTTAATTTAACAAAAAACGCTTTTATTCTGATTTTAGCGTAAATGTCCCCCCTTCCCCTCGCTGCACACACTAGAAGAATCCTATTTTCTGTAAAATATTGGACATATGTTTAAGACAACCTTTGCGTTTGTGAATCACTTTTAATCAGACCTTATTTTAATCGATGACTGATAAAATTGACGTAGGACCGTGAAGAGTCACATGTTCCTAAAATTCTCGCACACCTTGTCCACAGAATATTTTTCTAGAATCCATATACTGTAGTTTAATCAGGTTTAAGTTTTATAGAAATCCAGTGTTTATTTTGATTTAGTAATAAAGACAGAGATATAAAGTTTAATTTGTACATCCCCTCCCCCTGCCTTAACATATAAGAATAGAAACAATATTATTGTTAACATAGCTGCAAAAAGAAATAGAAAAAATATGATACAACGTAAAATTTCAACTATCAAATGCTATTTGGCATCTAGAAAAAAAATTGTAGGTGTAAAATTCCCATTTTATTGCGTCAGATTAAGCGTCTTATATCTAATTAAAATACATCTTTGAGTTTAAATTTGAATGGCATACAGGGTCATGAAAAACCAAAGAGTATAGAAAATAGGATTACAAATATCTCGGTAACTAGTAATCCGATCGACTTCGTTCTTTATGCAAAACTTTTGTTTCTTTATTGTTTTTTTATATCCCTTCCTTAAGATAAAAAATTTCGAAAATTTTTATATACATCAGAACGAATATTTCGAGAGTCCGAAAAAATAGCTCCAGATAATCCAGGTTACTGATATTAAATAAGCGTCTTCCTATTATTGCATACTAAGTACGCACCAAATTGCAAGTCTCTGTCTGAATTAGTTCGGGAAACAGAGCGTTTACACGCAGGCACACAGACAGACGGAGGACAATTCCCCCCCCCCCCTAAAAATGTGTTTTTCGGAATCTCCAGTGTCTGAAACGTGTAAATCCGTCAATTGTTTTTCAATTTTAAAAACTTTTGCAATACTTAAATTATGCTACGTATGATGGGTAAGTAATGATTTCCTTTATGAGAAAACCTTGACTTCCTTTATAAGAAAAAGGGAGTAAATTCTGCAATTTCTTGTTAGTTTAATAAAGTCTGTAAATTTTATATTTTTACGAATATTGGTGCAATTTTTTTGTATTTACGACGGAAAATGATTTTCCAAAAATATATGAAAGGTAACCATTTTGGATATGGGAACAGTCTTCAATATAAAATTGCTTATATTAAGATGTGACCCCCAATCCCCCCCCTCAAAAAAAAAAAAGCCATGACTTCCCCTCTCAAAGGAGGGCTGGATCTGCCCTTGAGTAGCCAGCCGGCTAACAACGCTGCTCTGTTCGGTTATAGTTAGTCCTGTTACTTAACTTTAATTTTTAACACGCACTATTTTTTTAAATGTAGATTTTAATATATTACGATTTGTTTTGATACATTATCCAAATGTTTTTTTTAAACATTTAATACACGATTTATCACTTGCTAACTAAGCGTAGAAACCAGCATGGTTAAAAAATGTCCAAGCACGGGCCCATTTTCTACCATGTTAGTTTCTGCGCTTTGTTGACAAGTGATAAATCACGTATTAAAGATTCAGTATATTCATATGTGATTTCATTGCTGAAAATTAATTGAAAAATTAATTTAAATTGAATAAATATTTCTTTTCTTTTTCAGAGGGGCTGTTAGCAATTCTGATGATATACATTTGCTACAATTTGAAGACATATTTGAAGAGGCCATGGATCTGCTTGAAAATACCTTCTTTCGCGGTAAATCATCAGAAGCAATTTACAAAAGGGTATTTTTTGTAGGGTGCGCACTCCGTGCCGTTCAATATAGCCTGCTTGATAAACACGACTATGCCGTGAAGCTCATCCAATGCCTCAGATTGTACTTTAGTGTCACCAGCGACCTTTACATCAGCACTTACGAGGTGAGAAGTGTGTTATATTCATGTTTTATGCTTTTGGATAAATTAGACTTATTTGAACTATACGCTCAAGAATTCGACAAACTGATGCCGGAATGTCCTGCTAGGCTCGAACCTCACACGCTGAGTCATCTCGTACGACGCCAAGTCAGGAAGAACCTAAAAATTTCCGAGCTAACTCTACCTTCAGCAGTAGACAAGTTAGTTTTGCCAAAAATTTTAAAGAGTTATATAGTAGGCGAAGAATTGCCCAGAAAGTGTAGATATACTTCTTTCCAGAATGCTGTAACAAAATCAGAATTGGCAGCAATGCTTTTTGAAAGACCTATGTTCTAAAGGTACTGTTCTTTCTTAAGGTCTCTGAAATGCAATATGATGTTATGTTATCCTCCTCAAAAAAATATTATTCTGTTTGAACTTTACCCTGTAGACTTAATGTGTTGTAAGAGGTTGCTTCACTGATGCGTAAACACCCACTTGCTAATGTTAAACTTATGGGGGAAAATTTAAAAATATTTCTTTTGCATTTGGATACCTGTATTTTTTTTTATTCATATAGCTGAGATTGATCTGTACCACGTCCGTTCTATACTTTTTCAATAATGTTTATAGCTTTTTTTTTTTTTTAATTAGGATACTTTACATTTCGGACCCGGTTCCGAAAGGAAAAGTATCTTGATAGAAAAACCTGTAGACAAAATCGTAAAAGTAAATATAAACGGATTTAATACAAATAGAATTTAACTATCCCCCCTCCCCCCCCCAAAAAAAATGCAAACGACATACTAAAAAAAAATCTCCCATACGGTTAACTTTAACGAGTGGATGTTTTCGCGTGAGTAAGTTAGTCACATCAGTATGGATTATTGTGTTTTGTACTGTCACGTGTTATGTATATTGTGATATTTTGTTTGTTAATAAACCTTGATGTATACAAATTTTTATGTTGTTTTTTTCTGTATCCGTTTAATTAAAATCGTTTTTTTTTTTTTTTTTTTTTTTTTTTTTTTTTTTTACCATTCACTTTATTTTTTTTATTTAAGTTATTTATTTTGAAAGCAGATAACTATTGTAGAAGAAAGTAAAATCATGTCTTCGTTTATTCGCCGTGACAAGGCAATAAAAAATCATTCTCAAAATTCGCCCATTCGAAAAAATCATTCAAAAAACTCCCCAATGATTATCAGTGGTGTCGTAAGAATTTTTTTTAACCTTCAAAGGGGCCGTCTACTAAAGATGTCAAGCTGGGAGGGGGAGAGGGGTTCATGAAATTGTGACAGTTGTGAGAAGACAAGGAGATAAGAAGAAATGTGACACCACAGATTTTGGTTAAAATAAAAACATTAAAAATCAGCAGATTAAATTTTGTTATTAATGTGTTTTGTGTTGATAAAGTAAAGATAAGATTTAAAGCAAATATATTAAATTCCACTTCAAATTTTAAAATACTGCTGTTTTGATTTGATTTGTCATGTTCATATTTATTTATTATTGCATATTAATTATGTTTTTTGTCGTAAACCTTAATTTTACTACATACAAAATAAGTGCACGAATCATTTAAATTGTTATGCTCTCAAATGTGATTAACCCTTTCCGGCGCACTACTCTTTAAAGTTGGAATTTTAATTAAAAAAAATAATTAGGCAATCTATTTAGGCCTAGAGGAGTACACAGGTATTGTTTTGTAAAGATTGCACTAACCATTTTAATTATACAGCTGTTGCCGAAGTGGTAACCTCCCATAAGTAAAGCATTGATAAGCGCAGTGAGAAGAGCATTGCTGTGAAGCGCGTATTACAGTAAAACATTTTACCTATTATTTAAAAAAAGTAGAGTTTGATCTCTGTGGTGTTGCCATCTAGAACTCATAAGAAAGATTTAAAGTAGCCATTAGAGTAGTTTTTGAAATATTCATGGAGATTTTGTGTCTGTAAACAGGGGGAACTTTAGGTGTTGCCGACCCGGCAACACTGCGCGTTAAAGGGTTAAAACACATAGTTAAAGTTTTAAAAGAAAATTTTAAATATGGTCTATAACGTACTGCTTTGTTTATGAACTACAAGTATACGTTTATGTAAATGGGACAAAAAAGGGAGGAGAGGGGTCAAAAATATTAAAAAAGAAACTGTGACATCATTTATGGATAACCTCAAATATGCTCTATATAGGGTTGCATAATAAAACTCGGACCTGTCTCTATATAAAGAACGCCAGAATTTAAAATATAGTATGTGGTTTATTTAATGTAACAGTCACTACATGGTTTAAATTTCTTGTATAAATCTTTTTAATATTGTCGATAACTTTCATGGATATTTTGATAAGATGAACTCTACTAATGATATTGCTAAAATTGTTCTCAATGAATGAAAAAAAATAGAAGTTGAAGAAAAAAATTAGCACATAAACATGATTCTAATAAAATCAACTCTTACAGAAAAAGGTTGTTGTTGTATGTTGTATGTATGTCGGCCAATTATCTACACTATGGGATATAGGCCCAAAGGGGTGGGATGCCCTCCGTGCGGGTCTTTCTAAGGGAACCTAAGCCGTATTTACGCAAGGTTCGAAGAAAACCACGGAAAACTCCGAACGGTTAGGCCGACGGTCGCGATTGGGTTATATATAATGAACGATATATATAAAGCCAAAATTAATAAGCTAAATATTCGAAATTATGCAAAGAAAATCTGTAAAACATTTAGAATTATCCATTCAATAAAAAAATATTATCTTTACAAAAATAAACCTGCGTTCAAAATCTTATCTTTACTTTACGAAATGCATCCGAAATAACTAAAGATATTTGAAAGGGTCGTTTGAATAATCCTGGTGTAATGGTATTACACTGCCAGCTAAGATACAAGCGGCCCCGGGTTCGAACCCCATCGAAGGTATGTAACATTTCTTCACTGTTGTTTAAATTAATATTATGTAATGTGTCCCTGATATTAACCCTTTAATTCCCATGCTAGAACACGTTCTAGAAATTATGTAGTTCATTTCACACCGGAAAAATTCAATGGCTAATTTCTTTTTATTTAAAAACGCAATGTTCTGTTATTGATTAAAGCAAATATTGTTGTTTTAATTTTCTGGTGGGAACTGAAATATACGAATTAAAATATCTCGGGCGGTTTGGGATCCAGAGGGTTAACGTGTCTTTGAAAAGTAAAGAATAAAAATCACAAAGATGTTAGTTAGTCCTTGAAAAATTCTTTTAACTTTTCAAACGAAAATTTTTACATAAGGAAAAAATTAAAAAAGAAAACGGAAATATTTTGTGAAAAAACGGAACTATTTCTGGAATTTACGGAAATTTTTTTCCGTTAAAAAACGGAAGTAGTACTGGCGTCTCCAGTACTATTTCCATTTTTTAACGAAAATTTTTTTTACAGTGTACTGCGTGGGATTAAGCGTCTTATATCCAATTAAAATATATCTTTGAATTGAAATTTGATAGAAATACAGGGTCATGAAAAATCGAAGACTGTAGAAAAGAGAATTACAGATATCTCGGCAACTAATAATTCGATCGACTTTGTTCTTTATGCAAAATTTGTCTTATTTAATTGCCTTTTACGATCACTCCTTAAAATAAAAAAAATCGAAAATTTTTATGTACCTTTCATCAGAACGAATTTTTCGAGAGTCCGAAAAAATAGTTCCGGATAATCGAGGTTACTGATATTAAATAGCCTTCGTTCCATTCTTACATACTAAATACATACAAAATTTCAAGTCTCTATCTCAATTTGTTCGGGAGATAGAGCGTTTACAGACAGACAGACGGCAATTTTTTTTTTCTAAAAATATGTATTTCAAAATCTCCAGTGTCTAAAACGTGTAAATCCGTCAAAAAACTTTTTCGATTTTCAAAACGATTGCAAGACTTACCCTATACTACGTATGATGGGTAAGTAATAGAAGAGTGTTGCAGGGAAATAAGCTATTAGTCATAATTGCTAACAATTCTATATTTTCAATACCAGTAAATTCTTACAAAAATGTTTACTTTACTTATTTTCAGAAATTGTGCGTTTATATAAAACAAGTATTCCTGCTCAAAAATATTGGCCTAAAAAAAAAAAAAAAAAATGGTTGATAACTATGTATGTACTTCATACTATTTTTACAGCCTCCTTAAGAGCCTTCTTATCTGATTAATGTATTGTATTTGGGGGACAAGAGACTTTCAAACCCATTTTTTAGGTGCGTTTGTAATTATGTAAATACGTATCACCTATTGTTGTCGCCCAGTCCGTCCGTCTGTCTGTCCGTCCGCATATAACAACTCAAAAACTACCCAACCGAATCGTTTGAAATTTAAAATACATAATTATTACATAATTTTGTCGAGTCATTTCAAATTTTATGAAAATCGGATGGATAAATCAATTACAGGGACAATCAAAAAGATTCCGTTACATTATGGTCAATGGGGAAAAAAGTTTCAAATGCATTTTAATCGTTTGAAATTTAAAACGTATAATTTTTACATAATTTTGTCGAGTCATTTCAAATTTTATGAAAATCGGATGGATAGATCAATTACAGGGACAATCAAAAGGATTCCGTTACATTACGGTCAAGGGGAAAAAAAAGTTTCAAATGCATTTCAATGGTGTTACACTCATTTGAACATAATAGTATTGACATAAATCTATGAAATATGTAGTAAAAATACATTTTGCAGAATCTGTGATGCAAAGAATATTTATTATTAAATTACAGGGCCACACAAATGTATTCCACTAAATAATGTGATACGGGGAAACATTGTTTAGGGCGTGTTTTAATTATATTAACCTACTTCACATTTTATGAATAAGATATACGTTAATGAAGTATAATAAAAATTACTCCCTGCATATTTACAGGAACACAAAGATTTCGACCACTATACTGCATCCAAAGTACGCTCTACTATATCAGCAAGATCTGAATATTTTAAAACTTATAGTACGAACGCACCTCATTTGCTACGCCTCACGTACAATTTCCAACTTGTTTATTATTATTAACACTTTCCACCAAAGTTGAAAAGTGTTTATGAATTCCGCCGTTGTTCGACTCCCTGATATTAACTCCCGTAAATATTATTGGATTGCCCTGAAAGTTTTGGACGTTATTAACGTTTACCCTAAGCACGAACTTTATTTCAAATAAAGTTTCAAGCATAATATTTTTTTTTTTTTTTTTTTTTTTTTTTTTTTTTTTTTTTTGCAGGGACAGTCAAAATTTTACCGTTACAAAACGGCCTATGGGAGAAAAATGTTTCAAAAGAATTTTAAAGTTGCTATACCCAGTCAAGCATATTAAAATTTATATGCATTTACGAGTTGCACTAAAATATACTTTTTATAAAATATGCTATGAAAAAAATTGCTATTATTTATTTACTGGGCCACACAAAAGAATTCCATTACATAATGGCAAAAGGGGTAATTGTGTGCGACATATTTTATTTACATTAAACTATTTTATGAATAATAAAATTGATATATGTTGCTGAGGCTTAATATAAGGTTCACGTATAGTACATGATACGAAGTGCGTAACATTTATAGGGACACACAAAAGATTTCAAATATTGCATTCTTTCCGATGTACTGTGTATGTATCCGATGATGATTGATGGGTGGATGAAATGCATTTTAATTATTATATTTGCTTTTAAGTTTCACTAAATCTATGCAGATTATATGGTGTGTATAAATGCTATAGTTGATATACAGGGCTACACAAAAGAACTCGGAAACTTTACTGAATATGAGTGTAATTAACTTAAAGATAGTTTTTAAATAATTTAATTCTTTTACGCTTAACTGTATTAAGTTTACTAAAAATGTTTGTAGAATATAGATAAAATGATATACAGGGCTACACAGAGAAATAGATACATGGACGCCTATGAATGATAATTTCTGAGATTGTGATTTCAATAAATTTTAAGTGTGTTTAGATTTAAAATAAAATTTAGCTAAATACTGTCTGTAATAAGGTACTAGGAAATCTACAGGGCTGAACAAAAATGTTCAAGTATGTTTCTATCTATTAGTATAAATTGTTGAAAGTGAAAATTCAAGCTGCTATTCATTTTCTTGCTAAACTAAATTTTAAATTATATAGTATATATCTATTAATCGACAGATCAAATATAGGGCTCTTCAAAAGTATTGGAATACATATTTGGCAAGACACAGTAATCTTATTTCCCTAAATAACAAAATTTTCTTAAATATTTCAGAAAGTGTTGGAAAGTGTTACATAATGAATGCTTAACGCATGATTTTTCGTACTTGTTTAAATTTCCCTTTAAATTCTACTTAAAGATACTCTATATGCATCATGACATATATTTATCACACAAGAAATAAATAAATAGGGTAACACCCCCAGTAATTGGCACTTTAAGAATTTGTCTTTAAACTTACTTCAATTTTCATTAGAAAGAAATAAGATATTTACTTGGAAATATTTTTAAATCAAAGAATGCATATCTGTGCAGCTATTTCGCTCACTAAAAGCAAAAAAAAAAAAAATTAAAAAGTATTTTTATAAAAATATATTTATAAAAAGTTGCTGAAATCAGCAGTAATTGGCACCTAGAGCACCACTGTATGACACCTCGTGATCCAGTAATTGGCACAAGTTTATATTTTTAAAAAAACTTTACATTTTGCAATGGGTTTAATCGCTTTAAATGAATGTACTGTAGATGAAATGCCATATTTCAGGTTTTTGAGAGTAAGAAATCAGCATATTAGTCTGAAATGTGAACACTTTAAAACAATACAATATACTTATATTAATACACAATAATAGTCATGCTGTCCCCAGTAATTGTCTTATGAATCTTTAATGGATTCCAATTACTGATAACATTTCATATTTTCAAATAAAAACAAATGATAAACAAAATTAGTCTATAACTTTAAATGTACTTCCAAAATAAGTGGTTTAATCCCAAATTCCTTGCGAATTCCTTGTAATTGGAATAGGTGCCAATTACTTGGAACTAGCAAAATTGAAGCACCATTAATTGGCATCTATCATTAATTCAGAAATCCAAATATTTGTGTCGAAAATACTTTTACGCAATTAAAGTAACCTCTTTTAACTAAACAAAACTGTTGTCAATTAAAATTTAAAATATATTATAAATCATATAATAATGAATTGAAAAGCATGCCTTCCTTAAACCAAAGAAGAAGCATTTGCAACAAAAATGGCTAATTTCATACAAGCCATAATTGTTTCTCTTTCCTAGGCACTATTGTCATCTAGTAGCATAAATCAAAGTTATAATCTTTAACGTAAATGAGCATATAACTGGTATATGGTCTTGCATTTTTAAAAGACTCTTATTTTAGGACATGTTAGTAGGATGTGCCAATCACTGGTGCATGCCAATTACTGGGGATGTTACCCTAAATATTTTTTTTTCATTTGCTATTATTATCTTATTACTGTGTTTTTTCCTGCAGGGTTAATAGAAAGTGTTTATTTTTTTTCCACAATTGTATTTTTTTTATATTGAATCATTAGAACCTTATATTAAATCATTTTCTACTTATATTTTAGAAATATTTGTTGCCAGACATGCTGGAATAAAGAGAAATATTTAAATTTATTTCATGTTTAATCTTATTTATTATCTTACATGCTTATATTAAAGCATTTTCTAATATTGTATAGGTATCTTATATTTTAGAAATGTTTGTTAACAAATATGCAAGCATAAGCAGCGTTATATTAATTTTATTTCCCATTTTCGATTTTAAAACTGCTGTATTACTATCATCATCATTGTTTATATCGGAAGAATTTATAAATATCATTTACATTTATATCGTATTTTAGCTACCATTATCGAATGCAACTAAATTTATGCTCATTCAATTAAGAATGTGAAGCTGGAAATCAAATTAATATAATTAAATGAATAAAATAATCAAATTATACCAACCTAATTCGTTTATCGCACATAGAAAGATTTGAGCGGAAATCTAATATCCCCCAAAATCCAAACTGCAGCTATAAATTTCAATAGTAGTACAGAAATATATTTGCCAATATTAGCAAGTATTTTTAGAGTAGGCAGTTACTGAGAGAAAAAACACTTTTTTTAGCTTACAGGCTATCAGAACTTGAGCGTTAACATCCCGAGGTTCTGTATGTAAATATGAATTACGTAACTCGATAGATAATTCTTGATAAACATATCCGATTTGCTTGAAATTTTGCATATAGGTTCATTCTGATAAGACGATTCCTTGATTAGTTTTGGGAGTTCATTGGATAAGTATAAAGGGTAGAAATGGGGGCTAATATCCCCTTAATTTAGATAAATGATTTTTTTCTTGCTGAATTATCAGATTTCATTCAAATTTTAGATGTAGGATCATTCTGATAAGGCACCTCCATGGCTAGTTTGGGGGGGGGGGGTTCAATAGCTAAGTGTAAAAGGAAGGGAAATGAAAGAGGCTTTGTTAATTTAAGTAAATGGTTTTCCGCGCAGAATTTACTGATTTGCTTCATATTTTGAATAAAGATTTATTCTGATAAAGCGCTTCCGTGATTGGTTTTGCGGATTTTTTATTTAAGTATAAAATAGATGACGGGGCGATTACCCAACTTTAAATTATAGAAGTGAGATTTAATGTATAATTATCCGATTTGTTCTAATTTTGATATAGGTTCTTTTTATTAAGGCGAATTTCTGAATAATTTTGGGGCTTCAATGGTTATGTATAAATGGGGAACGGAGGATTACCCCCTTATATTGTATGAATGGGTTTTTATGCAGAATTATCCGATTTGCTTCAAATTTTGGATATATGTCCATTCTGATTACTTTTGGAAGTACACTGATTAAATATAATAGGATAACGGGAGCTTATCCCCTTTAATGGGTTTTTCATGCAGAACTATCAGATTTGCTTCAATTTTGATATAATTGCTTATTCTGATAATGCATTTCATTTGGATGTTCATTGAATTAAATATAAAGGATGGAATGGGCATATAATTCCACTTTCTTAATTAAGCTTTTTTTTTACCGATTTTAAATTTTTCTAGGGTCATGATTCTTTGAATTAACAGTATAATATACTATTAGTGTAAATAGTCTGTGAGCTTAATACCATCAATTTTACTGGGGACTTTTCTTTTTTATGTTAATAGCTCAACTTTCTAATTATGTTTACACATTTCAGTGGAAGAATTAGCATTACTACTTGCGTGTTGATTGTGTTATGTATCTTATAAACAGTGAACTATTAGACAAACTTTTAAGTATAACACATGTACACTTTCCAAGTTGATGAAAAAAGTCCGGGTCAGGATTTGAACCAGGGATGTATTGGCTGAAGCCGCCAGTGCTCTTCCAACTGAGCCACCCCGGACGAAAACTGAAGGACTAATTCACCCAAATGACCTCAACAATCATAGAATCTAGTCCGATACATTGTTGTGCTGATCCATTTGCTTGTATTACTGAGCTATACTTAAACAGAATCCAGAGCACTTGTAAATACATTTGTGGTTATCTCAGTAGATAAAATCTCATATAAATTTAAAAAATGACGCAAAGATGACTGATGGTAAAGGCAACAAAATCAGTTTTTAATTTTCATGGAGAAAAATAGATAAATCTTATAATACCACAGCTGAAATAAGGTCTCGAAGTCATTCAATCATGAAAAAGGCAATCAACCGCTTTCTTGGTTTGCCCGCACATCATAAGGGCAACATGTTTTTGCCCGTAAACATGCCCTAAACATCGCCCTTTTAAAATAAAAGTAATCTTTTGAAAGTGAACTTAAAGATAGGTTGATACGTTAGGTGGAAAAAAAATCACCACGGTAAAAAGCACCCCTGGAAAAAAATTCCCCTTAAAAAAAGGGTTTCACATAAAAACATCTAATGATACACATATCAGTTCACATATAAACATCTATCAAAAAATGAAGACACAAGAGCTGTAAGTCATTTTGAATAAAATAATTACCAAGGAAATGACCTACACGCAAACCGCAACAAAATCGATCAGTTTGTATAATGTTTGTGAGTGTTTAAAATTCCCCCCTCTGTTCACAGTTCAATTTTCGCTAGTTACCCGATCCCAATGTTTCCGATTTTGGGATTAAAATTTAAGTTAAAGTCTAAACTTTAGAATAATTTCAACCCCATGCACAAAATAACGGTAAAAAGTAGTTGTTCGTTACTCTAAAGTCTAAAGCGCCCTCTATCGATAATTTTTGAACATAACCTTTAAAAATTTTTTACAAACAAATCGTGATATAAAGAATGATTTTAGCGAAAACCGCAAACGAATCCACCCTTTTTTCCGTTTTTTATAATCTTTTGAAGTTTTGGACCTTAAACTTTAATGGCACCTAGCTCCTACGGAAGACCTTTGCGCCCCATGGTTTCCTATTTAATAATGTTTGTCTTCATGTCTACTATCATCCCTCAAAGTTTGTCGGTCTGGTAGCGAAACATCCTGTATATGAAAAATTACATGCAAGAACCGCTCTTTATTGTAAAAGTTAATTTTTTTCCACTGTCAGATTTTTATAATTGTAGGAGGTGGCAGGTGCAGAGTTAATGGGTTAGACGATTCTAAGATTTGGTCCAAGAAAACACAATTTTAATCTATAATAATAAAGAGAGAAGGATGTTTGTCTGTGAGCGCTATTCTGAAGAGACTGCTGCACGTAGAGTTACAAAATTTGGAAGGAAGGTACTTTTTTACATATAGTTTTGCACCTCGAAGCCCGATTTTCGATTTTTTGTTTAGATTTTTTTAAAATAATTTTTTAGGCGATTTTTAGCGTTTTTTTGCGGTTTTATCCCGTTAGTGTAAGGAATAGGGTTTCATTCTTTTAGCCCAATATAGCATTATTTTTTCTCTTTTCAACAAAGTTTGTTCGGAATTTGTACAGCGATTTTTAAATTTTTAATGCGATTTTTAGTGTTTTTTCTCATTTTGCGGCTATTTTTTGAGATTGATAAAAAGAAAATCGTTTTAAACTTTTAGCCTAATGCCCTAAATTTTGTGTTTGTTATGATTTTTAGATTTTAGCGATTTTTAATGCGATTTTTAACGTTTTTTTTTTAAAGATTTTTGCGTTTAGCATCTATTTTTTTCATAGTTGTTCTATCAAAAACTTGAGCTGTTGAGAATGCAATAAGTAGTATTTTTTGCGATATCTATTTAAAATGTCAAAAATTTAGGTACCACTATTTTCGAATAGAAATTTCATAAAATATCTTAAATTCTTGCTCAAGACCGCTACCCCCTCGAGTAATATATCACCTGATAGGTTATTTAACAGAGTATCGTTTTGATAAATTTTTTGAAGAATAGAGTGCGCTACCTGGTGGCGGAAAATGGAACTAACAGAATGCGATTTTTTTAAATCTATAATAATAAAGAGACAAGTTTGTGTGTGTGTGTCAGCGCTGTTCTGAAGAGTCTGCTTTACGTAGAGTTACAAAATGTGGAGGGAAGGTACTTTTATACGTGTAGTTTTGCATCTCGAATCCCGATTTTCAATTTTTTGATTAGATATTTTTGATAATTTTTTAAGGCGATTTTTAGCGTTCTTTGTGCAGTTTTATCCCATTAGTGAAAGAAATACGGTTTCATTCTTTTAACCCAATATAGCAATTTTTTTTTCTCTTTTCAGCAAAGTTTATTCGGAATTTGTACAGCGATTGTTGAATTTTTAACGGATTTTTAATGCGATTTTTAGTGTTTTTTCTCATTTTGCGGTTTTTTTTTTTTTTTTTTTTTTTTGAGATTGAGATTGATAGAAAGAAAACCGTTTCAAACTTTTAGCCTAATGCCCTAAATTTTATGTTTGTTATGAATTTTATATTTTAATGATTTTTAATGCGATTTTCAATGTCATTTTTAACGCTTTTTCAAGATTTTTTGCGTTTAGCATCTATTTTTTTCATAGTTGTTCTATCAAAAACTTGAACTGTTGAGAATGCAATAAGTAGTATTTTTTTGCGAAATCTACCTAAAATGTCAAAAATTTAGTTACCACTATTTTCGAATAGCAATTTCATAAAATATCTTAAATTCTTGCTTGTTTCCCTAGACCGCTACCCCCTCGAGTAATATATCACCTGATAGGTTGTTTAACAGAGTATCGTTTTAAGTTTTTGAAGAATAGAGTGCGCTATCTGGTGGTGGAAAATGGAACTAACAGAACGTGATTTTGTTAAAATTTGGAAATATAACAATGTGATTTGTTTTAAATTTTAAAATGGCTTATAACACATGATAAAAAATGTAAAAGAAGGATGGTGTGACACATTTCAGGGTGCGTGAAAGAAGGGGCGCGAACGAAATTAGGAAATGTAATAAAGGAGATCTGTTTTACACTTTAAGGTAGTTCATAACGCATGTTAAAAATTTTAAAGTACTGGCGATGCTCTGGAGAGACCGCTGCACGAAGTTATGTATGAAGTTTTACGTCTTGAAGGCCGATTTTCAGTTTTTTTAATTCAATTCATATGCGAATTTTAGTGGGTTTCGAGGCGATTTTTCCACATTAGCGAAAAAGAAAGCGGTTTCATTCTTTCGATCTAATTTAGTGAATTTTGTTCTATTTTCAATATAAATTATTTGGATTTCGTGCAACGATGTTTGGATTTTTAGTGAATTATTTAATGTAAATTTTGCCGCCATTATTCGACATTAGTAAAAGGAATTTTGCTTAAAATTTTCAGGCTGATGTATTAAATTTTAGCTGTTAAGATTTATGAATTTCAATGAATTTTAATGCGATTTTTCTAGATTTTTGCATTTGATGGCATTCATGAGATATTTCCAATTACAACGTTATACCCTATTACAGTACATTTTGACCCCTGTGATTTTTTAATATTAGTGATTTTTAATGCACTTTTCAATGCAATTTTTAGAGATTTTTCGAGTTTTATGGTGATTTTTTGACATTCGGAAGTAAAAATTGATTTCAAACTTTTAATCTAATTTAATTTTAGAGATTTTTAACGCGATTTTTCAAGATTTTTTATGTTCCGTGTCTATTTTTTATTATCTATAAAGGATTTCCATTTACTACTTGATTATCCTGTCGACCAATTTCGCCAAATAATATCAATCGTGAAACAAGCCAAATTATGCAAATTGATGTAATTTTTATATTAAATAATGAAAGAAGAGATAATTTAGAAAAACATTAATACAAATACATATAAAAATAAGAAGTAAAAACCACTTGATGACGTAACAAACATTTGTAACATGTTTAATGTCAAGTGAATATGAAATTTACGATCCGCCATTATTGTCATTTAATCTTATGGTTTGACCCAGATAGTTTCTTGGTCAACCGGATAATCAAATAGTACAGATTTCCGACTAGAATGTTTTATCCTTTTGATGAAATTCTGATTACTGCGATTTAAAAAATAACTAACGATATTTAGTGCATTTTTCAATGCGTTTTTAATGAACTTTTTAATGCGATTTAGTACTATTTTTTTCGATCCCCACCACAGTGGTGTTTTAACAATTAAAAAATTATTTTGGTTTCAAACATTTAGCCTAATATAGTAAATTTCACCATTTACCTTTTTTTTTAATTTTGTCGATTTTCAATGTGATTTTTGATATATTTTGTGTTCTGCGTCGATTTTTTTGTAATTCATGTAAAAAAGAATGATTGCTACGTTTTACACGACTAGAATATTTTTTTATTCACGGGATGTATTTACATTTAGCGATTTTTAATGAATTTTTCAATGGTTTTGTATTGGTTTTCTGAATCTCACGGCTATTTTTTGAAGTTTCGAAAAGGAAATCAACTTCAAACATTTACACTTCATTTACGAATTTTTAAATTTAGTGATTTTTTAATACAATTTTTAGCAATCTTTTCATTATTTCTCACGCTTTGCCCCGATTTTTTCATTCGTATTTAAAAAAGAATTCAGATTACACTATTTTACTCTATTAATGTAAATGTTGTCCCTGCTATTTTTAAATTTGAAACGATTTGTAATGCAATTTTGAATACAATTTTTAGATGTTTTCGAGTCCACGGCGATTTTTTCACAATTGGAAAAGAAATTTTTAAATAATTTGTAGCTTAATGTAGTAAATTTTGACATCAATGATTCAGATTTTTTGTGTATTTTCATAAAATGTTTAGCAAGTTTTGTGTCGATATTTTTTAACTAATGAAAGAGTTCAGATTTCAGTGTTTTGTCCCATTATGGTAAATTATGTCCGTAGGAATTTAATATAAATGTTTATCATACTATGGCAAATTTTGTCCGGATTTTTGAATTTTACTGATTTTTAATCTGTTTTATAGTGATTTTTTAAGTTCTGTGACAGTTGTTGACATCGGTAAAAGAATTTCGGTTTCTAACTTTTAGCATAAATAATACAATTTGTTCTCCACGCTTTTATGAATTTTGCCAATTTCTAATGCGATATTCAATGTAATTTTTAGTTAGTTTGGGGGATTTTAGGTGTTCCGTGTTGACTTTTTCTTATTCATGAACGATTTCCGATTATAATATTTTCGACTGAATATTAAATTTTTACAGCCATGACTTTTAAATATTCAGCAATTTTTAATATAGTTTTTGATACGATTTTTAGCCATTTTTTTAAGCTCCTTGGCGATTTTCTGCCATTCAAAAACCAATTTTGATATCAAACATTTTGTTTAATGTAGTTATGTTTCGAATGCAATGTTTTATCTCTTAATATGATTTCGGCGTTCCATGCATACATTTTGTAATTTATGAATGATTTCGATCATAACCCCCCCCCCCCCTGCCTTAATATTAATTTTTTAAGCATTGACTTCCAAATATTTAGCTATTTTTAATGCAGTTTTCAATGTAATTTTTAGCCATTCTTCAAGTTCCGTGGCGATTTTTTTACATCCGGAAATCGATTTCGATTTCAAACTTTTTGGTTAATATGGTTAATTTCTTGATTACAATATTTTATATTATAACAGTGAATTTTTACCCTAGGGATTTTTTGATGTTTTACGACTTTCATTGCAATTTTCAGTGCAATTTTTGGTCTTTCTCAGTCATTTTTTTTAAACCATTTTTCAAAGGAATTCGATTTTAAATTTCTAGACTAATAAGAGTTTGGTTTCAAACTTTTATCCTTTACGGTAATTGTTTTGCTCTCTTATTTTGATCTACAGCAATTTTTAATGCAGTATGCTTTTTTTTTTTTTTTTTTTTTTTTTTGAGTTCATGGCGATTTTTTTCAGATACGGAAAAGGAATTCGGTTTTTAATTTCTTCGCTAATATGATAAATTATTCTCCTGTGCGATTAAAGATTTTAATTGCGATTTTTTAGCAGTTTTTTCGTATTTCAATGCTTTTTATATTATCAAATTAATTAGATTCAAAACATTTATCCAAGTAGAGTAAATTTTGAGTTCCGTGATTTTTGAAAATTTTGCCATTTTTAAAGCGATGTTTACGTTTCTTCGCGACCCGCTTTGACTTTTTAGACGTTCAATTTTTGGCCGAATTTATTAAATTTTGATCTCTTTTCTTAGAAGTTTATTCGAATTTTGAAACACAATTTTTGAATTTTGTTTTATATTTTTATGAGATTTTTAATGTTTTTTTGCGATTTGTAAGATTTTTCCACATTAGTAAAAATAATCCAGCAATTTTCTAGCCCATCTCTTTTCAACGATGTTTAGACGAAATTCGTGCTGCATTTTTTAAATTTTTCGAGGTTTTTATTATGATTTTTAAAGTTTTTTCGCAACTCTTGCTATTTTTTGATGAACCCGGGTAACGTCGGGCAGAACAGCTAGTATTTTATTAAGGAAAGTGTAACATGCTTTATTTCTACAAGGGAGAAGCTGGTGCTTTTTACGGGATGTATGTGTGGGGGAGTATTAAGGAAATGCAATTTATAGACTCTTTCAACTCGTTATATTGATAGTTTATATACACTATATGGCCAAAGGTGACCGGCCGCTTGCGATTTTTGACGTTTTGTTAAATATCTAAAAAATATACAAGAAGAATTATCCAAAAACTCCAGGTGTGTAAAGAGAATACTGAAGGTCATATAATTATGCGAAGATTTTTTTCCCTAAACCCTATAGGGGACCATCAATGAATTGAAAAAAAATGAATATCTTTTAGATAACTTTGTCAAAATTAATGTAGCAAAAGCGTTCAAAGTGTAGATTATGATTAAATAGCTTGTTTTAATAATAAGTATTCATTTTTATGAGGATAGCATGTATACTCGTAGAAAAATTAAGATTTTAATAAAAACAGTCCCAAATTTTGCCAAGTTTTTTGCTTATAATTTGCAGAGTTCTTAACATAAGAAATTATGACAAACAACATTGTACACAATATGCTGTAATTGGAATTAAAAATAATAAAATTTTACGAATAATAAGCAGGTTTACTAAATAACTTTGTACTTGGCATGCGTGAAAGCAATCAAAATGTAATTTTCATAATGCGTTAGCTAAATTTATAGAGCAACTTTTGTTAAAATCTCAAAAACATTACTTGAAAATTCTAAAAATTTTTGTTATTAGAATAAGCTTAAAATCTGTTGTTCCCAAAAGAAAGCAAAAAGATGAGGGGTTGTATGAATGAGGGTTAGTAAAATTATATACAGAGCTTCTAAAGATAATAAAATAAAGATAAAGAGAAGAGGAATTTCCTTAAGTGAATATTTTCATTATCCTGCCTTTTTAGGCAAAGGGCAGATTTATGAGGGTAATAGAATTGATAAATATGAGACAAAATTTTGAAAGTTGTCTACTAAGGCTGCAAACACACACAAAGTTTTAGTACAACTAAGGCGGCGCGTTTGATGTTAACGAGTTTTCCAGTTCAACTTCAATCCAAGAGTAGAAAAGGAATCTTTCCCTTCAGTAGGGTTTAACACTAGAACCGCGGGAAATTCCATTCAAGTTTTATAAAAATATTTCTCACCGGAATTTTCATTTAAAACTGTTTAAGTAATTTATTAAAATTATTTTTGCTCAGCTTATATTTAGCTTATTTTATAAAGAGTTTTCTGGCTCAAATTGACATCTTTGCACATGATACGTGTCAAAATGACCCGTCGCCGCGGTTCTAGTGTTAACACTAAAACAGCCGGGTGTTTTACTAAAGTTTTATAAAAGTTGTTTCGCACAAGAATTTTAATTTTAAACTATTTAACTTATTTAATTAATCTATTTTTGTGCTGCATACATTTAACATACCTTATGAGGGAAATTCTGGTTCGAATCGATTAATATCATTCTGGCAGTGGTCATTTTGACCCCTAATGGCGGTTCTAGTGTTAAGATAGTGATCTCCCTGGGGACGCATCATACTGCAAGGGGGGAGTGTCGATAGGGGAGTGCCGGACAGTCAGACGGGGTGCGAAGTAGCTGTCACCTTTGGATTAAACCGGATTAGCGCATTGGCGTGAATTTGTAAGGAGTATGTAACGGGCATCCATTTTGTAGCCTGGTGGAATTATAGAATTTTAAACAACTCTTCAAGAAAACAAAATGTGACTGTAGTATTTCTCTCTTTTTAGCGTTAATAAATGCATTGTGTTTCTTTTTAATTAAAACTCCGTAAATTTTAAAAAATACTAAATATAATGGAGCCATTGCAAATCACAAGTAACACACACACATATATATATATGGCAGAGAGAGGATGTGGGTATCTGTTAACTAAATGCTCCATATTTTAACATATCATAAATATAAGGTGCCGATAATTTGAAAAGTTTCTAGGAATACAATTTAACAGACATATTGAAAAAATGGGATATATGGGTAGAAGGTAAAGTATCAAGTATTGTTTTACAGTCATCTTTTATTGCATTTTCAAAGAATTATTTTCATTTTATTCCTCTGTCGAAGATTACCAAACGATTTTACACCTTCAAAGCCATTAAGAGGCTACTTCAGTCAAGCGAAAAGACCCATTCGCTAATGCTAATCCTCTAAAATAAATTTATAAAGATATCTGGGTTACATTTCGATGTTTAACTTTTTTTTTCACTGGATAGATGAGATCGATCTGTACAAAGGACGTTTTTACTTTTTTGTTTTTGTTTACAGATGTTTTTAATGAGTATACTTTAATTTACTTAAATGATATTTTATTTGAATGAGCATACTTTGATTTTCGAGCGGAGCTATTTGTTTTATTGAAACAAGGACAAGTCCATTACAATGAAATAAAGAAATACATTAATGATATTTTAATTAAAGCAATATATTAATAAATATTATATAATAATATAATTATTACATTTATTACATATTATAATACTTAATAATTTAATTAAATATATTTGATAAATTTCTTATCTTAAAAGACACTTAGAAAAATTTCGCGTATAGTAATTTCCGTAAAAACTTTCCAAAAGTGTTTGATTGCAGCAGAAAAAAAAAAAAAAAAAAAAAAAAGTTAAAAATATAAAAAAAAAAAAAAAACACTACATACGCATTTTTTTTTTAATTGGATTTTTCCCCCCAAGAACTTTTTAAATCAACACTATAAATTATTGATTTCAAGGAAATTTTTCAGAGAAGAAAAAATTAACCTTTTTGGCCTGTTGGATTGGATACTGTCATAGTCAAAAAGGGGGTATTTGCAGAAAACTAAATTAAATAAATATCCATCAATTGGCTATTTTCATATTTCATTGTAAAAAATTCTTAATGTCGAAAAAATTCTTGACAGCTTAAGTTGCAATGCTTCCAATACTATAATATCTTTCACTTTGATTACAGAAAAATACCCCTATTATCTCCTACTGAATGAACGTCACTACCTTTTAGAATCAACATGATGCGTAAACCCTTAGGAAAATAATAGTGAAAAATAAACTTATGGTGAGAAACTATTATCTCAAAAATCTATGAGATGTTACAGGAATAAAAGTTAATAAGTTTCAATGAAAAATTATGGCAGTTACTGAAAAAGCTTAGCTGCCTTATAAGCTAAAAATATATGTTTTTTAAATAGTGTGTTTTAACTTTTGGACTGTCCCTGTAAATAAAGTAATCATGCTAGAAACTTCATTTTCAAAAGGAATCGTTTTAGGTTAGACATAAGTAATTTCCTAAAATTTCATGGCAATCCGAGTATATTTACTGGAGTTAGAGCGCGGACAGACAGCCAGACAAACGGAAAGCATAAACATTTTAAACTTTGCAGGAAAGTTTTAAAAACCATCCAGGCATCAAAATGGCTGTTGAAATAGGTCCTCTCTAGGCAAACCTACTATGGTTGCAAGACACTGCGGCTCCTGGCTACGCCCATTTAGTTATGATGAATAGGACTCATCTTAAAGATTGACAAGTAAAGGAAGATAAGGATTTCTCCTACCCCTTTTGTGTAAAGGATTAAAAAAAGGGTGAAATGTATAACTTATCCAAGGAAAAATCCTAACTACGTTTTGCTACTTTATCTTACTATTTGGCGACATTTTCTTTAAAGAGGTGTGAAGAATTTTCCAATAAAACAAAAATCACTCGAAGAAATTAATATATTTTGTAAACATCTAAATATTAACAGTTTTACATGCAATTATTAAACATGCAATTAAACAGAAAAAGTTTTCTTTTTTTTTCTTTGTGAAAACTAAAACTTTAAACTTAAATATATTTCATCAATGCATAAAAACGAAATTGTAAAAAGACTATTATGTATGAGAAAACGAATTTATTGCAAACAAACAAATAATAATAAAAATTATTATTATGATATTGGAATAAGTGTCACGATGCTAAAAAAATCCACTTTTTTAAGCAGTTTATTCTTTACAAAATAGAGCGCGATTCGTATCTCTTCAAACAATGAAAATTTTCAAAATAATTGCTATAAACTAGTTCCAACTCAATCTGAGTATAAATTTAGAAATGCACATTTAACATCACTCATTAAGCTTTAAGAGGATTTAAATAATTTTCGTACAATTCAATATCTTATTGTTTAAAACAAAATTGTACTTGTCAAGTACTTTTATTTTAGAAAAATTTCCCCCCATGAAAAAAGAATATGTATATATATATTAACTTTAAAAAGTACCAGTTAAATAAAGATGATAAACTACATTTAGTCTGGGATTTCTACATAATTTTTAATCGAACGAAATTACCCTCAATGTTAACGATAAAATTGGCAGGATCAAGAGTAAAATTAAAAGAAATGGTGTATAAATTAGAGTTTTTTCTTTTATTTTAGAACTTCTGAAAATTTCATATTATACTTTTAAATACAAAATTGCAAATAAAGATAAATTATTTTGTTGTAAATCACAAATATCTGTATAGATTATAATGAAATCTGAAAATTTTAATATCTCGGAGAAAATCTCTGCGTATGTTTCGTGGAATATGTTATTTACAGGGGAAAAATTTTTTTTTTTAGAATTTTAACTCTAATATATGTTTGAAAAGTTTTAAAAATAAAAAGGTTTAAATCATAACAAAATACTAAAAATTTTTTAATATTTTAGTGATTTTTTTCTTATTTGATCTAAAAACAAAATCGTTAAATTTTCTTACATTTATGAAGTATAACGCTCATTCGTAAATGCATTTAATACTCACGATATTCTGAAAAATCAAATGATCTCCCAGGATATACCATGAAATTTAGAGACAAATAAATTAAATATTTCCAGTCAAAATATGTGTAATTATATTTTTCCATTTTTATTGACTGTGTCATTCAGTGAACAAAGAATATTTTTAATTCTGGAAATGCTTTTATAGCTTAAGAATTTTTTTTTCTTTTTTTACATGATTGATACTGAATTTTTCAATAGAGAACCTATAATTTTGTGATAGCAATATTAATTTCAGGTTTAATAAATATATTTTCAAAAATATAAAAAAATATCCGATATTTTTGGTAGTTTACTAGTTAAAAGTAGTAAATGTATTAAACATTATAAATATTTTCAGACCTAATTTAAACCAAAAAATAAATAAATAAATAAATTTAGCATGAAAACTTAACAAAACAATCTTCTAAACGACTTTTTTTTTTTTTTTTTTTTTTTTTTTTTTTTTTTTTTTTTTACTTATGTAAGAAAATTAGTTGAAAACTGTCACAATTTGCTTTTTAAAAAAAATTAGGATTTAGTATGAAGTTTTAAGAAAATGTTACGTTTTACGCAACAAAATTTGAAATACAAATTGAAAAACATAAAAAAAATGTAAGCGTGTTTTTTTTTTTTTTCATTTTTTAATTTGTTGTGCAATTTAAATTGAACAAAACCAAAACCAGTAAAGATTATTTCCAATGAATATTTAAATAACTTATCTAATTAGTAAATATTGCATCCCCACGTTATTATTGATTCAACATTTAAGAATTCAGCTTTAGAAGTAAAACGTAATTTTTTTTTTGTTGGTTGGGGGGGGGGGGGGAGACCATTTCCGTAGCAAAAGCTTTTTATCTACAGAATGACACAATTAATAATGATTTTTAAAAATTTACATTTGTTTTGATTAAAAATATAAAAAGTATTAGATAGAATATTTTGAATATAAATTAAATTATATCAAAAATACCAAACTTCTTGATATTTTGAAAATAAAAGTTGGAAATACATCATGGTATATATTATGGTAAATATATATATGCATATGTATATACACTGGTGTCCAAAAGTTAAGCATAATTCGTAATTAAGTAATTATTTTTAAGTAATAAAAGAAATATGAATCGAAATGTGGTGAAACTCCAGGTGTGTGAACAAAATAGTACGCGTCATACATTTTCAAGAAGAGTTTTCCCTGAAATCAAACAGGGGACCGTCAACAAATTGAAAAAGAACGAAGATCTTTTGGATAACCCTGTCAAAACTAATATAGCAAAAGTGTTCAAACTGCACTAAAATGGGAGCCTATAGAATCAACTCAAAATCCTTTATTCCCTAAATGAAGCAAAAAGATGAGGGGCTGTATCCATATTCCAATGTTTAGTGCCTAGGCATTATTGCACGTACAACTATATTTAGGTAAAACCCCTGATTTTTTTGCTTCCTTTAGGAATAACGGATTTTGAGTTGATTCTATAGGCTCCCATTTTCAGAATTTTCAAGCTATGTTTTTGAAACTTTTACAGAAGTTGCTCTATACATTTAGCAACACAATATGCAAATGACATTTTGATATCGTTGACGCATGCGCAATAAAAAATTATTTACTAAACATACTCATTTTTCATACAATTTTTATTATTTTTAAATTCTGATGACAGGGTATTATGTACAATGATGTTTGTCATATTTTCAGAAAAGAACATTATTTTATAACAAGAACTCTGCAAATTATAAGCAAAAAACTTGGAAAAATTTAGGACTGTTTTTATAAAAACCTTAATTTTTCTACGAGTATACATGCTATCCTTGTAAAAATTAACACAGTACATTACAATAAGCCAATTAATCATAATATGCAGTTTGAACGCTTTTGCTACATTAATTTTGACAGGGTTATCCAAAAGATCTTCATTCTTTTTCAATTTGTTGACGGTCCCCTGTTCGATTTCGGGAAAAACTCTTCGCGAAAATATGTGACGCGTACTATTTTGTTTACACACCTTCAGTTTCAGCACATTCCGATTCATAGTTCTTTCATTACTTAAAAATAATTACTTAATTACCAATTATGCTGAACTTTTGGACACCAGTGTATATACATACATATGCATATGCTATATATATGTATATATATATAGCATATATATATATATATATATATATATATATATATATATATATATATACCGAACCCTGTTAGATCGGTCATTGAAAGATAAACTGTCTAATTCAGGACATTCCAATGCGGCGCCCGAGGAGGCCATTGCGTCCTCTGAAATTTTTTTGGCACCCTTTTGAAAGTTTCCTATTGCTAACACTTTAAGAATAAATTCCAAATTAAAGGAAGCTTTATTAAAAATCTTTGTTATTTGCTTGAGAGATATCTTCAAATTCTCTATGAGTTTGTGTTATGCCTCAAAAACGAAAAATGACTTTAAAAAATTGATCCGGTGTAAATCTTTCTTCATTAATTTACAGTTATTCTTTATTAAAAAAAAAAAAAAAAAAAAAAAAAAAAAAAAAAAAAAAAAATGTTAAGAAAATGATGGCGATGGAAAATGGAAAAATTTAGCTATTCTGCTGATGTTGTTACTCTGTTCCATTTCTATACTACAATACGAAATAAAGGATGCCATTTTCTCTTACAAATTATTTTCACTTACTATGTACACGCAAAGTTACATCCAAATCGATTCATAAATCCGCATGTTACAACGTGACAAAAATCAGATCGTTTAAAAATGAGGCATACTAGAAATTCAAAGTGCTATAACTTAGTCATTTCTTAAGATATAGATGAAAAAAAAGTGTTTTGGAATCGTTGTTTTAAGTTCTAACACGTAAAAGAAAAATATTTTTCAACTTGTAATCTTCTTGCACTTAATTTTAAATTTTATTGTTTTAAAAAAATTTAAATGGCCGCCATTTTAAAACAAGACGGCGTATGATGCTGGCCAACGAACTCGGTCGAAACATTTGTATGTACTATGTACATACCACGTATGTACTATGTACATACCATGTATGTACTATGTACATACCTCCCGCCCACACACACACCTTTATTTTCTTACACTTTCACAAAAAATTGAACATTTTCAATAGCTTAGAATGCAATTTGTCAATTTCTAAGTTGGTAGAGTTTGTATTTTTAGAATTGGGCAATCTACATGCAATTATTCCATCTTATTTCATAGTTTTGTTTGCATAGCGTTATTACCCCAGGGTACCTTATATATATATATATATATATGTCAACATTTGAACGGAGGATAGTTTTGGGGTCTGGGGGTCATGATCGGAGAAAATATACCAAAATTTTCCGGAAGTGCTTTCCTCCGGACGGCTGCAATAGGTAGCTTTTTACTTTTTGTAACGAAAGCTACCTAATAGTATTAAAATTCAAGGGAGGATTCTAAAAACTGTGCTCCTGTACTTTTAACACTGGATTCGGTGATATATATCGATGAATATATATTTTGATGCGTCATAATAAATATCCGATATTTATTTTAAAAATAAAACGAAGTTTGATATTTATTTTCAATATATTGAGTATGATACTTTTGATATTTTCAAATAAAAGAAGTAAAATATTCTTTTTTAACTATTGACTGTGTTACTCTGTAGACACAGAACTTTTGCTCTAACAGTAGCCTCTTAAAACCCCTCCCCACCCCTCCGTTTAAAAAAATGAGATAAATAAATAAAGGTAAAATAATAAGAATAATTAAAAAAATAATAATAATAATATATTTTCAGCTTTACATTTGACCTTGGATATTTAAGTGTAGTACAACCAATAATATTGTGGGATAATATTTAATTAGAATAGTCATTGGGAAAATAACTGTCTAACTTACATAAGGAATTATTGTTTCAGTTTAATAATTTTTTTTCACCTTTCTCAGTTTAAACTTTGAGTAATGAAAAAATAGATAAGCTTGCTTTTGTTTCATATTTACCCTATATATATAAAATCCTAATGAAACGAATTTATGAAACGATTTAATGAAACAACTGATTAAATGATTGATTTTGTTTGACGGCGATTTCTTCAAAAATTTCCTGTGATGTCACAATTGGTAAAATGGCTATTATTATAGCCTTGAACCAAAATGAAGAATAGGGTCTATTTCTTTATTAGTTATTTGCTGGAAATAAATGCGAAACTACATATATTCTTTTAAGTGTGCACTATTTTAAGTTTTACGCTATCCCAATGTACTGTTTTCTCTGTAGCATTCTCTCATATTGCATATGAGCCATATTGCAATATGGCTCATATGCATATTTTCTCTCTCATATTGCATATGAGCCCTTTGACGATGCACTTGCAAATAAGCCGGAGATTTCTTTGCCAAAAAAGTTGAAAATTGCCAAGAAAAGGTTACCAAATTATACTTTTTCTGAAGAAACAAAATATAAAAAAAAGTTGTCTAAAAAATGTAGGAGTCCAGTTCCCCAGGCCAGTTTAAGAAGGGATTAAGGGACATGACAATGCTTGTCAATAAACAATGGGGAGCCGGAGTGACCATCTCCCACCTACTACTTAAAAGAATGATTAATCTTTCTTCCTCTAATCCTCTTCTTGTGAGGTGGGGAAAATCTGACGAATGGTTTTCTTATTGTTTAAGAACAATACCCGTGCCCAGCGTTGCTGAATCATCTCCCTGGCCATTGTGACAATAGAACTCCCTTGGGTTCTATTGTCAGTAAACCGCAAGTGGGGAGTAGAGAAAAGGGATTTCCAGGAATTCAGTTCAACTTCAGAGTAGTTATGTCTGTTTTAAGCTTAACATCACAATAGACATTTTATTCAGAGGTTTCCTCAAGGTTTTGTCTTGTGCTTAAGGGCAATTTTTTATCTCAAGGTTTAACTTTTGTCTGTTGGGATGGGGCAGGCATGGACAAAGGGGACAAACTGTAGCTCTGTATGTTTTAACAAAAATTTAATCTTGTAATTTCCACAAGTTATGCCTGATAAGTAGAGATACATTTAGATATACCTTCAATATTATCCCTTTGTATTTGAAGAGGGGGAAATTGTTTGTAAACTATATCAAAATCCAATAATGTGTTTCATCAAAACTTATTGCACTTAGGACGCAATAAATATTGAAATACCCTGAAAACCCTGATTTGAGTACTTCTAGGTTGTCTCGTCGACCAATTTTGCCAAATTATACAAATCGCCAAACTAATAGCCAAATTATACATGTTGACATAATTTTTATTTTAAATAACGGAAAAACAAATAATTAGTAGAACATTAATAAAAATATTAATAAAAAGTCGAAAAAAAATCACTTAATGACATCTAAAACACGTGAATCGTATTTAATGCCATTGAATGTGACATTCACGATCATCCATTATTGGCATTTAATCTTATAGTTTGGCGATAATTTTTTGGTCGACGGGTTAACCTAGAAGTACCCTGATTTGTCACAAAAAGTTCAACTTAAAAATATTTAGTGTTTTTTAAAGAACTTTAGAATATGTAATATTTATATATATATAATAAATTTATATATATCTTTAAAAGGTCTTGCTAGAGATGTGGCTTTTTTGAGGCTGTGAACCAGGCCCTGATTTACCAAGTAGACATGAGAAACAGGAGCTTTTCTTATGAAAATTTTGTAGGGGCGCAAAATCGAGAACACAGAGAGCCCAAAATTTAATATTATATTATTTCTATTCTAAAATTCCATCTAATTTATCTTGAAATTATTTATTCCTTTATGTATTATACATTTTAAAAATTGGTAAATAAAAATACTTTTCATAATAAATTGATTTTTCATGTAATAGAAAAGTTTCAACGACATAATCACAATTCCTCAATTTGCCCAATAAACTAAAATCATCAATTTATCAGACAGTATTATTGTCCAACCAATCAAAATCGAGACAGTTCAATAGTACAATATTTGTATGTATCAATTTTGAATATTATTGTGTAATTGGGGAGTTTCTGGGTAGGTCGAATTTAGGAGACTTTTCTCGAATAAAAGAGGGACTCGAAATGACACGGCACTTCCCATAGCTTTAGAGGTTAACCCCTTGAATGCGCTGGGAAAAAACATATCCCACTTAATTTTAATTGCGAAATGCCGCATTGACACCAGAATTTTTAAATAAAAATTTTAGTTTTATCGAGTTCGCAAATAAAAGCATTTATCGATTTTGAAATAAATTTGTTTTTAAATTCTAGAGTCATTCGAACATTTCACCATTTTATAAATAGAAGTGATTTGCCCCTGAAAGGGTTAACGAGGCCGTTTGATGGAAATAATATAATTTATTTTAAATTGCTTCAAATATCTCACAATTCCCCCCCCCCCCCCAGTGTTCACGCTGTCGCTCGCCATTGCGCCAAATTGCTAAATTTATTATTTGGCGATTAAACAAGCGATTAGATTCGCCAAATTGCTAGTGCTCAATTTTTGCTTTTTCTTTCTTTCTTTTTCTTTGTTTTTATTTTTTATTTTTTATTTTTTTGTGAGTGTCGCTTATCATGCTGAGTTGCACTATACTGTCAGAATAGAAACTGAATTTTCTACTCAACCGATTTTTATAATTATTTTTTTAAATGAAAGCTATTTATTTGTAGTTGTGCTCATTTTAATTATTTTTTAATTTATTTCCCTTTTATATTTTATTTTCAATTTTAAAAGCTTTTTCATGATATTTCTTCAAAATGATGGCAACACAGTTTAGCTTTTCTCTCGATAATAAAAATTTATTTTCTAAAATGTTTGCTTATAATTATGCACTAATTGAGGTTAAAAAAATATATTTACTGAGGAATAATATTAATAATGTAAATAAAATAACAGAAAGTAATTTGTGATAAAAATTAATGTCTAAATCAAAATAAGAGAAATTTCAAACGAGGAAAATGATGTCATTCAGCAACTAGATAAATTGGAATTACAATATTATTACGGATGTCTTTTTCATATTACTAATAACAGTAACTTTAAAAAAACATTTGAAGAGAAAATGACGTCACTATTTAAAACATCGCATTTTTACTCATAACGATATTAGGTACTACTCTGTTATCCCGTCGACCAATTTCGCCAAATTATACAAATCGCCAAACTAATAGCCGAATTATACATATTGACATAATTGTTATTTTAAATAACGAAAAAGCAAATAATTAGTAGAATATTAATAAAAATATTAATAAAAAGTCGAAATAAAAATCACTTAATGACATTTTAAACACATGAATCGTATTTAATGTCATTGAATGTGACATTCAGGATATCCATTATTGGCATTTAATCTTATAGTTTGGCGATAATTTTTTGGTCGACGGGATAACCTAGTAGTACCCGATATTACATTTCAATACTTCTTTTCATTATGGACACTGAGATTGAGATTTTACTTTCAGATGCCTTTAGTTAATAAAAATAATGTCACAGTAAAAATAAAATTAGTTTTTTTTTTTTTTTTTTTTTTTTTTTTTTTAAATAAAACTATTGCATTTCGTTTTTCTCAGAGTCTATAAAAAAGCGTTTAAACTAAAGAAAAAAATCCGTTTTTGATGAATCTAGTCAATGAAGAAGTAGCACGTCAAATTGTATCTCTTTATTATTCCACAATTCCAATATCTCAGAGAGAAATTGCTATTCAATTGGGTACTTCACGCCGTTCTGTTTGCTATTATATTGATAAACACGAGAAAAATGAAGTTAGTTCATTGCAATCTAAACGGGGTCGCCCTTCTAGAAAAACCTCTAGCGATTTTTTTTCCTAATCGGAGGAGAAACTGATTTCTGCAATGGCAGAATCTACATTCAACTTGTATTTATAAAAGTTCCATCGGTAAGAATTTTATTGATGTGGAAGAGCATATTAAGGTTGCTCTCAAATCAAAAGGGACTAATTTATGACGCAAGTTTTATTTCCTTCTTCTTCTTCTTCTTTTTTTTTTTTTTTTTTTTTTTTTTTTTTTTTGAAACGCATGAAATTATTATTCGGAAACTGTGTTCAAAAGACATTTTCCATTTTTTGGAAAACGCAAACATTCTCTCTAAAATAATCTCAAAGTGGGTGTTTTGAAGCGGAAAAAAGCGGTTGTCGCGTGGCCCAAAATCGTCTATAACTCAATAAAGTATTTATTTATAAAAAAAAAAAAAAAAAAAAAAAAAAAAAATGGCAAACGTCTTTGAATTTCAAATCGCTTCCATAGTCAATCCTACCAGCTTCGTACTTTTACGTAAAAAAAAAAAAAATGTTAAAAAAAATGTGTCATAAAGTTTTATGCTTGTCTGGCAATGAACTTGAAAATTGTCTTAAATTGCCAAGTTAAATATCAGTATTTGCCAACTCACTGAAAAGCAAAAATAAATAGTTCCAACCATTTGCCAATTAGTTTCAGAATTTTGCCAAGCTAACACAATGAGAAAATCTAAAAGAATTTTCATTTGTAAAAAGTTTAATAATACTCCAAATTAAATTTGTAACTTTTTTCAAATATATAAGAAATAGAAAGTGCATTCTAGTTTTTATTAAAACTTTTAAACGAATTTGTCAAGTGAAACAGCATTCGCGTATGTTTGAGTGGGATACGTTACCCATACCAAGGTCTTGTACATATATTTAAATATCTGGACTTAATTT
Source organism: Maratus speculifer (assembly GCA_964019185.1). Classification (NCBI taxonomy): domain Eukaryota; kingdom Metazoa; phylum Arthropoda; class Arachnida; order Araneae; family Salticidae; genus Maratus; species Maratus speculifer. The sequence goes on along the minus strand of OZ025302.1, from coordinate 140,475,087 downwards.
TTTCTTAAATATGATTTATAAAATATTGTATCCTATTCTTAAATGTATATATAACAATGACAATAAAGGGTGGGGGGGGGGGAGATATGGCCGTTAAATTCGCAGAATACAAAAATAATATTTATTTATTTATTGATGGTTATGAAATTAAGTATAAAATACTTCTTTATGTGGGAATTTGTCTAAGATCATTCTCACGACTTTTACAATGGAATGATTGAAAGGAACACTTAATATCACTGTCATTTACAAAGTAATCTGCATTTTGAAAATTTGTTTGCTATCTGAAAGGATGTGTTGTCTATTGTACTTGTCTCCTGTGATTTGCTAATCCCTTTTACCCAATCGCCCCATTCATCGGGGAGGATTTCAAGTTCGTTATCTATAATTTTTAATAATGCTTAGAATGTCCGTGGGGAATGCAAGAGTAATATATATATATAGCCCATACGCAAGCAAATATTTTCATTTTGAGTTCCTGGTTTTTCGAAGAGCAACAGTCTAGTTTGAATCTGCGTGCTTACAGTTTTCTTTTATATTTGTCATTCACTAGACGCTGGAAGACGTTTTCGTATATTCGAGATTTTGAATATTGTCACCAGAAGTGTGCGTCTGAGTAGTTATACACTTTACTGAAACTACTTTTATAAAGATTTTTGATTTGTATTCAAACTTAACATGGAATTACTTAATGTCTACAACTTTGACGAAAGTGGGACAAGGTCATCTATTTGCACGGACATTACTCAAGATGTGTTTGACTTTGTCACAGATTTACTAGGTTTAGAAAATGAACTGGACCAGTGGAAGTTGTTTAAAGAAACTAAATATCAACACTTATGGTACAGCAATATCATCGTATACGCTGATGTGTATTTGAAGCCCTATTTAAATTATCATGTTGGTTTACCAAGCACCGCAATGGAATATAGACGTCTTGGGATTCCACCAGTGTTGGGTATGAACGCGCTCACTGAACGAAAACTCACGAGTTTCGCTCACTATTTGTGAACTTTGAACTGAACTTCGCTCACTATTTTATAAACGAGTTTGAACTGAACGGAAACTCAAAAAAATAGACGAGTTTGAACGAAATTTACGTTCAAATTTACGTTCAATTTTTTCATAATTTATTTAAAATTTTTCCAGACCTTAGTACACTTTTTTCCTCTTTCAAATGCCATTTAGAGGCCTACGCGAGCCTCAGGACGGGTTAAGTCTAGATATCACTTCTCTGGGTAGTATCCTAGTCTTACTTTCTCTGCAGACTCGGGTCGCGCCGAACCGGACATGGGCTGTATACAATTTCGCCGAAAATAGATATATACAGTAAACTCTCTGCACAAGGTGGATTGTGTAAGGCGGAAATATGTCTTTAATCGGAAAGATTTTAAAAGAAAGCATAAACATCGCAGCCTACGGCACTTCTGCATAAATGGAGATTATAAACAGACTAAGATAAGTTTTTTTGGCCAGAACTCTTCCGTAAGGGTAAATATCAATGTCCTGTAGAAATGTACTCGGGGTCGGGCCGGGTTCGCTGCGAAATTCCAACTTTTTTTTCCGGGCCGGGTCAAGCTCGGGCCTTGTTTTTAGCTATTATATCGGGCCGGGTCGGGCCTTGATTTTAACTATTATATCGGGCCGGGTCGAGCCTTGATTTTAGCTATTATATCGGGCCACTAAATTTTCTCTACGAGCCGGGCTGGGCTCGGGCCGAAATTTTTATTTTAATATCGGGCCGGACATTTTTTTTCTATAGATCGGGCCTGGAAATTTCCGTCCGTGCATACCTCTATCTTACATATCGAATAATCAAATGATTAGTTCACAAAATTTTGTAAATTTGGACAATAATATCCAAACATAAAAAAAAAAATGAACTTTTTAGTGAACTTCGTTCACTTTTACAAATGAGTTTGACTTGAATGAGTTCGTTTAAAAATTTTTGAATTTGAACGTGAACTTAAATCACTTTTCAGAAATTGAACGTGAGTTTGAGTTAGTTCGTTTATTTTGTGAACGTGCCCAACACTGGATTCCACTATCGACCCTCTTCATAAAATTATTGAGTGTCTTATATTTCAAGTACCGTGGTCAATTGTGCTGTTCTTTTCATTGCATTTTTGATAAATCAACATATTTTTCAAGTGATGATTTTAAAACAGTCGGAGTAATTGGCGGTCTTGATGGGAAAACAGAATTTATGCAAATGCTAGTAAATTACGGTTATCTCTATACTCTACCTGATGCATCTCCTTTCATAAGGCCAGAAACAGATGAGATCATGCTAAATTTCATGTGAGTATGTCTTAATTTTCTTTGTATTCAATTATTATTGCAAATTTCTACTAGAAAGTTCATATTTATGTCAGTTTACCATAATTTTGATTGTTAAATTATAGCATTCATTCTTTCATTTATACTTGGATGGTTAAACTTGTAGTTGTTGGTAATATTAAAAATTTAAACATTTTTGGCAAACATTTTTTTAAATGTAATTATTTATGATTTTTGTAAAGTTCTGTATTTATTTTTTGAAAAGACAAATCTTCTGTTAATTTGTAAAAGTAAGTTAGAAATATTGTATTAGAAGAGTTTAAGTTAAGTTAGAAATAGTCTAATACATTAAATGACATAAAAAACAAATTATATTTGATATAAATGTTCTATTTTTGAAAGTAACAAAGAATGCTCTAAAATCTTAAAATATTAAAATAACAGTGCATTATTTTGCATACTAAAAAAACATTCAGGATTTGTTAAATAATCTCTGAAAAACTAAGGCTATTGTTCAAAGATTTTCCCTTTTTTTATGAAAATATATTTTTAATTACGATTTTGTTGCATTTTACTGAATCGGTTAACATAATTTTTAAAAAGACTGTTTTTCTGCTATTTTTCAAAAAACGTTTTTTTTAATGTTTATATCTTCAAATATATTATTATGCTACTTATTTAATAATGCAAACTATCTTCTTAATGTTTTGGTCTATATAAGGTAGAGAATTTGTCTGTCTGTTTATATAGACAGTTCTCTCTAATATAATGTCTTATATATCTACAATATTAATTCTATTATTTATAATTATATATGTGAATTTTCGGTCGTTTTTTATTTCCCGGCTCCTAAAATTTAAATCTAGTGATAATAATTTATTGCACTTGTAATAATGTAGGGTTGTAAGAAGTCGTCTTACAAATGTAGAAGAGAAGAAAAAAGTGATAACTTATCTTAATAAATATCTCGGGGCTGCATTCTTCTTTATAAACTTTTTATTACTTGAAAAGACGACACTTACAAATATAACGCTAACGCACACACATTATATACAAATAAAGCTTTTACATAATTCTGGCGCACGCCACCATCACAAGATATAAACCACAGTTTTCAACCAACATTCGAATATCACTAAGAAAAAAACATTTTTTAATAGAACTAGTGTTGCCAGATTTCTTTTAAACGAGAAATATTACAACTACATTTTTTTTTAATTTAGCAAAACTCAGGTCACGTGACGCGTGAGTCTATTTTTTTTCTTTTATTCCTTTGGAAAGCGCGTGTTACATCGTGACTTTTCACAGAGGCAAAATTACTTTTATTAGAAATACACTGTAAAAGGCTATTCCTCCCTTCTTTTGGAATGTGGCTCTAGAGATTTTCATCTTAATCAGTAATTTTTTTTGCCGACTATTTTTTTTAAATTAAGGCTGTACTTGAATCAGAAATGACAAATTTATGACGTAATTTTTAATTTATTTTTGTTTGGAAAAGCATGAAACTACCAGGTATTGTTATCGAATCGCTGCCATTTTCCATTTTTTTCTTTTAGCAAGCGCAATTGATGTTTTATAAAATAGTGTCAAAGTAGGGGTTTTGAACTGCCTTTCCAAACAAAATTAAAAATAACCACTTAAACAGAGTAAAAATTCTTTCTTACGTGATCAAAAATGCTTATGACTAGATAATTTATTGTTAAACAAATGGAAAACACAATAAGATTCAAAATTGCTTCCATTATCAGGATTTACAATTTTATATCATTCCGTTAAAAGATTAATTTTTAAATGGTCAAAACGTGCTAATTTTTAATTAATGTTCTAGACATGCTGTAGACAATATTCATAATTCTGGAAAGTTTTTACTTGCCAATAATCTCTGCAATGTAAATTTCTTTTGCTTTTTCATATTGTCTTTTCTCATTTTCTTAATTTATGCTTAATTAATGTGTCTTCTTAAACGCTATTGATATCATGTTCCTACTCTATCAGTTTCCACGAAAAAGAATATCCCTAACAATTTTCAATCCATTTTCTTACTCTTTCTCTCCCCCCCCCCCTCCCAAAAAAATAGACTACAGTCGACTCTCTATATAACGAAATCCACCGTTCCAGTAAAAAATTCGTTATATAGAGAAAGTCGATGTATAGAGAATGATGTTAAAAATCATATTTAATGTGTGAAATTTAAACAAATATTATTTTTGATCTTTTAAATAAAGAATTTGAAGTGTTTAAAAGTAAATATTAACCTAACATTTTATTTCTTAATTTCTAAGCTGTTTCAAAAAAGAGAACAGACATTTATTTAAAAGTTTAATGAAAATCAAATAAGGAAGACTTGCATTAATTTCAAACGAAGAAATCTGTAATTTTTTTTTTTTTTTAATTTTGAAATTGTTACGCTCTAAAAAAATACTCAAATTTTACCAAGGAATGAAAAATTGCAGTTAACATTTTCCTCGATTTGAAGGCTTCTCATTGATTCCTCTCTTACATGTGTATCAATCCAATTGACATTGTTTTGAGAAAGATGTGGAAAGGTGTGTGGGAGGTGGGATGAATTCGTTGGATTTAAAGAACAAGGAAAGAAGTAATAATAATAATAAAAACTCAGCACTGACGATAAACTAAAAATAAGTGATGGAAAATTGATTCCATATTATTTCGAACCTTTTTTAAAACTGAATAAATTCGTTATATGGAGATAGATATTTCGCTATATAGAGACTGTTTTTAATGTGATCATGCGAAAAGGGGACTGTTCCTGCTAAATATTCGTTATATAGAGAAATTCGATGTATGGAGTTTCGTTGTAGAGAGACTCGACTGTATTACTAATAATTTTCAATATATTTTTTTCTTTCCCCTAACCACCTCCACCCCATTAAGTCTGGCTTTATCCTGACACTTCAAATAGTAGACCGGTTTACTTGATAAATTTATGATAATACAGTCGAGTCTCCCTATAACGAAACTCCATGCATCGAAATTCTTTATATAACGAATTTTTTGTAGGAACGGTCCCCTTTTCGAATGATTACATTAAAAACAGTCTTCATATAGCAAAATATCTATCTCCATATAACGAATTTTTTCATAAATTAGTCTTAATTTATTCAGTTTTAAAAAAGATTCGAAATCATGTGGAATAAATTTTTCATCACTTACTTTTGATTTATCGTTCAGTGTTTTTTTTTATATTACTTATATCCTTGTTCTTTAAATCCAACGAATTCATCCCACCTCCCACACACCTTTCCACATCCTTCTCAAAACAGAGTCAATTGGATTGATACACATGTAAGAGAGGAATCAATGAGAGGCACATAAGAGAGGCCTTCAAATGGAGGAAAATGTTAACTACAATTTTTCATTCCTTGCTAAAATTTAAGCTTTTTTAAGAGCGTAACAATTTTAAAATCAAAACAACAAAAAATTACAGATTTCTTCGTGTGAAATTAATGCAAGTCTTCCTTATTTGATTTTTACTAAGCTTTCAAATAAATGTCTGTTCTCTTTTTTGAAACAGCTTAAATAATTAAGAAATAAAGTGTTAGGTTAATATTTACTTTTAAACATTTCAAATTCTTAATTCAAAAGATCAAAAATAATATTTGTTCAAATTTCACACATTAAATACGATTTTTAACATCATTATCTCTATACATCGAATTTCTCTATATAACATTTTTTACTGGAACGGTGGATTTCGTTATATAGAGACTCGACTGTATATCAAATTAACCGAATATTGTTAATATTTATCAATTAAGGTTTGTAAATGTAATAAATTTCAGCTCAGATGAAATTACAACCAATGCATCACTGGTTGGAATCCTAGCCCAGACTTTTTTCACCCTCTTGGAAAATTTACTTCTAGTAAATTTTCAGCTCATTTACCTCGAGATTTTAATTTCGCATATATTTTTTCTAAATATTCATTGCTAATGAATAATACGAAATCGTTAATTAATACGAAATCCAGACTTTCTTTTATAGATATAGATACTATATGTGCTACAGTCAATTTGATTAATTAGTTATTATTAATAATAATTAAACGATATCGAAATAGACCGGTTTATATGATAAATTTATGATAATTAATCAAATTAACGGGTTATTGTTAATAATTACCAATTAAGGTTTGTAAATGTAATAAATTTCAGATCTGAATCTTTTGATTGATCTGAAGATTTTCTTATTAATTAAACAGTGACTTTTTTTTAATCGCATGTAAATTTTCTTGCAAATCGTAAAGGAAAGTGATTAATCATTCTATTCTGTTCAAGACTGCAATAAAATATATACCGTAATTTCGGGTGTATAAGCCGCGGATCAAACAATTCTTTTTGGACCCAGAAATCTTATTTAGTGATTGAATACAAATAAGTTCGGCGATCTAAGTAGTTACATTTGTTTCTTAAAAAATTCTAGGTCGAAAAAGAATTGTTTGATCTGCGGCTTATACACCCGAAATTACGGTAATAAAAGTTCAACTTTCAGAAGGTAAATCGAGTTTTGAAACGTAGCTAATTATTATATTCTTTTTTTTTTTTTTTTTTTTTTTTTTTTTTTTTTTTTTGTGAGTGTATGTGTGTGTGTAATATGAAATATTTTGTTTTAAGTAAAAATTTTGATAAAAACATTTTCGTAATAAAACATATTCCTAAAAATTGACATTAAAAAATTGTATAAATTTTCTTGTAAATCCTGAAGAAAAATGAAGGATTATTCATTTTTGTACAAAACTGACAGAAAGTATTCAACAAAAATGGTTCTTTTAGAAGACATATCCAATTTAAACACATAATTATTTGATATTTTTTAGTTTATTTATTTATTAATTTAAAGTACTTTTCTAAAGATAAATAATTCTTTTTTTATACAAAACTGAAAAAAAAAAAACAAATAATTTATTTTTTAGAAGTCATACCGTGTTTTTAACATAGTTAATTTTTATATTCTTTTTAGTTTTTATTTGTGTAATATATTTTTTGTTCTCAGTAAAAATTTTGATAGAAAATTCCGCAATAAAAAATATTTCTTAAAAATGTATCTTTTATCCTTAAAAATTTATATAAATTTTCTTGTAAATCCTAAGAAAAAAAAATGATAATTAAACTTTTTAGTGGAGAATTGAAAAAAAGTATACAATAAAAATGGTTCTTTCAAGACATTTCGCGCTTTAAACATAGCTAATTATTTTATAATTTTTTGAGAAAATTTTTGGAAAAAAAAGATTTTTATAATGAAATATATCCTAATAAAAATCCATATGAATTTTCTTGTAAATCTAAAGAAAAATGAATTACTATTCGTTTCTGTAGAAAAAAAAAATATATATATGCACTGTAAAAAATTTGCGCAATGTTCTTAGCATTTACTGTGTAACATTCCTGGGTTTTCTCGGATTATTTCTGCTCATACAAGAATACCGAGAAATCTTGTGTAATACCTTCCACAATCTCGTGTAACTTTTCGGAATAGTTGGGAAAGTGGAAATTACTGATAAACTGTGAAATGTTCCGAATATTTTCTGTGTAACATTCTTTAGTTTTAGTATACTTTTTGAGCTTTTGTGTAACTTTTCGAATTTATTCTAAAATAGAAATCATTGGTAATCTGTGAAAAGTTATATATGTTTTTTGTGTAATATTCCTTATTTTGTGGTTGGTATATTAATTACAGAAAAATCGTTATTTTGCGTGTATGCCATTTTATCATCCCAGCTGAGAAAAGACTAAGAGATCTTGCGCTTTAACAAAATAACACGAAGGTGCGTATACTCTTGTAATTGTGCATTTCAAAGCTTTTATTCAAATTCTGCCCTGTACAGCTCTAGAGATATATTTTACATGTAAAAAAACTAATTTTTTGTGTGTTTATTATTTTGCTCACTTAGTTATAAATCGAGTATGGAAACTAGAGTCACTAATTTTTACCGAAGCTTTAACTACGCATTTAATTGTGATTCTCGAATATTTTTTTCCCAGTTTTGACTCTGGGGACTCTTCTTGGTCTTTATTTCCATATGAACTACTTTTTTGAGTGTGATTCATTTTGTTGCCTCAGTTGAAGAAAAAGACTATGAGATTTAGACCAACTAACTTTGGAATGAAAGTGCGTATGCCTATCTTATTGTGCATTTTGAAGCCTATTTTTTCAAATTCGACCAGTGATCGTTTTACGAAATTATTTTATCAGTGATTGTTTGACGAAATTCTCGATCTTAATACCGCAAATTTTTCTCCAAATATCTGCTATTTCCGATTAGTAACATTTGACTTATTTAATCAGCAGTGCCAGTTTAGAGAATTTTTTTACAATGTCTATCTTTATTTCCGAATAGTAATCTTTCTGTCATAAAATAAAGCGATAATATCTAGGTATAAGCATTCGCGTCGTAAGCGAGATCTTTTGTCCAAGGGATGAAAACTTTATCTTATATTAAATGGAAAATTTTTACATTTGTTGTAAGAGCGATGTTCTGGTGATGTTGGAACTGGAGTAAATTCAGGTATTAATCGGTATCACGTCTTAAGTGGGTTCGACTGTTTCCTAAAACAATAAATCTAGCATAAAAATTATTATAAACAAAGTCAATGCTTAAAGAGGAAAGGGGAGAAGCTCTAGCCAACTATTTTATTTTTCAAAATATTGAGTCTATAACATGAAATTAAAGTAATATCAGTAGAGAAATGTTTAAATTTTGTCCCCCCCTCTCCCCTCCCTTCTTTGGTATCTGAAAGCTACATATGTCTATAGAGGATGAAAAGGTACAATTTTAAGATTTTTACTAGAAAATATTGCTAATTTTGTGGCAAGGTTATTGTGCCTAAATGTGATTCATAAGTACGGTAATCTTTTTTTTTTACTTTAAATCTTAATACAGGATTCCCGAATGCTATACAATAAAGCATTAGATTTTTAATGAAACTGTATGTATTTTTCTGCATTGATGACATTTTCTTAGAGATTCTCGATCAAATAGACATCGTTGATTTTATAGCGCCCAAATGTTTCGTAAGTTTAGCATATTTCCCTAAATTGCCTCTCGAATTTTTAACGTTGAAGATCAAATAATCTCCCTAACGTAAAGAAACTACGTCTGTTTCATTTAACTGACCAATAAACTGTTAAAAAAAGTGCCCTGTGTGTGGATTAGAATTTAAACAACTACCAGGTAAGTTTGTATGGTATTCTTTATATAGTGCATTAAATGCAAATTTCATGTTTAATTAATCATGTTTAATTAATCATGTTTAATTAATCATGTTTAATTAATCATGTTTAATTAAGTTTAATTAATTAAATACCTACTATTTTTGATTAGTAATATTCGTTTAATTTAAGTGTCAGTTTAGAAGTTTTTTTTTTTTTTACAATGTCTATCACTTTTTCCGACTAGTAATATTTCTGTCATTAAATAAAGCGATTATATTCGGAAATAGTTTGGTGTTCATATCAAAAACTTAATATCTAGGTATATGCATTCGCGTCGTAAGCGAGATCTGTTGTCCGAGGGATGAAAACTTTATCTTATATTAAATGAAAATTTTTTACATTTATTGTAAGAACGATGTTCTGGTGATGTTGGAACTGGAGTAAATTCAGGTATTAATCGGTATCACGTCTTAAGTGGGTTCGACTGTTTCCTAAAACAATAAATCTAGCATAAAAATTATTATAAACAAAGTCAATGCTTAAAGGGGAAAGGGGAGAAGCTCTAGCAACTATTTCTTTTCAAAATATTGAGTCTATAGCGTGGAATTAAAGTAATATCAGTAGAGAAATGTTTAAATTTTGTCCCCCCCCCTTCTTCCCTCCCTTCTTTGGAATCTGAAAGCTACATATATCTATAGAGGATGAAAAGGTACAATTTTAAGTCGTTTACTAGAAAATATTCCTAATTTTGTGGCAACGTTATTGTGCCTAAATGTGATCCATAAGTACGGTAATGTTCTTTTACTTAAAATCTTAATTCATGAATCCCAAATGCTATATAATAAGACATTCGATTTTTAACGAAACAGTAAGCATTTTTCTTTATTGATAACATTTTCTCTGAGATTTTCGATCAAATACACACCGTTCTTTTTATAGCGCCCCCATGTTTCGTAAATTTGTAGAATTTCCCTAAATTACCTCCAGAATGTTGATCTTTAACAATCAAATAATCTCATTCACGTAAATTAACTATGTCTGTTTCATTTAACTGACCAATAAACTGTTTAAAAAAGGGCTCAGTTTGTGGATTAGAATTTAAATAATTACCAGGTAAGTTTGTGTAGTATTCTTTATATAGTGCATTAAATGCAAATTTCATGTTTACTTAAGCTGTCGTAAGTCACATAATCCTCCATTTAAAAATGTTATTTTACTTAGCACTTAAATATGTATTTAAGCAATTTAACTTATATGCATAATCAGACTTATATATTAAATAAAAATTCTATGCACATTATCATAAGCTAAAAACTTTCTGTAAATTAAATGAAGGATTACGTGAAAACTAAACAAAATTTTATAGTATCAATTTACAATCTTAATTTTAAGAAAGTCAATATTTCAATTATTGTGCTGAATTTTTTAACATTTTGTCAGGCATACTTTTTTAATGTTATTTTCTTTTTTAAAAATTCTGAATAAATGAAATACTTTACGTGTATGTATGTCTTTATTATACAGATCTGTGCATAATTATTTACAGCAATCTTTCATTTGTATGTTGATGCAAAATATAGATAAAAATTATCATTGGCCACTGGCCAGTTACTCAGATTTTTAATTATTGACCATTAACAAAGTCACAAACACTTCATACAAAATCATATGACGTGTTCGTACAGTTCTAACTATCAACTTTATAGCTTATTAATATTTTTTAATTTCCATTTGGTAGGATTACACTCAACTGAAAACTGAAATTGTATCTAACAGAAATATATATAAGTAAGAAATTACCGTAGCCAAACTAACAATATTTAAAATGAGCTTGGAAATCCGTATTAACGCGGGTGTGTATTGTGGGGGAGAGGGGTTAATTGACAAGCCCGAAGTTATAGTCTATCAACGTAAACAGGCATCTAAAAGTCTTAGAAAATAATATTAAAATTAAAATTTATTAAATTAAAGCTACATTAGAAAAACTGCTCTGAATCCGCGTTAAAAGGCGGCGTAACATCGAGGATTTCTCAAACTTAATTTCTAAATTTTAATATACTATGTACTCAAACTTAAAATACGCATTATGTCCTTATTGAAATACAAGAGCTCGGAAATGCGCGTTAGCAAGTCTTTCAAAGCCCAATTAAAATCCACGCAAACGAAGGCTTCTAAATCTCGCTTATAAAATAATTTTCAAAATTAAAATTTTTCAATTTAACATAAAGCTGCATAAAGAATAGTAAAAGTACTCGAAACCACATTAACAGGGGTTCGAGTAACACCGAGGATTTCTGTGATTTGATTTAAAATAACAGAAGTTTAATGTTATATAATTCAACAAACTTAAATGCTCATTAACTAGTCTATTAGAAACAGGAATTCTGGAAATACGCTTTTAAAAAGGCTTCCAAAAGTAACTTAAAAAAAGCATACCGAATTATTTATTACCAAAAGAATTGAGAAAAAACCTGAAAAATAAACTCGTACTTAACATGCAAAACTTACTTCCATATTTAAAGCGCAAAATATCACTTTGAATTTAAATCTTATTGTATCTATTGTTATGATTTGCTGAACTTTTTCAGTATCACTCAGTATATCTTAAATCTGACAATTTTTTTAGCATCTTTATTTTGACAGGGTTAGCAAATGCATTTTGAAAATTTCACAACACTACGTTTATAAAACATCGGGACAAATTTTATGAGTGTTTCAAGTAAAAGGGGTGTACGGAGGAAGTTCAAATTTTGCTGCAGTTATTATGATAGTTAAAAAATATAATTAAGTATCCGTGAGATTAATCCATCCTCCTGTTGAATATGTACCCAAAATTTGAAACTATTCGAATAATTTTATGCAAGGAAAATGCAATTAAAAAAATGAAAGTGGAGGATTCTATCCCTCCCCCCCCAAAAAAATATGTGACCTATAAACCCTTGTATTAACACGTTAACTGCTATGTCACTCACCGGTGACTGACATTAAAATTTCCGTTTCAGCCACATCAGTTGCCCGTGACCGACAGCGTAAATTTGTAATATAAAATTAAATATTATATTGTTTTAAGGAATTGCTGAACATTTATTTAAAATTTTCCTTTTAAAGGATAAGGACTTTAAAGGATATAATTAAGTAAGCGGAAAGTTCAGTGTCAGTCATCCGTGACTGACGTGGAATTCAACGTGTTAAAGGTGTAATTTATCCTTCTAATAAAAGGAGACCAAAATTTGAAACTAATTGGTTCTCGACAAGAAAATTCTATGTAAAGCTGAATTAGTTGGAGAGGAAGGGTTTCTTTTACAATTGACCTATACTTGACCTAACATTGTTGATTTGATTAATCTCGCCTAATTTTCTAATAAATTGACACCCAAACTTCAATGAAAATAGATAATTCTAAACAAAAGATTTGTTTAAGCCTATTTAAGAGGGAAGGAAGTCCTTATCAGTCACATTATATTTGATCTAGAACCAACCAAAACCCGAAATAATCAGTTTCACCAAATAAGTGGAATTTATTTAGTAAATTTAAGCGAGTTTGCGCAGGAACATGGGTCTTATATAATTCAGATTCATCCAAATTTCGGGTTTAGCTGTTTTTTAGCAGATTTTTCCAATTGACACACTTTAATTTGGACAGGAGTGAGATTCCTGGATTAAGTACATGAAAAGTAAGATTGACTTGGAATTGCGTTCCAAAATCAATTTTGTCATAAATCAATTTAATCATATTGTATAATAAGTCGGAGAAAGACATTTAAAAAAAATTCAGTATTAAGCATAAAATTACACGTTCCTGGATTTTTTTTATTTTTTTTTAAGCTAAACTACGACACCAATTTTAAATATTTCATACTGTATAATAGTATGCGTAATTAACTCGGATAAAAATGATCTCTTCGAAATTAACTATCCCCTCCCACCAGCCGTGAAACAACCTTTGAACCAAAAATAGTTATCTACTTTCTTCTAGTGTTTGCAATAATCGTTAATTTTGACTGAAAATTATTAACGAATTTTTCTCCTTTCATCCCTGGTGTCGATATATCTTACAACCATCATGTTTTGCGAGTAGCACTCATCAAGTTTGCAGACTCAGGACGGTAAAGTTTATCTCCACGTTTTTTAGTGTTACTCGACGATGGAAATTGCTAATTTTATGCTTAGTGCACGGAGCTAACCAAAAAAGATATGTAAATAAAGAAGCTTAAATGAACTTATATTGTATATCAATATCGAGGACAGTGGAAAACTGAGATCTGCAAAACCCTGTGACGTAGGGGGGCGGGAGGAAGGGGCTTGGAAGTAATTGTGAAAAATAAACATCTTAAACGGTCATAAACGGTTTATCATTTTAGGCTTTTAAGAACGAGTCATTTTGTATTGACTAACGAATGTACATTTTACGTACTCCCAAACTGATCTGCGCGTAAAAAAATCATACCCGCAAGACGGGTCACGAAACGGGAACCCCATTTTGTTATGAGAAATAGATATATATTCTAGGGGGGCCTTGTGGAAAATTTTGCAGAGGACTCAAAACTATAGTTACACTACTGATTGGAGATTCTACAAAATCAATATATAATTGAGAATAAAATGTTTAAACGATATATAAACCAATTATTATCTAATAAATTCAAATTTTTCACTTAAAATCCAAAATATTGCAATACATTTTTAAAAATGGAACAAATCCCTGTATAATTCATAGATATTCATTCTTGGCCATGCGCAACATGACAACAATGCATTTGCAAAAAACCCCTGTTTAAAAGATATATATTGAATATTTTGAAACTTCTTTTATTTTTTGAAAAACATTCTGGGAATATACAAAATTAGTTGTAGTACTTTTTGTATTGTTATTACAGACTTTTGTAGGACACATATTCAAGAATTCAATATTTCAAGCTAATGCATAATACAAAGTGTTTTTGCAAATGAGAATAACTTTTCCAATAAACATTTTGATTTTTACAGAAACTGAATAAACAATATTGCATCCAATAATTTATGCATAAAAAATAAAACATATAATATAATTTTTGTTTCTTTGTAGCCACCTTGGATAATAATCAAATCTGAATGTAACGATAGCTCATTTACAGAAACAAAAGGAGACTTTGGAACAGCAGAATTAAATTCGAGTACGGAAAGCAGCTCTTTAAATATAAGCAGTCACTTGTATATTAAAGCACCCATGGCGCGAGGATTTTCAGATTCCTTCACATCATTTTTCTTCTGCTCTAACTAAAGTTTTAAATGAAGATTGCTTGCAGTGGACAGAAAAAAGTGAGTTACTGAACCATTTAGCTTTGAGAATCTGCAGATGCACAGACAATCCCTCTACAGCTGAACGAAAGCAAGTAGAAGATAAAATTTTAATTGAAGGTGTGGAATTTGTACAGAGTGTAGTTTCGACAATCTCTTTATATTCTTATTATAATATAAAATATTCTCTCAAAGGCACTGGGACTTACGCTTTCATTGAACTAAAATTGTTGAAGTTGAATAATGGTAGTGTAGTTACTCGAAAAGTAGTTACTTTATGTGAAAAATTAAGCAAACTGTGATAAAATTCTAGATTGTAATTTTAACCATAATATCAATAAAGTTTTGTGTATATTATGAAACTTCTGTGAACTTTTATTTTTGACTATATTATTTTTTAATTGCATAATATTCTCGATATCTCAAGTCGAAGGGATTCTAAAAAAGCATTATGTGATAGGTAATTGTTCATATAAGTCATGTACAGGAATTTATAATATCAAATTGAGAAATATATTTTAATTGAAGTATCAGGAAAACACTGCATTAAGATTTTCAATTTTAAAAAAAAAAGGTTATCTTCTTTCGGCAGCTGTTCTTTTTTTCCCTTGTATCTTTTGACATCTGAAATTGAATTTTGTGCTTTAACCAAATGAATGAATCCCTTTAAAGATGCTAATGCTTAAATTACAATTAAAAAGTTATTTTTGAATATAACTTTAAAATCTCTTTCACAAATTTGTGCATATTTTAACTTACCTTGAAATATTGTGTAATTAAACCTTAATGGTTTGGATAATCTTTTAAAATAATTATGTACTGTATAGCACATGCATCAAAAACCGTTTTTTCATTGATTTCTGTGGTATTATGTTAATTATATAAGGAATAGAATTATCAAACGTAATTGATCCAATTTAAATGAAGATAATGAGGTAAGGGGGAGGGGGAAGCGTCGAATGACCACATACTTCCCCCAAAAAAGCAGATATTCAGATACTGAAAAATTTTTTTAGAATGCTTTGGTGGATTAAACATACCATTTTATGCTAAATGACTAATCTGTTGTACTAGCCAAATGACAAGTTGATATTCTGTTTAAATTATTAAATAATATGGCAAAATTATCTAAAGGTTATTTTAAAAATACACAATTGCTTTGTACGAGATTTTGCAAAAAATGTATTATTTGTGTTACATTAACTCTTAATTTACACCTTCAAATTGGTATGTTGAGCTTGATATAAATGTGGAAAAACTTAAGCATGTTTTTTTGTAGATCACAGCACAATATCACTCATTTAGATATTTCTTCTGTTTCTGAAGTATATATTTATCATAATTTATCCTTGCATCAATATTCTAACCAATTTATTTTTGTAAAAGTAATTTTAATATATCCATGATTTAAAAATAGATTTTACTCATAGATATCCTGTATATTTTTTTAGATTTGTGTTATCAACTGAAAAACGAAAGCAACTAATTAGAAATATTTTCAATACAATGTTTAACTTTCAGCTGTGTAATCATCGTTTATATTCTCAACAAAGATTACTAACTCATTAATCTGTATCATGTTCAAGAACTAAACTTAACTCTAACTCTAAGGCATCTTAAAACTCTTTGAATATCATGCTAGAAATTAGAAGTAACTTATTGTAAAAGGGCCTTAACATACTAGATTATCGATTTCTGAACTTTTCAGATTTGCATAATTTTCCAAACAAATTTTTAATAGAGTTCCTGTGAAAATCTATAGCAGAATTGCTGCCACTGGATATCCCGGTGACATTTACCGTATTCCGTGAAATGTTTCAGATCTTTTCACAATGAAGAATCTTAACTAAGATTTTATGCGTAAAGTTCCAAGCTATAAGTTTCAGAGTTTTTCAAAATGAAGGAACATAAATGAATTTTCATGAGTAATGTTCCAGATGATAGCTTTCGGAATATCGGAACCTAACTGAGATCTTATGAGTAACATACCATATTAAAGATTTCGGAAATTTTCAGAAAGGTGGAACCTAACTGAGATTTTATGAGTAGCATTCCAGATTATAGGTTTCAGAGCTTTTCAGAATGGAGGAATTTAACTGAGATTTCACGAGTAATGTTTCAGATTGTAGGTTTCAGAACGGTGGAACCTAACAGAAAATTAATGAGTAACGTTACACATAAAAGGTTTCTAGACTTTTCAGAATGGTGAAACATAACTGATAAATCATGAGTAACATCCCAGATTATAGATTTCTGGACTTTCCTGGTATATGTAAGTTTCCTGGCATTTTTTGGATTAAATTCCTGGGAAAACCTGTGGCAGAATAGCTGCCACATGTTTTCTTAGGAACCTTACGCAAAATTTTTTACAGTGTACAGAACCTCAGCATATTAACTCTCAGGTTCTGATAGTCTGTAAGCTAAAAAAAGTGTTTTTTCTCTCAGTAACCACCTACTCTAAAAATACTTGCTAATACTGTCAAATAAATTTGTATACTACAATTTAAATTTTTAGTTGCAGTTTGGATTTTGTGGAATATTAGATTTCCGCTCAAATCTTTCTATGTGGGATAAACGAATTAGGTTTGCATAATTTGATTACGTTATTCATTTAATTATATTAATTTGATTTTCAGCTACACATCCTTAATTGAATGCGCATAAATTTAGTTGCGTTCGATAATGGTAGCTAAAATACGATATAAATGTAAATGATATTTGTAAATTCTTCCGATATAAATAATGATGATGATGATAGTAATAAAGCAGTTTTAAAATCGTAAATGGGAAATAAAATTAATATAACACTCCTTATGCCTGCATATTTGATAACAAACATTTCTAAAATATAAGATACAATTACAATATTAGAAAATGCTTTAATATAAGAATGTAAGATAATAAATAAGATTAAACATGAAATAAAATTTAAATATCTCTCTTTATTCCAGCATGTCTGGCAACAAATATTTCTAAAATATAAGTAGAAAGACCTATCGAGTTTTAAACACAGCTAATTATTTTATTCCTTTTAGATTTAATTTGAATAACAAAAATTTTTGCTTTGAGTAAAAAATTTTGAGAAAAAAAATTCGCAATGAGAATTATTTTTTAAAAATGAGATTTTTTCTTTAAAAATGAATGTTTAAAATAAATTTCCTTGAAAATTAATTTATTTGATTTTCCTTGAAAAAAATCCTTTTTCTTAATTAGTTGCCGAGATATTTGTAAGCCTATTTTCCATACTCTTCGATTTTGCATGACCCTGTACTTTATTCAAATTTCAACTCAATATATTTTAATTAAAAATAAAATGCTTAATCCGACGCAGCAAACTGTTAATTAATATGATTATTATTTTCGGAGTTATAAGGATGTTTCTTTTATGAAATTCGGTACTACTTGAGTAGTTTGAAATTTTATATAATTTGTCGAAATTGGTTCATCAGAAATTTATTAATAGAACATTATCACGTGTTAAAAATATTTTAATATACGTTTACATTTTATTTCGGAATTGCGATGCATTTTATAAATAGTTTACACATGTTTTATATTATGCATATCCATGATGGGTACGTGTTACAGTAGCCCCCCCCCCTTCCCCAATGACTAGTTTTATGTTATATTGTCTGTAGTTGGCTCGATATCTTCAAGGATTTAAATGCATTTATCTCAGAATTTTTTTTAAAGATGTGTCAAATTTAAATACTCGTATACGTAAATTTCTGTTTGTCTTTTATTTATTTCCGCCCCATCAGTGACTTAGAGGTTGTGCTTTCGAAGCTAGTTAACGGGAGGTGCTGGGTTCGCACGTAACTGCGCCCGTCGGCCTAACCATTCGGAGTTTTCCGAGGTTTTCTACGAACCTTTGGTAACTTTGCGTAAATACAAGTTAGATTCCCTTAGAAAGCGACGGAGGGCACTCCCCCAGGGTCTATATCCCTCGTGCAGGTAATCGGCCATCATAAATTACACCAACAGTTTTTCTTTCTATCTTTTATTTTATTTATTTATGTTTTTGCCTTAATATATATTCAGTGAGTTATCTTGAAGACTTTTTGTTTGGAAGAAAATCTTTGAAAATAGGATTTGTGTAATAAAGAATATTCCTGGAAAATAACATGAAAAAATTATAAAAGTGTTTGAGTATATTATCTTATAAATACTGAAGATAAATTATTAATATTTTTTTTTTTTGGGGGGGGGGGGGGGAAATGCAGAAAAAGTTAAAGTAGTTCTAGTCGCGTCCATAAAACGTGCTTATGCTTTCTCTCTATTTAGTGAAGTTTTCAAATAGATAATGTAATAACATTAAAATATGTATCCATTTGTAAGGATTTGCAACATTTGTTTTTATTCATTTCAATTAATAAAAATTCAGCTATATTTTATTCAGAGTTAGAAATTAGCAAACGTTAGTTGCCATATGCAACTAAATTATTGAATTTGGCAACTACAAAATTATACCTAGTTGTCAAATCTGACTTCTAGCTTTTTTCACTTTAATTTAACAACAAACGCTTTTATTCCAATTTTAGTGTAAGTGTGCCCCCCCCCCTCGCTGCACACATTTGAAGAATCCTATTTTTCATAAAATATTGGACATATGTTTAAGACAAGCCTTGCATTTGTCAATCGCCTTTAATCAGACTTTTCTTTAACAAATGACTAATAAAATTGACCTAGGGCCACGGAGAGTCTCAGTCTTTCTGCCCCCGCCAGTGGCTGAGAGATTGTGCTTTCGAAGCTGATAGAAGGGAGATGCTGGGTTCGAACTCTATTGCGCCCGTCGGTCTAATCGTTTGGATTCTTTGTAGTTTTTTATGAAACTTTGTTAACATTGCGTAAATACAGGTTAGGTTCCCTTAACAAGTTCGTTGCCGCAGACGCGCCAGCGCGTGTTAAGGCGGCGACGTTAAGGGGCCACTCACGCGCCAGCGCGTGATGTGGGTTGATGTCCAATAGCCAGTCACGCGCTGGCGCGGGAAAATCTTTCACTGATTCTTTGTTATAAAAAGAAAATCGGTTTCTGGGAAAAACCCCCTTCTACAGTGCGGCATTAACTATCATCACATCTTCACGTAGGCGGCAGCGAATGTGTTAAAAAGAGACGGAAGGCATTTCCCCCCAGGGCCTGTATGTCCCTCGTGCAGATAATAGGCCATCATAAATAACACCAAATTTTTTCTCTCTATCTTTTATTTTCTATTTTTTTTTTATTTTTTATTATGTTTTTTTTACCCTAATTTATATTCTATGAGTTATCCTGGAGATTTTTTGTTTGGGGAAAAACCTTTGAAAATGGGATTTTTGTTATACAGAATTTTCCTAGAAAATAACATGAAAAAACCACAAAAGTGTTTGATTTTATTTTCGTGTAAATCCTAAAAATAAATTATTGGTTTTTATTTATTTATTTATTTATTTTTTATTTTTATTTATTTATTTTTATTTTTTTGTGAAAAAAAATTGCAGAAAAAGTTAAAGTTGTTCTATTCAAGTCCATAAAAACATTTTTATGTTTTCTCTCTATTTAGTGATATTTAGTAAAAATTTACTGTTACATCAAAAAGTAACACAAAAAGTCCCTTTCATCTAACACTGAAATTGGCCTAGTTATGAAATTTAGAATTGCATGCTCTTTTCCAGTTTTCTATATCTGAATACAGATAAGTTCGTACGCAAACTGCTTAACCCTTTCCGGCACACTGTGCCTGGTCTGGGATACCTAATTATTATTCCAAACTTGCAATCGGTACCAATGATATTTTAGTGAAGTTTTGCTTTTACAACAAAAGCTTAAATTAAGGAATTCAAAACATCTAAAAAATTCTTTTGTGAATTCCGGTGTCAGTCAAAAATTTCTCATTTCACTAACAGATTTTTCCCGTGCTAAGAAAGGTTTAAAGTATTAGGATGACTTATTTCGCGTGTATATTTATGCATTGCAGCCGATTGGAATTTCTTGGAACAGGTTTTAAGATAACTTTATTTTTAAGAATTAAGTTTTAGAATAGATAATGTAATAGTATTAAAATATATACCTTTTGTAAGGAATTACAATTTTTTTTTCATTTCAAATAATAAAAATTCTATTACATTTTATTCAAAGTTAAAAATTAGCAGTCTTTAGTCGCCGTATGAAACTAAATTATTGAATTTGGCAACCACAAAATTATACCCAGTCGTCAAATTTGACGCCTAGCTTTTTTTTTTTTTTTTTACTTTAATTTAACAAAAAATGCTTTTATTCTGATTTTAGTTTAAATGTCCCCCCCTTTCCCCTCGCTGCACACAACAGAAGAATCCTATTTTCTGTAAAATATTGGACATATGTTTAAGACAACCTTTGCGTTTGTCAATCATCTTTAATCAGACCTTACTTTAATCGATGACTTATAAAACTGACGTAGGACCGCGAAGAGTCACGTGTTCCTAAAATTCTGGCACACCTTGTCCACAAAAAGAATTAATGAAACATTTTTCTAGAATCCATATACCGTAGATTAATCAGGTTTTAGTTTTACAGAAAGCCAATTTTTATTTTGATTTAGTAATAAAGACATAGATATAGTGTTTAATTTGTACATCCCCTCCCCCTGCCTTAACATATAAGAATAGAAATAATATTATTGTTAACATAGTTGCAAAAAGAAATAGAAAAATATGATGCAACGTAAAATTGCAACTATCAAATGCTATTTGGCATCTAGACAAAAACTGTAGGGGTAAAATTCCCAATTTACTGCGTCGGATTATGCGTCTTATATCTAATTAAAATACATCTTTTAGTTTAAATTTGAATGAAATACAGGGTCATGAAAAATCAAAGAGTATAGAAAATAGGATTACAAATATCTCGGTAACTAATAATACGATCGACTTCGTTCTTTATGCAAAATTTATGTTTCTTTATTGTTTTTTATATCCTTTCCTTAAGATAAAAAATTTCGAAAATTTTTATATACCTTTCATCAGAACAAATGTCTCGAGAGTCCAAAAAAATAGCTCCAGATAATCCAGGTTACTGATATTAAATAAGGTTCTTCCTATTATTGCATAATAAGTACACACCAAATTGCAAGTCTCTATCTGAATTAGTTCGGGAAACACAGCGTTTACACGCAGGCACACAGACAGACGGAGGACAATTTCCCCCCTAAAAATATGTTTTTCGGAATCTCCAGTGTCTAAATCGTGTGAATCCGTCAGCTTTTTTTTTCAATTTTTAAAATTTTTGCAATACTTACCTTATTTTACGTATGATGGGTAAGTAAAAATTTCCTTTAATAAGAAAACCTTGACTTCTTTTATAAGAAAAAGGGGGGAAATTCTGCAATTACTTGATAGAATAATAAAGTCTGTAAATTTTATATTTTTACGAATATTGGTGCAATTTTTTTGTATTTACGAATGAAAATAGTTTTCCAAAAATGTATGAAAAGTAACCATTTTGGATATGGGAACAGTCTTCAATATAAAATTGCTTATTTAAAAATTTGACCCCATCCCCCCCTCAAAAAAAAAGCTTATTTAAAGATTTGACCCCATCCCCCCTCCAAAAAAAAAGCTTATTTAAAGATTTGACCCCATCCCCCCCCCCCCCCAAAAAAAAAAAAAAAAAAAAAAAAAAAAAAAAAAAAAAAGCCATGATATCTTCTCTCAATGGAGGGTTGAATCTGCCCTTGAGTAGCCAGCCGGCTAACAACACTGCTCTGTTCGGTTTTAGTTAGTACTGTTTCTTAACTTCAATTTTTAACACGTACTATTTTTTATAAATTTAGATTTTAATGTATTACGATTTGTTTTGACACATTATCCAAACATTATTTTTTAACATTTAATACACGATTTATCACTTGCTAACTAAGCGTAGAAACCATTGTGAAGAATGTCGTAGCCGTGGCCCATTTTTCATTGTGTTGGTTTCTGCGCTTGGTTAACAAGTGATAAATCACCTATTAAAGTTTCAGTATTTTCAAATGTAATTTCATTGATGAAAATTAATTGAAAAATTAATTAAAATTGAATAAATATTTCTTTTTTTTTTTCAGAGGGGCAGTTAGCAATTCTGATGATATGCATTTGTTACAATTATTTGAAGAGGTCATGGATATGCTTGAAAATACCTTCTTTCGCGGTAAATCATCAGAAGCAATTTACAAAAGACTATTTTTTGTAGGGTGCGCACTCCGTGCCGTTCAATATAGCCTCCTTGATAAACACGACTATGCCGAGAAGCTCATCCAATGCCTCAGATTGTACTTTAGTGTCACCAGCGATCTTCACATTAGCACTTACGAGGTAAGATGTGTGTTATATTCGTGTTTTATTCTTTTGGATAAATTAGACTTATTTGAACAGTACGCCCAAGAGTTCGATTTGCTGATGCCCGAATGTCCTGTCAGACCCCAACCTCACACGCTGATTCATCTCGCACGACGCCAACTCAGGAAGAACCTAAAAATTTCCATGTTAACTCTACCTTCAGCAGTAGACAAGTTAGTTTTGCCAAAAATTTTAAAGAGTTATATAGTAGGCGAAGAATTGCCCAGAAAGTGTGGCTATACTTCTTTCCAGAATGCTGTAACGAAATCAGAATTGTCAGCATTGCTTTTTAAAAGACCTATGTTCTAAAGGTACTGTTCTTTCTTAAGGTCTCTGAAATGCAATATGATTTTATGTTATCCTCCTCAAAAAAATATTATTCTGTTTGAACTTTACCCTGTAGATAAAACTTAATGTGTTGTAAGAGGTTGCTTTCCTGATGCGTAAACACCCACTTGCTAATGTTAAACCTATGGGGGAAAATTTAAAAATATTTCTTTTGCATTTGGATATCTCTATTTTTTTTATTCATATAGCTGAGATTGATCTGTACAACGTCCGTTCTATACTTTTTTAATAATGTTTATAGTGGTTTTTTTTTTTTTTTTTTTTTTTTTTTTTTTTTTTTTTTTTTTTTAAATTAGGATACTTTACATTTCAAACCCGGTTTCGAAAGGAAAATTATCTTGATATAAAAATATGTACACAAAATCATAAAAGTAAACGGACTTTATACAGATCAACTTTAACTATATAATCCTCCCCCCCCCCCCCCAAAAAAAAAGAAAGATGCAAACGACATGCTAAAAAAATCTTCCATACGGTTAACTTTAACGAGTGGATGTGTCTCGCGTGAGTGAGTTAGCCACTTCAGTATGGATTATTGTGTTGTGCACTGTCACGTGTTATGTATATTGTGATATTTTGTTTGTTAATAAAATTTTTATGTTGTTTTTTTCTGTATCCGTTTAATTTAAATCGTTTTTTTTTTTTTTTACCAGTCACTTTATTATTATTTTTTTTATTTAAGTTATTTATTTTGAAAGCAGATAACTATTGTAGAAGAAAGTAAAATCATGTCTTCGTTTATTCGCCGTGACAAGGCAATAAAAAATCACTCTCAAAATTCGCCCATACTTAAAAAAAAATTAAAAAATTACCAAAGATTATCATTCGCGTCGAAAGAATTTTTGATAACCCTCAAAGGGGCCGTCTACTAATGATGTCAACTGGGAGGGGGGGGGGGAGGAAGGTTCATAAAATTGTGACAAGGAGGGGGAAGGGGGTTAGAAGAAATGTGATACCACAGATTTTGGTTAAAACAAAACATTAAAAATCTGCAGATTAAAGTTTGAAAGTAAAGTGTTTTGTGTTGATAAAGTAAAGATAAGATTTAAAACAAATATATTAAATTCCACATCATATTTTAAAATACTGCTGTTTTGATTTGATCTGTCATGTTAATATTTATTTACTATTGCATATTAATTATGTTTTTTATTGCAAACAACTGCATACAAAATAAGTACACGAATCATTTATATTGTTATGCTCACATATGTCATTAAAACACATAATTAAAGTTTTAAAAGAAAATTTTAAATATGGTCTATAACATACTGCTTTGTTTATGAACTACAAGTATATGTTTATGCAAATGGGGCAAAAAAGGGAGGAGAGGAGTAAAAAAATTAACCCATTAGTGCCTAGTGTCCCTTTTTAGGGACGCTTCAAAAGGTGCATGTAGCACTGTTTTTTACACCGGTAAAAAAGAACAACAATCTTTATTTTATTTAATTGAAACATTTTCGTAATTAATGAACTAAACTTAATTCTTTTAAAAATAGTGGTGCCAACCGAATAAAATTTGCGCAAAAGGTGGTGGGCACGAATGGGTTAAAAAAAACTGCGACATCATTTATGGACAGTTCCAAATATGCTCTATATAGGGTTGCATAATTAAACTCGGACGTGTCTCAATATAAAGAACGCCAGAATTTAAAATATAGTATGTGGTTTATTTAATGAAACAGTCACTATATGGTTTAAATTTCATGTATAAATCTTTTTAATATTGTCGATAACTTTCATGGATATTTTGATAAGATGAACTCTACTAATGATATTGCTAAAATTGTTCTCAATGAATGAAAAAAAAAATAGAAGTTGAAGAAAGAAATTAGCACATTAACATGATTCTAATAAAATCAACTCTTACAGAAAAAGGAAATTAAAAACTAGGAAAAAACAGCCAGATATCTTAAGAATGGCTTTATCCAGGATTCGCACTTTTCCTAAAATTTTCGCACTTTCCTATAACAATTTATAAACTGTAATATTTATTGTATAATTGTATTGTAGATGTTTAACGGACCTTCCATGAAGATTTTAGATTTAAAATACTGGTAGCAATGTGTGAAAATTTTAGGAACAGTGCGAGCCCTGGCTTTATCTCTAATCTTCATTTAGTTTTTGTTGGTGAAATTTGCATTGCATTTCGAAATCAATCTGTGTGTGTAGATCAAACCGGCAAGGATTTTTTTTTTTTTTTTTTTTTTCTTGAACGGGTTTATTTTATCTATTTTTGTTCAAGATTATGATCATGCAGGGCCGTAGCTAGGGTGAATATTGGGGGGGAGGGGGCTCATATTTTCTCTCCCTCTCTCTCTCTGTGACGCAGAAAGATAAATTAGTGCATATTAACACTGTAGTTAATATGTTCCTCATTAAATTGTTGCAATAATTTCATTTTATACTAAGAAAATAATAGGACAAAGAAAAATTCAAGTGTATAACTAGTGCAATATTAAGCATCATGTTAGCTTCATACAGGGTGTCCAGCAAATAACACCCTGATGTCAAATTTAAATTTCTCAAAAACAAAAATGGATAGAACTATGCGGTAAACGGTTTCTTTATTAGGTAAGCTGTAAAAATGTTATACTAAAGTTTCGAACGGTGAATATTTTGAAAAGATTATGTTCCGATTGCAAAGAATGCTCCACTTGACGTTTTTCTTGCTTTAGATTGCTTGTAGAGAACGAGTTTTTTGGGGTACTTAGCCATATTTTTAGAACTAAATTTTTGAAAATCCAATTTTTTTTTCCAAAAAACTTTAAAATATGACATCGTCCGCCCAAAATCTCATTCAAACCGAGCAATTTAAAGCAAGAAAAATGTTAAGCCAAGCATTCTTTGCAATCAGAACATAATCTTTTCAAAATATCCACCCTTCGAAACTTCTGTATAACATTTTTACAACTTTCCTAATAATCAAACCGATTACCGCATAATTCTATCGATATTTGTTTTTGAGAAATTTAAATTTGAAATCAGGGTGTTATTTGCTGGACACTCTGTATGTACAAATAGGATAAGCGTGTGTAGCAACACTTATTTTGGTTATAATTTAGTATTTATGCAAAATTGTGAAAGGTCCTTAAAACTAAATTAGATTTTTGAAAAAAAAAAAAAAATCATTGGAATTTTCGGAGCATAAATTCATTTAGTTACCTTGGAATCTATTCCAGGGGAGGTTCAAAATGTTTTAGGGGAGGGGCCTGAGCCGCTTGTAGCACCCCCTTAGCTACGGCCCTGTGATCATGTAATAATTTTAATAGATAAATAAGATATTTTACACCATGAATGAGGTCCGAGGCACAAAAATCACCAAATTTTCTTACTAAAATTATTGCATTAAAAATTTCTCCCTCTCTCTCTTTTTTTTTTTTTTTTTTTTTTTTTTTTTTTTTTTGATTGGCAATTAAATTATGTTTCTATCATAATTAAAAGAGGAAATATTATATTATTTTGTCCCTTATGGTTTATTTTCAAAATCTAACTTTCAAACTGGTTGTTATGAAATTATTTCTAGTGCAAATATGATTATTTTCATGATGGGATTTTTTTTAAACAATTTGTCGGATTTAAATTATTATAACTCAAGAACCGTTAAAGGTAAATGCTTCAAACTTGGAACGTGTATTTTATCATTCTTTTACTTTAATTTTGATCTAGCAAATTTGAAAAAAAAATATTTACTTTGGAAAATATGATTTATTTTAATAAAAGTTACATTTTTTTTTCTTTGAATATTTTTAATAAAAAAAATAATATTTAAAAAATACTGAATCAAAATTTTGATATTTCTCTATTTAAATGAAAAAAAAATAAATAAAATAAAATAAATAAATAAAAAATAAATAAAATTGTATTTTTAATATTTTGAATTATAAAGATTTTAAATACATAGATTCATACTAATTTTATTATGTTCGAAAGAGCGTAATACTATTAAAATGCACTTGAAACTTTTCCCATTGACCATAATGTAACGGAATAATTTTGATTGTCCCTGTAGTTAAACTATACGTAAGATTTTCATAAAATTTGAAGTTATTCGACAAAATTATGCAATAATTATATATTTAAAATTCTAAACCATTCGGTTGGGTAGTTGTTGCGTAGTTATATGCAGACTGACTGAACGACAACTATATAGGTGCTACGTATTTATATACTTATGAACACACCTAAAAACGGACTTTATTAATAAATTCATATAAAGTTATTGCAAATTTTACTATAAAATAAGACAGTTATTTTTAAAATTGTAGTGTCCAAAAGTAAAAAGCATATGATCCTCTGACTGTTTACTCCTTAGATTGATATAAAGAATATGTATTTTCGTGTTAATATATATATATATATATATATATATATATTGTGTGTATATTATAAATTTAACCCTTTCGACTCTGTCATCTCTTGCTCGAATGGATTTTGATCGTCACCACTTTTTTCAAAAGAAGTTCCTTTCAATTATACAATTTCAAAAATGCTCTAGTTAAAAAAGTCATTTTTTATTTTCATCTATTATAGGCGCCAAAAACAAATTTTGCAAAGAAAGCTAAAGTCCAGTCATATTGAACATACGAGTGCAAAGGGTTAACTACTTTCTTGATTTACCTGTGTTTCATACGGGCAGTATGTTTTTGTTTATCGTGATGTGCCCATAACACATACGAACAAATGATTTCAAATCATGATTCATTATTCGCACCAGAAAATTTTTATTGTGAATTTTGTATTATTTAATGCGAGCGTTTCCCTGATTTAATTGGGCAAAAATTTCTGTTTTTGAAATCCGGTGATACAAGTTTATAAATTCTTTAACAAATACAAAAAAGCATTATTTGAAACATTTTTTTTTTTAAATATTGATCAGTTAAGTATTTAATAAGTCCCGAAGATATTTAAGATTTCTCGTTTGTAAAATTTACTTTTAAAATATTAATATTTTCGTCAAATAAAAAAAA
This sequence comes from Maratus speculifer, assembly GCA_964019185.1. Taxonomy (NCBI): domain Eukaryota; kingdom Metazoa; phylum Arthropoda; class Arachnida; order Araneae; family Salticidae; genus Maratus; species Maratus speculifer. Next base: position 140,446,708 of record OZ025302.1, on the reverse strand, counting down.
AAAAAAAAAAAAAAAAAAAAAATCCGGTAACATTAATTAAATACATATTTAAAAATTTTATTTAAATAAATATCTGAATTCCACAGTATAGAATTATATAACGATTAGTAGAATCAGAATAAAATGGAATAGTTTCTGCAACACTCATCTTTTATTCAGTCACGAAATTCAGCTAAGATGATTAGTAAAGCCTAGAAAATAAGTAAATTATTCCTTATTTTCGTAGTTTCTTATTGATTAGCACTATCCCTCGAGGAAGTTAATTTAAATAGTATTAGGAAATAACTGTCAGTCGAGAAACTGCTATACATTTTCATGATAGCATGTAATTTAGTATGCATTATTACCACCAAAAAGCTAATAAAACCTATGCATAAACATGCAAGTATGATGAAGATGATGGCTAGATAATCGTTGGTTTTTGCACGCCGCCAGGGTTATTATTTTTTCTTTTTTTTTCTGAGATTTTTACAATAAAAATCATTGTCTATATTTACTAATTAAGTCATTGATTTCCGTCTAAAATTCTTTATATACTTGAATAGTGGTGGATATTTTTTTATAACACTTTATTATTTTAACCTTTTAAGAGGCAAAATATTTCTTTACTAAAAAGTTAAGTGACTGAATGGCACCGGAAATAACAAGTAAATTTATTTTAAAATAATTTAAAAAAAATCTTGCGTACATTAGCAAAGCAAAATTCATACATCTTTGTGACATTTACAGATAAAATATAAGCAAGATATGTATTATTCTACCGACGTTGAAGGTTTTATCCAAATTTTGTATCAGAATATTTGAACAAAATTTTACTTTTATAAGTTTGGTGGGGTTGGCTTTAAAATTGCATTTCTTCACTTTCAAATAAAATTTTTGGAAAATTCTGGTGTAAAATTCGCTAAATGATTTTAAAAGCTAATTAACTTTTTGATCTCTTTCAAAAAGAGTTTTATAAAATAATAATAATAATAATAATAATAATAATAATAATAAAACATATGGTTTTAAAAATAAGTATTTATATTCCAAAGTCTTTCCGCGTTGTAAATTTAATACATTCCTAAAAACTTAAGCTTTTGATTTTGTACAATTTACATCTGAAATATGAATATATTCGTCATAATAATAGAGTGGTAATATAAATAAAATACATATTTGGAAATTTTACTTTAATAAATCTCTCCATTCCACAGTATGCAATTATATAAATGGAAGTCTCTGGAATTCTCATCTTTTATTCAGACACGAATTTCAACTACGTTGATTAGCAAAGTAGTCAAATTATTCATTATTTTCGTATTTTCTTATTGATTAGCTTTATTTCTCGAAAAAGTTAATTTGAGTATTATTAGGAAATAACTGTCATTCGAAAACTGCTATATCCTTTTATGATAGCATGTAAATTATTACGCATTATTATCATCATAAAGCTTTAAAACTTATACATAAAAATGCAAATACAATGACATGATAGTTATATAATCATTGGTTTTTGCACTCCGGCGAGGTTAATTTCTTTCCTTTTTAAGAGATTTTTTATGATAAAAATTATTATCTACATTTACTAATTAAGTCGCTGATTTCTGTCCAAAATTCTTTATATACTTGAATAGTGATGGATATTTTTTATAACACTTTATTACTCCTTCCTACCCTGTTCAAATTTTACTAAATCTTAATAAAAACATTTCACACCAGAATTATTATTTAGAAAATTTTAATACATTTAATTGACTTATTGTCCCGAATCTTTTATTTAACTTTCTTTAAGAAAAAAATTCTGGTTCGAATCGTATAAAATAAATTATAGTTATGGGTCGATTAGACCCATTCAGGGTAGGAAGGTTAACCATATAACTGATCAATATTTGAAAAAAAAAAAAAAACCTCTAAATAATGTCTATTTGTTTCATGTCTTTTACAGAAATTTTAATCTTTTGTCACTGGTTTTACAAAACAGAAATTTTTGCCTAGTTGAATCAAAATAATGCTCGGATTAAATAAAACATAATTTACAATAAAATATTACTGTTGAGAATAATAAATCATGATTAGAGTAAGGATGCCCGTACATGGTATAGGCAAATCATGACTGTCGAAAATACGTTTCCGGTACGACGTGAGGTCAAAACAGGGAAACATCGTTCGAATTTGCAAAACTTACATCTGAAATAAGAATATACTCGTTATAACAATACAGTAGTAATATAAACAAAATGCATATTTCGAAATTTTAATTTTAATAATCCTCTCAATTCTACAGATTGTACTTATATAAATGGAAGTCTCAGCAATTCTCATCTTTTATTCAGCCACGAAATTCAACTAAGACGATTAGCAAAGAACTCAAATTATTCATTATTTTCTTATTGATTAGCTTCATCTCTCGAGAAAAATTAATTTAAATATTATTAGGAAATAACTGTCAGTCAGGAAACCGCTACACATTTCTATGACAGCATGCAATTTAGCATGCATTATTGCCATCAAAAAGCTAATAAAACTTATACATAAACATGGAAATTATAATGAGGATAATGGCTAGATAATCATTGGTTTTTGGACGCCGGCAGGTTTAATTTTTTCCTTTTTCTGAGATTTTTGCGATAAAAATTACTATCTATATTTTCTAATTAAGTCACTGATTTCCATTCAGAATTCTTTATATATTTGAAAAATGGTGGATATTTTTATAACATTTTATTATTTTAACCCTTTCAGAGTGAAAATAACTCTTGTTAAGATGATAAATTGACTGGATGGCACTGATATAACAAGCAAATTTATTTGGATATAAGGGAAAAAAAATATCGTACATTATAAAAGAAATTTTTTATCAAAAATTTTTATGTCTTTGTGACATTTCCAGAAAAAATGTAAATTGAGTAAGTAGTATTCCATGGATTTTGATGGTTGTAACCAAATTTTGTATCAGAATATATGTATAAAATCTTACTATTATAAATTTGGTAGGGAATAGATGGGAGGGGGAGCATTAAAATTGCCTTTCCACACTTTCAAATAAAATATTTGGAAAATTATGGTATAAAAATAGCTAAATGATTTCAAAAGCCAATTAACTTATTAACCTCTTTAAAAAATTATAATATAAAAACATACGATTTTAAATATATGATATTTCCGAGTCTTTCCGTGCTGTAAATTTAACGCATTAGCGCCGAGTTTCAGTTACACCTTTTTTAATACTTCTACATCAATTGATACCAGTATTCACATAATTCTAACTTTAACGCACTGAAGTTCTCAAATCTTGAAAAAAGGCACATGAAAATTTCATTGCTAAAATACCGGTTTTTACATTTAAAATTTCTTTATTCTTATATGGCAGGTTTTCTAGCCAACCGGCGTTAATGAGTTAATTAAGTCCGAAAACACTTAATCTTTCAAGTTTGCAAAATTTACTTCTCAAATAAGAATGTATTCGTCATAAAAACACAGTGGTAATGTAAACAAAATACATATTTGAAAATTTAACTTTTATGAATCGCTCAATTAAACACATTGGGTGTAAGACCTTCAGTCTCACGACTGATTTCAGCCTTGAGGAGATTTTTGACTGATACTAAATTCTATTTTATATACTTAAATTGTATCAATTTTTCTGCCAAGAACTTTTAATTGCTTTCTTTGCTTGTAAGAGATCAATTTTTAATCATAATGCAAAACATAGAAATCTTTTAGCTCAATTCAAATCGGTAATTCCTAATCTCGGAATAGTTTTCAGTCTTGGCTTAGATAAACATCTTGCACCCATGATTAAGCATTTTACAGTACGCGATTATATTAATGGAAGTCTCTGCAAGTCTCATCATTTATTCAGCCACGAAATTCAGCTAAGATGATTAGCAAAGCAGCCAAATTATTCATTATTCTATTATTGATTAGCTTTATCTCTCGAGAAAGTTAATTTATAACTGTCAGTCAAGAACTCCTATACATTTTTATGACAGCATGTAATTTAGCATGCATTATTCCAACCATAAAGCTAATAAAATTTATACATAAACATGCAAATTATAATGAGGGTAATGGCTAGAAAATCATTGGTTTTTGAACGTCGCGGGTTAAATTTTTTCCTTTTTCAGAGATTTTTACGATGAAAATAACTATATATATTTTCTAATTAAGTCACTGATTTCCATGCAGTATTCTTTGTACACTTCAATAGTAGTGGATATATATATATATATATATATATATATATATATATATATATATATATATATATATATATATATATATATATATATATATATATATATATATATATATCATATATATTATAAAGCAGTAAGCTCCAAAACTTCGGCTCGGGTGTTTTCAAAAACTACCCGATAGATCTTTTTGCAGATTATATCATTCGATAGGAAATATTTTTGCGGAGGTTTGTGATTCAAATATACAGGGATAACTAGGATTTTTGGTAATAAATTTCCTATTTTATTGATATTGTTTGAGAAAAGAGTTGCAACAACTAATTTTTTGGCGATATTTATATTTCAAAAAAGAAATGAAATGGCTTTCTCTAATGAGAAATAATATAAACATCTCGAAAAAACCCTGTTAATTCATAGATTAAAAAAAATAATGATAAAAAATCAGTTTAATGCAAAATAGTATTATGAAAGGAAAATATTTATATTTAACATAAAAAAAGAACATTCATAATATTTAAAAAGTAATTCAATGTGAAAGAAAGTTTTGAAGTGACACAATATTTGGCTATTTATTTCTTTCGAGCCGATTAAAAGAAAACAACATCTCAAAAACTTCATGAGGTAAAACATAAGTAATTTTTTCTTTCTTTTTTTAAAATAGTTTTTAATCAAAATTTCCCATTATGTGTTTTACAGAAGAAACTCGCAACTTTATTCTTATTCCTTTGTATTTGAAGAGAGGAAAATTGTTTGTAAAATATATCAAAATCCAGTAATGTGTTTCAGCAACACTTATTGCACCTAGGACGCAATAAATATTGAAATACCCTGAAAACCTCCTGATTTGTCACAAAAAGTTCAGATTAGAAAATTTCTTTAGTAATTTTGACAAGTTATGCCTGATAAGTACAGAGATCTTTAGGTTTATAAACTTTATTCTTATCCGTTTGTATTTAAAGAGAGGAAAATTGTTTGTAAACTATATCAAAATCCAGTAATGTGTTTCACCAAAACTTATTGCACCTAGGACGCAATAAATGTTGAAACACCCTGAAAACCTCCTGATTTGTCACAAAAAGTTCAGCTTAGAAAATTTCTTTAGTAATTTTGACAAGTTATGCCTGATAAGTAGAGAGATCTGTAGGTTTATAAACTTTATTCTTATCTGTTTGTATTTGAAGAGAGGAAACTTGTTTGTAAACTATATTAAAATCCAGTAATGTGTTTCAGCAAAACTTATTGCACGTAGGACGCAATAAATATTGAAGTACCCATAAAACCTCCTGATTTGTCACAAAAAGTTCAGCTTAGAAATTTTTTTTAGTATTTTTTAAAGGACTTTAGAATATGTAGTATTTATATATTAATAATATATTTTTAAATCTTAAATCATCTTATATTAAGATATTGAGTTTAGCTTAGCATAGTCAAATTAAATTATTTTGTTTTAAATCTTAATAGGGTAAACTATGGTCTATGGTTTATTTTTCTGTTATCACATTTTCTCGCTTTTAATTAATTAATTAATTTATTATTATCATGTTGACGATAATTATTTTTATTATTTCATTTTCATTTTGCTATCCAATTTGGTAGTTTTGGTGTGCCTTGCTTTGGATGGTTTTTTTCATTGGTTTTGGTTTTGTGTGTATTGGTAGTTCCAAATTCGTATTGTTTTGTTTTTTCGTGGCAAATACGAAGATGAAACTTCACACGTCATTTGTAGTTCCTAAGTATTTGGGGCCTGAAGATTCTACTTTGGCTCTACAATTGAATGAAATGAATAGAATTCCATTTGTGTTCACTTTGATTATTTATTTTTCCTTTCATGTTCAATGTGCTGTAAGTTATTAAATTCAATGATTCATATATTGTAATACGATTAATGGTTTTATATGTAATATATTTATATATCTTTTTAAAAGATTTTGCTAAAGATTTGACTTTTTCAGGGTTTTCAACCAGGCCCTCATTATCAAATAGGCATGAGAAGCACGAGCTTTCCATGGGAAATTTTGAAGGGACTCAAAATTGAGAAAAAAGTCAGGCCTAAATTTAATGTTATATTAATTCGATTCTAAAATTCTATCTAATTTCTTTTTCAAATTATTAACTCCTTTATATATTATACATTTTAAAAGTATTTAATAAAAATATCTTTCATGATAAATTATTTTTTCCTGTAACAGATCAGTTTCAACCACATGATCACAATTCTACAATTTGTACAATAAATTAAACTCATCGATTAATCAGGCAGTATTATTGTCCAACCAATCACGATCGAGAAAATTCAATAATATAATATTTGTATGCAGCAATTTTGAATATTATTGTAACAATGGAGAATTTCCGCGTATGTCGAATTTAGGAGACTTTTCTGGAATGACAGAAGGCCCCGAAATGACACTGTGCTTCCCATAGCTTTAGAGGTTAACCCTTTGAATGCGGTGGGATAAAATATATCCCACTTAATTTTAACTGCGAAATGCCACATTGACACCAGAATTTTGAAATAAAAATTTTAGTTTTATCGAGTACTCAAAGAAAAGCATTTATCGATTTTGAAAATTCTGGTGTCATTCAATAATTTCATCATTTTATAAAAAGAAGTGATTTGTCCCTCAAAGGGTTAATGGGAACGTTTGCTGGTCATAATATGATTTATTTTAAATTGCTAGAAATATCCCACAATTTATACCTTCCCCTTCCCCCAGTGTTCACGCTGTCGCTCGCCATTGCGATTAAATCCATTATCTGGCGAGTAAACAAGCGATTAGATTTGCCATGTTGCTAGTGCTCAATTTTTGCTTTTTCTTTCTTTTCTATTTCCTTCTTTCTTTTTCTTTTTTTTTGTGTGTGTGTGTGTCGCTTATCATGTTCAATTACACCATACTGTCAGATTGGAAACTATTTAAAAGTTTCTTAAGCTATCGTTGCAGAAGAATGAATTTAACACATACAATCGACTTCATTTATAAAAACGATCTGCAACAACATGAACTTTCAGATTCATTGTGTGTAACATCATAAAATTCTGAAGCTTAGGAAGTTTTACTTCATAACATTTTAATGAGTTAAATCGGTTTTAGATTTTTTTTCTTGATTACCCAAAATATTTGGAATATACATATTTTTAATATATTTGTAACGGATAGTTGAATTTAGATTAATAACAATCATTGTCGCAGTTATAAAAACTTAGGTTATTTTAGAATATATTGAAAAAAAAGGAGGGTACATTGAAGGATTAAAGATATATTTTTTTTTCTGCTACACAGAGAATCTATTTGGCTAATACTTTTTTCTTTTTGCAAATGTTTTTTATTTTTAATTAGCCAAATTACTAGAGTTGGTCAAATGTCAGCGAGAACACTGCCACCCCCTTCATATTTGTAAAGATAATATGCACACAAAGGGGTACACAACATGATGAGGGGCGGTAGGGATGGATAGATATGTTTCACAGAAGAAATACTTCTTTTGTTCTTCAGATTACTTGGTCTGAGTGATACATCATTCAGGTAAAACCATTATTCAAATATGTGACATATCATGTAACAACTTAACAAAGATGTTTATTAAAGACAAGCTTATTCAGTGAGCTGCAAAATTCCAATATCCTACACAGAAGTAATATTTATTGTACGTTGATTTAGTGTAATAAAATGTGTCTAAAGGTAGAAACAAGTAATCTTTTCCCCTATCCTACAAAACTGTATTCCACGAAATGAGTTTATTACACAGAGAGACCAGATTAAAAAAAATAAAAAAATAAATAAAAAAAAATGAATAGCCATTTAAGAATACCAATGCCCACTCTTTTATTAAAAGAGTTAAAAAAAATTGTAAGATTGACTGATGAGATGAACACTTGTAGTTTGACCTGACATGTAGACTTATCTACTCAAAATAGAATATAAATAAAAATTAAGGTGTTTCATAAATAATTTAATATGAAATTTTAATTTCCTACTCAAGCAATAAGACAAGGAAAATATTCAGATTAAAAGCAAACGTATATCCAGGGTTTTCGCTGTTTTTAGGCCAACATTGGCGATTTGGCGAATAAAAAATCAAAAACTGTAGCCAAATGAAAAAAAAAAAAAAAAAAAAAAGGATAGAAAAAAATTCCTCACGGCTTGACCTATAAGCGGAGGTAGATTTCGTAATTTCATTTTTCTGTAAGAACTGGATTTATCAGAATCATCTTAAGTGAAATTCGACTCAACTGCCCATTTTGACAGCATATTTTAGAATGTATTCCGACTTCATTAAAAAATCGACCAATATGGCACATTATATAGTTTCTGAATACGAAAAAACTGTCAATTGAGTGCGTTTGAGAGCAAAATGGAATTTTAAAATGAATCGTCAAATAAGCAGTTTGTTAATTGAATACATCCTCAATTCTGCAATTACGATTGTTTCGGGAAATTTTGTACGAAATGCCTACTTTGACAGCTATTTTTAAAATATATTTAGCCTTTATAATAATAATTTTAAAAAATCTGACGGATAATTAGCACTCTATTGTATTATATATATTTATTAGCCTCCGATGCGTTTTCTTTCAGACAAGCTAAAAATGCCGTGTCATCAGCCCTGAATTTTCTACTCAACCAATTTTGATATATATTTTTTTTAAATGAAAGCTATTTATTTGTAGTTGTGCCCATTTTAATTATTTTTTAATTTATTTCCCTTTTTATATTTAATTTTTAATTTTAAAAGCTTTTTCATGACATTTCTTCAAAATGGTGGCAACACAGTTTAGCTTTTCTCTCGATAATAAAAATTTATTTTCTAAAATGTTTGCTTATAACTATGCACTAATTGAGGTTAAAAAAAAATATATTTACTGAGGAATAATATTAATAATGTAAATAAAATAACAGAAAGTAATTTATGATAAAAATTAATGTCTAAATCAAAATAAGAGAAATTTCAAATGAGGAAAATGATGTCATTCAGCTACCAGATAAATGGGAATTACAATATTATTACGGATGCCTTTTTCATATTACTAATAACAGTAACTTTTAAAAAACATTTGAAGAGAAAATGACGTCATTATTTAAAATATCGCATTTTTACTCATAACGATATTAGGTACTACTCTGTTATCCCGTCGACCAATTTTGCCAAATTATACAAATCGCCAAACTAATAGCCGAATTATTCATATTGACATAATTTTTATTTTAAATAACGAAAAAGAAATAATTAGTAGAATATTAATAAAAATATTAATAAAAAGTCGAAATAAAAATCACTTAATGACATTTTAAACACATGAATCGTATTTAATGTCATTGAATGTGACATTCACGATCATCCATTATTGGCATTTAATTTTATAGTTTGGCGATAATTTTTTGGTCGACGGGATAACCTAGTAGTACCCGATATTACATTTCAATATTTCTTTTCATTATGGACACTGAGATTTAGATTTTACTTTCAGATGCCTTTAGTTAATGAAAATGATGTCACAATAAAAATAAAATTAGTTTTTTTTTTTTTTTTTTTTTTTTTTTTTTTAATAAAACTAATGCATTTCCTTTTTCTCAGAGTCTATAAAAAAGCGTTTAAACTAAAGAAAAAAATCCGTTTTTGATTAATCTAGTCAATGAAGAAGTAGCACGTCAAATTGTATCTCTTTATTATTCCGCAATTCCAATGTCTCAGAGAGAAATTGCTATTCAATTTGGTATTTCACGCCGTTCTGTTTGCTATTATATTGATAAACACGAGAAAAATGAAGTTAGTTCATTGCAATCTAAACGGGGTCGCCCTTCTAAAAAAACTCTATTGATTTTTTTTCCTAATCGGAGGCGAAACTGATTTCTGCAATGGCAGAATCTACATTCAACTTGTATTTATACAAGTTCCATCGGTAAGAATTTTATTGATGTGGAAGAGCATATTTAGGTTGCTCTCAAATCAAAAGGGACTAATTTATGACGCAAGTTTTATTTATTTTTTTTTTTTTTTTTTTTTTTTTTTCGAAACGCATGAAATTATTATTCAGAAACTGTGTTCAAAAGACATTTTCTATTTTTTGGAAAACGCAAACATTCTCTCTAAAATAATCTCAAAATGGGTGTTTTGAAGCGGAAAAAAGCGGTTGTCGCGTGGCCCAAAATCGTCTATAACTCAATAAAGTATTTATTTATATATTAAAAAAATGGCAAACGTCTTTGAATTCCAAATCGCTTCCATAGTCAATCCTACCAGCTTCGTACTTTTACGTAAAAAAAATGTTAAAAAAAATGTGTCATAAAGTTTTATGCTTGTCTGGCAATGAACTTGAAAATTGTCTTAAATTGCCAAGTTAAATATCAGTATTTGCCAACTCACTGAAAAGCAAAAATAAATAGTTCCAACCATTTGCCAATTAGTTTCAGAATTTTGCCAAGCTAACATAATGAGAAAATCTAAAAAAATTCTCATTTGTAAAAAGTTTAATAATACTCCAAATTAAATTTGTAACTTTTTTCGAATATATAAGAAACAGAAAGTGCATTCTAGTTTTTATTAAAAGTTTTAACCCATTAGTGCCTGAATTATTTTCTTCATTAAAATTCAAATTTTGCATTTTCCCACCACTTTTAAACCAAGAAAAACTTTTATCTTAATTTATCGAGGACTTTGTCTCGAGAAAGAAAGTATTTATTTATCCTCTTTTTTACTGGTGTGAAATGCGCTTACTTGAATTTTTTAAAACTGTCCCAAAAATGGGACGCTAGGCACTAATGGGTTAAACGAATTTGTCAAGTGAAACAGCATTCGCGTATGTTTGAGTGGGATTCGCTACCCATAGCAAGGTCTTGTACATATATTTAAATATCTGGACTTAATTTTTTCTTAAATATGATTTATGAAATATTCTATCCTATTCTTAAATGTATATATAACAATGACAATCAAGGGGGGGGGGGGAGATGGCCGTTAAATTCGCAGAATACAAAAATAATATTTATTTATTTATTGGTGGTTATGAAATTAAGTATAAAATACTTCTTTATGTGGGAATTTGTCTAAGATCATTCTCACGACTTTTACAATGGAATGATTGAAAGGAACACTTAATACCACTGTCATTTACAAAGTAATCTGCATTTTGAAAATTTGTTTGCTATCTGAAAGGATGTGTTGTCTATTGTACTTGTCTCCTGTGATTTGCTAATCCCTTTTACCCGATCGCCCCATTCATCGGGGAGGATTTCAAGTTCGTTATCTATAATTTTTAATAATGCTTAGAATGTCCGTGGGGAATGCAAGAGTAATATATATATATAGCCCATACGCAAGCAAATATTTTCATTTTGAGTTCCTGGTTTTTCGAAGAGCAACAGTCTAGTTTGAATCTGCGTGCTTACAGTTTTCTTTTATATTTGTCATTCATTAGACGCTGGAAGACGTTTTCGTATATTCGAGATTTTGAATATTGTCACCAGAAGTGTGCGTCTGAGTAGTTATACACTTTACTGAAACTACTTTTATAAAGATTTTTGATTTGTATTCTAACTTAACATGGAATTACTTAATGTCTACAACTTTGTCGAAAGTGGGACAAGGTCATCTATTTGCACGGACATTACTCAAGATGTGTTTGACTTTGTCACAGATTTACTAGGTTTAGAAAATGAACTGGACCAGTGGAAGTTGTTTAAAGAAACTAAATATCAACACTTATGGTACAGCAATATCATCGTATACGCTGATGTGTATTTGAAGCCCTATTTACCTTATCATGTTGGTCTACCAAGCACCGCAATGGAATATAGACGTCTTGGGATTCCACTACCAACCCTCTTCATAAAATTATTGAGTGTCTTATATTTCAAGTACCGTGGTCAATTGTGCTGTTCTTTTCATTGCATTTTTGATAAATCAACATATTTTTCAAGTGATGATTTTAAAACAATCGGAGTAATTGGCGGTCTTGATGGGAAAACAGAATTTATGCAAATGCTAGTAAATTACGGTTACCTCCATACTCTACCTGATGCATCTCCTCTCCTAAGGCAAGAAACAGATGAGATCATGCTAAGTTTCATGTGAGTATAAGTTAATTTTCCTTGTATTCAATTATTATTGCAAATTTCTACTAGAAAGTTCATATTTATGTCAGTTTACCATAATTTTGATTGTTAAATTATAGCATTCATTTTTTCATTTTTACTTGGATGTTTAAACTTGTAGTTGTTGGTAATATTAAAAATTTAAACATTTCTGGCAAACATTTTTTTTTTATGAAATTGTGTATCATTTTTGTAAAGTTCTGTATTTATTTTTTGAAAAGACAAATCTTGTGTTAATTTGTAAAAATAAGTTAGAATTATTGTATTAGAAGAGTTTAAGTTAAGTTAGAAATATTCTAATACATTAAAATGGCATTAAAAAAAAACAAATTATATTTGGTATAAATGTTCTATTTTTAAAAGTAACAAAGAATGTTCTAAAAACTAAAAATATTAAAATAATAGTGCATTATTGTGCATACTAAAAAATCATACAGGATTTCTTAAATAATCTGAAAAATTCGGGCTATTGTTAAAAGATTTTTCCTGTTTTTTTTTTATGAAAATATATTTTTAATTACGATTTTACTTCATTTTACTGAATCGATTAACATAATTTTTAAAAAGACTGTTTTTCTACTATTTTTCAAAAAACATTTTTTTTTAATGTTTATATCTCCAAACATATTTTTATGCTATTTATTTAATAATGCAAATTATTTATTAATGTTTTGGTCAATATAAGATAGTGATTTTGTCTGTCTGTTTATATAGACAGTTCTGTCTAATATAATGTCTTATATATCTACAATATTAACTCTATTATTTATAATTATATATGTGAATTTTCGGTAGTTTTTTATTTCCCGGCTGCTAAAATTATATCTAGTGATAATAATTTATTGCACTTGTAAATAATGTAGGGTGACTTTTCACAGAGGCAAAATTACTTTTATTAGAAATACACTGTAAAAGGCTTCTTTTGATATATGGCTCGAGAGATTTTCATCTTAATCAATAATTTTTTATGCTGACTATTTTTTTTAATTAAGGCTGTACTTAAATCAGACATGGCAAATTTATGACATAAGTTTTACTTTATTTTCGCTCGGAAAAGTATGAAACTACCAGGTATTGTTATCGAATCGCACTCATTTTGCATTTTTTTTTCTTTTAGCAAGCGCAATTGATTTTTTTATAAAATAGTGTCAAAGTAGGGGTTTTGAACTGCCTTTCCAAACAAAATTAAAAATAACCACTTAAACAGAGTAAAAAGTGTTTGTTAAGTGATCAAAAATGCTTATAACTAGATAATTTATTGGTAAAAAAATGGAAAACACAATTAGATTCAAAATTGCTTTCATTATCAGGCTTTTCAATTTTATATCATTTCATTAAAGAATTAATTTTTTGAAGGTGTCAAAACGTGCTAATTTTTAATTAATGCTTTAAACATGCTGTTGACGATATTCATAATACTGAAAATTTTTACCTGGAAATAATCTTTGCAATGTAAATTTCTTTTGGATTTTATTATTGTCTTTTCACGTTGTCTTAATTATGTTTAATGAATGTATTTTCTTAAACACATCTACTGATATCATATTGACATCATTTTCCCACGCTATCAGTTTTCACGAAAAAGAATATCCCTTATAATTTTCAATCCATTTTCTTACTCTTTTTTCCCTCACCCCCATTAAATAGAGCATTGCTAATAATTTTCAATATATTTTTTCTCTTTCTCACTCCTCCCCCTACTAAGTCTGGCTTTATCTTAAGTCAATTATAAATCAATCAGTAGCAATCCATATTATTTTTTTGCGCATTGTATTAATTATATGTTTTTATAGGACCATTATACAATGCTACAATTTAACATCAAAATATAGAATAACCCATAAAATATCAAACTACAACAAACAGAGGAGTTGGCAAATATCGGAACAAATACGAAGTATTGGAAATGTGGTATTGCATAGTGTATATATATATACACTATGTACCAATAAGTGTTTGAAAAATTTCGATTTTTGACATTTTCTCAAATATTTAAAAATATACTTGCCGGATTCTTCTGAAACTTCAGGATTATAAAGATTATGTATGACCTCATATTTATCAACATTCATTTGATAAGCAGAGCAATTAGGGGGCCGAAAAAAAATTTAAGAATAACAGAAATATTTGGGATCACCCTGTACATGAAAATGCACGAAAAGATTTATCGCTGCAGAATACAAATATGTGGATACTGCACAACATGTACACTGATGTTTGTAAGAGTAGCATGTATCTTCATGGAAAAAGAGTGATTTTTTTAAAAAAATTAAAAAATTCTGGTATGTTTTTTGTTTATATCATGCAGAGTTTTTGACCAAATTTAACGCAAATTTCAGAAATATTGGCAAAATCTATTAGAAAAAATATAGCGCAATTGGAATATAAATATATTAAATATTTTATGAAATATGAGTAGTTTTATGAAATAATTTTTATCTGCGCATGCGCGAACGATAAAAACGATTCTTTTACATCATTTAATAGTAAATTCTATGGAGTAACTTATTAAAAAAATCCAATCAAATATCGTGAAAATTCAAAAAGATATCATTATTATAAGTAAGCTGTTTTTACATTGCTCTCTAAAAACGGCTGAATAATAAGGGATTCTCCACAAATTGACATTTTTTATTAACTGACTTTTAGGAAAAAATTAGTATTTAATGTATACAATATCTAATACAATATTTCTGTTAATAAGTATCTTGACATCTGTAATAGAAAAGAATAAAAGCTCTTTTCCTATTCTATCACAGGTGTCAAGATACTTATTAGCAGCAATATTGTATTAGATATTGTATTCATTAAATAGTATCAATTTTTTCCTAAAAGTCAGTAAATAAAAAATGTCAATTTGTGGAAAATCCCTTATAATTCAGTCGTTTTTAGAGAGGAATGTAAAAACAGCTTACTTATAATAATGATATCTTTTTGAATTTTCATGATATTTGATTGGATTTTTTTATAAGTTACTTTATAGAATTGACTATTAAATGATGTAAAAGAATCGTTTTTATTGTTCGCGCATGCGCAGATAAAAATTATTTCATAAAACTGCTCATATTTCATAAACTATTTAATATATTTATATTCCAATTGCGCTGTATTTTTTCTAATAGATTTTGCCAATATTTCTGAAATTTGCGTTAAATTTGGTCAACCCTACATGATATAAACAAAAAACATACCAGATTTTTTGAATTTTTTTAAAAAAAATCACTCTTTCTCCATGAATATACATGCTATTCTTACAAAAATCAGTGTACATGTTGCGCAGTATCCACATATTTGTATTCTGCGGCGATAAATCGTTTCGTGCATTTTCATTTACAGGGTGATCTCAAATATTTCTGTTATTCTTTAATTTTTTGTCGGCCCCTAATTGCCCTGCTTATCAAATGGATGTTGATAAATATGAGGTCAGACATAATCTTCATAATCCTGAAGTTTCAGAAGAATCCGACAAGTATATCTTTAAATATTTGAGAAAATGTGAAAAATCGAAATTTTTCAAACACTTATTGGTAGATAGTGTATATATATGTATACACCCTATATATATATATATATATATATATATATATATACAGTGTGGTCATAAAAAAACTTTGCCGATATATGGAGCTCTAGCGGCCAGTCCGCTCAACCGATCGAGGTGCAATTTCAGATATAGCTATTCAGAGGTATGAGCTCGAGATTCTGTGAACGGCAAAAAAATGGCACTCACGGTTACGGTTATAGTTACAGAAACTCGAAAATTTCCAATGGGAACACGCATTTTTTTTTCATCGCAAAATACTCAGCGCATGCGAAAACCCTAAAGAGCGTTGGAACCGTACGTGTATCGCAAGAAACGGACATGTTATGCACGCACAAAAAACTGTTCTGCGAATCCTGCCCACCACCCCCATAGAAAAAACTCGATTGAGGCGCAAGGAGGAAATTTGCATATGACACAGAGGCCGTACACTAATCTCTGATTACAATACAGATCGGAGAAACTAAAACTTTTATTTTGATTACACATTTTCCACATGGGTGCCATCACCATTAATTGCCTGTGAAAGAATAATCATTCTTTTCTGTACGAAACGAAAAAAAAAATTATGCAATAAGAGTTATTTTTTAGAAGTCATATCGAGTTTTAAAAAGGGCTACTTGTTTTGTAGTTTTTTGTTTTTAGATTTTATACTTTGTATTGGAAATATAATTAATCAAGTTCAAAACTGCACGTCAGACGTAGCAAATAAGGGGCGTTTGTACTATAACAAAGTTTTAAAAATATTTAAATCTTGGAGTAATAGTATACAGTACAGAAGCCGGAATCTTTTCTGTGTCCCAGTAAATTTTACCTGCTTTTTATTATACAAAAACTAATTTCTAGTAAATTTCAGAAACTTTTATCAGTTTCGCAAAATGGGAAATAGTTTAATAGTATTAAAACTCGCTCCAAACAGTGTTTCCCTCTATAACTTGTGTAATGGAATATTTTTGAGTGGCTCTGTAAATTAATAACAAATATTCTTTACATTGCAGACTGAGCAGAATGTATTTTTTAGTACATACTTCATAGATGCATATTAATTCTATTATGTTCGAAAAAGTATAATATCATTACAATGCACTTGAAACCATTTTTTCCCATTGACCGTAATGTAACGGAATGTTTTAATTTTCCCCATAATTAAAATATGCATCCGATTAATAATTATATATACAAGGTGTCCGAAAAGTCTGGAAACGGTCAAATAACTCGAAAAATACATATGAGATTGAAAAACGTAAATATACGTGTTAAATATTTTTAAATAAGCTACTCAGTGATACCAAATTTGACCTTTGTAACCGACCCCCTGGGGGTCAGAGGGGGTCCAACTTTGAAATTTTAAATTATAACCCCCATTTTTTATTGCAGATTCGGATTCTACGGACAAAAATACGTAACTTTTGTATTTGATGTTTATTTCGAATCCTCGTTTATCACGGTGTAATTGAGCATATTAAATTGATACATATTTCGGCTTTTCCAACGTGATTTTCCCCAATCGAAACTAATTGGGGAGAATTTATGACATCAAATTCCTCGTCTTTTGCAATAATAGCGTTTCCTGAAAATCACCCGTGCCGATTTTTTCGGTAATGGTACACAGTTAAAGATTTGATCCATTTGCTGTAGCGTCACTCCACAGCTTTTATAGAATATCTCTTTCATGACCAATGAGAATGTTCTATAACACAGTAAAGTACACTGTAAAAAATTGACCCTTTTGCTGCATCGTCACTCCACCGCTTTTATAGAAAACGATTACTTTACTGTGTTATGGAGAATTCTCATTGGTCACAAAAGAGATATTCTATAATAGCTGTGGAGTGACGCTGCAGCAAATGGGTCAAATTTTTAACAGTGTAGCACTATTGAAATAATCGCCACGGGTGACTTTCAGGAAACGCTATTCCTACAAAAGACGAGGAATTTGAAGTCAAAAATTCTGCCCAATCAGTTTCGATTAGGGAAAATCCCGTTGGAAAAGCGGGAATATGTATCGATTTAATATGCTCGATTACACCGCGATAAACGAAGATTTGAAATAAACATCAAATACAAAAGTTACGTATTTTTGTCCGTAGAATCCGAATCTGCAATAAAAAATGGGGATTATAATTTAAGATTTCAAAGTTGGACCCCCTCTGACCCCCAGGGGGTCGGTTTCGAAAGTCAAATTTGGTATCACAGAGTAGATTATTTAAAAATATTTAACACGTATATTTACTTTTTCAATCTCATATGTATTTCTCGAGTTATTCGGCCGTTTCCAGACTTTTCGGACACCCTGTATATATTTAAGATGATTTTAAAAAATGAGTGTATTCACTTTTATTATCCCTGCTCACTGGAGTATATCTGCATATTACATACCATTATTCCATGACAAGGTATAACATTTTACTCACCCATAATACATAAAGGTAGATCTTTCAATCATTTTGAAAATCGAAATTTTTTTGACGGATTTACACGTTTTTGACATCAGAGATTCCCTCCCCCCAACGAATAGTTTTAGTTCTACTGTCTGTAGTTGACACGATATTTTCAAGGATTTAAACGCATTTATCTCGGAAACTAATTTTTCAAGATGTGTGAAATTTAAACATTCATAAACATAAATTTCTGTTTTCTTTTCTTTCCTTCCGCCCCACCAGTGGCTATGAGGTTGTGCTCTCGAAGCTAGTAGACGGGAGGTGCTAGGTTCGAACCCAATTGCAGCCGTATGCCTAACCGTTTGGAGTTTTCTCATAACCTTTGGTAGTCTTGCATAAATACGGGTTAGACTCCCTTAGAAAGATCTATATACTTCTTCGAGGTAATCGACATTCATAAATAATACCGACAGCTTTTCTTTCTATTTTTTATTATTTATTTATTTACTCTATTATATATTTTGTGAGTTATCATAAAAACTGTTTGTTTGCAGGATAAATTTTGAAAATAGAATTTTTGTATTAAAGAATAATTCTAGAATCATAAAAGCGTTTGATTATATTTTCTTGTAAATCCTGAAGATAAGCTGTTGTTTATTCCGTTTTAACCTCCCCTCCCCCCCCCCCCGAAAAAAAATGCAGCAAAAGTTAACGTCGTTCTGGTCAAGTACATAAAAACATTTCTATGCTGTCTCTGTCTTTCTATTTAGTGATATTTAGTAAAAATTTACTATTACACTAACAAGTAACACAAAAAAGTTCCATTCATCCACACTAAAATTGATCTAGTTATGAAACTTAGAAATGCATAACCTTTTCCAGTTTTCTACATCTGAATATATACCTACATCTGAAGTTCTCACATCAAGGTTTTTCATACAGATAATCCGTTAAACGCTTTTTCCGTATACAAAGCCCTTAGTTTTTCTGGAGGGCGTTTTGATGCTTATCAAGCGGGATGAAAAATTTCTCAATGTACTTGGTAATTATGTGGAAAAATTAAGATATGTCTTATCTTTAATATCTCATTCTAGTCCAGTAGAAATAGACTAAAAAAAGGCCTTGTCTTGCAAAAATTTGGGTAATTCTGATTTTTTTTTTTTTTTTTTTTTTTTTTTTTTTTTTTTTAACTGTATAAGTTTACTTTCTAATGAAAAACCAAGTTTTCGACCTTTTAGAACCTTGTGCGTTTTTTAGTGTAGATAAAAACCCAAAATTTTCTCTGTTCCAGTGCATTTTACAGAAAAAATTCGTTATAAATTTGTAGAGAATAAAATTTTTTGCAACATTCACTATTCATATTTCTAGATTGCTCAAACAGCAAGAGAGATACGGAGACAGGAAAAAAAGGTAAAATTTGCAAAAAGTGGAAAAGTAAACAAATGGCGTTAGTTTTTCCGTAATAATACTTTTCTATTTAATCTTTTTGCGTTTAAAAGACAAAAGTGGTATAATAAACTTTGAAAAGTATGGTATAGTCTACAAGTTTGATTCATAAGATAAGTATTTATTTGTAATGAACTTTGAAATTAACAGCAACAAGATTTTGGGTGAAAACAGGAAAATATCGCCTAGCAAGTCACTAATTTTAAAACGAGTTTTTATTTTTGATATTGAATAAACCACGTAATTTATTATAGTAAGAGCAATAAAAAGTAACTGGGGAATAGTTAAAAGAGGGGGGGTGGAAATTAACCAAAAACCCCAGTCGGTAGATACAGGCACGGCCCCGAGGATGGGCCAAGAATCGAAAGTTGAAAATAGACTTAGGTGATGGGAATAAGATTAAAAAAATACTTCAAAGATAAATAAAATATGATTTAGAAATTTAAAAGGCATATCCAGGGCCAAAACTAGATAAAAACAAGTGTACCTGTTAAGACGGAAACTTGTGTAAATGGCATTCTTCTCAGGATTTAATAATTTAAAATAAAGCAATGGATATTTCAGACTTATAAAATTCTTTTAGTAAATTTATTTTGCGGAGGAGGGGAAAGGGGTAAAATGCATGCTCACCCCTGATGGAAAAAAAAAATCTTGTTTCGTCCTGGGAATATTGATTAAGATTAACTGCTAAAAATGAGATCGGCAAGTCAAAAATGTATATGATTCTATACGTTTAAAATCAAAAGAAATATTTATAATTAATCAAGTACACGAATAAATTTTAAATACTTTTCTGAGAAAGGCATCATGTCAGGGAATAAAGTAATGTTTTCGTTATTATTATTATTTTATTATTATTTACTAATTTAGAAAACTTGTAAACAGAATTCAGAATTTTTATACCAGAGTCTTACTTATTAACGGGCAAAAAAAAAAAAAAAAAAAAAAAAAAAAAAAAAAAAAGATATGTCGTAATACACACTTTCCCGAAGTGTGTCTTTAAGGCAATATGGCTCACAGAGCAAGCGAATTTCAAATCTTTAAAGACCCAAATGCAGAGAGGCAAAAACTTGTTGAAGCAACAGAGGCTGTATTTCTTGTCCTGTATGGAGGTGATCCCAGTTAAAACTTCAATGTGTTGCGGTATGTCTGCTTCGCTAAAACAGCTAACATTATTAAATTAAATTTAGAGAGACTACCACCTACTCCAGATTTAACTCAATATCATGCGTTCCGGACATACCTACATGTTCATGAAAAAGACCCTCTCCAATGGAGCTGAAAGTCGGACGGGCATGGACTCATTCCAGTCACTATGATGAACGAACCAGCCCGTCAAATCCTATTAAATTTTATATCTTGCCAATGTAGAAAAGGTTGCAGTACGAAGTACAGTTGTAGATGGAGAGACTTAAAGTTTTGTAAGTTATTAAATTAAAAAAAAATGAAGCTTAAAGTTTTGTAAATTATTAAATTAAAAAAAAATGACGATAACAGTGCTTTATTTTTCTTTCCTGACATAATGCCTTTCTCAGAAAAGTATTTTAAATATACTCACATACTTGATTAGTTATCAATATTTCTTCCGATGTTATTTTAAACGTATAGAATCGTGAATTTTTGACTTGCCGAACTCATTTGTAGCATTTATTCTTAAACGATATTTCCAGGACGAAACAAGATTTTTTTTTCCATCATGGGTAAACATGCATTTTTACCCTATCCCTATCTCCGGAAAATAAATTTACTAAGAAAATTTTATAAGTTTGAAATATACATTGCTTTATTTTAAAATTTTAAATTCAATTTAAAATAATCTTGAAAAGAATTCCGTTTATACAAATTTCCGCCTTAGCAGGTACATTTATATTTATCTAATTTTGGCCCTTGATACGCCATTTTACTTTTAAATTTCTAAATTATATTTTTATTTTTTCTTTGAAGTGTTTTTTTAATCTTATTCTCAGCACTTAAGTTTACTTACAGCTTTCGATTCTAGGCCCATCCTCTGTGCTGCTCCTATATGACAAGGCTTTTTTGGTTAACTATTCTTTCCCCCTTCAATTCGTCAAAAATTTCTAAAAAATTGCAGGTTTAAATTGAATTTCAGAAACCCGACAGCCGATTGCCTTTGTCAGCGAAGTCCTGAAAATTGGCTTAAAATGCTCAATCTCTGCATGATTATTGACTATATAAGAAAAGGGAGGAAATTCTCAAATTTCTTGATATCTAAATATAATGTGTACATTTTATATTTTTACGAATAGAAAAGGGAGGAACTTATTAAGTTTTTTGATTTCTGAATAAAATCTGTAATTTTTATATTTTTACGAAAATTGGTTCAATATTTAGTATTTGCGAATGAAATCCCCCCCCCCCCAAAAAAAAGTATAAGAAAAGGGCCCTTTTGGATATGGGAACAGTCTTCTATATAAAATTTATTAAAAGATGTGACCCCACCCCCCTTCCAAAAAAAAAGAGCCATGACCCCTCTAAATAGAGGGTTGGATCCGCCCTTGAGTAGCGGCACGCAACACTGCTCTGTTCGGCCATCGTTAGTCCTGTTACTTCACATCACTTTTTAACACATGCTATTTTTTTTAAATGTACATTTAATGTATTACGATTTGTTTTGTTACATTAATCAGGGATGAGATTCTTCCGCGGATCCGCGGCTTTCCGCTTTTTTGTTATTTTCACATTTCAAATTTTCTGATTTCCCAAAAAAATACAGGACGCGTAATTTCGTCAAAAAAAATCGCGAAAAAACGGCAAATTTCTTTAAAAGATCGCCAAAAAACGACTAATTTCCGGCCAATTTTGTCAAAAGATTCGCGAAAGGATGATTAATTTCGTCACAAAATACCGAAAAAACGGCAGATTTTGTCAAAAATCGCGATAAAACGACAATTTTCGTCCAAAAATCGCGATAAAAAGGCGAATTTCGCCAAATGTTTTGCGAAAAATACAACTTTTCTCAAAAAATCAGGATAAATCGGTAGATATCGTCAAACGATCGCAATAAACCGGTTTATTTCGTCAAACGATCGCGAAAAAACGGCAGATTTCGTCAAACGATCGCGAAAAAACGTCAGATTTCGTCAAAATATTCGCAAAAAATGGCAAAATTTTGAAAAAAAAAAACTTTAAATTTTGCCAAAAGATTCCAACAAATGACAGATTTCATGAAGAGATAGTGATAAAACTAAAAATTTCATCAAAGGGACTGAAAAAAACTAACCCAAAAAATTAATTTTCAAAATTATTTTTTTGCCACTCCAAATACAGACTTTCTTGCTCCAAAATCCATTTTTGACACCTCTAAATCTTTCTGAATGAATGTGACTCCTGAAAGCACACATTCATTGAACAAAAAATACCCTTATATTCAACAAAAGTATCCTTTTTTTCAGCAAAATTGTTTTTTTCAATAAATCTGTCTTGCCCTTTTTAAAAAGAAATGCAAACAATAGTGATACATGTTATCTTCTACACTCAAATAAGCATTAATTTATAATTATATTTGTATCTTGGACATTTATTTTTTTTTAAATAAAATTTTTCTCAATAGTTTTAAAAAATAATATTGATTTTAATTATTCATTAATTATTGTTAAAACAAAAATTATTGCATTTCAGTCTTCTTTTCCAAATGAACAAGTTCTTTTTTGCATCTAAAAATGACTTATCAGTGAGGACCCACTTTTGTAAAAAGGAGACCCACAATTTAAGTTCTGGGTCCTGGAAACTCCCAGGATTTTTAAAGTCCAGCGACATCACTAGATATCTTTAATGTGTAATATTCAAGAAAAAAGCAGCAGAAAGAAATTTACCTTGTGCAAGAGCAAAGCTAAAAAACAAAGAAAATTTCTATTTTCTTTTCCCTAATACTTAACCAAAAGTGTCTCACTGTTAGAAAATTAAAAAAAAAAAAAAAAAAAAAAAAAAATCATGCCAACAGGGTTTTATTAATGTGCTGTATCTTGATAAACTAAATTTTCATTAGAGTAAGTATAAATATTTTCTGAAATTCACGTTAATAATTTCCTTTTAATTTAATTTACCAAAAGCTAAATTGTATGTTATATATTAATACAATTATATTTGTTGCGATTGACATTCCTGTCATTGCTCAAAAGTCGTTCGCGCAGTTTTCAGCTTTTTTGCTTTTTGGTCAATCTCATCCCTGATTAATCAAACATTTCTTTTAAAACATTCAATACGTGATTTATGACTTGCTAACTAAGCGTAGAAACCAACATGGTGAAAAATGTCGAAGCCGGGGCATTTTTTCACCATGTTGTTTTCTGAATTTAGTTAACAAATGATAAATCACGTATTAAAGTTTCAGTATTTTCAAATGTAATTTCATTGCTGAAAATTAATTGAAAAAAATAATTAAAATTGAATAAATATTTCTTTTCTTTTTCAGAGGGGCAGTTAGCAATGCTGATGATATACATTTGCTACAATTATTTGAAGAGGTTATGGATCTGCTCGAAAATACCTTCTTTCGTGGTAAAACAACAGAAGCAATTTACAAAAGAGTATTTTTTGTAGGGTGCGCACTCCGTGCCGTTCAATATAGCCTGCTTAATAAACACGACTATGCCGAGAAGCTCATCCAATGCCTCAGATTGTACTTTAGTGTCACCAGCGATCTTCACATCAGCACTTACGAGGTGAGATGTGTGTTATATTCATGTTTTATTCTTTTGGATAAATTAGACTTATTTGAACAATATGCTCAAGAGTTCGATTTGCTGATGTCCGAATGTCCTGCCAGACCCCAACCTCACACGCTGATTCATCTCGCACGACGCCAAGTCAGGAAGAACCTAAAAATTTCCGAGCTAACTCTACCTTCAGCAGTAGACAAGTTACTTTTGCCAAAAATTTTAAAGAGTTACATAGTAGGTGAAGAATTACCCAGAAAGAGTAAATATATTTCTTCGCAGAACACTGTAACGAAATCAGAATTGGCACGATTGTTTTTTGAAATACCTATGTTCTAAAGTACTGTTCTTTATTTTGTTCTTCATTATTAACTCCTTGAAATGCAATACGATGCAATGTCATTCTTGTCAAAAATAATATTGTTCTGTTTTAACTTTTCTCTGTAGATAAAACTTAATGTGTTATTTCTTTTGCCTAGTAAGAGGTTGCTTCACTGATGCGTAAACACCCACTTGCTAATGTTGCACCTAAGGGGGAAAATTTAAAAATATTGTTTGCATTTGGATATCTGTATTTTTTTTTTCTCATATAGCTGAGATTGATCTGTACTACGTCCGTTCTATTTTTTTTTTTTTTTTTTCAATAATGTTTATAGCTTTTTTTTTTTTTTTTTTTTTTTTTTTTAATTAGGATAATTTACATTTCGGACCCGGTTCCGAAAGGAAAAATATCTTGATAGAAAAACCTGTAGACAAAATTGTAAAAGTAAATATAAACGGATTTAATACAAATATACTTTAACTATCCCCCATCCCCCCCCCCCCCCAAAAAAAAATGCAAACAACATGAAAAAAAGATCTTTTATTCGGTTAACTTTAACGAGTGGATGTTTTCGCGCGAGTAAGTTAGTCACTTAATTATGGATTATTGTGTTATGTATATTGTAATATTTTGTTTGTTAATAAACCTTGATGTATACAAATTTTTATGTTGTATTTTTCTGCATCCATTTAATTTAAATCGGGTTTTTTCCAGTTACTTTTATTTTTTTTTCATTTAAGTTATTTATTTTGAAAGTAGATTACTATTGTAAAAGAAAGTAAAATCATGTCTTATTTTATTTGCCGACAAGGCGATAATAAGTCATTCTCAAAATTCGCCCATTCGAAAAAATCATTCAAAAATATCCCCAATGATTACCAGTGGTGTCGTAAGAATTTTTGATAACCCTCAAAGAGGCCGTCTACTGAAGATGTCAAGCTTGGAGGGGGGGGGGATCATAAAATTGTGACAGTTATGAGAAGACAAGGAGGTAAGAAGAAATGTGACATCACAGATTTTCGTTTAAACAAAAACATTAAAAATCAGTGGATTAAATTTTAAATTAAAGTATTTTGTGTTGATAAAGTAAAGATAAGATTTAGAGCAAATATATTGAATTCCTCTTTAAATTTTAAAATACTGCTGTTTTGATTTGATCTGTCATATTATTTATTTATTATTGCATATTAATTATGTTTTTTGTCTTAAACCTTAATCTTACTTCATAAAATATAAGTGCACGAATCATTTAAATTGTTATGCTCACAAATGTGATTAAAACACATAGTTAAAGTTTTAAAAGAAAATTTAAAATATGGTCTATAACATAATGAGTAACATAATGTTATAGCATAATGCTATAACATAACATAACATGCTATAGCATAATGCTATAACATAATGTAGTTTATGAACTACAAGTATATGTTTATGTAAATGGAACATAAAAGGGAGGAGAGGGGTAAAAAAAAAAAAAAACTGTGACATCATTTATGGACAACCCCAAATATGCTCTATATAGGGTTGCATAATTAAACTCGGGCGTGTCTCAATATAAAGAACGTCAGAATTTAAAATATAGTATGTGGTTTATTTAATGTAACAGTCACTTCATGGTAGAGATCTGCACGGGCCGGGTTCGGACCGATTTCCATTAATGGCATTCGGGCCGGGCTCGGGCCTTGCTTCTGAAGACTCGGGCCGGGCCTTAATTTTTTTTGATGGAGTATCGGGCCGGGCAGAGCCTAACTTATTTTTTCCTTACGTAGCCGAGACTGATTTCGTTCTTCCTAGTCTTCACGGACCAAAATAATAAATAAATACTAATTATAATAACAATAAATAATAATACAAATGATAACTGAAACATTTACATACGACAAACAAAGGTTTCTTTAAATCGTAAATATCGCAGTCTATGGCACTTCTGCATAAATAGATATTATAAGCATAAAGAAAAAAAAAAAATAGACTAAGATAATTTTTTTTTTTTTTTTTGGTCTGAATTCTTCCATTAGAATAAAGATCAATGTTCTGTAGAAAATCACCCGAGGCGAGTCGGGCCAAAATTTAACTTTCAGGCCGGGCCGGGACTAAGATTTTTTTTTTTTTGGTCTGAATTCTTCCGTTAGAGTAAAGATCAATGTTCTGTAGAAAATCACCCGAGGCGGGCCGGGTTCGGGCCGAATTTTAAACTTTTTTCCGGGCCGGGCCTAACTCGGACCGAAATTTTAACTTTTGGGCCGGGCCGGTTCGGGCCAATATTTCTTTCGTTCGGGCCGGGGTCGGGCCAAAATTTTAACTTTCGGGCCGGGATCGGGCCTGGAAATTTCGTCCCGTGCAGACCTCTACTACATGGTTTAAATTTATTATATAAATCTTTTTAATAATGTCAATAACTTTTATAGAATATTTTGATAAGCTGAAATCTACTAATGATATTGCTAAAATTGTTCACAAAGAATGAAAAAAAAAGAAGTTGAAAAAAAATTAGCGCATTAACATGATTCTAATAAAACCAACTCTTACAGAAAAAAGAAATTAAAAATTCGCGGAAAACAGTAAGATATCGAAGAATGGCTTTATGCTTATATTTTCTCCCCCCCCCTCTCTCTCTGTGTGACGCAGAAAGATAAATTAGTGCATATTCACACTGTGGTTAATATGTTTCTCATTAAATTGTTGCAATAATTTTCATTTTATACTAAGAAAAGAATAGGACAATGAAAAATTCAAGTGTATAACTAGTGCAATATTAAGCATCATATACAAATAGGATAAGCGTGTGTTGAAACACTTATTTTGGTTATAATTTAGTAAAATGTATAATATGAACTTTTAAATGTTCAGGCTTACTTAAAAGGCGATTAAATAATCAATTTTAGATGTTAAAATTAATTTTATTTAAAAAAAAAATCTTAGTACTTTCAAACCTTTTCCAAACAGGTTCCTCCTCAGTAATATTTTCTTTTATAAATACAAATATAAGATTTTGTTTTGAAAAATGAACGAGACTCGTGGCTTGAAGATTGAGTTAGAAATATTTGATTGTTGTACCGTTTTTACCGTTCACCAAAAATATTACTAACTCAATATTCAAGCCACGAGTCTCGTTCATTTTTCAAAACAAAATCTTATATTTGTATTTATAAAAGAAAATATTCTCTGAGGAGGAACCTGTTTGAAAAAGGTTGAAAGTACTAAGATATGTTTTTTAAATAAAATTAATTTTAACATCTATAATTGATTATTTAATCGTCTTTTAAGTAAGCCTGAACATTTGAAAGTTCATATTATACATTTTATGTTGAAAGCAAGGCGAAATTTTCATTCCGTCATATATTTTATATTTATAATTTAGTATTTATGCAAAATTGTGAAAGGTCCTGAAAACTAAATTAAATTTTTGAAAAAAATTCACTGGAATTCTCAGAGCATAAATTTATTTAGTGACCTTGGAATCTTTTCCAGGGGAAGCTCAACATATTTTAGGGGAGGGGGCTGAGCCGCTTGTAGAACCCCCTTAGCTACGGCCCTGTGATCATGTAATATTTTTAATAGATAAATAAGATATTTTACTACATCGTATTACTAATAATATATATTCTACATAAAAAATAAGAATTTATATTTTAAAAAATATTTTGCTTCTAAGACGTTGTATATTAATAAAGCAGTTAAAATATATTAAATTTTTTTTTATTTACATGTTTCAACTCCTATTAACAGAGTCATCCTCAGAATGTAAATAGAAAATAAAAATTACAAATACAGTGAACGTGAAAATCGGAATAAAGAATTATTGAAAAAAAATTAAATATATCACGCTCTTTTTAATTTGGATATTGTCCGTGGAAAAAAAAAATATTTTTTTAATGTTTTATTAATATACAACGTCTTAGAAGCAAAATATTTTGTATAATATAAATTCTTATTTTTATGTAGAATATATATTATTAGTATTACGATAAGGTTATTAGTGGACGTAATCAAGACTTACTTATTTTTCACATTCATAAGATATTTTACACCATTAATGAGGTCCAGGACACAAAAATCACCAAATTTTCTAACAAAAATTATTGCATTAAAAATTTCTCTATTTTTTTTTTTTTTTCAATTGACGTTTAAACCATGTTTCTATCATAATTATGAGAGGAAATATTATTTTGTTCCTTTTGGTTTGTTTTCAAAATCTAGCTTTCAAACAATGGTTGTCATGAAATTATTTCTAGTGCAAATAAGATTTTTTTTTTCAAAATGGTTTTTTTAACAATTTGTCGGATTTAAATTATTATAATTCAAGAACCGTTAAAGTTAAATGCTTCAAACTTGGAACATGTATTTTATTATTGTTTTACTTTAATTATGATCCATCAAATTTGAAAAAAAATATTTACTTTGGAAAATATGATTTCTTTTAATAAGAGTTACATTTTTTTTAAATTTTGTACTTTAAATATTTTTAATAAAAAAATAACATTAAAAAAAAAAATGCTGAATCAAAATTTTGATATTTCTGTTTATTTAAATGCAAAAAATTAAAATTGTACTTCTAATATTTTGAATTATAAAGATTTTAAATACATAGATTCATATCAATTTTATTATGTTCGAAAGAGTGTAATGCTATTGAAATGCACTTGAAACTTTTCCCATTGACCATAATGTAACGGAATAATTTTGATTGTCCCTGTAGTTAATTTATACATAATATTTTCATAAAATTTGAAGTTATTCGACAAAATTATGCAATAATTATATATTTAAAATTCTAAACGATTCGGTTGGGTAGTTGTTGCGTAGTTATATGCGGACGGACTGAACGACAACAATATAGGTGCTACGTATTTATATACTTACGAACGCACCTAAAAACGAACTTTAGTAATAATTTCTTATAAAATTATTGCAAATTTTACTATAAAATAAGACTGTTATTGATAAAATTGTAGTGTCCAAAAGTAAAAAGCATATGATCCTATGACTGTTTACTCCTTAGATTGATTTAAAGAATATGTATTTTCGAGTTTATTTTTTTTTTTATTTTTTTATTTTTTTTTTATGTGTTATAAATTTAACCCTTTCGACTCCGTCATCTCTTGCTCGAATAGATTTTGATCGGTACCACTTTTTTCAAAAGAAGTTACTTTCAATTATACAATTTCAAAAGTGTTCTAATTAAAAAAGTCTTTTTTTTTTGTGTTCTTCTATTATTGGCGCCAAAAACAAATTTTGCTAAGAAAGCTATGTCTGTGTTTCATACGGGCAGTATGTTTTTTGTTTATCGTGATGTGCCCATAACACGTACGAATAAATGATTTCAAATCATAATTTATTATTCACACCAGAAAATGTTTATTGTGAATTTTGTATTACGGTAGAACCCCGCAAATTCGGACCGCGTTCATCCGGATCGGTTTGGTTAATATTTTTTTCAAGTTTGAGAAGCGATTGGCTAATTTCCATAACATTAACTTGTTTCATCGTCGTATTCTGTTTAAAAAAATATTTTTTCTGAATGTTTTCGGAATAATTAAACAAAGTAAACATTTTCATTGTCTATAAATATTCAGTGAGTTTAATATCAAGGTGATTTTCTGTAAGAATGTTTTATTTTATTTCATTCTTTTCTAATTTGCCGGATAATCCGGATTGGGTCTGGTCCAAATTAATCCGAATAATCGGGGTTTTACTGTATTTAATCCGAGCGTTTTCCTGATTCAATTGGTTAAAAATTTCTGTTTTTGAAAACCGATTATAAAAGTTTATAAATTCTTTAACAAATACAAAAAAGCATTATTTGAAACATTTTTTCAAAATTATTGATCAGTTAAGTGTTTAATAAGTCCCGAAGATACTTAAAATTTCACATTTGTAAAATTTACATTTGAAATATTAATCTTTTCGTCAAAATTTAAAGAAAAAAATCGTTAACATTAATTAAATACATATTTATAAATTTTATTTAAATAAATATCTGAATTCCACAGTGTAGAACTATATAACGATTAGGAGGATCAAAATAAAATGGAATAGTTTCTGCAACACTCGTCTTTTATTCAGTCACGAAATTCAGCTAAGATGATTAGCAAAGTAGTCAAATTATTCCTTATTTTCGTAGTTTCTTATTGATTAACACTATCCCTCGAGGAAGTTAATTTAAATACTATTAGGAAATAACTGTCAGCCGAGAAACTGTTATACATTTTTACGATAGCATGTAATTTAGTATGAATTATTACCACCAAAAAGCTAATAAAACTTAATAAAATAAACTTAATAAAACTTAATAAACTTAATAAAACTTAATTAAAGTATAATGAGGATGATGGCTAGATAATCGTTGGTTTTTGCACGCCGGCAGGATTATTTATTTTTCTTTTTTTCTGAGATTTTTACAATAAAATCATTGTCAATATTTACTAATTAATTCGTTGATTTCCGTCTAAAATTCTTTATATACTTGAATAGTGGTGGGTATTTTTTTTTATAACACTTTATTATTTTAACCTTTTAAGAGGCAAAATATTTCTTTGCTAAAAAGTAAGTAAATGAATGGCACCGGAAATAATAAGTAAATTTATTTTGAAATAATTAAAAAAAAAATTGCGTACATTAGCAAAGCAAAATTCATACATCTTTGTGACATTTACAGATAAAATATAAGCAATATATGTAGTATTCTACCGACCTTAAAGGTTTTATCCAAATTTTGTATCAGAATATTTGAACAAAATTTTACTTTTATAAGTTTGACGGGGTTGGCTTTAAAATAGCATTTCTTCACTTTCAAATAAAGTTTTTGGAAAATTCTGGTGTAAAATTTGCTGAATGATTTAACTTGTTAATCTCTTTAAAAAATTGTGTTATAAAAAAAACATGTGGTTTTAAAAATAAGTATTTATATTCCCGAGTCTTTTCGCGCTGTAAATTTAATAAATTCCTAAAATACTTAAGCTTTTGAGTTTGTACAATTTACATCTGAAATACGAATATATTCGTCATAATAATACAGTGCTAATATAAATAAAATACATATTTGGAAATTTTACTTTAATAAATCTCTCCATTCCACAGTATGCAATTATATAAATGGAAGTCTCTGCAATTCTCATCTTTTATTCAGTTACGAAATTCAACTAAGACGATTTGCAAAGCAGTAAAATTATTCATTATTTTCGTATTTTCTTATTGATTAGCTTTATTTCTCGAGGAAGTTAATTTGAGTATTATTAGGAAATAACTGTCAGTCGAAAACTGCTATATCCTTTTATGATAGCATGTAATTTATTATGCATTATTATCATCATAAACCTTTAAAACTTATACATAAACATGCAAATACAATGACATGATAATTATATAATCATTAGTTTTTGCACTCCGGCGAGCTTAATTTCTTTCCTTTTTCAGAGATTTTTTATGATAAAAATTATTATCTACATTTACTAATTAAGTTGCTGATTTCCATCCAAAATTCTTTATTTACTTGAATAGTGATGGACATTTTTTATAACACTTTATTACTCTAACCTTCCTACCCTGTTCAAATTTTACTAAATCTTGATAAAAACATTTCACACCAGAATTGTTATTTAGAACATTTTAATACATTAAATTGACTTATTTCACTGAATCTTTTATTTAATTTTCTTTAAGAAAAAAATTCTGGTTCGAATCGTATAAAATAAATTATAGTTCTGAGTCGATTAGACCCGTTCAGGGTAGGAAGGTTCACCACATAACTCATCAATATTTAAAAAAAAAAAAAGAAAAAAAAACTTTTAAATAATGTCTATTTGTTTCATGTCTTTTACAAAAATTTTAATCTTTTATTACTGGTTTTACAAAACAGAAATTTTTGCCTAGTTGAATTAAAATAATGCTCGGATTAAATAATACATGATTTACAATAAAAATTTAATGGTGAGACTAATAAATCATGATTAGAGTAAGGATGTTCGTACGTGGTATAGGCTAATCCTGACTGTCAAAATCACGTTTCTGGTTCGACATATGGTCAAAACAGGGAAGCATTTTTCGAATTTGAAAAATTTACATCTGAAATAAGAATGTACTCGTTATAACAATACAGTGGTAATATAAACAAAATGCACATTTCGAAATTTTAACTTTAATAAATCTCTCAATTCTATAGATTGCACTTATATAAATGGAAGTCTCTGCAATTCTCATCTTTTATTCAGTCACGAAATTCAACTAAGACGATTTGCAAAGCAGTCAAATTGTTCATTATCTTCGTATTTTCTTATTGATTAGCTTTATCTCTCGAGGATGTTAGTTTAAATATTATTATGAAATAACTGACAGTCCGTCCAGAAATTGCTATTATAATTTTACGACAGCATGTAATTTAGTATGCATTATTACCATCACCAAGCTAATAAAACTTATGCATAAACACTCAAATATAATGAGGGTGATTGTTGGATAATCATTGGTTTTTCGCATGCCGGCAAGGTTAACATTTTTCCTTTTTCTGAGATTTTTATGATTACAATTATCGTCTAAATTTACTACCCTAATAGCATGCATGGTCACAGTGACGTCAATGTGAATCCCTTTGGTCACATCACATCTGTGACCAAAATGCCACCACTCAGTGACGTCACATTGTTACTGAGATGTGACTTTCTTAAAAATCTTCAGAAATTTATAGATATCCATCAAACATGTTATTTACTTTAAAAAACATGTTTCCGGCAATTTATATATCGTCGCTTTTTTCACAGTTTCGTCACAATGTTAATGTTAAATTAGTCACAAATGACACATTTTTCACAAATTTGTCACATTGTGACCACTTTGTGAAATGTCACAAAAGAGTTCTAAAACGGCCATAATGACTTCACATTTTAGTCACGTGACGTCACATCGACAATCGATGGTCACAAAGTCACAATGTGACTTCACAACGACGTTGCAGTGACATCACCATGCTTTAAGGGTAATTATAAGTCACTGATTTCGTTCAAAATTATTTATAAACTTGAATAGCGGGAGATATTTTCTATAACACTTTATTATTTTAACCCTTCCAGAGGTAAAATATTAAACAAATTATGTAACAGAATATTTGAACAAAATTTTGATTTTATAAATTTGATAAGGAATAGAGGATGTGGCTTTAAAATTGCATTTGCTCACTTTCAAATAGAATGTTGTGAAAATTATAGTTTACAATTTTCTAAATTATCCCAAAAGCTAATTAATTTTTTAACTTTAAATAAAATGCGGTATAAAAAAAATATGGTTTTAAATATACAATCAAACATATTTCCGAGTCTTTTTGCCTTGTAAATTTAATAAAGTCCAAAAATACTTAAGCTTTCGAGTTTTTAAAATTTACTTCTGAAATAAGAATTTATTCGTCATAAAAATATAGTGGTAATAGAAACAAATTTCATCAGGGGTCGATCCAGACAAAATTTGGGGCCTATTTAGGGCTCCTTCACAAAAATAAATTTATTAAAATGGACCCCTTCACAAAAATAAATTTATTAAAATGGGCCCCTTCACAAAAATAAATTTAATAAAATAGGCCCCTTCACATAATTATTTTCCACAAAAACTTATTTTTATTATTTTGTTAGATTTTAAAATGTGTAATTTGTGCATAAAACCAGTTCTTAAGAAACAAAAACTTTAGAAAAGGGTTTAAAGAAGTTAGTTTTTGTTAATAAATACTTGGTTCGAACTTGAGTCACTAGATTTCAGCTGCCGTCGCAAAATGTTGTTTTTCACAAAAATATAATAAAATTCTCAAAAATATAATGAAATTCACAAAAATGTATTGAAATTTACAAAAATAACTGCTACGTTTCACAAAATGGGCCCCAAGAAAAAAAACCTGCATCGACCCCTGTTCATATTTGAGAATTTTACAACAATAAATCTCTCAATTCTTCAGAATGCAATTATATACCGTAATTACCTCCGTATAATCCGCGGATCAAACAATCATTTTTCGACCCAGAAGTTTTATTAAATAAAATGTTACTTTTTAGACCGCCTTAAACATTTGCCTTCAATTACAAAATAAAATTTCTGGGTCGAAAGGAATTGTTTGATCCGTGGATTATATGCAGGAAATTACTGTAAATGGAAGTCTCTACAATTCTCATCTTTTATTCGGCATCGAAATTCAACTAAGTTGATTAAAGCAGTTAAATTATTCATTATTTTCGTATTTTCTTAGTGATTAGCTTTATCTCTCGAGGAAGTTAATTTGAGTATTATTTGGAAGCGACTGTCCGTCGAGAAATTGCTATTATATTTTTATGACAGAATATTAATTAGTATGAATTATTACCATCAAAAAGTTAATAAAACTTTAACTTACACATAAACATGCAAATACAAAGAGGTTGATGACTAGATAATCATTAATTTCTGCACTCTGGCGGAATCAACATTTTTTACTTTTTGTGAGATTTTTATGATAACAATTATTGTCTAAATTTACTAATTAAGTCACTGATTTCGTCCAAAATTATTTATAAACTTGAATAGCGGGAGATATTTTCTATAACACTTTATTATTTTAACCCCTTCAGAGGCAAAATATTAAACAAATTATGTAACAGAATATTTGAACAAAATTTTAATTTTATAAATTTGGTAAGGGGTAGAAGATGTGGCTTTAAAACTGCATTTGCTCACTTTCAAATAGAATGTTGTGAAAATTATAGCTTACAATTTTCTAAATTATCTCAAAAGCTAATTAATTTTTTAACTTTAAATAAAATGCGGTATAAAATATGTTTTAAATATACAAACATATTTCCGAATCTTTTCCCCTTGTAAATTTAATAAAGTCCAAAAACACTTAAGCTTTCGAGTTTTTAAAATTTACTTCTGAAATAAGAATTTATTCGTCATAAAAATATAGTGGTAATATAAACAAATTTCACATTTGGAAATTTTACTATAATAAATCTCTCAATTCTTCAGAATGCAATAATATAAATGCAAGTCTCTACCAATTCTCATCTTTTATTCAGCCACCAAATTAAACTAAAATGATTAGCAAAGCAGACAAATTATTCATTATCTTCGTATTTTCTCGTTGATTAGCTTTATCTCTCGAGGAAGTTAATTTGAATATTATATACTTCAATCGAGATATGTAGTATTCAGTATGATATGACTGATC
The DNA here is from genome assembly GCA_964019185.1 of Maratus speculifer. Classification (NCBI taxonomy): domain Eukaryota; kingdom Metazoa; phylum Arthropoda; class Arachnida; order Araneae; family Salticidae; genus Maratus; species Maratus speculifer. The sequence continues at coordinate 140,410,892 of OZ025302.1, read as the reverse complement.
GAGATATTCAGTATGATCAAGGTATGAAATTCAGTAATATATATGTCAGTCAAGAAACTGCTACACCTTTTTATGACAGCGTGCAGTTTAATATGCATTATTACCATAAAAAAGCTAATAAAACTTATACATAAACATGTAAATATAACAATGGTGATGGCTATATAATCATTAGTTTTTGCACTCCTGTGAGGTTGTTTTTTTTCCCTTTTTCTGAGATTTTTGTGACAAAAATTATCATCTATATTGACTAATTAAGTCGCTGATTTTCGTCCAAAATTATTTATATACTTGAATAGCGGTGGATATTATTTATAGCACTTTATTACCCTCATAGCATGTATGGTCACAGTGACGTCACTGTGAGTCACTTTGGTCACACAACATCTGTGACCAAAATGCCACCACTCAGTGACGTCACATTGTGACTGAGATGTGACTTTCTTAAAAATCGTTAGAAAATTACAAATATTCTTCAAAACATGTTATTTACTTTAAAAGACATGTTTCTGGCAATTTAAATATCGTTGTTTTTCTCACAGTTTCGTCACAATGTTAATGTCAAATTAGTCACAAATGACACATTTTTCACAAATTTGTCACATTGTGACCACTTTTGTGAAACGTCACAAAAGAGCTCCAAAACGGCTATAACGACTTCACATTTTAGTCACTGTGACTTCACATCGACGTCCCGTGACGTCACATCGACAATCGATGGTCACAAAGTCACAATGTGACTTCACAACGACGTCGCAGTGACGTCACCATGCCTTACGGGTACTTTAACCATTTAACTGATCAATATATTAAAAAAAAACCCTTTCAAATAGTGTCTATTTGTTTCATGTCTTTTACAGAAATTTTAATGTTTTATCACTGCTTTTTCAAAACAGAAATTTTGGGTCATTGAATTAGAAAAACGCTCGGATTAAATAATACAAAATTTACAATAAAATGTTACTGATGAGAATTATAAATCATGATTAGAGTAAGGATGTCCGTACTTGGTACGGGCAAATCATGACTTCAAAAAAAAAAAAAAAAAAACTTTCAAATAGTGTCTATTTGTTTCATGTCTTTTACAGAAACTTTAATCTTTTATCACTGCTTTTTCAAAACAGAAATTTTGGGTCATTGAATTAAAAAAACGCTCGGATTAAATAAAACAAAATTTACAATAAAATGTTACTGATGAGAATTATAAATCATGATTAGAGTAAGGATGTCCGTACTTGGTACGAGCAAATCATGACTTCAAAAAAAAAAAAAAAAAAAAAAAAAAAAAAAAAAAAAAAAAACTTTCAAATAGTGTCTATTTGTTTCATGTCTTTTACAGAAATTTTAATCTTTTGTCACTGCTTTTTCAAAACTGAAATTTTGGGTCATTGAATTAGAAAAACGCTCGGATTCAATAATACAAAATTTTCAATAAAATGTTTCTGATGAGAATAATAAATCATGATTAGAGTAAGGATGCCCGTACTTGGTACGGGCAAATCATGACTCTCAAAAACACATTGCACGTACGACGTATCTTCAAAACAGAGAAGCAGTCAACCCTTTCAGAGGCAAAGCTTTCTATTGCTAAAATGTTATAAAGACTGAATGGCTCAGGGAATAACAAGCAAACTTATTTAAATATAAGTAAGAACTTTTTTTCTCTCACGTTATAAAAGCAAAATTATAATCCAAAATTCTTACGTCTTTGAGACATTTACAGATAAAATATAAAAAAAGATTGTAATTTAACAAATTACAAAGACTATTTGTAAAATGATATTTTCAAAGACTTAAATATTAAAGACCGTACTTGGACCGTAGGATGTCCGTACTTGGTACGGACAAATCATGACTTTCAAAAAAAAAAAAAAAAACCCTTTCAAATAGTGTCTATTTGTTTCATGTCTTTTACAGAAATTTTAATCTTTTATCACTGCTTTTTCAAAACAGAAATTTTGGGTTGAATTAGAAAAACGCTCGGATTAAATAATACAAAATTTACAATAAAATGTTACTGATGAGAATTATAAATCATGATTAGAGTAAGGATGTCCGTACTTGGTACGGGCAAATCATGACTTCAAAAAAAAAAAAAAAAAAAAAAAAACTTTCAAATAGTGTCTATTTGTTTCATGTCTTTTACAAAAATTTTAATCTTTTATCACTGCTTTTTCAAAACAGAAATTTTGGGTCATTGAATTAAAGAAAAACGCTCGGATTAAATAATACAAAATTTACAATAAAATGTTACTGATGAGAATTATAAATCATGATTAGAGTAAGGATGTCCGTACTTGGTACGGGCAAATCATGACTTTCAAAAAAAAAAAAAAAAACTTTCAAATAGTGTCTATTTGTTTCATGTCTTTTACAGAAATTTTAATCTTTTGTCACTGCTTTTTCAAAACTGAAATTTTGGGTCATTGAATTAGAAAAACGCTCGGATTAAATAATACAAAATTTTCAATAAAATGTTTCTGATGAGAATAATAAATCATGATTAGAGTAACGATGCCCGTACTTGGTACGGGCAAATCATGACTCTCAAAAACACATTGCACGTACGACGTATCTTCAAAACAGACAAGCAGTTAACCCTTTCAGAGGCAAAGCTTTCTATTGCTAAAATGTTATAAAGACTGAATGGCACAGGGAATAACAAGCAAACTTATTTAAATATAAGGAAGAACTTTTTTTCTCTCACGTTATAAAAGCAAAATTATAATCCAAAATTCTTACGCCTTTGAGACATTTACAGATAAAATATAAAAAAGATTGTAATTTAACAAATTACAAAGACTATTTGTAAAATGATATTTTCAAAGGCTTAAATATTAAAGACTTATAAATAAAATCGATTTTTAGATTAATAATAATAATAATAATAATAATAATAATAATAATAATAATAATAATAATAATAATCATTTTTAGGATTATCATAACGTGGTTTACGTAATAAACAGAGTCCTCTATTACTTACACCATGGATTAAACATTTATATTCCTGTACCCTTTATATACAAATTTTAAAAGAAATTTTAGTTTTACAATTTTGGGTATGGCGAATTTTTAAATTTCTAAACATCGCACATTTTTAATTTTTACACCGTCGTATAGAGGAAAAAAATGTACTTTTAAATACTATTTGTTTTAAAATTTGTTTTAAATACTATTTGTTTTAATGTTATATCTCAATTTGTTTTTAAGTTATTAATTTTTTTGTAGCTTTTTTAATACTTTTTTTGTCATCGTGGCAACAGAAGAATTTCATTTTGGGTCATTAAACGTGGACCAACCGGAAAACGAATAATAATAATAATAATAATAATAAAACAGAAATATTTCATTTCTAGACATTAATCATGGACCAATCAGAAAACGAATAAAATAAAATAAGTTGTGGAATTCAACCAATAAAAAGATTCAGATATACTTCAGATATCCAAATTCTCTACCAAAGACAGTAACTATTTTCCAAATAGTAAGTAATAGCATATTCACAGTATCCTCAAAGAAACTCTTCGGGAGGGTTGAATTCTGATAGGGATTGGCCGACGCGTTTTCACTTAACTTGCGATAATTATACTTGGCGTAGCGATAGACGCTTCCATCGAGTTTGATTTCCTTCGGAGCCGAGTACAAAGTAAACCGAGTACAAAGTAAAAATTTGTGTTTAAAAACTTTTAAAGAGTACAGCTTTCAGTAAGACACGTTCCATCCAGTGCAATGCTGCAAGAGAAAAGTTACTTTGTACTCGGTTCGGAAGGAAATCAAACTCCTCGACGGAAGCATCTATCGCTCGCCAAGTATAATTATCGCCAAGTTACGTGAAAACGCGTCGGCCAATCCCTATTAGAATTCAACCCTCTCGAAGAGTTTCTTTGCGGTTAATGTGGATATGCTAAGTAATACATGTAGTATTCCACCAACCTTGAAGGTTTTAACCAAATTTTGTGTCAGAATATTTCAACAAAATTTTACTTTGATAAGTTTGGTAGGGATTGAGTGGGGAGGGGAAGTTTTAAAATTGCATTTCCTCACTTTCAAATAAAATTTTTGGAAATTTCTGGTATAAGAGTTGTTGAATGATTTCAAAAGCCAATTAACTTTTTAACCTCTTTAAAAAATTGTGGTATAAAAAGACATTTAGGTTTATGTATATGTACATAAATGTTTATTTCCAAATTGTTTCGCCTTGTAGATTTAACCCTTAAATGCATAGGATAGAACGAGTTCCAAAAAATGCGCAATTCAAAGAATCAGAATTCATACCAGAAAAATCTAAATGGTAAATTTTTCTTTATTTAATTACGAATGGTCTGTCATTAAGTAAAGTGAAAATTGCTCTTTTAAATTTCTGGTGAGAATACGGAATATGTGAATAAACCCCCCCCCAATAAATCGGGAACACTTTTGGTATCGAAAATGATACAATATGCATTTAAGGGTTAAAAGAGCCATCGGACGAATAACTGGCATTACTGGCAGCAAGATTATTCGATTAAAATTTTCCTTTTATAACATACCTGAAATAAAGCAAGTTCATATTTTCTAATATAGAGCTATTCCATCTCAGTTCAGGCAGACAGTACTGATATGCGTCAATTCACCATCACAGATTTTTTTCAAAAAAATTCAGTAGTTAGAACTAAGTGATATATAAAATTTCTTAAAAGGATTTTTCCCTAAAAAAAATATTTCTCTGATTACAGTACTTTAAAGTTCATGATAAAATTGACAGTTTTCAGAAAAACTAAAAAACGCTTCACTTTGAAATGAACACAATACCTAACATATTCAACATATATTGTCAATTTATTTTTTATAAACAGTTATTAAACTGAATTTCACTTTAGTACTGTTTTAAAAAATATAGTGACATTTTTACTTAATTAAAAAAATTAGTTTTTAAGTACAAAAAATACAATTATTAGTGAAATTAAGTTTTTTTTTTCAGAATGAAAAAAAATATTTTAAAGCTAAACATTGATGGCAATCCAAAGACCTTTAATGAGAGTTTTACAGCAAATTTTATTTTAACTCTAAGGTGCTTACAACTTTTGCAATTCAGTTTTAAATTATGCAAAATTTTGTAAAATCACTACTTTTGAAATGTAATTTCCCAAAAACACCATTTTTTAAAAATCTGATAATATGCTCAATTAATACCTTATTAGTCTCTAATAAATACCTTACAAGCAAATCGTGTGTTTTTGCTTAGAAAATTTTATATGATTTTTTGAAAATAACATGTTGTGTGTATTTTTCAACAGACCACAAAGTCAAACTCTTCCTTATTTAACCGAACTTGTACACTGTAAAAAAAAAAAAAAAATCTGTGAAGGTACTAAACTTTTTCTAGGAAACTGGGATTCCAAGAACTTTTCATGTAACGATAACAGGAAAAATTCATGTAATCGATTCTGAAACTTGAATTTTTGCTGTTACCGTTACAGGAAAAGTTCTTGGAATCCCAGTTTCCAAGAAAAAGTTTAGTACCTTTGCAGATTTTTTTTTTACAGTGTAATGTAATTAATATTTCAAACTAAAAAATACATCACTAGTACATAAATATTACTGTTAAATTATACCTAATCATTTGCTTAAATTTAAAATTGCGTAAAATACAGCCAATAATAAAATTAGTATTGATCATATGTCATTTCATTCCATACTCATAAATGTGTTAAATTCATCTACAGTGTATTAAATATTTTGTTCTATAGTATGGATATAATATATTAATATGCAAATACATACATAACAGAAGAATAAGGTAGGAAGGTTTCTTAAATTAACTTCAACTCCTTATCGTTGAAGGTATGAAGTCGCTCAGATTGTCCTATTGTAACTGGTTTTTCTGTTTCTAGAAGCACATTTTCCAGTGGTAATACACATTCATATTTTTTCTTTCCAAATTCTTTTGGCCACTGGAATGCTTTAGCTATGGACCATGTTGGGTACATGAATGATACTTTAATGTCATTTAGTTCTTGTGATTGATATACCATTGATTTGTCCTATCCACCAATTACTTTCATAAATGCATCCAATTAAATCACCGATTTGGAAACTATGTATTGAATATTGTCTTTTCATTTGACTGAAGGTTTCAACTTTTGTCAATTCATTTTTACTTGCTCGTTCCATATAATTTTCATTATTTACAATCACCCTATAATGTTTAGATCTAATACCAATAATAGATTTTGCATTAGCATATTCTTTCTCATTATTAGTTCTATAGGATTCAATAATATTTCTGTCTGGATGGACTAGAATGTTATTTTTTAGCAGAGAAGATAGTTCAGCAACAAATGAGATAGAATCTTAGATAGCTTTTATTGGCTCCTTTTGGAGATTAAATTTTGTTGCATAGTGCTTGTCTCACTCCCCAATAGCACCACATGCACTTTTAACATGGCCAGTACCTGAAAATACCCACTACTTCAGTACAATTTTATTTTTGTGCAATTCATAAAACTGATACTTGTTTTTAAAATGTGCTCCAGCTCCATCTGATATATACACAGGTGATTCCAGTGTTTGTAATTGGTACAACTTAAATAATTCTTTTTTTTTTTTTTTAATTTTTCTATGTCACAAACAGTGTGAGCTGTATCATGAGTTAATCACCAGAAACTCTGATAAAACTCTTTATTTCTTCTCTAAAATATGCTTTGCAGGTAAATAACGATATCTGAGTATTCTGCCAGTGGTAGCTTTGTACTTCATTTGGCAGTATTAGTGAGTAATTTTCAGAAAAGTCAAAATGCATCACAAGCGCAGATTTTTTTAAGGGGTTTGGCTTGTTTAATTTTATGAATAGGAATTTTTGAAGATTAGCTATATTTATCTGCCATAATAATGTGCCTATTATTATTTTTTCATTAAAAAATAATAGTATAAATTCAGAGAAATAAGAAAAAGCTTGATCTTCTGGTTTTCTGAGAAAAAAAAAACTAATTGGAAAAAACCTAAACTTGAAAAAAAAATCTAATTCAGCTGTAATGTATGTATTTGCATATGAATATATTATATCCATACTATAGAACAAAATATTTAATACACTGTAGATGAATTTAACACATTTATGAGTATGGAATGAAATGACATATGATCAATACTAATTTTATTAATGGCTGTATTTTACGCTATTTTAAATTTAAGCAAATGATTAGCTATAATTTAACAGTAATATTTATGTACTAGTGATGTATTTTTTAGTTTGAAATATTAATTACATTACAAGTTTGGTTAAATAAGGAAGAGCTTGACTTTGTGGTCTGTTGAAAAATACACACAACATGTTATTTTCAAAAAATCATATAAAATTTTCTAAGCAAAAACACACGATTTGCTTGTAAGGTATTTATTAGAGGTAAGGTATGAATTGAGCATATTATCAGATTTTTAAAAAATGGTGTTTTTGAGAAATTGCATTTCAAAAGTAGTGATTTTACAAAATTTTGCATAATTTAAAATTGAATTACAAAAGTTGTAAGCACCTTAGAGTTAAAATAAAATTTGCTGTAAAATTCTCATTAAAGGTCTTTGGATTGCCATCAATGTTTAGCTTTAAAATATTTTTTTTTCATTCTGAAAAAAAAAGTTAATTTCACTAATAATTGTATTTTTTGTACTTAAAAACTAATTTTTTTAATTAAGTAAAAATGTCACTATATTTTTTAAAACAATACTAAAGTGAAATTCAGTTTAATAACTGTTTATAAAAAATAAATTGACTATATATGTTGAATATGTTAGGTATTGTGTTCATTTCAAAATGAAGCGTTTTTCAGTTTTTCTGAAAACTGTCAATTTTATCATGAACTTTAAAGTGCTGTACTCAGAGAAATAATTTTTTTAGGGAAAAATCCTTTTAGGAAATTTTATAAATCACTTAGTTCTAACTACTGAATTTTTTTGAAAAAAATCTGTGATGGTGAATTGACATGTCCTGCCTGAGCTGAGATGGAATTGCTCTATATTCGTTAGTGAATTCTGGAGGAAGTTAATTATTTCAAACAGATTTACTCTGCGTCGGAAAGGGTTAAATAAAGCAAATTATTTTATAAAAAAAAAAAATAAATACTAAAAACGTGTTCTATGTGTACGTATCCTAAAAATATTTTACCACATTTTGAAATGAGTCCTTCCTCTCGAAAGAAATTTTACGCAAATACGAACTGTAATGTATTTCCAAATAGATATGATAGCAGCTAACCAAAGTAAAATTTATCGTGGTATCATCAAAAAATTTGGAATGCATTATCGCTTGAAATTGCTTTTTGATAACGTAATAATTTTTAACTTAATTCGCTACTGTGCGTAGTTTACGTTTTAAATTGCTTCCGGATTTTCTTTGTAGAAAACTTCACATAAATGTTTCGCTGATACCAAGTGCGTTATCTGGAAATATTTGTTAGATTTCAATTTAATGTTCATAGAATTATTTTTCTATAAAAAGTTTGTAACAAAACTTCTTTAATGTTTCATTTTAACATTACAGATTAAAGATTATTTATTGCAGGTCAAGTGTAAAAAGTTATGTATATATATATGTGTGTGTGTCAACGTTTAACTGAGCGTTTTTAAGTCTTTTTAAATATCTTTATGCCTTTAGATAGAAGCTTCGAGAAAACAAAGGGCCGCCGGACGGGAATTTTTATTAAAGTAACAATATTCGAAAAAAAAGGTGCATTTTTTTCTAAAAGGAAACATTATTCTAAAAATAGTCACATTATTTTCAAAAAGGGAACACTATTAAAAAAAGGGCGCATTTTTTTCAAAAAGGTATCATGTTCTCAAAAAATATTTTGAACTGGTTTGTTTAGAGTTCCTTAGAATTTGCGATATTTTCCCAAGACCAAGGAAATGTTAAAAGAGGCCGCCTGGCGCATCGTAAAGGTTTAACAAATAAATGCATAGGATAGAACGCGTTCCAAAAAAATGCGCAATTCAAAGAATCAGAATTCATACCAGAAAAATCTAAATAGTAAATTTTTCTTTATTTAATTACGAATGGTCTGTCATTAAGTAAAGTGAAAATTGCTCTTTTAAATTTCTGGTGAGAATACGGAATATGTGAATAAAACCCCCCAATAAATCGGGAACACTTATGGTATCGAAAATGATACAATATGCATTTAAGGGTTAATAACATCCGAAAATACTTAAGCTTTCGAGTTTGTAAAATTTACTTCTGAAATCAGAATAAATTCGTCATCAAAATACAGTGGTATTATAAAACAAACTACATATTTTGAAATAATTTTACTTTCATAAATCTCTCAATTCGCGATATGCAATTATATAAATGGACGTTTGTTTAATTATCATCTTTTATTCATCAACTCAGCTAAGATAATTAACAAAGCAGACAAATTATTTATTATCTTCGCATTTCCTTATTGATTAGCTTTATCCCTCGAGGAAGTTAATTTAAATATTATTAGGAGATAACTATTAGTCGAGAAACTGCCATACCTTTTTATGACGGCTGGTAATTAGTATGCATTATTACCACCAAAAAGCTAATAAAACTTATACATAAACATGCAAATGTAATGAAGGTGATGGCTAGATTAGCATTGGTTTTTGCACGACTGAGTTAATTTTCTTTTCATTTTTTTAAAGATTTTTACGATAAGAATTATTATTTATATTTACTAATTAAGTCGTTAATTTCCGTCCTAAGTACTCCATAAACGTGGCGGATTTTTTTTTATAACACTTTGTTATTTTAACCCTTTCAGGTACTTCTATTTCTAAAATGTCAAAATGTTAAAATGACTCAGAAGCACCAGGTTAATTATATCCAAACAAATTTATTTGGATATAATGAAAAAAAAAATCGCGTACGTTACAAAAGCAAAATTTTTATCCAAAATTTTTATGTCTTTGTGACATTTCCAGATAAAATGTAAATGAAGTAAATAGTATTCCATGGACCACAGAGTACGGAACAGAGAAATCAACTTTCATACACTGTAATGGCAACTTGTTTAACATGGGATTACGCATAGACAGTAGCGATACGAGCGGATGACTCTGAAACTACGATCATAACATAAGAGAGGTTGCTAATTCGGCGAAACATCGCTTCCTTGGCGACAAATGATACAGGAAAAAATAAAAAATAAAAATACAGCGACGGCTTGCTGCATCTTGTTCTGAAATTTATGAAAGAATTATTTTAATATGAAATAACTTTGACGTATTCGTCTTGCAAACAATGCATGTGTCTCTTCTTAACATAACGACCTAATAATTTAAACTTGAAAATTCAAGAACAATAACAGTAATAATTACGAATCAATATAAGCGCGGAAATCTAAGATCAAATAGCATAAGCACGTGTGCAAAGATAATCAAATCAGCATTCAGCAAGAAGTGCCAAGCCAGATTATGGTTACAGTTAAACAGAAATCACGAGGATAAAAATCGCCAACGCGATGGTTTAGTTTTTAAGTCATCCACTGAGGGCGTTCTTTTCAAGCCGAGTTGAGGCTCTGTCTGTACTCTGTGCCATGGACCTTGAAGGTTTTAGCCAAATTTTGTATCGGAATATTTGAACAAAATTTTACTTTTATAGCTTTGGTAAGGGGTAAAGGGGGGGGGGACTTTAAAATTCCATTTTCTCGCTTTCAAATAATTTTTTGTGAAAAATCTGGTATAAAATTTGCTAAATGATTTCAAAAGACAATTAACCTTTTAACCTCTTTAAAAATTGTGTTATATAAAAAACACATGGTTTATACCGGGTGTCCCAAAAATTACTGATGGATTTTAAAATTCAATAACTTACAAACGGTGACAGCTATTTAAAAAATCTTTGCAGGAGGGTTATGTATAATGTCAGGAGTTTTTTTTACCGTAAATTTTTATTTAGTTCGAATTTCAAACAATAGGTGGCGCTGACGGCGATTGAAAGCCAGGTGATCAGTGCTGAGTGAAGCGTCGACCTGGCCTTCAAACTCCGTCAGCGCCACCTATTGTTTGAAATTCGAACTAAAATAAAAATTTACGGTAAAAAAAATTCCTGACATTATACATAACCCTCCTACAAAAATTTTTTAAATAGCTGTCACCGTTTGCAAGTTATTGAATTTTAAAATCCATCAGTCATTTTTGGGACACCCGGTAGATATGTATATGTATATATCCGAGTCTTTTTGCGTTGTAAATTTATAAAGTCCAAAATACTTAATCTTTCAGGTTTGCAAAAGTTACATCTGAAATAAGAATATATTCGTCATAAAAATACAGCGATAATATAAACAAAATACATATTTGAAAATTTTAACTTTAATAAATCTCTCAATTCCGCAGTATGCAATTATAAATGGAAGTCTCTGCAATTCTGATCTTTTATTCAGTCACGAAATTCGGCTAAGATGATTAGCAAAGCAGTCAAATTATTCATTATCTTCGTATTTTCTTATTGATTAGCTTTATCTCTCGAGGAAGTTAATTTAAATATTATTACGAAATAACTGTACGTCGTGAAATTGCTATTACATTTTTACGACAGCATGTAATTTAGTATGCATTATTACCATCACCAAGCTAATAAAACTTATACATGAACATGCAGATATACTGAGGGTGATTGTTAGATAATCATTGATTTTTTTTTTTTTTTTTTTTTTTTTTTGCATGCCGGCAGTGTTAACATTTTTCCTTTTTCTGAGATTTTAATGATAACAATTATTATCTGTCTTTTCTTTACTGATACAGAAGCTGAATTCTGTTCGACATTTTGAAGAGAGGTGGGTATTTTTTATAACACTTATTTTAACCCTTTCACGGGCAAAGAAATTACTTCTGTTGCTAAAATGTTATGGTGGTTGTTTGCTACCATAAATAACAAAATAAATTATAAAAAGTAAAAACTTTTCTAGGAGTAGCAAAATATTACTTTGCTACTTATTTATTAGCAAAATATTATTTTGCTAATAAACAAGTTTTGTGAAAACAAGGGCTGTAAACCTGTATTTTCTAATCGAAAAAAAACATGTTTGGAAACCTTGATGTAAATTGAACAAAATTACATAATAACATGCGCATGAAGAAATACAAGAAGATAAGAAACACAATAACATGCGTATGAAGAAACACAAGAAGATAAGAAACACAATAACAGGCACTTGAAGAGATACAAGAAGATAAGAAACACAATAACATGCGCATGAAGAAACACAAGAAGGTAAGAAACACAATAACATCCACATGAAGAGATACAATAAGATAAGAAACACAATAACATGTGCATGAAGAAACACAAGAAGATAAGAAACAAAATAACATGTGCATGAAAGTGTTACATATGTAAATGATGAACCTAATTCTTAGAAAATATTCATTAAAACTTACTACAAAAATAGATATTGATAAAAAAAAAAAGAAAAAAGATTTTTCAAAAATTAAAACCGCAGATGACAAAAGTATATAAAGTTCTCTGAGCGCTTTCTGCTAAAGCTAAGCCATAATCGTGGAGAAAACTACTGGAGCAGTCAGATAGATGCTGATTGACTCCAGACAGCAGGAAGTTCCTCCAAAATATTTCTAGGCTGTCGAAACCACTAATAATGAAGTCGAAAGAGGTTTTAAAAGCTCACGGGCGGGTCGCACACTGAACTTTGAAAATATAAACGGGTCGGGAATGAAAATTCCGGCCCGTGCAAATTTCTAAGTTTGAAGCCAATCTGACAGAAAAATTACAAATCGGTGTCGTAATGGGGGAAACTGGAGAATCCTTTAAATACTAAGGCAAAAATTTGGACATACAATATTTTTTTTTTTTTTAACTTTCTTATGAATCCGAGAAATTATTTAAAAATGCAAACACGTCATTCTGAGGGGCTATCTTCTAGTAATTTTTGAATAGATTAAATGCCTATTCCATCGGCTTATTTGTATAGAAATAGCGATATTTTTTACGACAGTGGTATATAACTCTTTGGACAAATCGGTTCTCATTCCCGCCCGTACTCAAAACATGCATTCTGGGCCGTATAAAATGAAATAATGTAATACGAAAATTTTGGTATTCTACTCTTGAGGCATGCAAAGCCTGAATTTACTGTTATAAAATATTTAAAAGCTTACAATCCTGCATCAACGTGAACATTAAATACGAATTGTTGTATTGTAAACGATAGGTTTAAGGTTACAAAACCGGTCTGAAATATTCAGAAAACATATTTTGGTGTTTTTCATCTGTTGCTGTTTTCTGCATTAATGTGGATTCAACACCAAGTCTGACCTCTTTTTTTGATTGTCTTGTATTACCAAAAACTTTGTTGAAAAAAAAATACTCTATATGATCAGATATCAAGATTCTACTAAAAATTTATTTTGAAATGAAAAATAGGTGTCATATTCAAAATGAATTGAAATATTGTTGTTTTCTAAAAGAACATTAAATTTCGCCTCCACATTTTAAAAGTTAAAAGCCCTTATATCTTTAAAAGAGAATTTCAGTCTCAAATTTCGAGATTGATACGTTTTTGGTATATTTAAAAGCAAACATTGAACTATCTAGGAAGGACTTCATACTGGCATATACTACGAAAATACTGAAAAATCATCTACGAAAAAACTATTTCACCCGATTGGCTGAAATAGTCCTCCAGTGTTCGTATCCGGGATGGCTCAGTTGGTAGAGCATTGGCGGCTTCAGCCAATACATCCCTGGTTCGAATCCTGGCCCGGATTTTTTTCACTCAAAAATTAAAAATGGAAAAATTTACATCTGTTATTCTGAGCATGTCCAGTATGGAGACCTTCCTTGTAAGCGGATACATTTATAACTGTTTTTCTTTCAAGTATAAACATTGTAAAAATTCCTGTTCATTTTATGTGTTATACATTATGTTCATTTTATGTATTGTGTAAAATATGACAAGCTGAAAATCACACAAAAAATTACAATATTATCTAATCTAAAAACTAATATCACTATGAATAACGTTTAAATAAAAAGCTACTCACACAGATAACCACTTAAAATGGTCTTCAAAACATTCTAGAAACACTTACCTAAAAATAATAAAAAAAGAGGATTTTAAACACAAAAAAATGCACACAAAGTAAAAAGTTTCTATCAAAAACACCAAGAAATTTTTTTTGTTGGCGACTTATATTCAATTGACGAAAGATTCATTTCAAAGCTTGAAAGATACTTTAAAAAATGCTAAAAATATTTTTTTTTAAACATTAACCCCTAGAGGAGGATTATAAGGTAATTTATAGTAGTAATAAATTTTGGATTCATGCATTTTTGTACAAGAATATAACAGCTATTTCAACAAGATTTGAATATTTATAAAATTGCAAATAGACTTGGAAATAAAAATAACATAACTGAAAGGTGTACAGAATGTTGTAAAACTTAAAAACTATACAAAGATTAACGGGAAATTTAATAAATTCTACGTTTCCATCTTCGTCTGATATCTTCATCAGGAAAACATCTTTATACTACTTTGAAACTGACAAGGAAGGTCTCCATACGGGCATACCCGAAAAATCTGAAAAAATACCTTTTCGCGAACCTCTTCGCGACGAATGTTGTTTGCTTAATTTTTAAATTTTTTTTACCGGTTTTTTAAAACTGAAAATTTTTTATAATTGAATCTCGAGAATGCTCTGATTAAATAAGTTAAACTTTACAATAAAAAATAACTGGTGGGAATAATGAAGCGATACTTAACAAGACATTTTCAGATGCATTAAAATCTTTTGCTTTTGATGAAGAAAAGTCCTGCACGCCAAATCGCGTGTCGCTTTCATATTTTTGCGCCAAATACTCGATTTTATTTACAGTCTTTCTACTGGGATTCCGCCGCTAAATTTAACTGATCCTTCGTTACATAAGTAAGTAATACAACTAGCATTTTTTTCAACTTATTCTGAGTATGCCCAGTATGAAGACCTTCCTTCAGAGTAAATCCGCCTTGAAATTCAAAAGTTCATTATATTATTAGTCAACTATTGCTTCAACCAATAATATACAGGAAAACATGCATTGTTAACTTGTAATATAAGGGACTTTTGAATTTCAAGGCGAATTTACTCTGTTTCGAAGAAGTAGAAAAAGTTCTTCCTGATGAAGATCTCAGACGAAGATTGAAACGTGAAATTCATTAAATTTACTTTAATGTCTGTACATAGTCCAAGAGCCGTAAGCCCGCGCAAAACCCTAAGTCATCGAGGTCAAGAAAAAATCCTTTATTCTGTGGAAGAGTAGTAGTAGAGAAATCTAATGATCCATGTCGGCCGGAAGCGAAGTTGTGCATAATCCAAAAATTGATACCACAAGTGGTTGACTCGTAGACTTAGCATTGTGTTTTCCTGTACCCAGCTTTCCATGTTTTCATGCTTTTGATTATACGGTATTAGTGTTTATTTATAAAAAAATAAATTTAGCTCAAACGCACGAAATTTTGCTTCATTTTAAAAAAGATTTTCTGT
This sequence comes from Maratus speculifer, assembly GCA_964019185.1. NCBI lineage: Eukaryota > Metazoa > Arthropoda > Arachnida > Araneae > Salticidae > Maratus > Maratus speculifer. The sequence goes on along the minus strand of OZ025302.1, from coordinate 140,395,406 downwards.
AAGAAGATACTAGTACCGAAAAATTTTCTGATCTGGGAATTCCAGAACCGTACTAACCCTGTATATTTTGATGAGAATTGCAATACGTGATGATCTCATTAATCTATTAATGGCAACTATTACTTACTCTTTAGCCTTAAAAATAACAAAACTCATACGAACCCTTACATAAAAAAAACATACTTTTAAATGAAAAGGTTTAGAGTTTTTACTAAAAATTCGAAACTTCATAGCAAATAGCATTTTTTTTTCAGACAGTGTATATAAGAGTCAAACTCACTACTCTTGAACTTTTACATGACGTAAAAAAAAACGTTAAAATCGCTGAACGTGTTAATATAAGTAGATAATTTTAATAAAACTCTGGCTTTATTCATCGAAACATTGTTTCTGTGCATACGGAATTTAATTTGGAACCTGTATTTAAAATCTTAAAAAAATATTGCATAAATGTTACACCTGAAATGTTGATCCTTTGAAGGGAAAGCATTTGCGTTTGTTTAATTCTGAACTCCTACCAGAAAATCGAAAAATAAAATTTTAAAATAAAGAAAAACAATTTCACAACCTTCTTCCATCAAAGTTAGAAAAGCAAAACTTAATAAATTTTTTCTGTTGCAAAACTTCATTAATCGTATTTGGGATATGATATATCCCATCGTCCCTCAAGGGTCCAATCTCTGCCTGCACAACCCGAGATTTCCTCGGGTATGTATTTTTTCTATTTAATTAACCGTCTTTGACTACTGCTACCAGCTATTTTTTAATGTAAATTTTGTTTTACTTCACAGAGTAGTAACAGAGCCTCAACTCGGCTTGAAAAGAGCGCCCTCAGTGGATCACTTAAAAACTAAACCATCGCGTTGGCGATTTTTATCCTCGTGATTTCTGTTTAACTGTAACCTTATTCTGCTTGGTGCTTCTTGCTGAATGCTGATTTGATTATCTTTGCACATGTGCTTATGCTATTTGATCTTAGATTTCCGCGCTTATATTGATTCGTAATTATTACTGTTATTATTCTTGAATTTTCAAGTTTAAATTATTAGATCGTTATGTTACAAAGAGACACATGCATTGTTTACAAGACGAATACGTCAAAGTTATTTCATAATGCTTTCATAAATTTCAAAACAAGAAGCAGCAAGCCGTGGCTGTATCTTTTTCCCTTATCATTTGTTGCCAAGGAAGCGATGTTTCGCCGAGTTAGCAACCTCTCTTATGTTATGATCGTAGTTTCAGAGTGGTCCGCTCGTGTCGCTACTGTCTATGCGTAATCCCATGTTAAACAAGTTGATTCTCTGTTCCGTACTCTGTGTTTTACTTAATGCGTTCATTTTCCAGATAAATGAGACAAAATAATTCTGTTTTGAAGAACCGGTGGTAAAAGATTAAAAATTCTGTAAAATACACTCATCGCCAAGGAATTAAAAATGCAGCGAAGGGTTAAGCAGGGATACTTATTTAGGATTAATACAAGTTAATCAGGGTTAATGCATGATCCTGAAAATATTTTAAAAGAAATTCTTTATTCCATTTCAGAAATATAATTACGCTATTGAAAAAAAAAATAATTGAAAAATCAAACGTATTAGTGCAGGCTGCCAAAACAATGTGCGGATTTCTTCTTACAGCTTTCTTAAAACTCATTTTCTAAGCGAACGATTCTCATAATATTTTCCTGATATTTCTTTTTAACTAATAAACTTGTCATGCCTTTAAAAAAATCTTTTATCTTTGGGGTTAAAAACAGAAGTTATTAAAAATGCGTATTTGAGCAAAAAATAAATATATAATATAAATGCATAGGCAGTTTGTCGTCGACTTCAAATTTGATTTTCCAAATTCATACCGGAAATTTTGAAAAAAAAGGGTAATGTGCATTGACAACTTTTTTGTTATCAAATATAAAAAAATAGTATATTAGTAGTATATGGTACCGACTATGGAACACTTTTTATATTCCACTAAACGCAAATATTTAACGATTTTTGTAAGATTTTCATCAAAAAGTTTGTCTGTCTAAATATCGAATATTGTACCTATAATTGTAAGATTTTCATCGAAAAGTTTGACTATCGAACAATGTTTCATAATTCGAAATAATCCATACAATATTAATATTTAATGAGATGAAAAAGTTTGACTGTCTAAATATCGAAGAAATGATGAATATAACCATAATTTGTATATTCCCATCTATCCGGTTGTTTAGTGCAGGTCCGCCTAGGAAGAGTCTCAGATTTGAGATTTTCGTTCTTCGCTTCGGGGAAGTTCCCGCGCCAGTCTCGTATGACGGAGTGCAACCGGCTGAGCGGGAGCGCGCGCTTACTGTCGGAACAAACTTTCAGCATATATGTAGAGCTAGTGTGTGTCGAAAGATGACAGTTCTGATTTATGTTAATATTATTGGAGCAAATGATGATTATAAAATAGTATTTGAATGGACCCACTAAATGCTAATATATAACGATTACTGTGATCAAAAAGTTTGACTGACGCATTTTCTTAATAATAAACCAGGTTGAGAATATTAGAGTTATCGATGCTATGGTTTGTGATAATGGGGTCAAATTTAAAATAATGAGAGGTAGGCGAAAGACAATTAAAGAGTACTTATGACAAAATATTGTAACATTTATTTAGAAAAAAAATTTGGACGTCAAATAAAACCCATTCGAACAAAGTTTAGACAGATTAAATAAATAAGCTAAGATAATATTAATATCAATTGCATTATATTGAAGTCTGAAATAAAATTTAAATGATTTTTATCGTATGTTTTAAATTTTTAATAGATAACCAATTTTTTTACTTACAATTATAAATACTATTCTGGATATTTTCATAGTTCGATAAAAAAATAGTCTGTGTCGAAATGAACACATGTATGTCAGTAAAGAAATTTGTAGTTAAAACAGATATATTTTGTATTTTCGTAAATATTATTTAGTGAGTTTCATAGTTCGATAAATGGTCCATCCGATTATTGTAAGATTTAAAACAAATTGTAGGATTAAGCTTTTTCTAATTCATAATCATAATAGCCATCATTATTTTTTCCTTTAAAATGAAAGATATAACCACCTTCATTCAGTTTTGTTATTGCATTTTCAGAAATTTTTCCATGACTCTTTTTAAGAAAATAATCCTTTTCTACATCATTAACTTCTAATCTTGCAATAGTCGTATTTCCAAATTTTGTTTGAATTTTCTTCAACGAAATCAGCTTGTATTTCCCTGTCTCTAAATCTTTTAGCATATGAGTAACAGGGAACGATCTGAGACTGTTGAATTCTTCCATTTATTCAGAAACAAATTTTGAAAGACAATTTTTATAGTACAGACATCTGTACATAGAGCAGCCAGGTCCTAGTATTCGAACGCATCTCGGTACTTCTAATATTTTTATAGGAATTCCCCATTCTTCAAAGGTACTTTTCGGAAAAACTCCTCCTTTAAAAGCAAATGTGCCGCCGTATATCTGATGCAATTGTATGAGATAATCTTTTACATTGTCACTACTAATCCATAAGCCTGTATTATCTGAATATCTTTTAAATCTTAAACCATGGATATCGTTAGTACATCTACGAACTATTCCATGGTCTTGATCACCTAATTCATAGTTAGGTGTAAACACAGAAATAGTTTCACCTATTCCCTGTTTTAAATGAACCCAGCTTATTTCCCTCGCTATAGACTTAAAAGGAAGTATAAAACCTTGAACATTTACGATAAGGGTGACATCGTCCATTTTATTAGAAAACAATTTTTATAAATTAAAAAAAATCGGCTTAAAATCCAAATGGTACAGTATCAAAGTTATCTAAAATTCTTCTTTTATCATATCCAAACATATATCTTTTATTCATTTTATTCACTTTAATATTTCTATCTTTTTGTATCTGAAATTGATTTATTTCTACATCTATATGGTTAATTTCCCCAGTTATTATTTTCATTCTCTCGTCAAAATTCAGCTTAGTTTCGCTCTCATAACTCATTTTAAAACCTTTTACTTTTCCTTTTAAAGAACCGTCGTTCAGAATATAACCATAATCTTTACTTGCTCCAGATATCCACGATTTCATATATTTATCTTCTCCTAATTCATCGGTCCACTCTCCTAACATACAGCCCGTTTTTACTTTATTGGAGCCATCATCGATATACACAATACTATCTGTATCGTAATACATTACATTATCTCCTAATTTATCAAGCATTTCATATAATCTTATTCTAGCCGAACTGGTAGTAAAAGCCGCTATATAAATATTCGTATTAAAGTTATTCTTGACATATTCATCTTTCATCTTATAATCCATTTGCACACACTCATCATTCAAAAATATCATATTCAAGTCTTTAATGCGGTCGTTCAGTATAATTCTATAAAAATCGGATAATTCCATAACATTCTCTGTCTGTTTCAAGTTTTTTCTCTGTCCGAACTTTCCCCATAAAGAGTTTAAACAAATTTTGGATATAAATCTCATTCCTGGGTTTTCTTTGATTTCTCCTAACTTTATACCCAATTTCTTTTCTACGCACCTTTTATATTCTTTTTCGGTTTTGAAATTTTCAGACCATTTATCATCTGTTTCTAATTTGATTTTCAAAAACATTTTAACATAATCCTTAAATAATGTATTAGATTTTTTTTCAAAATGCCAAACTTCATAGATATTTAAAATCTTATAACCTTTTTCAATAGCCAGTTCAACTTCGGTAGTTGTCCATGTACCAGTAAAACTTCTCTCCTCATCCGTATGATTACATTCTTTATTCCGTATTTCATAACATTTTCTACATTGTTTCTTTTCGCATTTTATAGGATTTGAACATAATTTACACAAACTAAATATTAATTTTTCTCCTTTATAAGGTAAAACAGGATGATAGAGCTTTCTAGGTGGAAGTACTTTGCATTGTATCAAACCATACCAATTCTTATATTTTTTCGGATTATAAATCTTTACTGGATGACCAACAGGATAGTAATCAAAGTAATTCACTGTTGGATAAAGTGAACAAACATCGATATATCTACCCATTTCGTTTTCTTTCATTTCGTATATTAATTTGGTAGGTTCACACCTACCTCCGCTGAATGCGTTTCTAGGATTTAAAGGTTCTACAAAATCTCTTTTCCATTCATTTTTCATATATTTTTTAATTTCTTTGTGATTATCAAAATCACATTCCCATATTTCAATCAATTCAAATCCGTTATCTTTTATTTTATTATTTATTTTTTGAGTTCTTTCATACAAATCTTTCATACATATCTGATTTTGAAGATTGACAGTGGATTCTGTAAAACAGCGAGGACAACCGTGCCAATGACATCCTTGAAACTGATAAACGGTATTCTTATAAAAACCATCTACTTTATAAGTTTTATCACCTAATTTCAGTTTTTTCTCACCACCGTTTAAAGCATGCTGTATTTTGATATTGTGTTTTTCAGACAGATAGTCTAACCAAATGATCGATTTCTTACTGTATTGATCTTTTGAAATACACTCCTCATCAATTGCTATTGTATTCACTGGTATGAATTTATCTCTGTATATAGCCATACAAACGCCAGCTAAAGTGACATATTTAAAAGGATCAATATTAGCAATGTTTAGAAATAATCTTCGCAATTCTAAACATCCTTTTCTTAAAATATCAACATCAGATCTACAATATTTTATAATTTCTTTTTGAAAATCAAATGTTTCGTTTTTTACCGATATATACCATTTATCAAAAGTTTTTCTTTGATCTAAAGTCATAGTATCATAACCATAATAGTATTTTTCAGGATATTTCCCTACATAATTTTGATTTTCAGCAGTGTTAAACAAATGAGGAAAGTAACCTTTAGCCGATTCCGTTAGTCCAAACGTTTTAGGAAATTTTCTTAACGGAATCAGTGTAAAATTAATAGAATCGATAAACCTTATATTATATACGGTTGCTTGCATATATATGAGTTTATTTCCTTGATATATTGTAAACACTTTAATTTTATTTTTAAAGCAGTATTTAGCTAGAAATTGAAAATCGAATCCTTTTCCATAATGCGCTAATACTGTATAACCGCAATGTTTTCTTTGGAATAACCATTCACAATATTCATTTTCATTCTTAAATATTTTTTCTATTCCGTTAAAATCATGATTTATAACTAGATTGACTTGGTGATTTCCTGTCTCTTGGTTCGTTTCAACGTCAAAAAACATATATTTTTCTGTAAATTCTGACTTTTGACATTTCTTACACCATTTCTCTCTGTCTTTTATATTTTTGGGACAGCTATTTTTACAAGTTCCCCCCTTAGATTCTTTCCTACGTATATAACATTTATGATCTTCCAAAACCCACTTTCTGCAGTTTTTACATTGTCTTTCTCCACATTTATGATCTTCCGGTTCTCTTTCACTTATACGGATATTTCTCTTACATTTTAAACATTTCCACAGTGTTTCACAGACTGAGTGATTTTTATGATTTTCGAAGCAGTTTTTTCCTTTAAAACATCTAAAACAATCATTACACTGAATATCATCGCCTTCGCAATTACTCTCTTTCCTAAAACATCTATTGCATTTTAAAGAACATTTATGTTGATCACTTCTACTATAACTGACTTTACATTTATCACAAAAATGGTTTTTTCATAAAAATCCTGTAACCGTTGTAATGACATCAAAATGATTTCTATTTTTTAAAATGTAAACACAATTAGATTTATAGGCGCCGCTGTATATTCTTTCGTTAAAATTTTCTCTGCAAAATATAGTTATTTGAATATCTAAAAAATTTTCGAATTGTTTAACATGCTCTAAATTACACATTTCTAACGGAATATCACACATTTCATGCAATTTTTCCGCTAAACTTTTTTGTAATTTTCTACCCATTTTTATGTATTTAACATCTAAATCTGTAAGTTTTTCTAGATTCAATTTTTTGCATAACATTTTACGATTTTGAATAGCTAGGGCTGTAACGATGGATCTAGCCAAACAGATATTATCGTCATTTTTAATTTGAATTATACTTCTTTTATCGACAACATCGTTATCGTTCAGTAATTTCAAATGTTTACCACCTTTAGGCAAATCAACGACTGTAAAAATAAATTCACAGTCTTTAATATCCAACTCTTTGTATTCAATTTTATGCGTTAAAACATCTAAATAGGTGTCATAGGCTTCTTTCGTCGACATCATTTTAGGGTGAAAGGGCTGTGTCAAATAGGGATTGAATACAATTATATCTACCTTTCCTTCGATTTTTCCAATTGCTCTTCTGAATAAATTTTTTAAGATACTATAATACTGGCCAGGTGTGAGTTTGTTTATTTGTCTTATTTTATAAACATATCTATAAGTATTAAATTTTTTTACAAATTTTTTATCTTTCTCAACAATTTCATAATCGGGTCTAAACAGATTTTCCAAATTTGCTTGTAATTTGACTTTTTTTTCTGTCTTTTTGATCAATTTTTCATCTTTATATTTCAAGCCGTAATAATCAAAGAGTTTTTTAAGTTTTGGACGGTTTTTCGGTTCATTTATAAATTGTTTTAATTTTTCATTCAAATCAGGAAATATTTTTTTAAGGTTTACCACTGTTTTTATCTTTTTTTCTTCGTTATTTTTTGGATTAAATTCTGCTGTGTTATTGTTAAATTTTAAATCAAAAGAATCTAATATTTTTTTAACTTATTTCTTCTCTTAGGATTTTTGATAAATTCTCTCTTCATTTCATTTAAATAATCTGTGACGTCTAAATTTAATAAATCTACTAAAACATTTTTATATTCGCCTGTTCTTTTTATGTATCTCATTATCAATCTAATTAATTCATCTTTTTTACAACCTTTGGGTTGTTTTATATTTAAAACTTTTGCAGTGTGTCTCAATTTTGAAACAGATATCAATCTTAGAGTTTCCTCCATTTATATAGAAGAAATTTTATGAATACTTTTTGCTACACATTTTTAATAGCTATCTATAAATCCAAATTCGGTAGCAGGTAATTTTAGATTAAGCGATTTAAAATGAATTGAAGAATTTCTGAAAACAATTATTAAAAAATATATTTCATCGTTTACTCAAAAGGACTAATTGCAGTCCATTGAAAGAAATCTAAATTTTTTTCTACAGGTTCGCCATTCAATTTTAAACATTCAAATCGAAATCCGTTTTTATCTATTTCTGTTATTCTAACGAAAAATGGTTCGCTGTATTTACATACAGGTGTTATATGAACATTGGGATGAACATTAAAGGTATGATTCCAATCTACATTTATTCTTTCAGTTGTACAGTTACCTGTCAAAATCTTTGTACTTTTTGAATTACCCATTTATTTAGCCTAAAAATCACTGTCATAATCAGGCACCTTTAAATTCTAAATAAAATTTTTCTGATAGATTTGAATATAAAATGCCAATCTACTCTGTCTTGGAACTTTTCTATAAATGGTTCTGAACACTTTTTCCCCCACAATTCTAATTTTGAAACTATCAAGGTCCAATTGAATAATATTTCTGAAAATGCAACATTCAATATAATATTTTAAACAAGAAAAAACTACATCGTGTTCTATTTTTGAAACGAGTAAAAAAACTACATCGTGTTCTATTTTTGAAACGAGTAAAAATACTACATCGTGTTCTATTTATGAAACGCGTAAAAAAACTACATCGTGTTCTATTTTTGAAACGAGTAAAAAAACTACATCGTGTTCTATTTTTGAAACGAGAAAAAACTTTCGTGATCTTTTTTTTAAACAAGAAAAACATTCAATATGATATTTTCAACTGAAAAATACGTTCAATTTAAAACAGAACATTGACTATATTATTTTCAACTAAAATGCAACATTCAATATAATATTTTCAACTAAAAACACAACATTCTGTATAATACATTCAATTTAAAACACAATATCATAAATTTATTTTGATGTTCGTTTGATATGATAATTGCTTTTTAAATGTCTCTTTTTATGAGCTAAAGTATATTTTTTACCACATTCGCAATCAATTTTTTTTATTTTTCATAGCTAAATGACAACTTTTGCAATTAGCGTAACGTTCTATATTGCCGTAACGAAATCGAGTATAAAATTGGTCTAAATTTTTTGTCATCTCACAATGCTTACAACTTTTAGACAGCTCCATTTATTAAGAAATATTTTTTAGAAAGCTATTCCAAACGTCTTCGTTTTTCTTATTAAATTTTACTTTCAAATTATTATCAATATTATTATAATCTAATATTTTCTTTATGAAATATAGGTAATTTATCGACTTTTTATAGTACACTAAATCTAAAAACTGAATAAACATTTCTTCAGCTTTATATGGAATATTTAACTTCAATTTCCACTTCAATGCTTTAAAACGACTTATTCGGGATTTGCGTCTTTCGCTTAAAAAAACATCTATATTTTTATAGGTAAAATATTCACCGTCCGAATCGTACATTATTTCACATTTTTTCATCTGGTCATAAATCTTTAGATAGTTTTCAGGCATTTCATATTTTTTTACTTTGTCAAAAGTTTGTGTTAAGCTTGATTCGGTATCATCTATTAGAATGTCTTTAAAAAAGTCGTAATTCATTTATTAGACAGCGAAAAGCTGACGCTTTCTAATCTTATATTCTAGCAATACGTCGATTAAAGCAGACCTTTTTTCTACCAAAGACGTCATTTCCTTCCAAGTGCAAAATATAACGGGTGAGTACGAATGTTGACGCTCGCTCTAATTTGAACTTCATTTATAGGTCAACGCTTTCATTCAGTGGCCTTCCTGATAAAGATATTAAATTACGTTTTTCTTACGGAGTATTTAGAAACATATTTTTCGACCGTTCGAACTTGATATTCAACATAATACAAAGCAGATATTTATGATTATTAAAATTAGATACTATTCTTTATTTATAAAATCATAGAAATTTTTTAAATTAAAATGCTAAAAGTCACTTAAAGCAGAGCCATTCATTTACTTTTTAAAATTGAATAATTTCTGAAAATATAAAAGAAAAGTTATTTCTACATAATTAGTTTTAAGTATGGACTTGTTTTATTAACATGGTTTGATATTTTACCATGTTTATATTTTAATACTTGATTACCCCGCCTAGACGGGACCTGCATAGACGGAAGTTTTTTTCTCGTTCTAAAAAAGGATCACGATACATATATTTTACTCGTTTTAAAAATAGATCACGATGTAGTTTTTTTACTCGTTTAAAAATTAAATTGACTTGATATCTTTTTCGTCAACCCAAGAATTGAATTCGTCGGAATAATTTAACCACTTTACAAGACATTTATTTCCTTTCTTTTTTAATATTTTTTCAATTTTAAACAAATTATTTTTTTTATTATATTCACATAATTCCTGTTCATAATATATTCCTTTTATTTCGTTTCCATTCAAATCTTTTATTCTGTAAGTAATGGGGTCAGTCTTTAATATTTCTGAAACGATGAAAATTTCTTCCGTAAAAGTGGGTTGGTATCCGCGGGTGAAAGCAGTCTGGTATTTCGAAATTCTTATTCTATCGCAAACCTTGAATTTCGGTTTTCTTATTATTTTTTCTTCGTATAAATTTTTATAAACTTCGGATTCATTTTCTTCCCTACTGGCTTCGGTAGGCGTCATTTTGATAGAGCTATGCCTGGTATTATTATAATTTTTAACTAATTTGTCCAAAACATCTATATATCTTTTAGTATTGTTGGCCGCTAGATAGGTTCTAATTTTTTTATTAATTGTCCTGTTAAAACGTTCGACTACAGAACATTTTATTTCAACATTTTCAGTTGTAAACCACTGAATATTATGATCTTTAAACAACTTTAAAGTTAACTTATTTAAAAATTCTGTGCCTTTGTCCGTCTGCAGTTTTTCAGGAATTCTTTCTTTAAATATCTTTTTAAATGCTTCCGTTACTTCTTGTCCAGTTTTTCTTTTTATCGGAATAGCCCAAGCATATTTACTAAATACATCTATCACTGTCAATAAGTAATTAGTTCCGTTATATTTACTAAAAGGTTTGATAAACAATAAATCTGCTTGCCATTGATCATCGATATGACTTACATAAATGCGTCTTCGTTTAAATTTACGAATTAAAGGCTTATGTCTGGTATAAACATCTTGGCTATGTAAAAAATCTGTAATTTGCTTTTGACTAAAACCTGTTTTCCGTTTTAATTCATTGATCCCACAATAACCACTTTCAGGATGATAATATATTTTTTCTAAGATATTTTTAGGACCTAGGGTTTTCCTAAAAAAACACTCTTTTTAGAACCACAATCTAAACAAATACCTTTCATCATTGGCCTGTTATTTTTAGACATTGTATTTTTAATATCTTTTGTTTCTGTGTAGTTTTTACATTTTAAACAATAGATCTGTGTATTTCCCATACCAAAAGATTTTTTAGCTTTAATAATCGGTTTTACAATTCCTCTTTCAATTCTTTCTCTAATCGTTGGATTTTCAATATTATCTAGTTCATCAATCATATTCTTATCGCATACTTCATTTCTACTTTTTGTATCTTTATTTTCTAAATAACATTTGTCATGTTTATATGCAATTTCATCCACTCTGTTAACAGGTTTAGACGAATTTTTATACGTTAAATCTGGATTTAATCGTGTTTTTCCCCATAATAACTGTGTCCCCGGGCCGGTAAAAGAATGGCCTGGTAAATGCATTTCGAAAGGTAAATTACTAATGACTTTATTCAGAAAACCCGATCCCGTTTGTCCGCATTTTAAACATCCACCTTTAAAATTACCCTTTTTAGTTAAAGACGTCACAACAAATTTTTTACATTTACAACTCATTTATTAGGCAGCAAAAAGCTGATGCTTTCTAAGAAGAATATTTATATCCATTCAACTTTACTTTTTTCACATACTTTTCGATTGGGAAGTATACTAAATTATTTATAAAATCTTGTTCTCTTACATACACTTCTTCTTCTGAAATTTTTTTAGCTTTCAACAAATTTAATTGTTGTTTATAAAAATTATAACATTGCTTGTATTCTTCTTTTCGTTCTAAAATATTTAAAGATTTCTCAATAACTTCTACAATTCCGACGGTCAAACTCAATGCAGCCAGTGGTATGAAAACAAATGCTGATAATCCCGAGGCACTCAGCATAAATTTGCTAACAGATAAGGAAACACTTATCTTTTGATACAAATTGTAACTTTTCCGATAAACATATAATCTCTTTTCTAAATATTCTTCCATATTTATATAGGTTCAAAATTTCTTCTGTATCTCATTTCAGAATTTACTAAGTCTAGCATAAAGAAGTTACCCTTACAAGAATTATATTTTTCTAGAAATTCCTTTTTCGTTAGATTTCCGTCTATTTCTCTGATTATCTGATTGATTTCCCTAGGCTGTAGCTTAAAAAATATGAAGTAATTACAATTTTTTCTAATATCTGGAGGAGTTGAGTAATAAGACTGCGTTAAATAAATAATGGATGCATTTTTCTTTCGACCTCTTATAAACAAATCTACTATAACTTTCTGGTCTTTCTCTGTAACACAATCGTCAAACACAACAAGATTTTTTTCTGAGGAATCTAGATCGTCGACAGTAATAAATTCACTCAAATCTGAAGAAAATAATACATTCTTTTTATATTTATCATACAATTTTAATATTTCCGTTTTTTTATTTTTATTTATTTTTTTTACATTTTAAAATATCGTCTCTTTCAACACCTTCAAACAGTGTATAATCTTCTTGTAATTTAGAATACTTTGGCTCGAAAATATCTTTTGCGCATAAATATAGCGCGTCGAAATCTAATCTTACATTACTAGGATTCTCAAAACCGTTTAATAAATTTATTAGTAAATTTGTCTTTCCACAACCTGATGGGCCGATTATTAATAATCTAAAAGGATGTCTGGGTAAAAAACGATGTTGTTTAGGGTCCGGCAATTCTTCCGGTTCTGTGTAATTTTTAATTTTAATCATTTATTTACTGAGAAAGTTTACAGCTAGTAAAAAATAAAATTACTGCTAGTAAAAACATATTAGCTGTCAGTAAAAATAGACGTCTGTGCTATCGCTTCTAATTAGCTTCAGCTTTTCACTGTCTATAAATGGATAAAATAAACGATTTAGAAAAAAATCGAAATAAGAAACAAAAAGAAGAATTAAAAAATGCAATAAAACTTGTCAAATTACAAGCAGATATTAGAAAAAATAATGAAGAACAGCGTGATAGAAAGCTAGGTATAGACAAAAGTTTAACTGAATTTCATAAACCTGTCACTAAAAAATTAGAAGAACAGGATAAAAGTAGAAAAGAAAATATTAAAGCTATCAATGATGAATTGGACGAATTAAATATATCTTTACAGCCTATTGCAGAATCATCTAGAATTATTCCTGAAGCGATCGAAGATGTCAAAGAATTATATAAAGAACCGCCGCTTACTTATAACGTTGATCAAAATTTAGATCTAAGCTATTTAAAATCTGTACAATTATACAGACCTTCGAAACTCCTAGACAATCAAGAAAAATTAGATGAAATGTATACAAAGGCAAAGCATTTAAAAGAAGAATTATCGAGGAAAAAAGGCAACTTACAAAGTACAATTACGAGGGCTAAAAATCTTTCGGAGGAGGAATTAAGTCAGAAAAAGGTTGAATATAAAGCAGTTGAATATAACGAAGGGGAGCTACAAAAATATATGGCTAGATTAACTACAATTCGAGGTAGCGAAGTAATGAAAGTCGGTAAAGGATTAGGTTTATTATCTGAATTGCTGGATAAAATATGTCAAGGTAGCAAGTCGAAAAAATTAAAAAATGAAATCAAACTGCTAATAGACAAACTCATTAAAGCTAAAAAAATAACTAATGGAGATAAAGAACGATTATACAACCAATTTCTTCTTTGAAAGCGTCAGCTTTTTGCTGCCTAATAAATGAGTTATGTAAAAAAGAAGATTCATTTGAGTGACGGGCAGATTAGTAAATTGAAATCTGCTCTTAGAAAAAAAGAAGAACTGACACTGCAGATAGACAATTCTAAACCTCCTAATTATGAAATGTATTTAACTAAAACACAGATTAATCAGATTAGTAAAGGTAAAAGAATAAATATAAGCAAAACTCAATTAGATAAAAACGGTGGATTTTTACCCTTTTTAATTCCTATTTTAACATCACTAGGACTCGGTGCCGCGAGTGGGGCAGCAGGTTGGGGAACTAAAAAAATCCTGGATAAAATTTCGGGATCTGGAGTTTATCAGCCTTGGGAAAACAAAGGATCTGGTCTAAAAGCGTCAGCTTCCCTGTCAAAAAAAAAAAAATTCCGATAACAAAATTGGGTATATCGGATAAACCGATTAAAGAAAATATGAAAGATGAAAAAGGATTTAGGGATGTTTTCACTTCCGATTTACTTCCTAAAAAGATTGGAAAGTTTGAAAGTGGGATTATTAATTTAGATATCTCCACCGGCCCAGGAACACACTGTGTTTGTTACTATAATGACCCGAAATATAACTATGTAGAATATTTCGATCCTTTTGGGGAATATATATATAAAAATATTAAACTCAAAGAAAAATATATTCCTGAAAATATTATGAAATTTCTTAAACTTTCCAATAAAAAAGTCAATATAGCTCACAATGATAGTTTTTTACAAAAACCTACTTCTGTAAACTGTGGATTATTTTGTATGAAATATATAAAGGAAAGAAATAAAGGCAAATGTCCAGAATGTGTACTTAATTCATTTACTCAACAGCCTAGCGATTATAACGAAAAGCTTGTTTTTCATCTTTAAGGATTTTTTCTGTCTAATAAATGATCAAATTGAAACCAAAAATTCATGAAAAATCAGAGGATTTCACTGTTGAATTTCCAAAACCTCTTAAATTAAAAAAATTAGCATTGCAATCTTTTACTATGACAGTTTCATGGTTTAACATAACAGATAAAACTAATACATTTGACGTATACACAGATGAGAATAATGTTAAATCTATCACTATTCCTTATGGTAATAAAAATGTTGAAGATTTAAATATAGATGTAATGAAAGCGTTTGGTTCAGACGATCCTCCGGTAAAATTTGGTAGAATACAATCTAGACTAAGAATGCTTATTAAATTAACTAAAGGTTGGAATATCGACTTAACAAAAAGCGATTTTCATAAGTTAATAGGCTTTGAAAAAAAAGTTTACGAAAGTCATGATGAAGAGACTGTAATAGAAGGTGAAAATATAGCGGATATAACAAACGGAAACGACATTATATATATTCATTGTGATGTAGTGAATGGATCTTTAATCAACCAGAATAATTCAGAAGTTATTTATTCTTTTACACCGAGAGATGTACCGGGTGTTATCATTTCGAAAGAATTCAATAATTTAATATATTATCCTGTGAAAAATAGGGATTCAATTCGTAGAATAAGGATGACAGTTACGAATCAAAATGGCGAATTAATTGATTTAAATAAAGGTTTAATTGAGTATAATTTTAGAGTCGTAGAGGAAAAAGAAGACTATGTTGAAAAAATATATCAATTGATATTAACTAAATTTTCTCAATAAATAAATGAATCAACACAGATTATATAGGAAAAGTAAAAGAATTCAAGGAAAAGGATTTTTTAAATCTAAAAAAGTAGATTTGACAGTTGTTGACAAATTGACTGATGCTGACATATTGAAAGAAATATTTTCAAAAAAGATGAAAGGAACAGGTCTGAAAATTCTTCCTAAATAAATGGAAAAAATTTATGATCTGAGAGATACTCATTATTATTATAATAACGATATAAAAAGTAGCGAATTAAAAAAAATAAGATTGCCTAGTACAAGCCATAATGACAAAAAAGAAAATACTACGTTTCATTTCGAAATTACAGATACCAATGATCCTATTTCACTATCGGAGAGTTATCTGGAGACAAAGTGGAAAATTATAAAATCCAATGGCGATTCTATAAACGACGATAATGTCGCAGCTGTAGGTTCTATGAAAGGCGTAAAACTTCAGATAGGTAAACAAATAATCGAATCAGTTGGAGACTATCACTCCTACATTCTGCAGGTTAAGAGACTGAAGGATTATACCAGAGATTATTCAACATCAGAAGCCACCAATATAGGTTTTTATCCAGATACCAGTGATAGTGCTGATAGAAATAAAAGTTTACTTGAAAGCGATGGTACGATAACGGCTACAACCTCTGTAACAGATATCGTCAATCAATTAAAAATTGTAAAAAATGAAAACTACAATAAAGGATTTAAAAAAAGATGGGAATTGTCGAAAAATAGTAATTCAGTTACAACATGGACACCTTTAAAGGAAATTTTTGATTTCGTCGCAGAATATAAAAAAGCCATTTCTGGTTTCATAATAAGAATGGAATTCCAAAGAGACGATAGTAGAAATATGATTTACACAGACGTTGCAAATCCAGATTATAAAGTAGAAATTGAAGACATAGCGCTCTGGGTGAGATACGTCGATTTTAAAAATGGAGCGGAGATTCTCTATAATGAATTAAAATTATCTAATACGGATATAGAAATAAGCTGGAATCAGTATGAAATTAACAGATCTAGTCCTATTAATAAATATAAAAGCGGTTCCGATTCTATATCAGCTACATCCGATGAAGTTTTAAGATTATTCGTCATACCGCAATATTTCGAAAGAAATGAAAATCCTAAAAAAAATAATATGATATTTGATAACTTGGATATGATCGAATGTTGGTTGATGATTAACAGATCGCAATTACCTGCAGAGCGATATACTATGGATTTTGGTAAAAAGGAATATAATAGATTATATGAATCTTTTCTGGAATCAGGTCTCAATAATCTAAATACAGAAACCGGTTGTATGGTCAATTATTCAGATTTTGGTAAATTATATCCCATAATTCATTTTGATTTGTCAAATCATGTAAACTATACCACTCTTGAAAATTTGAGAATAGAATTCAATTGGAAATTAGAAAAAGAAACAACCAAAGAATATGTATTTTACTATATTTTAGAAGTAAGAAAGAAATGTATATTAAATATGAATAAAAAAGAAATTACTATGATTAAAACGTTAGGAGAATAACATTTTTTAGTCTTTATAAATGGCTGTTTATTATCCGCCGTATGATAATCCAGTGCGAAAAGGCCCTATCGGACCCCCCGGTATAGGTTTTAAATTAACGCCGGATGGAAATTTCGATATGGATAATAAGATATTAAAAAATGCTTCAGACCCCATCGATGATTTAGATTTAACCCCTAAACGTTTCGTTTTGAATAAAATAGAAAATAATCATTTTGAACTAAAAGATTTTATACAGAAAAATAATATTAATTACGATAGTAATTTTTTAACTTTCACAGAAGAAACGGGTAAGAGAATACAAGAACTCGATGAAAACACTTTACATCTAATCGACGGAAAATCTTACGACGCCAAAGGAAAAAGAATAGGAAACGTCGCAGACCCAAAAGATGATAAAAATGTTGTGAATAAACGATTTTTAGAAAAAAATGCATTAATATTAAAGAATGATAAATTTGATGCCAAAAATAAAATAATTACCAACATTCCAGAACCCGAAAACGATAAAGACATAGTCAATAAAATATATGTAGACAGTAAAGATATCTGGGTTACTATAAAAGATAATTTTCAGACTTTTACAGATAAAGAATTTACCAAAGTAAATTTTGACTTAATGAGTTCTAAATTACTGGATCAAGAAATGCGATTATCTACAGATATGCATATGAAAATTACTATATATTTAATATATAATAGTTTAATCGGCAAAAATAGGGCTACAGTGATAGAACTAAAAATCGAAGATAAAATAATTTTAAGCGGAGAAATGTTTGATGATTATTCCTTAACTCGTTTTGATTATGGAAAAAGTGGTGACATGATTACATTTTTGATAAAATCCAAAAGTAATTTTCCAGTCACCTTAAAACCTTGGATGCATATTGAAAAAATTCCTTTTTAAAAATATTTCATTATTAAATGGATATCAACTGGGACGAATTTTCTAAGACGAAAAATTTATCCGAAGATGTCCTTCGAAATTTGAAGGATAAACTCAATTGGAAGTTAGTTTGTAGATATTCCGTATTATCCGAATGTTTTATGGAAGAACTCATAGATTATATCGAATGGAATGTTATATGCATTTTTCAAAAACTTTCGGAAAAATTTATAGAAAAATATAAAGAAGAATTAGACTGGAATTTAGTTTGTAAAAATCAGAAGCTGTCTGAGGAATTTATATTAAAACATTCGAATTATATAAATTGGGTTGTTATATCTCAATATCAAACCTTAAGTGACGAATTTATTCAAACCTATCATGAAAAATTAGATTTACATAAAGTATCTTAATTTCAACAGCTTGCAGAAAATACTATGTGCACATTGGAAGAAGGACTTAATTGGCTATTAATAACCCGTTTTCAAACATTTGGTGAAAGATTTTTAGAAAAGTATATGCATAAACTAGATTTTTGTAATCTCATTGAATATAAGTTTGATCAATTACCAGATAATTTTTATAACGATAAATGGAAAAAAATTCTTTCCGTTCAACTGGGTGAATTAAATAAAAAATTTGGCCATTATTACGAAGAAGAACTACCGAACAGAGAAAAATTAATGGATGAAATTTTCGAATTAAAAAATATTTTAATACGATTTATTAATGAATTGAGACAAGTTTTGAATAAAGACGAAAAATAAAAGTGTTTATAAAATTGCTTCGATATAAAATGGTGTTGGCTCAAAGATTAGACGATATTATAATTCATAAATATAAAGATTTATTTGTCGAATTATCGCAATGTAAAGAATTTTACACATTTATTTCATTATATATCAATAAAATTAATTTTCATTTAAGTGAAAAAGTTATGAAATTACCCATTGAATTTATAAGAAAATTTAAAGATAAACTTGACTGGGATTGTATATCACAGAATGAAAAAATATCAGAAGATTTTATTAGAGAATTTCAAGATAAAGTTAATTGGTATTATATATCGTTTCGTCAGACACTATCAGAAGATTTTATTAGAGAATTTCAAAATAAAGTTGATTGGGAAGGAATATCCTTTCGTCAAATATTATCCCATAATTTTCTAAAAGAATTTGAAGATAAAATTGATTGGGAATGGATATCATATATAAATGGTTTTTAAATAAAATTTCAATTTTAAGCCGAAGGATTATATCCTTTATTTGACGAACTTTCTGATAACACAATAATCAAATGGATTCTACTCAATACCATTTATTGAACTATGAAAGTATCAAAATAATATTCACATTAAAAAACATATGATAAAAAGCATTTAACTTTTATTTCAGACTTCAATGTAATGCAATTGATAATAATATTATACAATGCAGCTCTTTGCTTTTCCTATCAAGACTATCCTAGAGGAAGATTGTTCATTACCATTTGGTAGACTAAGGGCGTCAGGCAAAATTTTTTCATCAATACAATAATTAAATATTAGCTTTTAAAATTGATAAATATTTCATCTCAATTGATTACGTTATTATTTATAATCATGATTCTTTATTCCATAACCCTTTCTTAAAACTTCGTCTTTACATAATTTAGTAGAAAAAATAAAATATCCAACCAATGCAAATCATGCAATATTTTATCATCATTTGCTCGATAAATCGTACTAAAATCGTTACATCCTCTATATTTAGACAGACAAACTTTTTGATGAAAATCTTACAAAAATCGTTAAATATTTGCGTTTAGTGGAATATAAAAAGTGTTCCATAGTCGGTACCATATACTACTTATATTTTTAATAAGGCGTTGCGAACACATTTTAAAATATTTGTTTATTTATTGACTTAGAGTTTTATAACTTTTTGTCATCGTTAACCATATTATTTGTAAACAAAATCACATGTTAAATCTTCTCTCTCTTTTTTGTTTTACAAAAATTTAAAGTTTAAAAATTATAAAAATGTGGCGTACTTAAAAATCGTTATAATTCAAAATATTACTTATAGAATTTGATTTTTTTTTTCATTTAAATAAACAAAATATATAAGTTTTGATTTTGATTTAGCATTTTTAAAAATACTAATTTGAAAACAATTAAAATTTTTTTAAGTAAAAATTTGAAAAAAAAAATTAACTTAAAAAAGAAAAATCGTATCTTCAAAAGTAAATAGTTTATTATTATTTTTATTTTCTAATTCAAAATTAAATAAAAACGTTTAAAAAAGACATGTTCCAAGTTTGTACAATTTATCTTTAACTATTCTTGAGTTATAATAATTAAAATATGAGAAATGATAAAAAATCTCGCCATGAAAAAAAAAAAAAAAAAAAAAAAAAAAAAAAAAAAAAAAAAAAAACGCATTTTTACAGGAAGTCATTTCTATGACAACAATGGCTTGAAGGCTAGATTTTTAAAACAAACCAAAACGGAAAAAAAAGTTTCCTTTTAAAATTAAGATTGAAACATGATTTAAACGCCATTTTAAGTGGAAATAAATCAATAAATTTTTATTGCCTTTTTTATTTATTTTAATTTTTTTTTTTTCGGAAAATTTGAAGAATTTACGTCTTTAACCTTGTTAAGGTAAGAATTTGCGTTTTCTGAATAAAAATGGGGGTCAAACTGGCAAACCTGGTATAAAGACATAAAACAATTATGATTTTTAATAAACTTTCCGAATTAAAAATTTTGTTATAAAAGCCTTAGTAAGATTTTGGAAACGCACACTATAGGTGCGTTGGCGGACAGTTTTACAGTCACGTGTCATTTTTAGGTACGTTCATAAACACCTGTATTCGTCGTCCGATCCTTTTATATGTCGTACGTCTGTCCGCTTATAACTGCGCAAAAACTATATAACTGAAAGATTTGAAACTTAATATGTATTGTATAATCGTAGCAGAATTTTATCGAGTCATTTCAAATGCTATGAAAATTGAATCAAAACTTAAAAAAGATAATAATAAAACTTTTCTTTATTCTATTAAATTCTATCATACGTATCTAATTCAGTGATATTCCGTGACAGGTAGTGATTCTAGGTTGCCATGGAGATGACGTCTTACTTAAGATGGAATCCTATTATTTCCGTATTTCTAAATTTATTATATGGAATCATAATAAATTTTGTATTCACGAATTTTTGCATACAACTGCAACAGCTACTGCACCATAAACTAAACATTCATAAAACTGATTATAGTAGAAATGGACGTCGCTTGCTAAGTTTTACATGCACATTTACAGTTGTTTAAAAGCGTATTTTACATGACCATGACGTACATACTATTAAATAAATTTATTGGCTTAAGAAACAAAAAACTTGAAAATTATTAAGATTTTTTTTTTTTAATTGCTAACATAAATGCATGTATTAAACAGGAACAATCATAAAAAGAATTTTATTTTATAAATAAATTTAAAGATTAATTCGATTGATTACGATTCTTGTTATATTTTGAATGAAAAATAATTAATATCAGATTCATACTCAGTTAATTTTAATAGAATAAAACTGAACCGGATTTATCTGAAAAATGCTGTATTTAACATATATATATATATATATATATATTATGCATTTGTGAAAATTATGTCTCGATGATATAGACAGATATACATATTGATACTAAAAATATATAAATTGTATTCGGAAATTACCAAAAATGTGCAAATCCATCAAAACGGAAATAGAAAGTTTTCTCTAATTCAATACTTTATCCATGTGTCTAAACGGTAAATTTGTTAAAATGGTGAATGCCATTTTCTTTAAATAGCTCTGAAATTAAATTCGAAGATGCCATAATTCTACCATCGGTATTTTTGCTAATGTCTATATAATTATTAGTCAACTTCTCTGGTTTTCAGATATTGTCTTTATTTGATAAATTTTTGAGACTATATCGAGTTAAATAAGAACGTAATAAACTGTAATTAAATATTCTCAAATTAGCTCATCTAAGTTGACGCATTTTGTTTAATCTCGCTGAATACTGATTTAAGGTTAAAACTCCGATTTAAAGATTTAAAGATTCACCAACTTTCAATTAATGTGTTCGTTAAATGTGAATTCAATTGACCAATGTTAAACACGTTTTTAACCAGAAAATTAATTTGATGTATCATTATTGATTTAATATCAAGTTTCTCTAAAAACATTTTCCCTTAAAACATGTTTTGATTCGAAGCATGTTTAAACAGAGTCAGTAAAACTCAGATTTTATGGAAGTTTAATTAGAAATTGACAAGTATTTTAACAACCTACTAGCCGATAATAAAAACGTTTGTAAATTGATAACGTAGTTTGTTTGTATTATACACTATATGGCCAAAGGTCACTTGTGATTTTAGATGTTTTGTAAATATCTAAAGAAAAAGAAAATAAATACAGGTATCTAAACAGAGTAATACAGGTCATATATTTCCCTGAAGTTTTTTTCACTGAAACTCCATAAGTTACCGTCAATAAATTGAAAAGAAAAAAAAGCATTTTTTGGATAACTCTGTCAAATCTAATGTAGCAAAAGCGCTGAAACTGTAGATTATACTTAAGTGGCTTATTATACTCAATTTTTATGATGATAGCATGTATATTCGTAGAGAAATTTAGATTTTCATAAAAACAGTCCAAAATTGTTTAAGACATATAAAAAACTTCGTTTGAAATTTTTATAACCTGCATTAAAATAAACCTTTCACGCAAGGGTGGTTGGCAGCTATGCTATTTTATTAACTCTTCCAGGGACCAGGTACTTTTGCCGCAAAAATGTTCAAATAACAAATTCGCCACGTAATTTACAAAAAAGTTTAATTGAAAATAACCAAAAGCTTATTTTCACGTATATTATGAGATTGAAACTGTAATAAAAAAATTACTGATGCCATTTTAGTAGGGTTTGAAATGTCGTAAAATGTGGTTCCAGCTGGATTGACGTGCTAAGTTTGATATTTTTGTTTTATTCTGCAGATTTTGACATGAAGATTCCAAATATCTAGGTGCTATTTTTTCCTTACATATTTTTGAGGTGATTTTTAAGATGGTGTCCAAGATGGCTGCCATTTACTGACTTCTTTAATATTTGTGGTACATTATTGACCAATATGACAAATTGTAGATTTTCGGGGTCAATAAATACAAATCGGTAATAAAATTAAAAGTAAATTGAGTTTTTGAAGTGTTTTAAGTGTTTTAAATGATAAGATGCAAACAAAGCACACAAATATAAAAAACATCCGATATACTAGCATTTTATTAACCAGTTATACACAAGCAAAATATTTAAATGAAATAACATAAACAACGGAAGATACTTAACATAATTATTTAAAACAGCATTTATATGTATATACAGTTTTGGGATGCTTCGTATTCTCTTTTGAATCATTACTATGGCTGTAAGGATACTGATAATTCTGTATTGCAGCAGTTACTGCATTTGCAAAGGGCAGTACAAACCAGAGAATCTTTTAAACAAGAACGTTTCCCAATTATACACATTCTCTTACACTCACATTTTACAACATCAATAATTCCTTTGAGCGCAGGTAATTCCAGGCATCTGAGTGAAAGTATTGAAGATCAAGGATTTTTTCAGCTCTTTTCACTGGTACAAATTAAGTTCGATCGTAAAATATGTAACTTCAGTTTTTCAAGTGTTGGTGGTAGCTAATCCCTTTTGATTTTTTTTTACTCTGCAAAGGTTCCAACTAAATTCTGAAATACTTGAAAAATTACTATTTTTCGATTAAGCCAAGTTGGTGTTTTTTCAGATTCACAACGGCTGGTTGGATAATGGATGAACATTAGGTTTCTTAAGTTCTTAAGAAGCTGTTTAATACCATTATCACACTGAATATTTTTATCTACTTTTATCCGATTTTCCTTTGAAATGCCTAAAAATTTTCCTCTCCCGTCTCTACCAGTATATGAATGTAAACCTAGTAAATCATTGCCTTTAGGATAATTTATTGCTCGATATCTTTCATTAATTTTATTTTTTCTGTTTTTGTTGCTTCCATCAGTAAAAATCGATTTCGCAATTTAATAGATGACTTGAATCCAAGCTAATGAGCAATATGAAAATGTCAGCATCTTTCGAAAATACGGCGATCTCACAATTATCATGATGGTTCACTATATAAAGTACATGATGAGATATAATGGTGCCTGCTTCTTCATGTGTATGATCACATAATTCTTAATCGAAAACATTGGTGTGGTTACCGTATGCCTTCCTGCCAAAAACAACAATAATTTTCTCCTCAAAAACAGCAAAAACTTGTATTAATTTATTCACGAGATACTATGTTAGTTATGATTTTGTTTTATTATGTGAAAGAAGCGTTTTTAATTACACGAATGTTTTATATCTATTATTTGTAAGATTAAATCGAATAGATTCAGTGGCTCCCAATCTTTTCTTGCGAATTTGTCCCTTTGATGAGTACTCGAGAAATCGGTCAAATATTACTCTCCTCTCAGATTATCCGCATCAAAGCATTTGCGAAGTCTTCACAAGTTTTCATGGCAAGTATCTTTTTTACTGATTTTACGACTGCCATTCCATATATAATGAAAAAAATTTCTATCGGAGAAGTAATCGAGAATTCTAACAATTATTTTTTGTTACCTACCTTCATTTACTGCATAATTGTTCTGTATTTTTTTAATAAACATTGCTGGGTGGAGCTTGTTGAGCTCAAACCGATTGGTAGGCCTTCCCCCTGGCTGAATCTGAATGTGAATCTGATTGAAGTATGGGAGAACGATTATATTTCTCTATTTCTGCAATAAAGAACTTTTGCAGGTGGAATTTGAAGATATCCACGAAAAGAAAATAATGATCTTTATATTACAGAAAACTCATAGTTTCCAAGGGCATCTTTTAGGTTTTTAGTCATTTGAGATTTGGATTCCATAACAAGAAGGAAACGAGCAAAAAGTTGCTTATCGTCTCGAATTTTAACTAATTGATCACTGTTGTTAATTGCTGTCCTTTTGTTTCAAGTACGGAATGTTTTTAATTTCATTTTTTTTATTACATACCAAAGTAACAACTTAACGTATTCAGCCCGTAGTCTATCTCTTCAAACTCTTTGAATTCCAGTACGCCTTTTTGGTCATGATTGAGAATATCAACCTTTGCAGGTGTTGGAATTTTCATAGATAATGAAATATGCATTAGTGTGGTATTATATTGAAAAGTATACCGTAATTTCCGGCGTATAATCCGCAGTTCAAACAATCATTTTTCAACCCAGAAAATTTTTGAAAAAAAATTCAACTTTTTAGATCGTGGCAAGTATTTGGCTTTAATTACTGAATAAGATTTCTGGGTCGAAAAAGAATTGTTTGATCCGCGGATTATACACCGGAAATTAAGGTATCCACCACAATGATTCCGAATACTCTGCACGGCGCACAGTGGGGCGAAATCCCGAAAAGCTGGCCAAAATATGAAAATGTTATTCAAATTGTGCGAAAATTCGTATACAGGTGTTTTTGAGGATGGTAAGTAAAAATACAAAATAAAAATTGAAAAAAAAGATGGCGGATACAATATGGCGGAATAAAAATTAAAATATCCCGAAAGTTATTCAATTTATATTCAATTTCGTAAACTTTTCAGGATGCTAATTAGGATTCAAAAGTTAAATTTTAAAAATAAATAAATAAATAAAATTACAGATTAAGAGTAAAAACAATAAGATTTAAATAAAATTTAAAATTTCGAGGTAAACTTAAAAGGGAATTTTTAAAAAAAACAAGACATATTTAAACGAAATTTAAGTGCGTTAATGGAAAGTAAAACATTAGACTATTTAATTTTTATATTATTAAAATAAAAAAGAAAATATATTCCAGAAATTAACCTTTAGAATCAACTGTAGTATAATAAAAAGATTATTCAGAGGTCAAGGTGTCGAAATAGTTAGCAGAACTTGTTGGCGGTGTTGGAAGATCCTGTGACTCTTAGGATCAATAATTTTAATTTCTTCTACGATAATTTACCTAAACTGGAAAGGAAAGAATCTTATGACATTAAAAGACGTAAAAATATCTTTTTTTTTCTCGCTACTGCATTTTTGCAATAATCTCGATGCCTTTTGATCAGTTTGTTGCATGATTCTTGAGTATCTTATGGCATTTGACAAATTAGCAGTAATGAAGATAATGTTATTTCTTTGTCATTAATAAGTAGTTTGTGTACTGAAGTAAGCATATAGAACCAGGGGTGCTGCTCAAAACTACGAGCTATTTGTAAGGGAAAATTTTCGAAGTTTATCAAACAAATAATATGGCTACAGGAAATTACTTATGGCATAGAAACATTTAATCAAATCTTCGTATATGCTCGTTTCGAAACAAATAGTTGCGTTTTCAAAGAATCGTTGAATTGTATTTCCATCATTTGTGCTTCCAAATCTGGGATTTAGTTTCTCGACGAGAAGTCTTGATTGTAAACGAAATATTTTTTGCATATTTTATTTTTCAATTTCAGTGTTAATCTTTTCATGCAGAGTACGAGCTTTTCATTTTTTCTATCCAGTTGTCTGCCAGGTCTAAGGCCTCTCTAAACATCTTTGCATGTAACTTAGATATTCTGAATTCTAAATTATCTCAATTCACTTTTAATAAAAAATGTCAGATCGGTAAGATGTTGTTTTGATGCTGTCTGACATAGGTAGCAACGTTGAGTATTACACTAATTCGTTTTTAATGACTTTTTCTTCTGTATCAATGATCGTATTAAGCGAAATAAGTTGATTCTGCTAGTATTTAATGCAATTCCATTCTTTGACAGTTGCTTCCGTATTTCTTGAAAAAGAAAAATGGATCTTGATTGGCCCGATAAAATCAGTGAAATGAAGATCTCGATATTTTCAAATTGACGATTCATGAATTATTCGCAATATTTATGTATTCTAGTAGCACGGAAGAAAAGAAAAATATATTAGACTTCCTGCCATCTTCATAGGTAAATATTTGTTTAAATGTACTCAGAATAGATGTGCCATCACATCCTCACTTGCAAATCAAATCCAAATTACTAATATAAGCAAAGGTGATATTCATAATGATTTTTACTCGCATTAACGAAATACACTCAGTAGTTTGATCTAGCAAATATAGCCATTGACAAAATAATTTTTCTAATTATAATAGAACAAACAAAATTACTACCTATAAAGATAAGAAAATGTTATTCCACCGGATCAGTAACAGATAATTATTTTCATTTTTTCATTACTAAGCTTACTTATCAAATTAATGTAATCTAATGATTATAGTATTTATTTACAATATAATAGAAAATAAACTATTATAAAATTGAGTAATTCAAAAATTTGAAAAATATTTATTAGCTAAATTATGTAAAAAGTAGTCAATTTCAAAATTTTTGAGGCGGCCGAAAAAGTGGCATTTTTACTTGCGGTTACTAAAATAGGCGTGAAATGCAGAAAGGCAGTTTTTGGCAGCTGTTTTTTTTTTTTGAATCACTAGACAATAGCCTAAGTTATTATTTCCATTAAATTTCGTTGCGGAACACTGTGGAACATTTAAACTTTTTGATGTTTAAAAGCAAAAAGAATAAATTTTTTTCGAAAATTTTTGTCAAAAATGACAATGAATTTATTAAATTTTACGTGCTTAATATAAATTTTGTAATACATGCAAATAAACTACATAGTATCATAGTGTGAATCCATTTCAAATCATTAAAATCGGATAATAATATAAAATATAGTACTCGTTTAGAGGAACTGTTGTTTTGCTGTTTTTGTTCGCTCTAAATGATACTCCTTCAAGCATC
Source organism: Maratus speculifer (assembly GCA_964019185.1). Taxonomy (NCBI): domain Eukaryota; kingdom Metazoa; phylum Arthropoda; class Arachnida; order Araneae; family Salticidae; genus Maratus; species Maratus speculifer. The sequence continues at coordinate 140,367,458 of OZ025302.1, read as the reverse complement.
ATTTTTGAAATGATGCTGCTTGTAAGGGAAAAGCAAAAATCTTTTTTTAAATACAGATTCTGACTCTTCAAACATTATTCTAGCCAACTGTACAATCGAAATTCCCTAAATCGTAACTTCATTTTTCGACTTTTGGCCAGCTTTTTGGGTTTTTGCCCCACTATGCGACGGTGGCTGCATTGTGAAGAATTCTTAGTGATATGAAAACTTAAAGTTTACAGTGTCTCCTGGGCTCCTTAGAAATTTCATTTGGACAGTACTTTTCAAAGAAACTTGAAACAATGCGTAATACTTCAGGTGCACACAAAAAATATCTTTCAAGTACGCTTTCATTCTGAGTTAAATCACCAACTTCATCAACGTTCTTTAGTTCTTTGACTTACTGTTCCAAGTTTTGGTCAGAAAGTAGTTTCGTAAATAGCACATTGGATTTGGATATTGCAAAATAATCAGATTCAAGAGCATTCAATACTTCTGGATATGTTTGTTGTTTTAAGGTCCATCATCTGTGCTATGCATACTGAAAAGTGTCCAGCATAATAAACTTAGTCACGAGCAAAATATTTCATTTTTTCCTTTAACGATGCGACAAGCAATGTCGAATCTCCTTGACAATTAGCACGGTTGAAACGTTGCAAAAATCCAAATCGATTCATATACTGTAGCAAGAACTTTGCCATGTCATTACTGCATTGTGTAATATGTGTAAGACAATCGTTTTCAACTACTGCTTGGATCTCTTGAAAAAAAAGCTGTAGCTTCAATTTCAAAATTGTATAATTTCTCAGGTAGTGGATTGTGTTTTTCTTGCATAGAAATAATCTCTGTAGTACGTGGCAGTTTTTCAAAGAGAAGTTCTCAGCACACAAAGATGATAATAAAGTGAAACTTTATGCTTCTAATGCATTTTCTCCCTCCAAAAATCTAACATATTGTTAAAGGACTGTGCAGACCGATTTCAGTACCTATGAGATCGAGGACATTACCGTCAATGTATTTTCCCAATGCATTGAGAAATGCAAAACAAGAATAAAGCTCTCCCATTCGGAGCAACCGCTTTTGATTGTCGGTAGACAAATGAATTTACAGAGTAGACAGAATAAAGATAACTTTGAATCACAAATTTTGCTCGCTTTCTAGCATATTCTTTCAATTTTTAGAGATTGTCTATTCTATTTTAGGTATAATTATCCACCTTTAAAGAACATTAAACAATTCATTGTGCATTCACAACACGCTTACTCTTATTAGTAAGTATCATCCAGGGAATATATAGACATCTGCAGCAAAAGGCAAAACAAGCAACATTAGAAATTTTGTAGTAAATTTTTAAATAAATAATAAATAACACAATTTACACCTATTTTGGCTGTAAATTTGTATTTCTTGACCCCAAAAACATATAATTTGATATGCTGGTTAATAATTTTCCACAAATATTAATAATGTCGGTAAATGGCAGCCATCTTGGACGCCATCTTGAAAATCACCTCAAAAATGTGTAAAAAAAAATGGCACCTAAGATATTTGGAATCTACGCATCAAAAGCTACAAAATAAAACAAAAATATCAAACTTAGCACAAAAATCCAGCTGGAAAACATTTCAGACCCAACTATTTGGCTGTTTTGGCATTAAAATTAAGTGTTTGCAGATTGCAAACGACACGCCTTTAGAAGGTTAAAAGCATAGGGGCAAAAATTCTTTTTACCAAAATTTTCTGAAATTTTCAAGGAGTCAGTGGCCAAATCTAAATATTCCAGTCGCCACCAGAACTTAATCTCTAAGGAGAATTAAGAACAACAAGAAACAACGGAGAAACAACGCGAATTTCAGCAAAAGATCGCAGAAGAAAAAGTAATTTTATCAAAGGATCGCAAAAAACGCCGCGACTTTCATCCAAGAATCGCTGAAAAACGCGATTTTCGGCAAATGATCGCGGTAAGAATGATATTTTGGTTACAGGATAACTAAAAACACTCGATTTTGTCAGAGAATCACGAAGAAATTTGGGATTATCGTCAGAGGAAGTGTGGGAATCGTTATTGCGGGAAAACGCGATTTTTGTCAAATAATCACAAAAAATCGCAAAATTCGCCAAAGGATGGCGAATTAAACGAAAATTAGTTGCCAACTCAAAAAATTTAGTCGCCGCGTGGCGACTGGCGACGAGTGAATCTGCACCTATAGTTAAAAGGAAATTAAAATATATTAAATTGGAATGAGAGTGCTGTTCCCATAACGAAATACTGATGTAAATATAAAATATCGTCTATTTTCCCCCAAAATTGCAAATTAAAAAATGGTAAGTACATAAAAAACATTTTTTTCTTGCTTTCATACTTTTTTACTATAATTTCACAATGAATCATTTCATTTTGCCAATATGCTTATTTTCTAGTGCTTGTAATATAAGACCTTCCCAAAATAAACACCGAAATGTAATAAACATACAGAGAGAAGGGAAAAAAATAAATCCTTAACTTCTTTTCTGAGATTTATCAATTTCTGTTTTCAAATTGAACATGACTCATAGCCATTTCTTTATTTTTCAGGGCTTAGTTTTAATTTCAAATTGCATTATTAAATATATATATTTCATTACTCTCTTACTCTCTATATATAAGCAAAAAAAAAGTTTATAATTATTTCATAAATCCTGGCGACATTCAATCCTTTTAACATGTTAGCAGTAGTATTTTGCTTCTAAAAGAATTAAAGTAATAAATCTCCAATTTAAAGACATTTTATTTTGGAAGCAAAAACGGAAATTTGTAGAAACAACGTAACAGCGCAGGAACTAGAGAATAATCCACCAATAGGAAACATATTTGCAGTCTCTTAAAAAAACACAATTTAGAAAGCAATTTTCTTAAAGCCGGGCAAAATATAAATTGATTTCTTTAAATTAATTTTTGTGATTTTGAAATAGAATTGCTTTAAGATACATTCTGTCATTCGTCTTAAATCTAATATGGAGTATTTTTCTATGTTTTACCGTGAGCTGAGATTGAAGCATTCTAAGGAAATTCGTTTTAGTAATAAAGTGAAGCTTTAGCTTATCAACAGATTCTGATCTTACAGGAGAATATTTTAATATTAAGAATTACTATAAAAACTTTCTGGTGAGAATTTAAAATTTTTAAATAAAAAAATTCCTTTTAAATACAGAATTACATGCATAATGGCCTGAAATTTTCAGTGCATTTTGAGCCACATACTTGTAGACGCAGTAACTAACGATTAGTGCTTATACATTCAAGCAATAAATTCAATGGCAGCGCCACCAAAGAAAGTTTAATTTTTGGATACATTCTAAAGTAGTAATGGTATACGTGATTTCTATAGTAGCTACATATTTCTAGATACTGTAGTGTTATCATTAGATTTAACTTTTGATTGAGACTAATCTAACTTTTGATAACGACAAAAAGTTATACTTATTTTAATTTTTTTTTAAATCTTGGCAACATTAAACCATTTTAACATGTTAGTAATGGCATTTTGCGTCTAAAAGAATTAAAGTTATAAAACTCCAGTTTAAAGACTTTCAAGATAAAATTATCTTGGAAGCAAAAACGGGAATTTGTAGAAACAATGTAACAACTCAGGAACCAGAGAATAATCCACCAATAGGAAACATATTTTCAATCTGTTAAAAAAAAAAAAAGTTTAGAACGCAATTTTCTTACAGTTTGGAAAGGTAAAAATTCATTTTATTAAATTAATCGATGTGATTTTGAAACGGAATTGCTTTAAGGTTTATTCTGTCATTCACCTTAAATCTAACATAGGGCGTTTTTTTTATGTTTCAACATCTCCTGAGCACTGAAAGGAGATTCGGTTGTAGTAATAAAACGAAGTGTTAACTTATCAGCAAGCTGTGAGTTTATAGCAGAATATTTTTAATATTAAGAATAACTATAAAAACTTTCTGGCGAGAATTCAAAATTTTAAGTGAAAAAATCCCTTTTAAATAAAGAGTACATACATAATGGCCTGAAATTTTAAATGCATTTCGTGCTACATATATCTAGACGCTGTAACTAATTATTAGTGTAAGCACGTTCAAGCAATAAATTCAAAGGCCGTGCCACCTAAGAAAATTTAATTTTTGATGCATTCTAAAGTAGTACTGGTATACGTGATTTCTATATTACATATTTCTAGATAGTGTAGTGTTATTGTTAGATTTAATTTCTGATTGGGACAAAACAAACTTTTGATAGCAACAAAAATTATATCATTATTTTCAAATATATACATATTTTTAATTCTTGCAACATTAAATCATTTTAACAGGTTAGCAATACCATTTTCCCCCTAAAAGAGTTAAAATAATAAATCTCCATTTTAAAAACTTCTTTTATCTTGGAGGAGGAAACGGAAATTTGTAGAAATAACGCAATAGCGCCGGAACCAGAGAATAATCCATCAATAGGAAACATATTTTCAGACTTAAAAAGAACACAGTTTAGAAAGAAATTTTCTTAAAGCTTACAAAAGTATAAATTGATTTTGCAAAATTAATCCATTTGATTTTGAAAAAGAATTGCTTTAAGCTATATTCTGTCATTCGTTTTAAATGTAATGTGGAGTATTTTTTCAATACTTCACCTTCTACTGAGATTTAAGCATTCAAAGGAAATTCGTCTTACAAGGGCACCACCAAACATGGTGCTCACAGATTTTAATGATTTCTAAGTATGTTGTAGGGGTTATACCACTAATTATTCAGCTGAAAGGATTCTTTCAAATGGGCCTTGGTTTTTGAGAAATTGGGGGGTCAAAGTTTAGCGTTTATTTCAAATACCTGTTACTATTGCCTTTGGTCAGCAGCTCCGTGGTTCCGAGGTAAAGTGCTGGACTCCAGACTCGGAGGTGGCGGGTTCAACTCCAAGTTGGACCACCTTTTTTTTTTTTTTAATCTTTACATACTTTTTACATGTTACATATTTTAAGCTGAATTTGGAATTCTACAGCTTTGAACTTATTAACATTTTCTTATGTGGATTGTTTATTTTTTTTACTTTTATTTTTCTTACTTAAAAAAATATGGTTCAAATGATAAACTAATTGAACTTCAAAATTTATTAAATAAATAAAAAATGCTTATATAATTAGAATTTTCAAAAAGCATAAAAAATTTTGAATAATTTAAAATCCCTTTTACTTTAAATATTAATAATTTTGCTCAATTACTTTTTTCAGATTTTCAAATGAATATTACACAATACTGTGCATGGATTTTTAGACAATCTATTATTACATTTAATATACTTACATATATATATATATTTATGTTACTGATATATGCAGTGTAAAAAGATTAAATTTAACACATAACGCATCTTTATACACACTTTTATTTGGAAAAAATTATAATTATAACCTGAAAACTGATTACATGAGTATATTTATCGCATGTATAATACAGAACCAATAAATCACCATATCAAATACAAAAAAAAGGCCTTAGCACTTTTAAAACATGAAAGTGAAGAAATTATGCACACAGAAAAAAACCGTTTAGAATCATCATTTGCGTAGGGAATTGCGCTGAATGTATTAACAAAATTTACAGTATCGCGTGATATATTTGTCGTGTGAATAAAAATAAGTAATTAAATTATTCACAATTTAACAGAATCTTACTTGATATTTAAGAGCAAATATTTATTTTTTGATCAACTTTTATATAAACCTTTTCCTTAAAAACTTAACGTTTATGATACGTTACGTTATGTTACGTTTACGCAAATTTGAACTAATTCGTGACTGAAATCTCATCTTTTTAAAACTCGTATAAATTTACATAACCTATATTCCTTAACTAGTTCTGCAAAAGAAACTAAATGACAACAACAAAAAGAATTTCTATTTTTGCGTTATTTTACCGAGAAAATAAAAGCAGACGAATAAAATAAATACATATATTTTTTTTATCTATCGTAAATATTATTTCATTAGCAAACGATTTTCCCAATTTAGTTGATTTTTTATGAATAGTGCTTTAATTTGTTAAAATAAAAAATATATGTATTATTTTAAATATAATCCGTCATTTCTTATTTGTGCAAACGATAAATGATATTGAGGATGAACTTTAGAAATAAATGTATTTAAAGATCAGTAAAAATTTGGAAAATATTTTAACACTACTACAATAATATTTTATTAGACTTTCGAAGGTATGCATTATTTGAATTAACTAATCATATAAATGTCTGAGAAATTGCACCTGAAAATTATTTTGTATAATTTATACAAAAAAAGGATAAATTTTCATTTAAAAAATTCCACAAAAAAGGCGATAGGAAAGAGAAAAATTATTATTTCAGAATTGTGCTTAATAAAAAAAGAAATTACATAATAATTAACCAAAAAAAAAAAAAAAAAGATTCAAGGCATAAATTAGTTATGCCGTTTTGTCAATAAAAATATTAGTTTAAAAATTGCAGATAAAAATAAATTTCCATGAAATAAATTCGGAAATATAAATTTACTTTATTAAAAAAATATCAAAAAGTTCAAAGCCGTAGTAGAATTTCCAATACTGCTTAAAATATGTAACGTGTAAAAAGTATGTAAAGATAAAAAATAATATGTAATTGTGTAATATTCATTTGAAAATCTGAAAAAAGTAATTGAGCAAAATTATTAATATTTAAAGTAAAAGGGATTTTAAAATATTCAAAATTTTTTATGCTTTTTGAAAATTCTAATTATATAAGCATTTTTTATTTATTTAATAAATTTTGAAGTTCAATTAGTTTATCATTTGAACCATATTTTTTTAAGTAAGAAAAATAAAAGTAAAAAAAAATAAACAATCCACATAAGAAAATGTTAATAAGTTCAAAGCTGTAGAATTCCAAATTCAGTTTAAAATATGTAACATGTAAGTAAGAAAAAAAAAAAAAAAAAAAAAAGGTGGTCCAACTTGGAGTTGAACCCGCCACCTCCGAGTCTGGAGTCCAGCACTTTACCTCGGAGCCACGGAGCTGCTGACTAAAGGCAATACTAACAGGTATTTGAAATAAGCGCTAAACTTTGACCCCCCAATTTCTCAAAAACCAAGGCCCATTTGAAAGAATCCTTTCAGCTGAATAATTAGTGGTATAACCCCTACAACATACTTAGAAATCATTAAAATCTGTGAGCACCATGTTTGGTGGTGCCCTTGTTAGTAATAAGATGTAATTTTAAATTAAACTTTTAAAGCCGAGATGCACCGAAAAGAGCCACCCAACTTCCAAATTCCCCTCAATAATGTTAAGTCTCGGCGTTTGATGCATTTGTATATTTAAAATATGTCCACGGGAAATTAATATTTTTAGCTTCTTTTTTCTCTGTAGTCTTAACGCCTAAAGGGGTAAGCAATAATCTCTCTGTAATACTCAATTGTCACCGGATAAATAAAAAAAACTTATTTTAAATTAAGAAAAAGCAATTTTTCCATACTTAGCTCCCAAAGTTAAAAATAGAAAATTTTGTTACACATTTTTAATGCGAATCTTGTTTAAATTGGGTAGGATAAAATATATCCTACCGCCCCTCAAGGCCTTAACACTAAAACTGCGGAAATTTTTTCTCCAGATTCCTAAAAATATTTCACACCAGAATTTTCATTTTAAATTAAATCACTTATATATTTAAATTATTTTTCTGCATCGCATATATAGCTTATTTTATAAAAATTTTTTTGCTTCGAATTGACATTTATTTATTTGTTGCGGGTCAAACTGACCCGATTTCGCGGTTCCAGTGTTAAAGGTTGTCTCTTTTTTTCTCAGTTCTCATACTACTTATTAAATATAATTAACTCCTCAACTGATTCCTTTTTTTTACGCACAATAAATTGAAAATGTTGGTTAACACCAGTTTTTTAAGCTTAAATATTCGTAATATTTAGTCTAAACATTCCTGAAATTAAACAGTATGAAATCGTACTTTAAAAAAAATTTGTGTTGTTAAACAGCTTTAAATGATGAATTAAGCAAATTCGTCTGGCCCGAACGGCGTACGGGCTAATCGGTTAAGTGGTTAAGCCTTTGCACTCGGGAAGTAACTCTCACTCGCCACTCGCTGACGCCAAATGCTTTGGACACCACTAATATCTTACAGTTTATTTCGCCATGTTTTATTACAGAACAAGGAACAATGTAACCTGTAGAATGGACCTCCTAGTTGCCAGGCAACTTTATATCCATTGTAACATTGTAAACCATATTGCATGGACATTAGGGAGCGATTAAAAAATAAAAGAGAGTAGACCTAACTAAAGCCACAGTTATGAATAAAATTAGCTAACATTAATAAAAAAAATAGTACAAGTTAAAATACAATAAAAAGAGAGAGAGGTTACAAAAAATTACAATAAGAAAAGCAGTTACGAAAGAAAAATGTTGCATTAGTTCCATAGAGGCAAGACGAATAAAGCTACCTGGGGGGGGGGGGGTGCCCCAACGTAAAAAAAAAAAAAAAAGACTCTTTACAGAGACCATACATTTAAGAAATAGCATAATTAACCCTTCAGAATCCGATGCCTCTCACACAAATTTTATTCGATTAGCATCACTTTTTTTAAAGAACTTTCTTGAATTTCAAAAATTCTCTGATTAAACAAAGGAAATTTTATTACTGGTGCCAAAAATAAATTTTTGGAAGGAAAGATGATGTCACCGCAGCGGAAACAACGGTGTGCCAAGGGTTAATATTGCTAGAAAAAACTTGCAGTATAACATTTATCACAGATTATTAGGTCATTCGATGGCGCGAAGAAGATCAGTTTAAAATTCTGGTGTCCAGAGCATTTGGAGCATTCATTAGGCGGGTACTATAGTCACGGCAGAAAAAATCGGCATTTCAAGGACAAATGCTTTCCTTTCATTTTCCCTTCGTTGTCATGGTATTAGAGGACGCTAGTCCCTCGTCCCGTTTTTTTCCACGGCACTTCCGCAAAACAAATTTACCCATGCAAGAGTATGAGTTACAGTATTATTCAATCAACTGGATCTCTCAAACGGTGTAGAAAAAAGAAGTGCGGTCAGTCGGTCATGTGGCTGTTACCATAGTTACTAACCTAAGATAAAGGACGAGGAGTGACCAACAAAAGGGGAACATTCGTCCTTGAAAAGACAATTTTTCCTGCCTTGACTATAGTGGTCAGTGAGAATCACCTTTCAAGTGAAAAGGGTTATTTTTATGTAAAGTGTTAAAATCTTAGTCACAGTTCGTCAGCTTTTAACACATAAAATATTAAATTAAGCTTTAATTTAGAAGCATTTTTGAGAACTTAAGAGAAAAGAGACATTTTTCTAGGAAAAAGAGGCACCTTTTTAAGACAAAAGAGACATCTGAAAGGAAAACTAGTTGTTGGGAGCCACCGTAATACTTATCCATAATTGATATGCATAATATAATATATGAAAATAAAACATGTGTAAAATATTTATAAAATGCATTGCAATTCCAAAACACAATTTAAACGTATATTTAAATATTTTTAATATACGCAATAATGCTCTATTAATGAATTGCTGAAGAACGTGAAAACGTGATCTTGACAAATTATATAAAACGCCAAACTACTCAATTAATACCGAATTGCATAAAATAAACATCCTTAGAACTCCAAAAATAATAATCATATTAACTAACAGTTTACTCCGTCGGATTAAGCGTCTCATTTTCAATTTAAATGTATCTTTGAATTGAAATTTGTATGAAATACAGGGTCATGAGTGGAAAACAGGATTAGAAATATCTTGGAAACTAATCAATCCGATCGACTTCGTTTTTTATGAAAAATCTGTGTTATTTTACTGCCTTTTACGTCTATTCTTTAAAATAAAAAAAATCGATAAAAAAAATTCTAACTTTCATCAGAAAGAATTTTTCGAGAGTCCGAAAAAACTAGTTACGGATAATCGAGTTACTGATATTCAATAGGCTTCGTCCCATTCTTACATACTAAGTACACACAAATTTTCAAGTCTCTATCTCCATTTGTTCGGGAGATAGAGCGTTTACAGACACCCAGACACACAGACAGACTGACACATCGACGGACGGACGGATTTTTTTTTTCTAAAAATATGCTTTTCGGAATCTCCAGTATCTAAAACGTGTAAATCCGCCGTGTAAAATTTTGTGTGTAAAAATGTGTAATTTTTTTTTTTTTTTTTTTCAGAGCGATTGCAAAATTTACTCTATATTACATATGGTTTGTATAAAATAAATAAATAAATAAAAACAAAAAAATCATTAATTTCCTGAGACCTTTTAAATATACGAATGAATAGGGAGGAAAATTCGGAAGCTGAGATAAAGGCAGCTTTAAGCATCACGCCCGTTAACTGTAAACTAATTTTTAACTCACAGGCTATCAAATCCTGAGAGCTAATGTGCCTGCAGGTAATATCAAAGATGCCAACAACATCTGTTAATTTTTTTTTAATTCGGATTGTTTGATTCTAACGTCTGGTGTTCTTTTGCATACTAAAAAACAAAAAGTTGACTTCAGAACAATTAAAAAGAAAAGTTTTCAATTATTAATCCAAAAGTAGTCTCGAAACAAGCGTGAAACATAAATCAATTAGTCAAATGTGGCTTTCCGAAAACCATCTGCTGTCTTATGCATGTAAATTTTTCCTGATAACCGTAGCATAGCAGAACCACTGGTTAAGTGGTTTAAGGGGACGGTGGAAGTTGATTTTGTTTTTAAATTTTCATTATAGCAATATGAAATTTTGTCCATTTATACATTTCACAAAAAGCATGTAGAACACCTTCAAAAAAATCTCCAATCTTATTCAATTTTTTTAATTTAAAAAAAAACAAATTTTTAAACGAAATTTTAAAATGCTCCTCGTGTCTTAATTTTTGAGATATTTTGTTTCTTTTGCATTTTCTCTCTTAAAACTCTATTATAAACAAATTTGTGTAAGATTTTTTAAAAATCTCTTGAACAGTTAATATTTTACTATTTTTTTCTAAATTCCATATCGATTTTCATCAAAATTTTCCCTTTTAATAAGTAAAAAATCAAATTTGACTATCTTAATGAAGACGAATTTTAAAAAGCTTACACAGTTTCTTTCTAAACAATATCAGTATACTTCCTTATCAATTTCATAAATATTGATCAAAAATTACGTCGCAAGAAGCATTTCAAAAATCTAAAAACGCTGAAAAATTAGTTTTGAGAAAACAGATTTAAAGTGTATAAATACGCTTACCTTTGTTACTTACTTCTTAAAACCTTCATAAATGATATTTTAATAGGACAAAACTGTTTTTATACTATTGTGCCACAGAAATAGACCTTTTTTGCGACGATTTTGCTCAAATAAAGGTCCACTGTCCCCTTAAACCAAAATCTAGTAAGCAACAACTTATGTCAACTTATAAATGAATCTGAAAATCCGTGATTTGTCTTTGATGAAAATCCGTGTATTACTTTTTGTGATGCAGATATTGGAAAATCTCTTAAAAAAGCTGTATAACAACGTCACATGTTGGATGATGTACACCAGAAACTAATCAGGATCATTTTTTACTTTCTTCTATCTTTACAAGAAGAAAGTATTGAATTCATGAAAATTTTCGACTTCCGGTTTTCAACGGATTTATACGTTTTAGGAGGTCCTGAACACGTTTTGACTATTTTTAGAAAATGTCTGTCTGTGAGTCTGTCCGTCTGTCTGTCTGTCTGTCTGTGTGTCTGTCTGTCTGTATGTGACAAAAAATTTGTGGGCGCTCTATCTCAAGAACTAATGCTCAAAATGTAATAAAATTTTATATTCAGTTAGACCTTGATATGAATTAGTGCCTATTGGTTTTTGATGAAAATTGGCCAGCACGTGGCGCTGCTATACTACGTTTTTTATGATTTTCAAAATTGCTATATCTCAAGAACTAATGCACAGAATTTCACCAAACTTCAGATTCTGTGACCACTTGATATACATAGACACTGATTAAGTTTTGGTGTAAATTGGCCAGCAGGTGGCGCTGCTATGCCACGTTTTTAATGATTTTCGTGATAGCTATATCTCAAGAACTAATGCACAGAATTTCACCAAACTTCAGATTCCGCGATACCCTGAGATACATAGCCGCTGATAAGGTTTTGGTGTGAACTGCCCTATAGGTGGCGCTGGTATGCTACATTTTGCACGATTTTTGCGATAGCTATATCTCAAGAACTAATGCAGAGAACTTCATCAAATTTTAGATTCTGTTATACTAGAATATATAACATAATTAGACGCTGATTACATTTTGGTATTAACCTTACAACAGGTGGTGCAGCTATGTTGCATATTGCACGATTTTTCCGATAGCTATATCTCAACAACCAACGCTCAGAATGTCATCAAACTTCAGATTCTGTTACAAAATGACATATAATATAATTACACGATGATTACGTTTTGTTATAAATCCTTCAACTGATGGTGCTGCTGTGCTATATTTTACACTTTTTTTTTAAACTAGCTATATCTCAAGAACTAATGCACAGAATTTCATCAAACTTCAGATTCTTTTACACCATAACATAATTAGACGCTTTTTTACGTTTTGGCATAAATTGTCCAAGATATGTTGTTGCTGTGCTACGTTTTGCAAATTTTTTGTTATAACTATATCACAAGAACTAATGGACGAAATTCCATCAAATTTCAGATTCTGTTAGGTCTTGACATCAGTAGATGCTTATTAGGTTTTAGTATAAATTACCCAACATGAGGCACTACTAAGCTCATTTTCTCAGAATATTAATTAAATTTTGCGTTTTAGGCTTTTCGGATACCAGAATCTCATTAGGCTAGGTCAAATGTTCGAAGAAATTCGATAATGGGTAACTTTGGGGTCACCACGTTTTTTTTAAAATATTAAAATGTACTTATGAGATAGAAGAAAGTTTTGGGATTGACACATCCAACTAGTTTTATCAGGTCTAACTAAATATGAGGTTTCATGAAAATCCATGCTTTAGTTCTTGAGATACATTTATTGTGAAATCGTGAAAATGCAGCACAGCAGCGCCATCTGACAGGAGATTTACACCAAAAACTAAACTCACTAATCTATTTCAGAGATTAACTGAATAAGAATTTTTGAAAATTTCGTGCATTAGTTCTCGAGATACTTGGGGATGAGCGACACGTATACGTGACGCAAGTAGTCTTTGTTTATCGTGTTTATCGCCACCAATAAAATTATACTGTAAATTTGTGCCTTATTTAATCGGAGCATTTGATCGATTTAATAAGGCACAAATTTCTGTTTTTTAAAACCGGTGACAAAACATTAAAATTTTTATAAAACTTTCCCGTCGCGAAGGGTTAATGCTTTCTAATATAAATAACTTGTTTCTGTGCGAACGCCTGTCGGCTGCGCTTACAGGTGTCGAATTCGGCACTCAACTGGACAAGGTTTACTCAGCCTTTCATACCTTTGGGATGCGAAATTTTTTTTCCAAGCACCTTCGTCGTTTCAAGCCCAAACTCGCACTCTGATTGATTGTTGCTCTCGGCACTGTTTTCACGTAACTTGGCGATAACCATACTTGGCGAAAAATATTTCGCTCGTAAGTGAACGAGTAAACCTAAAACCTAATCTACTCATTCTTATTCTTCCTTTTTTCTTATCCTCGTGGTCTTGTGCTCTTGTGTATTATTATCTTGTGTTATTTTATAAAACGGCTAATGCTTTACTTATTAATAAACGGGAAAAGTTACTTTGTACTCGGTTCGGAAGGAAATCAAACTCGACGGAAGCATCGATCGCTACGCCGAGTACACTGTTAAAAATCAGCTGCATTTTGCTGCAACGCACTCCCCTGCTTGTATAGAAAACGGTTACTTGGCCGTGAAATGGCGCTTTCTCATTGGTTGGAATAGAGATATTATATGCAAGTGGTGGAGGACGTTGTAGCAAAATGCAGCAGATTTTGAACAGTGTATGATTATCACCAAGTTACATGAAAACAGTGCCGAGAGCAACAACCAATCAGAGTGTGAGCTTGGGTTTGGAACGACGAAGGTGCTTGGAAAAAAAATTACGCCTTTGGGATCGATAAAATCAATACCAAAATTGCTTGGAAACTAAACACCGAGGGTCTCGCGTTAGGCCGACCACCTGCCCTGGACGCATGCTGCAAAAGGGACCAGGGTCTTGTAAACAGATTTGGGCGCTGTAGGCCCTGATCCTTCATCAATCGCAAAGCCAAAGATTTAGTTTAATTTCTGTGCTAACAAGGAAGGTCTCCATTGGGGGCATACTCAGAATTTTTTGAAAAAAATACGAATTAAACTACTCATGTAGGTAATAAAGGATCAGTGAAAATTAGCGGCGGAATTACATTATTAGATATGTAAAAAAATAAAATAGTTTGGAATAATTGGCGTGAAAAGCTGAAAGCGACGCGGGATTTGGCGAGCAGTGCATTTCCTCGCCAAAAGCAGACGGTTTTAACGAATCTGAAAATTGATTTTAATTGACTTCACTGTTAAAAATCTGCAGCATTTACTGCAACGTCACTCCACTACTTTTATAGAATATCTCTCTTCTGACCAATGAGAATGCTCCATAGCACCGTGAATTGACCGTTTTCTATAAAAGCGGTGGAGTGACACTGCAGAAAATGGTACAGATTTTTAGCGGTGTTGTAGCTTGTGCAAAATCTGCTGCATTTTGCTGCAACGCACTCCACCGCTTGTATATAATATCTCTATTCCAACTAATGAGAAAGCTCCATTTCACGGCCAAGTAACCGTTTTCTATACAAGCAAGGGAGTGCATTGTAACAAAATGCGGCAGATTTTTAACAGTGTATTTTTCAATTTGAACAATTTTAATCAATTTAAATTGTATTTTAAATGATAAAATATATTAATTTCATTTTGTTATAAGTACATATAAACGTATATGACAAAATTACACTTAAAGTAAAGTAAAAATGCAAAACTAAAATTACTTAAACTAAACTTAATTAAATAAATTGAACATAGAAAGTTTTTTCTTTAAAAAGTATTCGAAGCGTAAAAGCGTATTTTTCAAAATTTCGTTTTTTTCGCCAACCGGAGATAAATCGCCAAATAAACGAAATTTTTATTATTTTTTTACGAACGTTATAGGGAGGTTCCGCCGAAATTTTTTTTTAAACATATATAGCTATATGAGAAGAACATTCTGTATTTTTTTTTCAGATTTTTCTGAGTATGCCCGTATGGAGACCTTCCTTGTAAGTATTTTCGAATTTTTTTATAGAGAAATTTATGGTTCAATGTTTGTTTATCTGCCAAAAGCGAAATTGACCGCTATGACCTTGGCCCTTCTTAGTGTTCATAATGCAAGCCAACTTCAACGCATTTTCTTACCACTGACATTAAGCAATACATTTTGTCTGTAGTTTTTATAATTATAGATATACCTAAACTTAATATCTTTCATCTGCTAACTTGCTTGATTTAAGTATAAAGATTTAATACTTAATTTTTCATATTTTTCAAAAATTATTTTTTTTCGTAAATTTTTTTATTTAACTGTTAGGTAATTTATTACTACTTTTTTCATTCGCCAATGTTTCACAATAATATAGTACATATCCATAAGAGACTGGGTGTTAAGCTGATTACAGCCAGGAAACCCCTCAAAGTTGTTCTACTGTTCGGCACTGTTTAGCCTTTGAATAAACAAATAAAATGCAAAATTGCATGGCATCCAAGGAGCGTAAAATTTGACATCTATGCAATCCTGTCTTTGTAGACAATATACTAGGTCAACCGGAAACTTCTATCGCATAATGTTACTTCACGTCTACTTTATAAAAGTTCATATTTCTTCATTGATGCCAAATTTATTTTTAATGATAATATACCCAGAGTTTTCATGTTTTACATTAAGGTGAAAACTATGGGAATTTCACTATTTCAAAAAAGTGGTGAAAGGGAAGAAATCTAAAAAAAAAAAAAAAAAAAAAAAAAAAAAAAAAAAAGATTTAAAATAATATTATATAACAGAACCATCCGGTTCACCTAATATTTTCCGCACTGAAATAAAAAATAAAAAACTGAAAGTCCAATAACTTTACTTCCAAAAACAATCATTTGGGATTCTAAATTTAGTTTAAAACATTATTCTAACTTAATAAATCTCATAAAAATCCTTTTTTTCCTTCCATTTCAGAAGAATAGATTTGCTACATTCTTTAAAGAATTATTTTGTATCTAACGTAAAAACGGAAATTTGTAAAAATAAAGGTATAAAAAATAAAACAGAATAAATGAAACATATTTTCACACTGTACAATATGCCGCTTTGAAAACAATTTTCGTAGAGCTTGAAAAGAGATAAATTGATTTTCTTAAATAAAAACCACGGTATTTTAAAGAGAACTGCTTTCGGATAAATTCTATTTTTTATTTTGTTTTTTATGAAATTGAATACTGAATAATGTTTGTCATTTCCATTTTTTGTTAATATTTAATACGTTATTTTACAATGTTGAATTCTCGCTAGAATTCTCGAAAAACTTTATTTGAACAAAAATGAAATACAATTTTATTTATAAAGCAATTTTAATAAATATATGCGGAAACAATATATACGTATATATATATGCTTGGCAAGTTTATACAAAATATTAAGTAAAATCCTAAATGAAAAGGGAATTTAATAATATTGTACATAAATTGTTATGCCCAAACATATACACTATATGGTCAAAGGTGACCGGCTATTTGCGGTTCTAGAAGTTTGGTTTAATATTGTTACGAATTTTGTAAATAGCTAGTGTTTGTACTGTAAAATCCTTCTATAGTAAAAAAAACTAGCCTTAAAAGGAATGATTCCTGGAATGATGCTGATGTGGAAGATTTCCGGAACTAACGAATCCGGGTTGTCCACTCCTTCCATGAGTCGAATAGACCAATCAGGAAAGGGCTCCGTCTATGCATTGCCGTATGGGTTACCATAAAGAGAGGAAAGGTTACCATCGCCAACAATCGCCAAGTTTGTCGCCAACTTGGCGATATATCGCCAAATTTGGCGACCAAAATTAATTGTCAAAAGTGACGCCAACTTGGCGATAACTGTAATATTTCGCCAAATTTTTAATTTCTTTACAACTCCAGTCGTTTGGCACATCATTTGAGAGGTTTGCAACTGCTTATTCATATAATGGATGTCTTGTGTGTTATCCCCCATTCTGCTCCCCAGGGGGGCACATTTTTAATTTCTTTACAACACCAGTCGTGTTACACAAGATTTGAAAGGTCTGAAACTGCTTATTCATATTATGGATGTCTTGTGTGTCACTCCCACACTCTGCTCTCCCCAGAGGGGGGGGTCACATTTTTAATTTCTTTACAACACCAGTTGTGTGACACATCATTTGAAAGGTCTGCAACTGCTTATTCATATTATGGATGTGTTGCGTGTCATCCCCCAATCTGCCCCCCAGGGGGCACATTTTTTATTTCTTTACAACACCAATTGTGTGACTCATCATTTGAGAGGTCTGCAACTGCTTATTCATATTATGGATATCTTGTGTGTAACCCCCCCCCTCTCTGCCCTCAGAGGGGGCGCATTTTGTAATTTCTTTACAACACCAATTGTGTGACACATCATTTGAAAGATCTGCATCTGTTTATTTATTTTATGGATGTCTTGTGTGTCACCCCCACTCTGCCCCCCAGGGGGCACATTTTTAATTTCTTTACAACACCAGTCGTGTGACATATCATTTGAGAGGTCTCCAGCTGCTTATTCATATTATTAATGTCTTTTGTGTCGCCTCCCACTCTGCCCCCCCAGGGGGGCACATTTTTAATTTCTTTACAACACCAGTCGTGTGACACATCATTTGAAAGGTCTGTAACTGCTTATTCATAGCATGGGGTATTGGCGAGCGCAGCAAGCAGGGGTAGCCAATAATTTGGAATCGCGAAGCGATTACGGGGGGTTAGCGAGCATAGCGAGCAGGGGGGCGGGGCCCCCCTAGTAATGTAAATAATCTTATTAAGCTCCATTCCTTTACTAATATTAGCTTTTGTCCCTGTTATCAAGCAAACTTGTCTATTATTTTCAGTGAATGGCTATGGCAGCTTGGCGAAATAATAAAGATATCGCCAAGTTGGCGTCACTTTTGACGATTCATTTTGGTCGCCAAATTTGGTGATATATCGCCAAGTTGGCGACAAACTTGACGATTGTTGGGTTTCTGGATTTTTCGAGAAGCCTGTGGAAACTTCTAGCGCATGCTGTGAGCCTATATAAGGAGAGCAATACGAGCTGTCGTGGTTATTATTCATCAGTCCGTCATTGAGTGAGCTGCGATTGTAAGCAAGTTTGCTTGAGTTTTCTCTACATTTTTTTGAATGTGATTTGGCGTTGAGACATTGTATAAAGAGTCTCTGCGACCTATATCTGTACTTGTACGATAGATTTGAACAGTTATTTTTGAATATCTAGTAATATTTGTGAGTTTCGAAGACTCTGTTGTTCTGAAGATCTGTAAATAAATTATTTTCTACTTTTCTAAGAGACAAGAGTTTGAAGTCGTCTAACCATAAGATAAAAAAAAAACCCTATATACGCAACAAAATCTCAAAAAAAGAAAAAAAAAATGCATAGAATTATCTTGAAACTCCAGGTGAATAAACAGATTAGTACAGGTCATATATTTCCGTGAATATCTTGTCGCAAAACTCTATAGGGGACCGTCAACAAATTGAAAATTGACGAATATCTTTTGGATAACACTGTCAACACTACTGTAGCAAACTCGTTCAAAATGTGGATTAGGATTAAGTGACTTAATGTAATAAACAGTATTTATTTTTATGAGGACAACATGCATACTCATAGAGAAATTAAGGTTTTCATAAAAAGAATCCCAAATTTTGCCAACTTTTTTGCTTATAATTTGCAGAGTACTTAATACAAAATAAAGCTCTTTTCAAAAAATATTACAAACGATATTGTACATAATGCCCTGTAATTAGAATTAAGTAATTATAATAATTGTTTGAAAAATGAACAGGTTTACTAATTACTTTTTTATGAGCATGCGTGAATGCTATCGAAATTTCATTTGCATATTGTGTTAGCTAATTGTACAGAAAAACTTTTGTGAAAGCCTCAAAAACATAGCTTGAAAATTGTGAAAATTTTCGTCAATAGAAAAAATTCAAAATCCTTTGTTTCAAAAATGAAGCAAAAAGATGAGGGGCAGTATCCAAATATAAGACGTGTAATATTGTGCATTTTATAATGACATTAATCAATGTATATATGAATACAGCCCCTTATCAACTGTTCTAGTCCAGTTATGAATAGCTAGTTACTTTCCAATATAATGCATTGATGTGATTTTATATATTTATGAATATAATTTTTTTGACATTTACGTATTTATTTTAAAACCAGTGAATATTTCTTTTTTTAATAAAATGTTTATGCTTATAATTAATTGAAAGGAATTAATTAAGTTATAAACGATGTTGTTATTATCTTGGCATATCAAAATATTCTAAAGACGACTGTATTCGCCTGATTGCTAAATAAACTACTTGATAAATAAAAAGTAATTTGAATAAACAAAATTTTTATCATAAAATTATTAATTTTATAAAGTTACAGGAATTGGGATTTTAATTAGTAAGTGCTTTTCATATTTTATATCCGGCATCATTAAAAATAAGATTTTTAATATATAATATTTTAAATATTTTAAAATAGAAAATTAAGTTATACTACGATATTTAAGATTCATAAACTTTCATTAAATATAATTACCAAAATGATGGGAGCACAGAAACCTTTTAGTTTTTCGAAACGATAAAAAAAAAAAGTCTTTTACAAAATACCGAAACACAAATAATATGCAATTAAAATCCTTTTTTTTCTTACATACAGCCTGAAGTATATATTCTTAAGAACATTGTAAAATAAATAAATAACTAAATGTTGTATGTACACATTTTAATTTTTAAATTTAAAAATTCATCTCATTAATTTGTGAATTAAAATATTAAGTGCTGCACGCATGATAAAGCCCTATTAATTATTTATATATAAAACAATTTTTGAAAAAAAAAAATAAAAAAAAAAAAATAGAATCATAACATGCCTTCTTCTGTCTGAAAACCAAAATATATCCAAAAAGTTTTCTTTAAAAGTTAATTTTACTACAAAATAGGAAAAAAAAATCCAAAATTCTCAAAAAAATCAAGTTTTTCAAATGCAAAATAAATAAAATTAAATAATTAATTAAATAATTAAACCAAATATACATTTTGTTTTTGTTTTTGTCCGAGCATGAAGACTACAAACAAACATAAATTTAGTTATTTTTTAAAGGATGTAGCTTATATGGTTTGAAAGCAACAAGTAGCGCTAACTCGAAATTTAATAATCTCATAAAAAAAGTTAAAATTTCAATATACAGAGTGATTTATAAATATCGAAACAATAGACTATTTCCTTAAATATTGTTCCTAGACCCACACTTCCAATTGCAAAGTTTCATAAAATAAAGGTGCAAAATATGATGGCATAAGTTGCAACTCCTCGGAATAGAGTGAGGAATTATTTGAAAAAATACGAAAATTAAATCTTACGGCCACCGTATGGTAAAAATTTCAAATAGGAAAACTTTCCTCATCCACGTCTGAATTAAACACAAAAATGCATCTTCATATCTGTAAAACTCACAGAGTTACGTCTGTTTAAATATTTCGCCTAGTTTTAAGGGGTTAGACACAAATTAAAATACGTGCAATTCAAGAAAAATGTTACTTTCAGAGTTCTAGGAAAGATGCAAAAAATATATTTATAAAATTAGAATTTTGATTTTATTTTCTTCTTTGTGATGGTTAATCATATAATTCTCAAACAAAACCACATAATAAAATTTCACAAAGTTATTTTTTTTAATTTAGTATTTTTTAAAGTGCAGTAAATTAAAATCTTTATAAATTTCAATTACCCATCAGATTTCAATTTTTTTTCATTAAATTAAAGAGGAAAATATAATTTTAGTTTTATTTGACTACTTTCTAAAATATTTATCCTAAAAAAATTAACAAAATTTATTTAAAAAATGATATAACTTTTTTTTTTCAAAAATCGTGTGTTCAAAAGTAAATATTTTTTTCAAATTTGCCGAAAGAAAATTAATCTAAAATAAAAAAAAGGGCAAGTTTCAAGTTTGCATCTATGCTTATGTAATTTGTCTATGCCGGAAAAGGTACGCCCCCAAAATGCTAAATGACACCAATAATTTTTAGCACAATTCATATTTTATAATAAACGTGAAGAAATGTTTTAGTAAAAAGTTTCAAGAAATCTGCTTCTTTCACGATTCATTTTGGTCCTGCTATCTACATTTGTGCCGATTCCGGGGATGTGTGGCGTGTATACAGGTGCCTCGGTTAAAATGTATTCGAAGTCAAGTTTTTTAGTAATTTTCAAAGAATTTTTTTTGTAAGTTACCGTGTGAATTAAATTTTTTAACATTATTGTAGCAGAAATGCCTTCTCCTGAAAGGGTTAAAGGTTTGTTAGCCAGAAATTCAGTGTATTTTCTTTGTTAGTGGGATTTTATTTATTTATTTATTTTAGATGAGGTGATAATCTCTTTGAGAACTCGTTCCAAGGTTGTTGTCCCAATCGACCCTCCATTAAAAAAATTTTTGAATCCAAGGAATACAGAATGCTTTTAATTATTGCATACACGCCGGTTGCAACAAATTATGAAATACACTTTTTTTTTCAAATAATATATTTTTCCTTATTTAATCAATGGAACTATTAATAAAATGGAACAAGCATATCCTTAAAATAGTGTAGCTTCAACTGTAACCACTTTTGCAAGAATTGACTACCACCAGGGCCAAATTCCACCAATAAATTTAAATGGAAAGTAACGCCTTATTGAAATGTCTTATTATTTCACAATTTCAGACATGCAAAGTATCAAAAATAGATATTCATTTTTGTTGGCTGAAATTTACTTCGTAGTCAGGCTTTGGCTTTCTGCCACGTTGTAGCAACCTACACAACTTCTCTCAGTGTCAGTGAAAAAAGTTATAGTTCCAGAGCAAACTGCCATGAAGAAAAACACATAGGAAATATAACCCTAGTTATAACGGATACATTTCATGGAAAATCTCTTAACCCGGGAGGACACGCGCCGGAGTGCGTATGGTTTTTGCAATTGTAACCACATTTTTTTAAAAGTAATCTTCAACATATTTTATCACATAATTTGTAAGGATTATTTCCGTCTAAATAAAATGACAATTATAATTTGATTTTATTGGTGACAAAGCTAAAACCGCTTATACCCTGGGTAAGCGCGCATTCTCCCGGGTTAAATAAGGAAAAAAAATTCTTGTCAAAATTTACTAGCGGAAGTTTACTACGGTGATAATTAGAAACTGTTGAACAGATGAAAAAAAGTCAGCCGCCATCTTGTGACAACATTCCCAGTCACTTCACTCGCAACTTAAAAATTCCCATTCCTTTGGCAACATATTAGTGAAATTTCAGGTCATTTGGATCAGTGTTTCTTTTGTTATAGGGTTTTAGTTTTACGACTTAAAAAAGCACCCTGTATTTTGTTAACCCTTTACTTATGAGTCAGGGATCGTGACTATTTTTTTATATAATAGTATCATAATTTGCAAAAAAAAAAAAAAAAAAAAAAAAAAAAAATCTTTCACGTATATTTTGCTTGAAAAAAAAATACTAATATATTGCAGATATTATTTTTCGATGAGAGGTACGAATAGAAGAATAGTCCACTGGGACTTAAAAACATCGGATATAATTTCCATAAAATGTGAATTAAGTTAAACTCATGGAACTATTAAAAAAGTTGGAAATTGCACGTGAAGCGTAGCAAATGAGGTACGTTCGTACGATAGCGTAGTTTTAAAAATATCAGTCTCATATATCAATCTCATAAAACTGTAAATAATTACAATTAAAATGCACACCAAACAATGTTCTTCCTATACCATTATGCAATGGAATACTTTTGTGTGGCCTTATAAATGAATAACAAATATTCTTTGCACCACAGATTACGCAAAATGTATATTATAATATCTACTTTATAGATGTATATCAATTGTATTACGTTCAAATAAGTGTAACATCATTAAAATGCATTTGAAACATTTTCCCCATTAACCGTAATGTAATGGAATACTTTTGATTGTCCTTGTAATTGAACTGTCCATCTGACTTTCACAAAATTTATTATGTAATAATTATATATTAAAAATCTCAAACGATTAAAATGCATTTGAAATTTTTTCCCCATTGACCGTAATGTAATGAAATCCTTTTGATTGTCCCTGTAATTGATCTATGCGTCCGATTTTCTTAAAATTTGAAATGACTCAACAAAATTATGCAATAATAATATATTTAAAATTTCAAACGATTCGGGTGGGTAGTTTTTGTGTTGTTATATGCGGACGGACTGAACGACAACAATACGTGCTACGTATTTACATAATTACGAACGCACCTAAAAAGAGGAACTGACATATCCGTAAAATAGTGAAGCTTCATCTGTAGCTGCTTTTGCGAGGGTTCATTACCACGACAGCAAACTCCCACCAGTAAATTTATGCAGAAATTTTCGCTTTAATTAAACATCTCATTAATGGAAAAATTTCAATCAAAAGTAATGGCAAAAATCAATATTCTTTTTTGCTGGTACAGTTTAATTTGGCAGTAATAGTTCTGCCACAATGTGACAACCAAGACAACATCCAGTCTGTGTCAATAAACGATTATAATACATGGGAAAACTGATACCAGTAAAAAATAAACAGAATTATTTTACCATATTTGTGAGTGAAATTTCCCATCAATAAGGCTCCAAAATAAGAAGAAATTTTCTATTTAAGCTTTCTGGTGGAAGTATTCATATGCGATAATCATAAACTTTGGATCCGATTAAGAAAAAACAGCAGCCATCTTATGACAACCACCTCAGTTACTTCACTCGCAATGATAGACAATACAGCATGTGTTTCCTCCTTTTATTCATAACTCCATTGTTAAACCAGGTTAAACAGTTTTCAAACCAGGAAAGTTAGGTGTAATGTTAGATATTTAATTTCCCGTTTCCACGTAAAACTTGTTTCATATCATTTCTTCAAAAAATAATTCTGGTTGGAAACATGTTTAACCCACAGAGTACGGTACAGAGAATCAGCTTTCATACACTGTAATGGCAACTTGTTTAACATGGGATTACGCATAGACAGTAGCGATACGAGCGGATGACTCTGAAACTACGATCATAACAAATGAGAAGAGAGAGGTCAAAAGAGAGGTTGCTAATTTGGCGAAATATCGCTTCCTTGGCGACAAATGATAAGGGAAAAAAGAAAAAAATACAGCGACGGCTTGCTGCTTATTGTTTTGAAATTTATGAAAGAATTATTTTAATATGAAAAAACTTTGACGTATTCGTCTTGCAAACAATACATGTGTCTCTTCTTAACATGACGACCTAATAATGTAAACTTGAAAATTCAAGAACAATAACAGTAATAATTACGAATCAATATAAGCGCGGAAATCTAAGATCAAATAGAATAAGCACGTGTGCAAAGATAATCAAATCAGCATTCAGCAAGAAGTGCCAAGCCAGAATATGGTTACAGTTAAACAGAAATCACGAGGATAAAAATCGCCAACGCGATGGTTTAGTTTTTAAGTGATCCACTGAGGGCGTTCTTTTCAAGCCGAGTTGAGGCTCTGTCCGTACTCTGTGGTTTAACCTTTTCCGGCGCGGAGTAAATTTGTTTGAAATAAGTAACTTAAACCAGAATTAATAAACGAATTTATTAAAAAATATGAACCTACTTCATTTGATATAAATTATAAAAAAGAATTTTTATTTAAATGTTCTTGGTGCCAGTCAAATTAAAATTAGACACCGCGCCTGAAAGGGTTAACCAGGTTTAAATTAACTGACATTGTACGCAAGTCATGTCCGAAGTTTAAAGTATAGACTATAATCCCAATTCATAATCAAAGGGTTAATTTGTTGAATAAATAGATAAATATTCTGGTTAACGATACAAACCTGTAATGAACCTTCTATTCGATTTATGAAGCTGTGTATTCTACATAATAAAAATGCTTGCACCTATATTTTTGAAACATCCTGTATAATAATCTTATTATATCATTAAATCTCATCATTTTTGGTAAACAACAAAATGAAACTAATTTCTACTTTTATCATTAAGAAAAATTTAATAGAAAGAATTAATGAAAACAACTGATAATAATATAAATTTTCAAATCAGTTTCCTTTCAACTGTGAATTCAATTATTTTGGAAGTCATAGCCGTGAAATACATGCATACAGTGAGATCTTATTATTATATTCAAAGATTTAGTTGCGTAAAACTAACTAAATGATAGCAGCAGAGGCGACTACTTAGAGTTCAATATTTCTTTGTTTTTAATCCTTGGTTTGGAAAACATCCAAACCTTAATCCGAAGCCTTATGAAAGTTTTAGTTGATTTACATTCGTCAATCACGTGCATCGTACTGGAAAATCATTTCGCAATGATTGCATAACCTACATTCCCTACGAGAGTAAACATTAAGTTTTGCTGCGTTATCAGTAGAAAATATGAAACATTACGTTCATTTTGTTAAAAAGTCGTACACACTTTTAGAACATAGTTAATTTCTTTCTTACATAAAATATTGTATGCTTTCAGAACTTTTTGTGGTTTCATTATTTCTAACACAAACATCGTGACACTGACACAATAAATGATTTACCTACATTTCAGTGTTGTAATGATATTTTTAGGCATTTTTAACATTTTCCAACAAAGTTGAAAAGTGTTTATGATTTGTCTGATGTTATGAAGTCCGTCCGTCGGCCCACGCTCTAACTCCCATAAGTACGCTTGGATTATCTTGAAATTTTTTGACGTTATTGAGGTATACCCTAACAAGAACCCTATTGAAAATGAAGTTTTTAACATGATTAGTTTATTTGCAGAGCCAATCAAAAGTTTACCGTTACATTACAGCTTATGGGAAAACATCGTTTTAGATGAATTTTAATGATGTTACATTCTGTCAAGCATATTAAAATTTATATACATTTACGAAGTGCACTAAAATATGAATTCTGTGAAATATTCGTTGAAAAAATAGCTATTTATTTACAGGGCCACACAAAAGAATTCCATTCGATAATGGAAAAGGGGGGAATTCTGAACGACATATTTTAATCATATTAAAGTATTTCATATATAATAAAAAGAATATTGCCCAGTTAAACTGATGGCAATGAGCTCACAGGCTACGCATACTAATTGTACATTACAGCCTTGTATTTCTGTTAATTCCGTTCGAAAAAAAATTAGGAAGGGGAAACAGCTCTCCCCTTTCTCCTTTTTTATACTTAATCATTGAACCTCCTAAACTCTCAAGGACATGCTTTATCACATAAAAAATCTATATCCAAAATTCAGAGAAAATCGGATAATTCTTAATAAAAACCCATTTAGCATTTATATAATTTAAGAGGAGTTATTCCCCTCTTTTATACTTAACCATTAAACTTCCAAAACTATTCAGAAATTTGAACGAAATCTGACAATTCTGCTTGAAAAATCCATTTATTCAAGTTAAGGGGAGGGGTATTTGAATCCCCGTTCCCCCTGTTTATACTTATTCAATGAACACCTAATAACAGCCACGGTATCGCCTCATCAGAATGATCCTATATCTAAATTTTGAACGAAAACTGTTAATTCTGCATGAAAATCCCGTTTATATCAATTAAAGGGAGGGGCATGAGCCCCCCGTTCCCCCTGTTGATACTTATTCAATGAACACCTAATAACAGCCACGGTATTGCCTCATCAGAATGATCCTATATCTAAATTTTGAACGAAAACTGTTAATTCTGCATGAAAATCCCGTTTATATCAATTAAGGGGAGGGACATGAGCCCCCCCGTTTCCCCTCTTATACATATCGAATGAACTCCAAAAATTAATCAGGGAAGCGCCTTATCAGGATATACCTATATACAAAATTTCAAGTGGATCCGATATTTTTATCATGAGTTATCGCGTTACGCACGTACGAACGTACGAACGTACATACAGATCGGACGGGCCATAAAGCTCTCAGGCTATGATAGCCTGTGAGCTAATAAAACTGATATATGTTGCTGAGGTTTATTATAAGTTATACAATACAGTCATGTATAATACGAAGTGCATAGCATTAACAGGGACACACGAAAGATTTCAAATAATATATTCTTTCCGAAGAACTGTATATGTATCCGATGTTTGCTGATGGACGGATAAAATGCATTTTAATTACGATATGCGTTTTTAAGTATCACTAAATCTATGCATATTGCTTGGTGTGTGTAAATGCTATAGTTGATATACGAAGTTGCACAAAAAAGCTCGTAAACGTTACTGATTATGAGCGTGAATTACTTAAAGAGGTTTTTAAATAAGTTATGCATTTTTTTGCTGAACAACATTCAGTTTGCTAAGAACTGTTTGTAGAATATAGATAAAATTATTCACAGAACCATGCAAAGAATTGGATACATGGGCGGCTATGAATGATAATTTCTGAAAATGTAATTTCAGTAGTTCTAATAGTATTTTAGCTTAAAATAAATTTCTGTTAAATACTAGCCTTTATTAAAGGTACCAGATAAACTACTGGGCTAACCAAAAGTATTCAAGTTTCCATCTATTAGTATAAATTGCTAAAGAAGAAGTTTAATACTGTTAGGCATTTTTTTGCTAAAACTAAATGTTCCCCTTATATAGTGCATATATCAACCGACAGATCAAATACAGAGTTGTTTAAAAGTATTGTCATACATAATTGGCTATAAACAGTAACTATATATCCCTAAATAACAAAGTTTTGTTAAAGGTTTCGAGATGTGTTGGAAAATATTTCATAATCTATTTCAAGATCTATGATTTTTCTTACTTGTTACAAACATTATTGAATTATTTTTTAGTCATGTGATGCATTGAGAATGCAAATCGTCTAGACTAAAACAAAAATGGATAAAAAGGTTTAATTAAATGGACTAATGGCAACTCAAAGGTTTAATAAATTGAAATTCACTTTTAGTCACTTTTCTTTTACGCAATTTTAGCTTGTATGATTTTATAGTTTATTCATTTTCAACTGGCGGTTAAACTTTGTAGTCACCTTCAACAGTTTTCATAGAAATCCCAGATAACATATTCCCCTCCCTCCACACACTGTTTTTGCTCTTAACTATTAAATCTCTGAAGCAACATCAAAATTAATGTGAAAAAAGTAACCGACTGAGAATTCAGAACTAGTTATCAGAGAAACACGGCAGGTCAACCTCCAGTCTTAGCGGAAAACTCTGTGGTAGTATGCAGGGGTATAGTAGAGGGTATACGGCGTATACCTTCTGGATTTTCTAGGAACACCGTATACCCTCTGTTTCTCAAGAAAAACTATAATATACACACTCTAAGTTATAACCTCTGCCTTGAGCGTATAACCTCTGTTATTTTTACGAGTACATCCCTTGTAGTATGCCAGATGACATTACATGGAACAGACAACAAAAGCTCTGGTGAACAAGTCCACCAGCAGTACAAAATCAAGAAGTATGTAGTGTGAAATTTTTACAATATAAAACAGTAGAACCCCGCAAATTCGGACCCCGTTAATCCGGATCAGTTTGGTTAAATTCTGTTTCGACTTTGAGAAGCAATTGGTTAATTTCCATAACATTAACTTGTATCATCGTCGTATTCTGAATAAAAAAAACTTTTTTTGAAATCTTTGCGGAAGAATACCTTAAGAATTCTTATTTAAACTCTTTGATGTTACCTTTCAAAGAAATGGCAATGTATCACTAAGCTTTTCAATTTCAATTTTCCCAATTTTCTATTTAAACCACTTACGAATGTCATATAAAATCACTGCATAATAAATTTTTACTTAGAGCATTGCAAGAAAGCACTGTAAAATAGTCCCTATAAGACCCATAGTCTGATAAGGATCGCTTTCCGATGTTTGTCAGCCCATAGCTCCGTTTTCTTGTTTATTGTGACAAAATGCTTCTACAATATTATTTGCAGAAATTTATTTATATGTATTAAGATGCAGCATTGAATTTTCAGTCCCTTTTCTCCGGAAGGGACATTTGTGGCTTCCAGGAGAAGGCATCATAGATTTCCGGGGGGGGGGGAGAGGATTTGAACTTTTTTACCATGACAAACTTTTTTATTACAAAGTAAACATTTTTACTTTCTGTAAATATTCAATAAATTTAACCTAAAGGTGATTTTCTGTAAATATGTTTAATTCTTTCATTTTGTTTTCTAATTCTCCGGATAATCCGGATTTTCGATAATGCGGATTGGATCTGGTCCCAATTAATTCAAATTATCGGGGTTTTACTGTACTGATAAAAAGTATTTCATAAATAAATAAAAAAAAGCGATTTACTTACGTAAGTATGTCACAAAATCCAATTAATAGTTATCAAAGAAAGCACTTACCTAGAAAAAAGAATAGGATGTTAGTGTAAAATAAGATAAAGGGGTGAGTTGTGCCTTTGAAATACTCAAGGACAGAGGACACGAGGTTTGTCGTTATCACTAATCGACCGACTTCTTATTAGTGTTGGACTTCACAAGGGAAAATTATGAATAGCAGTTTTCTTTTATTTATTCACTTATTTATTTATTTATGGTTATATTTGTGGAATATCTATCATTTTATAAAACAATAATAATTATTTAAACTTACTGGGGAAAATTCGAAAAACCTAAACAAAAATTCTGTCAGATGTTTTGTGCCACATGTTGCTGAATATGGCTGTTTTTTATTGGAGGATTCCAAATTATCACTAGTAAGTTTAACAATTACTATTGTTAAATAAGAAGACAGATAATTCAGATATAAAATTAAAAAAAAATTGCTATTAAAAATTTTCCTGGGTGAATTCCAACATTATAGGCCAATCGGTCCATTACGAGGCTAGCGAGAAAGACAGGCTACCGCGGTGCATTCCACGTATCTTTTTTTTACAGACCGCTGGAGTCACGTGATGCTCGAATACACCAATGTGGGTGCACGAATAGAGATCTACGTCATTCTAGCGGTCTGTAAAAAAAAAGATCTTGGGATGCACCGCGGTAACCTGTCTTTTTCGTTAGCCTCGGTCCATTGTGAAGACATCATAGCCCCTGTCCTCTGGCCTTGAATATTTCGATGGCAGCGGTCATACACATTAAAATATATTTAAATAATTATTAAATGATGCATTTGATAAGAAAAAAAGTGAATAAATTTAGTGCCAAGGTAAATAAATATATGTTAGCTGTGCACATCGCACAGGAATGAGATTTCTGTGCTTTTTTTTCACATCAGTATAACATTAGAGAAAAATGTAATATTACATAATCGAAAAATATCATGATTTAATAGAACATTATTTCTACTAATATTATACTGGCGAGCAAAAAAAAGAAAAAAACGGAGAAATCTCATCCCTGATCGTTGACACAGAGTACACAAGAAACTAAACACTTTTAAAACGAGTTTATGTTCGGAGCTCCATAAAAGAATGGAGGTATAACTTACCAGTTAACTTTCTGCTACTGTTAAAATTTTGTTATTAGGCTAACTGAAGGGCATAGAGTTTATTTATTCTGATAAAAATTTGTATTTAGGCTAATTGAAGAGCGTAGAGTTTATTTATGCTGTCAGAAGAGGATGCTACAATTCAAAAAGACAAAGTTAGTGTTCGTTTTAACATGTAGATGGCCTCCTAAGCAAACTCTATTTACATCATTTAAAAGTAGACTTTACTTCCTGTCGTTTGGTACCAGTAACTTTCTTCTACAATATATTTTTTTCCAGAGTCAGTAGGGGTTGTGATTAAAAAGGTGGTAGGGGTTAGTAGGAGTTGCGCTCCCTTTGCGACTGGAGCTTTTTACAAAATTTTTAATGCTACGTCACCGGTTTTGAAAAACAGAAATTTGTGACTTATTACATCGAGAAAATGCTCCGATTAAATATGGCAAATTTTACAGTACAATTTTATTGCTGAGGATAAACAAAGATTCTTAAGCCTTTTTGCGGCACGTAACGAGTCGTTCGTCCACAAGGGGTTAACTTTTTTTTCCCTCGACTGCATATAGTTATAGTTTCTCAAGTTAAATTGCGAAAATCGGGCAACAATTTTTTCTGTTCTGAAAAATTGCATCGCATGAATGTTGAACGATCAGAACGATAAATGGCTATCTCAGCGAAATCTGGTAGTTCAAAAGTAAACATTGTATACAGGGTTTGTATGAGACTCGTTATTTTCCAGGTGGAATATTTGAATTTTTTTTTTTATAAAAAATGAATCTACACACGCGAAATTTTACCTTATTTAAAAAGAGATTTTCCACTATAAAATACTGGTTATGAAGACTTTACTAGCCTGAAAATTCCAGCACCGTACGAATCCTGTATGGAACTATTTAGAAAAGGGAACTGACGTATCGTTAAAATAGTAAAATTTCAACTGTAACTGCTTTCGCAGGGTTTTAATTACCACTGCGCAAACTTTCATGAATAAATTTATCCAGAAAGTTTCTTCTGATTTGACACGTTCCATGGTACCGACGCGCTAGCGCATCCGGGTGACACTTCTTTGTATACCGGCGACGCTCCAGAGCGTGCACGTCTGGAGCAACACTTAATGTGTCCAGAATTCTTCATTATTCCCACCAGATATTTTTTATTGTACATTTTATTACTTCCTTTAATCGGAATACTTTCGCGATTCAACTAAAGTAATTTTCGGATTTTTAAAACCGATAGCATAAGATTAAAAATTTAGAAAAAGTGTCTCGTCGCAATGGGGTTAAAACACTATTTTGTAATCCAGCTTCTGAGGATAGGAATATTATTTTTAGTGGCTACGAATGTGTTAAAAGCCTCAATGTTAGAAATTTTCAAACAAAAACAGTGTTGCCAGTGGGCTACTTTTTTTAAATTATGATTTCTTGATTGGCACTACTTTTTTGAAATGGTTAATTATCTTCTGTTTTCGCCTTAATTATCATGTCATTGAATAAGGCATATTTTATCATTTGTAAAAAGTGGTGCCAATCAAGAATCTGAATTTTAAAAAAGTAGCCCATCTGAACAAAAATAATATCAAAAACTTACATTTCTTTTTATGGTGGCTATTTATTCGCTTATATTCGCTCAGACCTTTTTATGGATGGAAATTTGATTCTGCAATAATAGTTCGGGCATACTTTGAGAGCCAAGACAACGTCTTGTCAGTGTATTTAATACACTATTAAATACACTGAAATAACGAAATTTTTTATTACGTGTGAAAATTTTCACCAGCATTGATAATAAACAGTTCACCCGATTAAAAAACACAGCGGCCATCTTGTGACAACCTCGTTAATTACTTCACTTGCAAACTGCTAGACCAGGGATTCTCAAACTATGGTACGCGTACGAACACTGGTACGTGAAGCTCTGAATAGTCATACGCAATAGTATGGTACTAGTAAGTAAAATTATTTTATAAGTATTTTGTGAAATAAAAATAGATAACATTTATAATCCAGGAATGTATCGAATGGAATTTTGTGATTGCTTTTTTTGTCGTTGTTTTTGTTACTATAAATGCTATTGTAGAAAAACTCTTTGAAGTATGGTGCAATTAGTTTTCTAGAATAAAAATCACAATTATTAGACTTTTATGAAAAAATATTTTTTTTGAGAATAACGATGCGATTTTAAAATGAATGAAAGAAACACATTTATTTACTGGGAAAACTATTTTCAAACATGCTTATAAAATTGAATTACTGGCAATAAAGTATTGGAAAAGTACTTCAAAATTGAAATAAAGTTTTATTTCAGCGGTTCTGAGTTAAAATATTGTTTATGTATTGATGTGGTATATACATAGCAAAATAACTAAGAAATCCAACTCTTTGCATCTATGCAAAGAGTCTATGAATGTATGCTCTTTGCTTGTATCTATTTATTAGAAATCATACAATTTATATTATA
Source organism: Maratus speculifer (assembly GCA_964019185.1). Taxonomy (NCBI): domain Eukaryota; kingdom Metazoa; phylum Arthropoda; class Arachnida; order Araneae; family Salticidae; genus Maratus; species Maratus speculifer. Next base: position 140,334,306 of record OZ025302.1, on the reverse strand, counting down.
ATAAAACTTGTTAAAATAGGAGTAAAAACTGATGGATAAATTTTCGATTTATATAGGTTCCGTTTGCTCAGTGTTTTTTATATTAGAATTGCATTTAGTACTTGGGGGTACACAAAATAACAATTTTGATTTAGTGGCACGTCGGTCTAAAAGTTTGAAAACCCCTGTGCCAGACAATACAATGTCTCATTCACTTTATTCATAACTCCATTCGAACCCTATATAAGGATTCAATTGAGAAAGCATTTTAATCAGTAAAGAACTACGTAGCACCTGTCGCTGCGATCAATAATTGTCCTTCAGCATCTTTATACATTTATGATATACAATATTTTAGAACTTTTTAAATCGTTATTGGAATAGTTGGTTTCCATATTGTATCTTCTAGATTTTACAGTATATAGTGTGGAAATCAAGAAGCGAAACCATATAAATAACATAAAAATAATAAAATAAATAAAATAAATTAAAAAAATAAATTAAAAAAATTATAATAACATAAAATACCATAAAAAATACATTTTCACCAGAGGTCGCTTTGATCGAGTCTTTTGCTATGAATGGCTTTAAATCTAATGTGGTTTTAGCACGCATATTCACAGTATCCGCAAAGAAACTCTTCGAGAGGGTTGAATTCTGATAGGGATTGGCCGACGCGTTTTCATGTAACTTGGCGATAATTATACTTGGCGAGCGATAGATGCTTCCGTCGAGGAGTTTGATTTCCTTCCGAACCGAGTACAAAGTAACTTTTCTCTTGCAGCATTGCATTGGATGGAACGTGTCTTACTGAAAGCTGCACTCTTTAAAAGTTTTTAACCTTCCGTCTACCAGACAAAACACCCATTTATCTACGACAACACCTAATTTTAATTCCAAACTTGCAAACGGCACCAGTAATATTTTAATATAATTTTGCTTTTACAATGAAAGCTTAAATTAAGGAATTCGTAATATCTAGACAAGTCCTTTATAAATTCCGGTGTCAATCGACAATATCTCATTTTACCATTGACACCAGAAATATTGCTGTCGGGTCCAATGGACCCGTCTGGTAGACGGAAGGTTAAACACAAATTTTTACTTTGTACTCGGTTTACTTTGTACTCGGCTCCGAAGGAAATCAAACTCGACGGAAGCGTCTATCGCTACGCCAAGTATAATTATCGCCAAGTTACGTGAAAACGTGTCGGCCAATCCCTATCAGAATTCAACCCTCCCGAAGAGTTTCTTTGCGGATACTGTGAATATGCTTTTAGCACGGAACTATTAAGAAAGGGGAACTGATATATCTTTAAAATAGTGAAGCTTCAACTGTAACCGCTTTCGCAGAGGTTTTTTACAACCGCGGTAAACTCCCACCATAAAAATTAAGTAGAAAATTTCTCTTTATTTGAACGTTAATAGAAATCTTCAATAAAGAAATAATAGCTAAAACCGATATTAATTTTTAAGGGTAGATGCTCGGCGGTAGTAATTCCGCCACATTGTGACAACTAAGACAACCCACTGTTTGTGTCAGTGAAAAGATTATAATACTTGTGCAAACTGACACCAGTAAGAAGAAATAGAAACTCTTCCCTATATTTGTGAGAAAAATTTCCCTTCAATAAGCCGCACTGTTAAAAATGTGCTGCATTTTGCTGCAACGCACTCCCCTGCTTGTATAGAAAACGGTTACTTGTCCGTGAAATGGAGCTTTCTCATTGGTTGGAAAAGAGATATTATATATAAGCGGTAGAGTGCGTTGCAGCAAAATGCAGCAGATTTTTAAAAGTGCGCTTAAATTAGACAAAATTTTTTATTGGCGGTAGTCAGATACTGTTCATCCAATTAAAATAAATTGCCGCCATCTTGTGACAACCTCCAAAGTTAATTCACTTGCATTTTCTGTCTTCTCCTCTGTATTCACAACTCCATGGGTTTTGAATGTTTATGATGTAATTTGAACAACAGAAAACTTATGTATGGGATAAACTTATACCGTAATTTCGGGTGTATAAGCCGCAGATCAATCAATTCTTTTTCGACCCAGAATTTTTTAAGAAACAAATACAACTAGTTAGATCGCCATAAATATTTGTCTTCAATCACTAAATATGATTTCTGGGTCTAAAAAGAATTGTTTGAGCCGCGGCTTATACACCCGAAATTACGGTACTTTGGGAATGAAAGAAAAATCAGGAATATATTAGGTCATTAAGTATTTATTAATCCACCGATTTGAAAACGGTTTTTGTTTGTTAAATTAAAAATGGTAATTAACTTATTTTCTTTATGAAATACTTCTCACGTGTAAACCATAAGTAACTGTTAAAGCCTTCTATTGACAATTCGAATTATTTTTAAAGTAAAAATATCCCTTTTAAATTTGATGTTTTATATTTAATGAACTAATATTTTAAATATATTTCGTGCTACATATTTCTAGAAGCTGTAACCAATACTTAGAATTTAAACTTTCAAGCAATACGTTTGTAATGCCAAAAAAAGAAAAAAAAATGAGCGATACCGGTATACACTATTTCTACACTACACACTATTTTTTTTTTAGGCTCTGTACCAGTCGTGTACATTTGGGGATAGTGTTGCCATATCAGCAGTGCACAATCTGCTGCAATATGAAATAAATGTCAGCTGGATTACTTATGTAACTTGCGCTCTGAGGCATCATCAATAATCTGGTTGTCATTCATTTAACATTATTATAGAGCATGCCCGTTGGATGGTGCGCCAGCTGATTAGCAGTTTTGTTATCTGTAGTATCATCTCTTTTGTCATATATGGGTCATTCCATACAAAATGAACAAATTAGCTGTGGCTGACATGTCACAGATTTGAATGAAAATTGGCACATGAGTAAAACATGTTTATATATGAATAAATCCAAATTAATAGATTTGAGAACAGATTTTTTTAAATATGTAAACTTACGTTAAAACTGATACAAAATCGAGTTCTTGTCTACATGCTTAAAATTTCAATCCATATTATTTTCATTAGGAATGAAAAAACTATATCATAATTTATTTTCACATAAGAATAGATAATAAGGAAGGGATTGGCGTAATTTAGAATTTGAATTTTTATTCCTTTCTGAGAAAAAAATATAGAAAAGAAAAAATTTTAAGGAGAAAATTCAATATTTCTATTGATTAATTAAAAAGAAGGACAGTTGATATAACTTCATATTTATTTAACGTTGTAGATAAAAGTATGTATTTCAAATACAAGAAGTTTCATATATGCCTTTTTTATTCCTTAATGCGAAAAAAAAAGGAAAAAATTGACGGTAAAAAGCAATATTTCTATTGCTTTTTTACACATGAAGGAAATCTTGTATATCTTTTCAAATTAACTGATATCCAGAGCCCGATCAAGCTGAAGTTGGGCCCAGGGCCTGTTAAAAAATTGGGCCCCCTACCTACCCATTTTCGGCGATACTTTCACATAAAAAAAGATATATTTGATGAGCTGACAAAGAAAAACTTCTAAAAATTTTATTAAATCATTCAGACTGTTTAAATTTTACGTTTCATATTTTATAAAACAATATTATTCGAAAAGTATTTGATTAAGAAAAAAAATCAGCCACATAATTTCTGGGCCCCTGAAATTGGTGGGCCCAGGGCCGAGGCCCCGGAGGCCCGTGCATTAATCAGGCCCTGCTGATATCATACATAAAAGTGTCTATTTTAAATATTCAAACTCTACTTCTCGCCTTTTTCTTCTTTTCTTTTCTTTTTTCTTCTTTGCTTCAGGATTATACTAAAAATTATGAGAATTGAAGAAATAATTATCTAGTAGTCTTCTAGAGGGCAGCACTATTTTTCTTTTGAAATCAATATTTAAAGATAATCGCGCAAATTCAACGAGATATTTTGCGTGGAATGTAACAAAATTACCTTTCTGAATCCATTTTTTTTTCAATGTTAGAAATCAAAAGGCACAATTGAAATTTTTTTAGCATATTATGGACTTATTAATCTTTATATCTGTGCAATATTGTTAATCTTGGATTGTTCCTTTATTTATTTTTTATTCGCACATAAGAGTGAAAATTATGATTTTGCAATTTTTTTAAAAGATTCTACGTTTTACTTAAGTTGAAGGAAATAAATGGTAACTTTCAAACTTGGGGAAATCGATCTTTATGTGCAATGCTACGTCACGCATCAATTTGACACATGTTTTTTAATTACTTTATTTTTTATAATGTTTCTAATTTTCTCAAAATTCACACATTTTCAATATTTACAACTAATTTAAAATTAATCATAGCATTACAAGATTATTATTATTAAATAAATAAGAAAATATTTTTTTCAGCGAGTATAATATTATTAGCAAAATTTATTTCTGTCAAACATTTTTCAAGATATGAAACTTCAAACTTGTAACTTCGGTCGATTGCACACATGCCGTTCTATATCACAAGTTTTTTAAATGTCCAAAATTGCTAAAATAATTTGTTTTTTGTCAAAACATTTTGCACAGCTCTATTTGAATATGAATTCAACCTGTGTATCAAATTTTATTAAAATCGGTTACCATGGGGCCACGACATTTTTAAATTTTTGCTCATTTTTCGTGGAATGACCCATATGACAAAATCATCAACGCGAAAAACGGTTGCAAAAAATGTGACACTGCCACCAGTACTCTGTTGGACTCGATCGCTCTGGACAGTGTAGTGTTATTTATGGACATTCGATATTTTAATTTCTATATTTATTTCTCATGTTTTAATTTCTTGAAGTTTAGAAAATGAATTATTTAAATCAGTTTCACTATTTAAAACGATTTTTAAAATAAGTTGAAACACAGAACTTCTTTCTTTTTCGAAAAAATAAAATAAAATAAACAAACAAACATGTTTAATGATTTTTTATGTTTTTTTTAAAATGTTTTAATAATAGTTGATTGCGCTCGATTGTTGCTAACTTAAAAAATGTAACAATGTGTGGAAATTCAATAACTCGATATTTAAAATCGATTCTGTGACCATGCATTTTTAAATTCATTTAACATTAAGTTCATTTTTAAAAATAAGAAAGCTATTAAAAGAAGATTTTAAAATCTTTATCAATAAGTTGCTTGATAGTTATACTAAAATAAATTAATGGAACTTTGAAAATCTATTAAAACGAAAATCAGATTAAAACTGAATGCTTGTTAATTTTTCAGTTAAAAAAGCAAACAAAAAGAAAAAAAACTTTGTTGAAGAAAATTTAATTAATAAAGAAAAAGAAACAACGTTACTGCCAAATACGATACTTTACTTAATAAATTATTAAATAACTTTTTTGGTTCAATGTGTGATGTTAGATTTAAAAAAAAGAATGTAAGTTTGGAAGCGATGGAAATGATTTGTGTAGTAAAAAAATATAATTAATGAAACAATAAATTAAATTGCTCCATTAAAAAATTTTAGTTCATATGCAAGATTTGTTAAAAGTAACGGACACTTTATTAATTTTCAAATTACAGTCAAACTGAAAGTTTAATATCTTTGGAATCTGTTCAAAAACGAAACACTAACGAAAATAATTTCAATTGAGAAAGCAGTAGTGTGTTGGAAAAATACGAGGGTAATTCGGAAAGTAACCTCCGTTTATGAATTAAAAAAAACTAATGAAAGGAAGCATGTTTTATTACTTACGTATGAGAGACACGTTCTTCAGCTACTTCTCAACATAATTGCCGTATTAATTAAAACAATTATCATAACGGTAAATCAGCTTTAAAATTCCATCGTCACAGACTTCTGCCGCCGGCCTATTCAACTGCGATTATTTTAAAATTCAATTCGCACCACTCTTTCAATCCAAAGAATTTTAACATATTTTTCTCTATACTTTTCTGTTAAATGCACTATCAAAAATGTTTTAAAAAATAGTGGGTTAAGTAAAATATTACGAGAGCAATTCGGAATTTGTCAGTATGAATAAAATAATATGTTAAAATTCTTTGGATTGAAAGAGTGGTGCGATTTGAATTTAAAAATAATCGTAGTTGAATAGGCCGGCGGCAGGAGTCTGTGACGATGGAATTTCAAAGCTGACTTACCTTTATTGTTTTAATTAATTTGGCAATTATGTTGAGAAGTAGCTGAAGAACGTGTCTTTCATACGTGAGTAATAAAACATGTTTCCTTTCATTAGATTTTTTATAATTCATAAACGGAGGTTACTTTCCGAATTACCCTCGTATTTTTTGATTTTTTTTTAAATAAAAAATTCTTTAACATATTTCTGACCTCTATTTTTTTCTCTTAGATATGAATTCCGTTTATTGCCTAAAATGGAGTTATGAATATTAAGGAGGAGACATATAGTGTATTGTCTAGCAGTTTCGAATGAAGTAACTGAGGTGGTTGTCACAAGATGGCTGCTGTATATTTTAATAAAATGCACAGTTTCTGGTTACCGTCGGTGAATACTTCCACCAATAAACATGAATAGAAAAATTCTTCTATTTTACGTGCTTTATTTTGGAGGAAATCTGCTCACAAATATGTTTAAAAATATCTATTTCTTTTTACTGGTGTCAGTTGAACAGATATTTTAATGTTTTCACTGACATTAGTCTTGGTTATCTTTTTTGACACAATATGGCGAAACTACTACCGCTAAAGTAAACCTACATCAGTAAAAGCAAATACCAATTTTTTTCATTATTTTTGACTTGAATTTTTCATTAATGAGGCGTTTAAATAAAAAGAAAACTTTTACATAAATTTACTGGTGGGAGTTTGGTCCGGTGGCAATGAACCCTTGCGAAACCGGTTACAGCAAAGGCTTCAAATTAAGTCTTTATATTCTATTTTAAGAATGTGTGAGTTCCTCTTTCTTAGTAGTCCCATGTGGCGTAATGGAGTCAAGAATAAAGAGAGGAGGGGACCTACAGTGCATTGTCTAGCAGTTTCGAGTGAATTAATTGGGGAGTTACAAGATGTCGGTTGTTTCTTTTAATTAGATCGACAGATTCCTCCACATGTAAACTTGAATAGAACATTTTTGTCTAATTTAAGAGCCTTATTGATCGGGAAATTTCTTTCAAAAATATGGTAAAAAAATTTATCTTTCTTTTTAATGGGGTCAGTATGACCAAGCATTATACCCTTTTCTTTGACACATAGAATAGTTTTTCTTGGTTGCCACAGTGTGGCGGAATAATTAACGCCGAAATAAAATTGTACCTTTAAAAATGAATATCATGAAATGAATGAATGAATAAATTTTTGTCAGTTTATGATGACATTTTTTATTTTATCTTATTTTTTGCACTTTCCAACAAAACTCAAAGGGCTTATGCGTTCGGTTTGTCTGTGCGTTTGTCCTTCTAGCTATCTGGAGACACTCTAACTCCCGTATATATACTCTGATTTTCATGCAATTGATAAAGCTTTTATAGGGTCGCCAAAGCATGTTTGGCATTGCATAAGAAGTTTGTAAGATTAATGGCTCATTTACAGATACACTCAAAAGAATTCGATGAAATTATGGTTTAGGGGAAAATAATGGTTTAAAGAGTATTTTAAAGACACTGCGCTATTTCAGATGCATTGAAACTGATATAAATCACTGAATTTCATTACGATCACGTTAAAATAGTGCATTCATAGTATTTTTTATTAATTTAATGACATTCAGAAGAAATCGATTAAAGAACTGTCTTTGCGTAATAATTTTTGGAGAGTACGTTTTAAAATTTGGTATATGACTTTAAATTTAATTAGTTTTTTTATAATACCCTTTATATATAAATTCTATACCTCATAGATAGGGCTGCACAAAAGTATTTGCATATCATTCTCCCTATTAGCGTAAATTGCTGAAGGGGAATTTTTTACTGAAACACGTATTTCCTTTATTTGGAATGTATGTTTTTAGCAGATACAAATCTCTATATCCTATACAAGACTGCTAAAAAATTCAGATAATTTTCCGCTAGTAGATGGGAACAGCTGAAATTCGGTTTTGAAATGCGTCATACATTTCCATATGGTGAAATGAAACGTAATACTACCTCTGACAATAAAGTTTGGTGAATGAATTCAGAACGACCGATCTGGCAACACTGAGAAAACACATCGCTGCACCTGGATAGAGGTAAGTCTTGACCATCTTCCCCCACCGTTGTTCAGTTGAGCGTCGTTTATGTTTTGTGTAAGACGTGCTTTACTAAGTGCTTGTTCAGTGTGTTGGTTTTTAACTGAGAACGGGAAAATGAACGAATAAAAGATCAGTTTAAAGTTTGGTTTTAAGCTTTGCAAGATACCGAAAAAATTCATGAAGGATGGTGCAAATTGAACACCTACCATACTCGCCAGATCTCAATCCTCCAGACTTCTTCCTATTTTCACGACTCAAACGCTCTTTGAAAGAGATTTGACCATATTGCTGACATCCAACGAAACGTGACGAAGCTTTTGGACTTCATCCCAAAAGAAGACTTCTTGCAAATTTCCCAGGACATGTATAGCAGATCTCAGCGGTGCATAGTTGTAGGAAATGACTACTTTGAAGGATGGTATGGTAACTTTCGTTAATATTTCATCTACATTAATGCTATAGGCCTATTCACCGAACTTTATTGTCAGAGGTAGTATTTCAGTTTTTTAAACGGTGCATTTTTGTTACGTTATTCTGTTTGTGTTGGAAAGTGCTTCGTAATCTATGTTTTACGCATTATTTTTTCTCTTGTTTATTTTTTATTGAATTTAACCCTTTCTGACTCAACAACACCGATTTAAAAAATATCGACTCAGATATTAGAATACATCATTTTAAGCATGGGAAAAAATAATAAAAATTTTTTAACGTAAAATTAAAATAATTAATTATTTACTAAAAGATACTTTATTTAAATCTACAATAAACAGAAATTGATTTACTTCTTATAAATATTGTCCATTTTCTAAAACAAAATTTTGAAGAATACAAAATTATCTTTAAAAAATCTACATTCGCACTTCTCCAGCTTTTTTAATTGGTCAAAATTTCCTAAGTTAATTTTTGTAATATCGACCTGAAGCTTCTCAAATAATAAACAAAACTTTGGTATGAGAAATTAACCCAATATCATCGTCTGTTGAGTATTTTAATGATAGATTTGTATTAACTAGCGTGTTGGAAAATAGAAACAACAAATAAAACCGTGTTTTAAAACTTACTGTATACACTGTAAAAAAAAAAAAAAAAAAAAAAAAAAAAAATGCAAAGTTACTAAAATTTTTTCTAGTAAACAGCAAAAACTCATGTAACCTTCCACGGTTACATGAAGTTTTGCTATTATTGTTGCATGAAACATTCTTGGAATACAAATCTACTAGATAAATTTTAGTAACTCAACAGATTTTTTTTTTTTTTTTTTTTTTTTTTTTTTTACAGTGTAAGTACTAATGTAGGGGTGCCCAATCTGTAGCCCGCAGGCCACAAAGATACCAGTTTTTTCGAACAGAATATTTCCCCTATAATAATGGGAGAAATTTTGCTATTGAATAAAACAAAAGTCCCTTTTCAAGTATTCTGGTGGCAAACAATTTTCTGGCAATAAAGTTGTGCATCACTATACTAATGACTTTTGGGTATGTTGCACATCTGAAACATGGTGATACAAAGGGCTAAGAACCTAATTCGTTGTCCCTTTCCCAATTTTATGCTATTACTGCTGCATGTAAAAATGCACTTCATTGTCTATCCGTGATTGCTCAGTAGCCAGAGATGTGAGATATAGATCCCGTTCTTCTCCGGAAAAAAGTCTTCGATTAGAACAACATTACTTCGAAAATCCGGCATTCAGAAATTCAACACAAAAGGTAACGTCTCGAAGGGTTAACCCTTTTGAGGGGCAAAGCAATTCCATTTCTAAAGTATTGAAAAATATATATATACACCAGATTATTACAAAAAATCTGGTGTCATTGCAGCATTTGAAAATTAAATTTAAGTGTTTTGATAAACATTCTGCGCCGCTCAAGGGATTAAAGAGAAAAAACATTTAAGAAGTTTTAATTTTCTTAATATTTTTTATATTTATTTTATTTTATTTATTTGTTTATTTATTGGAGCAGAGAATTTTATTTAACGTAAGTTTATAAAAAAAATATTTAGTTTTTTTTTAAATAACAAAATTATGACTTGGGTACTTATTAAATTTTGGCTAAAACCTAAGACTAACACTGAACTTTTCATTTAGGCTGCGTGAATCACCGGTGACTGAAAATCCAAAATATCATACATAACTAAAAAAAACTATATTGTTGTAAGTTATTACAGAAAATTTATTTAAAATTTACTCAACCTATTTTTAATTACTCAACCTATTATTAATAATTATTAAGAAAGTATAATCCTGTATTTTTGTTACAGGATTATACTTTGTTAATAATTATTTAACACTAAAACGCCGCCGGGAAATTTTGCGTAAATTTTATAAAAAATATGCAAAAACCAGAAAAATTATTTGAAATTATTTAGTTTATCTATTTGGCTCATTTTCTTGCAATTGGTATGTAACTTACTTCTTGAAGAATTTTCTGGTTTGAATCATCAATTAATCCCCTGATTGGTGTCGAATTGACACCTGCCCGGCGTTCTAGTGTTAAAACAATATAAATTTTTTAGCTTTGTATCATACATTATACTGTCAGTCACCGTGGCCCTCAACGTATTATATATTTCTTCTGAAATCCGGAATTTTCGAAAATCTAGCCTAGTGTTAATCCTGATGATGCCGCATTTTTAGGTTATACAATAGTTGTTGTCAAAGTGTTTGAAAATCATTTTTCGTTTTAGAAAGTGGTGTGAGATAAATAAATGCCAGTGACAGCCCTGATTAACCCATTCGAAATCTTGATATTTTATTCAGTTATGCGAATTTTTGGAAACTTTTCGACATTTTAATTCAGCAATTGAGAAATAAAAATAATAGTCCAAAACCCGACCGCACAAAACACTAAGTTATCGAGCACAAGAAAAGTTCCTTTATTTTATGGAAGAGTAGTAATAGGGGAATCTAATGATCTGTGTCTGCCGGAAGCAAAGTGGTGCATAAGCCAAAAATGAATACCACTAGTGGTTGACTCGTAGACTTAGCATTGTGTTTTTCTGCACCCAGTTTTCCATGTTTTTATACTTTTGATTGTACGGCAAACACATTGCTAAACCTACGGGTCGACCATTAGTGGTATTAATTCTTGGCTTATGCACCACTACGCTTCCGGCAGACATGTATCATTAGATTCCTCTATTACTACTTTTCGATAAAATACAGGAATTTTTCTTGTGCTCGATGACTTAGTGTTTTGTGCGGTCGGCTCTTGGACTATAATGTGATGCTGGAAAAACATTTATGTGGAACAAAAATTTTCAATAAATTTCAGATATTTTTAATAAATCCCAGATTAAAAAAACTACTTTAAAATTTAAAAACAAACTATTATTAATTCAGATTTTATTTAAATGAACGAACATTTAAAAAATATATAAACATACTAATTTCATAAACTGAATTAATTTAGAAAATTATGAATTTCGCAATTACTATTAATTATCATTTAATTGCTTCTTTGCAAAGTTGTTATTTAAAAACCTCTAAGGAAGAATTCCAATACAGGATTATTTATTAATATTTGAAAGATCTGTTTAAATCATATTCTGTAATTTTAAAAAGAGCAGTTAAGTTTTTTTTAATTATTCCATTTCACTGCTTGGAAGGCTTAAAAATCTAAATTGCGTTAATGAGAAAATTCAAATTACGTCATTTATAAGATGATTGCTTACGAGTGAAGAAGTCTTTATTTTAATAACTTTCTTCTTTTTAAGACAATCAATAAATAATATTTTTCTACTGCATCATAAATAATTAATTTAAATACTTTAGTTTCAATTTTAGTTTAAAAAGACTTAGAAAGTATTTTTTTTTTCTAATGGTTAAAACAGATTTTAGCGACTGTCAGTTTTAAATGAAATTTATGTGCAATTTTAAATATGCATCTTTTGAAAATTTCGGAAAATATTTGAAATATACGTTCATAAGTAAATTTTCGTATAAGATATGTAATAATACGGGGTGTTTTAAATGAATATCGAGGTTTTAACGCTTACTAGTATTTATTACATAAAACTTAAAATTATTATTATTAATACATAAGATGCAAGAACAACTCAAACAGTTTTACTTACAAGTTTACAAGAGTTCAACGTGAGCACCTTTCGTCACATGGCACACATCAACCCGATCGCTAAATTCTTCCAAAACGAACAATTAGTTTAATTTTAAACAGGATTATTCAAACATCAATTACAGATGTAAATTTTTTCATTTTTGGGTGAAAAAAGTCCGGGCTAGGATTCGAACCAGGGATGTATTGTCTGAAGCCGCCAATGCTCTACCAACTGAGCTATCCCGGACACGAACACTAGAGGACTATTTCACCCAATTAACCTCAACGATCACTTAATATGGTCTGATACTCTGGATCAGTTCAGCAGAATAAATCGAAGGTCAATATATGGAACTGCAGAAAAATATTTTTCTGCATATATTTTTAGCATATTTTTCTGCAGTTCCATATATTGACCTTCGATTTATTTTGCTGAGCTAATAAAGAGTATCAGACCAGATTAAGTGGTCGTTGAGGTTAATTGGGTGAAATAGTCCTCCAATGTTCGTGTCCGAGATAGCTCAGTTGGTAGAGCATTGGCGGCTTCAGACAATACATCCCTGGTTCGAATCCTAGCCCGGACTTTTTTCACCCAAAAATGTAAAAATGTAAAAATTTACATCTGGAACAATTAGTGTTTGTGAGGTCATTTTTGCAACAGCTGCAATAGTCAGTTGGTAGTAAAGACACATACACACACGATCATTTATGAACCACCACAGGTAGTAATCACATGCCTCAGATCGGGTGAGCGTTTGAATGGAACTTATTTGCTAATCAATATTTGCTAAGAACTGAGCTATCGACTTGACGTGTGCCGTTTGACGAAAGATGTTCTGATTGAACACTTGTAAGCTTGTAGGTAAAACTGAGTTGTTCTTTCATTTTATGTATTAATTATAATTTTAAACTTTATGTAATAAATATTACCAAGCGTAAAAACTTGATATTAATTTAGAAACACCCCGTAAAATTTGTATGATTACTGAGTTCGTACAGATACCGTTATATTTCAGGTAAGATATCAGTATTTATTTGCGAAAAAAAATGTAGTTCAAAAATTGTGTTAGTTATATTTTAGAATCACACTTGCAGTGCTACCACAAGCGACTATTTTTAAAACTATCTCGCACCACTTCCTCTTATCAAAAATCTTTTACATACCGTTTAATAACATTTGCAAGACTATAATACTGCAAAATTAACTTTTTTAAAATAGTGGTGCAGATAGAATAGATAAAAAAAAAAGTTGCTTCTGACACCCCGACACTTATTAAACGCTACCCTGATTTGCCCGTACGTCGTACCGGCAACGTGTTTTGCCAATCATGATTTGCCCGTACGAGCATCCACATTCTAATAATGAACCAATGACCCAATGCAGATGATTAAAAGTGCCTACTGGAGTCGTCTTGCGTCAGTTTACCTTCCATCGAAGTCGAGGAATCGAATGTCTGATTGCATAGATGTTGAGCAAGTAAAATGGAATTTCAAAAATTCCGGAGCATTGGGATGGTCAGATGAGTCTTAGGGTAAAGCGGTCTAGAAAAGCCAAGGGCCATGCAATTTTTTTTTTATCTAAATGAGATAAGATCCTAATAAATTTTTAGGGAAATATCGAAAAATATACTAAAATAAATATAAATTAGTTAAAATTTTGTAAAAATAACAGATAAAAATAATAAAATATCATTAGAGAAAAGATTTCAAAAAAAACAAATTCATAGAAAAAGCAAGGGGATACGATGAACAACTTGGCATATTCTAATCATGTATTGTTCTTCTCAGTAGTAAATTTTTATTATAAATTTCTGTTTAGAAAAACCGGTGATAAAAGATTAAGAAATATGTAAAAGAAATAAAGAATATGCATTATTTGACAGGTTTTTTTTTCAAAAATATTAATCAGTTAAGTGGTTAATCAAAATCTAAATGTGCATAAATGTGCAATTTTTCATTCCCAAATGGTTTCGCAATTCTTTATACATTTCCAATTTTATAAAAGAACTTATTACTTACCCATCATACGTAGTATCTCCCGAACGAATTGAAAGAGAGACTTGAAATTTTGTATGTAGTTAGTATGTAAAAATGGGACGAAGCCTATTTAATATCAGCAATCTCGATTATCCGGAACTATTTTTTTCGGACTCTCGAAAAATTCGTTCTGATGAAAAGTATATAAAAATTTTCGAATTTTTTTGTTCTAAGGAATGGACGTAAAAGGCAATCAAATAACACACATTTTGCATATAGATTGAAGTCGATCGGATTATTAGTTGCCGAGATATTTGTAATCCTGTTTTCCACATTCTTCGATTTTTCATGGTCCTGTATTTCGATCAAATTTCAATTCAGAGGTATATTTTAATTGGAAATGAGACGCTTCATCTGACGCAGTTAATTGTTAGTTAATAGAGTTATTACTTTTGGAGTTATAAGGATGTTTCTTTTACGCAGTTCGGTACTACTTGAATAGTTTGGTGTTTTATATAATTTGTCGAAATTGGTAATCAGCAGTTCTTTAATAGAGCATTACTATGTACATTAACAATATTTAAATTTTGTTTATGAATTGCAATGCATTGTATAAATAGTTTTCACATGTTTTATTTTCATATACATATTCATGATGGGTAAGTATTACGGTGGCCCCCAACGACTAGTTTTTTATTTTTATGATTTTTTTTCTTTATGCTTTTTAAACTCATACGTTCATTTAGATATCAAAAATTTTAAAGATTAGTTTTACCTCTTTTGTAAAAAATAGCAGTCTGTTTTACATAAGGCTATATAGACCGGATGTTGTATTGTCAACAGATTGGAAACCCATCAATGCTGCTCTACAGCTCTACATTTATGTTATTTCTCAACTGCTGCGCTCAAAAAGCACAAAACGTTTTGATGCATTTGCAAATTTATTTTTCTACGGAAAGATACAAAATTGGAAGACCGATGGAAGCGATTTGGAATTGAACTCTGTTTTCTATTTTTGATCAATAAATTACCTCTCAAAGTATACATATTTTTGATCACGTGATGTAGTGTTTTCTCCCTCCGATGACTGGATTTTCGACCTTTATCGGCAAATTTGGTTCAAAATGCCAAATTTGACAGTATTTTTTAAAACATCTATTGTTAAAAAAAAAAAAAAAAACAAAAAAAAAAACACCGGAAACATTACATTTTAATCCATTTTTGAGTTACAACTTTTCAACTGTTACATTGTTTTTGACAACGTAATTTAAAAATAGGGGTTAACCCTTTGAGCTCTGGGGTGTAAATTTCTTCAAAATTCCAAATGTCACGTTGGCACCAGTATTTTGCAAAGAAAAAAAAACCGGTTAACGATAAACAAAAAAAAAAAAAAATGCATTAAACCTTTTTCAAATAAATTTGGTCGAAATATCTGGTGCCATTGTGACATTTCGGAATTAAAATTATGTGGTAGAAAATTCTACATCAGAGTTCAAGGGGTTAAACACCGCTTTTTCTATGCTAAAATGTTTGCCTCAATTAATCGAAAAACATCGGACAATCAATAAAGGTAAATTTACAGTTACAAATTAGTGGTATCAGAAAGCTTTTAATAACGAAGCAAAGTGATCTCTCCCGAATTTAGTTCGGGAAACACAGATAAGGGTTTATTTAGTTACTTATTTATTTATTGAACAACATTCATCTGACTTGTGTACTCGACATGAATGCCTGCTTATAAGTCATCATCAATATACAGGGACGAGAAGGCAAAAGGAAATTTTACATCACAAGAGAAATTTAAAAAAAGCGTGCAAAGGAACCAGCGGGATTTGAATCCACAACCTCCTACGCTAGCCAGCGATTAGCGGAGGGGTGTCTTGACCACTCGGCTACGGAGGCACTAGTTAAGGTTTAAAGTCGTTACACTGCACAATAACAACTATTCAACGATATAATACTTTATAAAATGCTTTTAACCCTTTGCGGCGCAGGGTAAATTCATTGCTTAAGTGTTGAAATTAATGATTGACAGCGGAATTTGAAAACAACTTTATTTTTAAATAAGAAAACACTGTATTTAACACATTCAATAAACAGTAATTGTTTTAAACAAAATTCCGGTGCCAATGTGGCGTTTGGGAATTAAAATTAAGTGGTTTACCTATGAAACCACTGCGCCGCAAAGGGTTAATTGTTTGTAGATTTAATAATGACCACATTATAAAGATAGCAAACATTTGTTGAACACATTGCATGCAAGTTTAACAGAAATATTTTAACCTCCCTGTGACAACAAACCAAACAAATGGAGATTTCTCGATCTTAACCGCTGCCATCGAAATAAACGAGCCCAGAAGACACGCATTGTTACGTCATACTAATCGTTCGAGTTCTCCCTACTGTTGGAATTCAGGATAGAAATTCTTGTAAAGCAATTTGCTTTTATTTTATCCGTGAAATATTTGTTATCTTATAAAACAATAATAACTATTTAAACTCACTGGTGAAAATTCGGATTCCCCCAATAAAAACTCAGCCAGATATGTAATGTCACAGTGTTGTCGCACCTGGCTGATTTTTTATTGGGGGATTTAAAATTGTCACTATAGGGCTCTATCCAGACTTTTCTCGCAGAGTCCTTTTTTGTGAAATTTTGAAGTTTTTCTTATGTTTGTAAAAATTCCAGTCATAATTTTGTGAATTTTAAATTATCGATGTATTCAGGTTCTAACTTTCATTTATCAAACAAGTTGAAAATTGCACGTGAAGCGCAGCAAATGAGGTGCGTTCGTACGATAACGAAATTTAAAAAATATTACTCTCATATATCAATCGCATAAAATTTTAAATAGTGAATTACAATTAAAACTCTCATCAAACAATGTTCTCCCTATACCATTATGTAATGGAATACTTTTGTCTGGCCTTGTAAATCAATAATAAATTTTCTTTGCACCACAAATTATATAAAATGTATATTATAATACGTTATTTATTGTTGCATATAAATTTTATTAAGTTCGAATGAGTGTAACACCATTAAAATGCATTTGAAACATTTTTCCCCATTGACCGTAATGTAACGGAATACTTTTGATTGTCCCTGTAATTGATCTATGCATCTGATTTTCATAAAATTTGAAATAACTCGACAAAATTATGTAAGAATTATGTGTTTTAAATTTCAAACGTATAAAATACATTTGAAACTTTTTCCCTATTGACCATAATGTAATTGAATTCTTTTGATTGCCCCTGTAATTGAGCTATGCACCCGATTATCAAAAAATTTGAAATAACTCGACAAAATTATTTAATAATTATGTATTTTAAATTTCAAACGATTAAAATGCATTTGAAACTTTTTTCCCCATTGAACGTAATGTAATGGAATACTTTTGAATGTCCCTGTAATTGATCTATGCATCCGATTTTCATAAAATTTGAAATGACTCGACAAAATTATGTAATAATTATGTATTTTAAATTTCAACCGATTCGGTTGGGTAGTTTTTGCGTTGTTATATGCGGACAGACGGACGGACTGAACGACCACTATAGGTGCTACGTATTTACATAATTACGAACGCACCTAAAAACTAAGTAATATGTTTTTTGGTTAATTTAACTGTTTATTTACATAACAGATATTATTTTTAAATGATTAAATTTGCGAAAAGGACAATCTGACGATTAAATAATTATGTTTATTTAATTATTTAAGAGACAAATAATTTTGTGAAGGGTCCTATTTCGGTATAAAATAAATGCAGAAGTCGACACAAGGGAAAACTCATTCTTGTCCTTTTTAAATTTATTTCACACATTGAACATTCACGTAGACGATCACGACACAGAATAACAAAAAATTGAATAGCATTTTTATATCACATATTCCACAACAAAACAGAAACAATGCTACGCCATCTCACTACACAAAACCGAGCTGACACACTCAACTAAGAATTGTTCTTCTTTGGAAAGTTCTTTTCATTCTCTTAGGACGAGTAGCGCCATCTACCGTAGGCTTAGAAATTAAGTTCTTTAGAATTAAGTTCCTTACACCCCTTAATGATCCCATTAAATTACGGTTTAAAAATTCAAATTCATTATTGCCACCACTTTTTTCAAAAAAGAAAATATTCATCCTATTTAATGGCAGGTAAAATTATGCCAGAATAAAACCAATTACACTATTTTATAAAACTGGTGGGAATCGAACAATTCTGAATAAATGCCGTGAAGCTTGCAGCACAAGAATGTCTCGGGCGCGACGACTAACACCTTCGCGACGGGAGCTTTTTACGAAATTTTTAATGGTTTGTTACCCGTTTTAAAAAACAGAAATTTGTGCCTTATTAAATAGAGGAAATTCTCCGATTAAATAAGACTAATTTTACAGTACAATTTTACTGGTGAGGATAAACAAGGATTTGTAAGCCTTTTTGCGGAACGTATACGTGTCGCTCGTACCCAAGGGGTTAAGGGGTTGAAGAAAGGGAATTTCTCTTTAACAAAATACTAGTACTTAATCCCTTCTCTGAGTGTGTTTTTCCCTCACCACTGACATCCCTGCAATAAATCCATTGTGTCAAAATTAAATCAATTTTTAAATTTCAAAAAAAAATTTCTTATAAGCAGATTTTATCGAAGTGAAATTTAGGCGAACTCGGTTAATACAAGAAGAAAGAGAATTATTAATTTATTATTCATCGCATTAACCGTTGATCATAATAAGCGGGAAAACAGTAACAAATATAAAAATACAACCTTAAATAAATTAAATACTATTATTAACCGCTCTAATTATTTAAATGCTAAAATTAATTTAACACTAGAACTACTATGAGCCGCCATTTTGACGGTTACCATATGAATTCGTTTCGGTCAAACCAGAAATATGATTATGAAATAGGATTTGAACATATAAATATGAAAAATGCTAAATAATAAAATTAAATTGTTTTAAATCAACATTCTGGTGTGAAATATTTTTTTATAAAAATTGTCTGAAATTTCCTGTAGTTCTAGCGTTAACATCATAAAACTACATGCTAATCAAAGCATATTAATCAATTAAAAAAAAGTTTCTACCAGTAAAGCTATTTTCGATACATCTGATTAGTTGCTTGCAAGTCGAGTTTAGCAGCCACTAACAGTAAATAGAACATGTAAAAAAAGACAATAATGCAATAATAAAACAGAAATTCTAAGTGTAGAAGGCGAATTCAATTGTTCAGAAAAAATTAAATTGTCGTCAATGTAATGATTATACAAAACACATGATTATACAAAACAATATCTATTTTGGCCATGATAGGCCACGACTGACGACACAGAATATCAATTCATGACGTCACGGAGTGAATCATATTTATACTGTGATTTGTACAAAGCGGCTCGCCCGTCGTTTTGTCACCGCCTCATAAATACAAGACCAAACCGCTTTCTCAAAAATGGCGGACGCCGAAAGCGGATTTTTTTCTGTAGGTGTACTGCCGCTTGAATTTTTGTACCATTAATTATTAAAAGTCTTTTGCGCTTTTTTTTTTTTTTTTTTGATGATCCATTCAGTATTTATGAATGTTCTGGAAAATGTTACATAATCTACATTGTTCGCATGATTTTTCGTTCTTGTTTTTTTACAGTGTATATAATATTTCCACAAATCTGATAACATACGTGCATACTTACATAGAACAATTTTCGACTTACATGCATAACAGTTTTTGTACAAAGAAAATTATTAATAACGGAGAAATAATTTTCACATCTCGAATTAACAATGTAACAACCGCTTATACAGTGCAATCTCCTCGTGATCTAATTGATTTTTATTATAGTTTATTATATAGTTAGTTTATTATAGTTAGTTTATTAAGTTATTTTTGATGATTAAAATTAATAAGAAACTACGCTATATAAAATTATTATTGATAAACTTGAAAAAAATTATTCTGTTTTATAAAAATTAAATAACATTTCCTTCAAATTAATTAATTTATCATTTCTGCTTAAAAAAATATTCTTTTTTAATTTCAGAAAATTACTGTTAAATAGAGATTTTATTGAAGCGAGTTTTACTACATGTTTATTTAATCTAAATATAAATAATTCTCCAAAAGTTAATTAATTCGAAACACTAAGTATCAGATTTAATATTTATTTTTGCTAAATTGTTTCGGTCCAAAACTATTAATTAAAAACTCTATAAATGTAGTTATTAATCCATATTTGAAAATGCTGTTTCAAATATTTTCATGTAGAATCAATAAAAGTATTTTACCCTTTATTTTTTTTTAATTAATCAAATTCAGCATTTTTAAAACTCGATAATCTTGATTACAATTTTGAGAAAATCAAGTCATATATACGATGATTGTTCACGAGGGAAAAAACGGTTCTTAATTTAACTTCTTTTTACGGTAATTGTTTAAAAGAAATTCTTGACTCTTAAATGGATAATTAAAACAATGAATTTTCTATGTTGGAAGGACTTGAAGTATAAAAACAATTCTTTTTTAATGGACAAAACGAATTTTCATGAGCAGCAGCTTTAAGTGACATTCATGCAACATTTAAAATTGTGACTAAAAACTTCCCTCATAGCATGCGTGGTCACAATGACGTCACTGTGAATCACTTTGGTCACATCACATTTGTGACCAAAATGCCACCATTCAGTGACGTTACATTGTGACTGAGATGTGACTTTCTTAAAAAGCTTTAGAAACTTACAAACATTCTTCAAAACATATTATTTACTTTAAAAAACATGGTTCTGGCAATTTAAATGTCGTCGCTTTTGTCACAGTTTCGTCACAATGCCTTACGGGTTCCGGTTGAAATGTGAAATATATCACCACACCCTAACTAGGTCGGCCCGCTGAGATAAAATGGCGGCTGTCGAAGGCGAATTTATTTTTAACGTATGTACGACTCCTTAGATTTAGACACCAGTATTTTATAAAAGATTTCTTTGATTTGTATAATCTCAAAAAAATGAAGCGGAAAAAGCTTGTTCTCAAAAAGTTCTCAACTGCTCCGCTCAATAAGCGCAAAACGTTTTGACAAATTTACAAATTCATTTTTCAACAGAAAGATATGAAATTGGAATGCCTGAGTATGGAAGCGTTTTTGAATCAAACTTAGTTTTCCATTTTATGACCATTAAATTACTGAATCGGTAAGATATTTCGTCTAAGCTAATTAGTCTAAGCAATTTCGATCACGTGATCACCCGTTTTTCTCCTACTTTTCAACCGGTTTTTCTGCTTTTGTCGGGAAATGTGCTCAAAAACGTCAACTTTGAAGGCTTGTTATGAAAAATCTAAATTTATTATTTAATATTTAGAAAAATTATTATTTAGAAAAACAGAAAATGGGTGCAATTAGACAGTTTCTGAACAACACCACCTGCTATTTTCATGCATTTCCGAACAAAAATAAATTAAAGCATGTGTCACAAAGTTGACCTTTTTGATTTAAGAACATTCTTAAATATTATTGGTACGAATATTCAAGGAATCGCATATACACTGAAAAAAAAAAAAAAAAAAAAAACGCCTTCACATTCGCCATTTTTGTGAGAGCGTTCAGGTTTAGACTTCAGGAGACGGCGAATATATACTTACATGCGTAGCTATGAAAGTCTATGCTTTTTAACACTTTCCAATATAGCTTAAAAGTGTTTATCATTTTAGTTTTTCTAGTTGTCTGGCCATCTAGATATGTTCTAACTCGCGTAAATGTGATTCGATTGTCATACTATTTGTAAATGTTGTTCAGTTTCAATATGACATGTTCGGTGTTGAATGTGCGTAGTGTTTTAAAAAGACAAGATGAAGACTATAAGTGCTACGACGTATATGTATAATTACGTAAGCACCTAAAAATGGCTGTGTAGTAGTTTCAACTACTAGAGCAAGAACGGCGAACCTATGGCATATCCCATAAAGCATGGTGACGTCACTGCAACGTCGTTGTGAAGTCACATTGTGACTTTGTGAGCATCGATTGTCGATGTGACGTTACGAAACGTCGATGTGAAGTCACAGTGACTAAAATGTGAAGTCGTTATGTCCGTTTTAGAGCTCTTTTGTGACGTTTCACAAAGTCGTCACAATGTGACAAATTTGTGAAAAATGTGTCATTTGTGACTAATTTGACATTAACATTGTGACGAAACTGTGACAAAAGCGATGATACATAAATTGCCAGAAACATGTTTTTAAAAGTAAATACCATGTTCTGGAGGATATTTATGAATTTCTAAAGATTTTTAAGAAAGTCACATCTCAGTCACAATGTGACGTCACTGAGTGGTGGCATTTTGGTCACAGATGTGATGTGACCAACATTGTTGCAAAAGGGATTTTACCTTACCTGCCCTCTGTCGCTTTAGGTTCTTTTGCACCTGGCAGGTGCGGCCCTGATACGGGTTTATATATTTGTACCGCCCACTGTCGTGATTCTGTCGGCTTCAACATTGACTGAATTCTGTTTTTTTTAAACTTCAATAAAAGCGACTGGGAGGGAAATCACACTCTACAGACATTGTTTCCTGGTCTCAGTGGTCCCTCTTATGCAAACAAATCGATTTCAATGAGACTGCGGTTGTGAACACGATAAAGCCTCATAATTTTAGGGAATTTGATTTTTTCCATAATCAGATTTCATTTAAGAGCTTTCGACGTCCCGAAATTTACTTTCTTTGCTATAACTTTTGTTATTACTCTCATAGGTTTTTAACTGCATAATCATTCCCGTCAGGGTCGAATTTTTGTCAAGCTTGGTTATACTTGGCGAAATAATGCTGCATTTGGCGGCCAAATAGGAAACGTCAGAAATGAAGTCAATTTGGACATATAGCTGACTAATTTATGAAATTCTCCTTCAAATTCAGAATTCGCAAAAGCTCGGAGTGAATCTTCTATAATCAGATCCCTCGCATTTTAGCTTCGCATGTTTAAGTAAAATTACTTGAATTTATGAAAAATATGGAATAGGGTTGCAATTTTTTCCTACCGGTACATCCCGTAAGAACTTATTTAATTGATTTTGATAAAAGTATATGTTTTCATTTTTCATTTTTCGATTTTTTAACCTTAATTAAAAATGCACCCAATAAATAATAATAATAAAAACAAGACTCAAAAACTTTCTTTTCAATTCATAATTTCCATATTAAAGAACAAATTTTTATTTTAAAAAAGTTACTGTTCAATACATACTTTAATGACGTAACGCTTAAAGCAATACAGTTATAAATAACGCTCTAAAAATTAATCAATTCATAAAAATGATAAATGTCGCAATTAATATTAATTACAGTAAAATCGTTTCTTTCAAAAAATTTTAATTAAAAATTGTAATGAAAAATACCATGAATAAAGTTGTTTATTAATATTTGAAAGAGCTGTTTAGTTATTATTTTGCAAATTTAAAAGAGCACTTTTTTTTTAAAATGATTCAAAATTGCTATATGACAGACACAAAAATCTATATTGCGTTAATGAGAAAATTCAATGTAAGTCAGATAGACTATTATTGCTCCAGAAGGCATTTACTCAAATCTTTTTTTTTTTTTTTTTTTTTTTTTAAGTAACATTACAAAAATATTTTTAACTCATATCATGAATAGTTAATTAAAACATTATAGTTTCCGCTTAAGTATGGTAAATACATTTAATTTGAAAGATATAAATAATTCTATCTTTTTTTTATTTGATATTATGAATTTTTACGACCTATAGTTTAAAGTGAAAATAATTATTTTCAAAATCGTTATTAAAACATTTAGCTTATTTCTTTAAAGGCATATTCGAGCGGTATTAAAAATAGGTACACACAAATAAGTACAAATTAATAAATTTTAACTGACTTTAAGCAAATGAAGGTGTACGTAAGTACGTTTCTATATTTTTATGCTTACATTCGCGTAAGTTTATGCTACTATTTGCACTTTTCTTATTATTGCTGTTGTAACTGGAAAAGATTTATTCTCTTGACAATCAATTTTCAATTTCTCTAAGATAAAAAGAAATTTTTTTTTCTTTGGATCTGTTTTCTCCCCTCCTCCCCTTTTTTTAACTTTATAAGCTCGTAATTAAGATAAAAATGTATATGTTACAGTGCATATTTTAAATTAAACTTTTTAAAAAGTAGGTATTTCGAAGAAAAATATGATTTAACGTAGGGGTGCACAACCTTTTCAAGAGAAGGGCCACTTACCAATATGTCTGTCCAGTCGAGGGCCACATCAATAACATGGAGATAATTGAATTTCGAAGGTTATCTGTGGTCTTTAATCGAATAAAAATATGTTTTCAGAGGAAAGTGGGAGGATACCCCTTCAAGTTTCGCTTAATCAGTCAAAATATCCACTTCAGTTGGTAAGGATATATCAGCATTTTTTATGTTTTTACATATGACAGATATAGCAAGGATTATTCTCAAGATGTAATATTATTCTTTGACTTTATTCAGGACAGTAAATTTTGTTTTATTTAAAGTGCTAAAAAACAAAGATAAGTAGCTAGTGTCGAAAAAAATATGATCTTTATGGACGAAAGAGAGGGAAGGAGCCGATCATCAAGATTTTTCTGTGTATCATCATTAAAATTCCTGATTTTTTAACGCCCGATCAACAAAATTCGCAGCTTTCCATGCATGTCGACCAAATTAGGGATTTTTATGAAAGTGATCGACAAAATTCGCAAATTTTACGAAATTGATTGAGAAAACTCGATCTTTCTGTACCTGATTAACAAAATTTGTAATTCTTACGAAACCTATCAAGAAAATTCACGATTTTTACGAAACCGATCGACAAAACTTGTAAATTTTACAAGGCTGATCGACAAAAGCACCAATTTTACAAAGTCCATTGACGGAATTCGCGGTTTTTACGAAGCTCATCGGCGAAATTTGCGATTTTTACGAAGTTAATCGGCGAAATTCGCGATTTTTACGAAACTGATCGGCAAAATTTGCGATTTTTACGAAGCCAATCGAAGAAATTTGAGATTTTTACGAAGCTGATTGGCGAAATTTTCGAGTTTTCTGCGGCTGATCGACAAAATTATCGATTTTTACGAAGCCGATCTACGAAATTCCTCATTTTTACGAAGCCCATCGGCGAAATTCGTGATTTTACGAAACCGATCGAGAAAAATCACACTTTTCCTGCACCTGATCAAGAAAATTCACAATTTTTCAGCGCTTTATCAGCAAAATTAGGTATTTTTACGAAGCCGATCGATAAAATTCGCGAATTTTATTTCTTCACATGATTGATAAAATCCGCAATTTTTATGCGCCTGATCGACAAAATTATTAATTTTCACGGAGGTGATTGGCGATATTGCCGATTTTTACGAAGTTGATAGGCGAAATTCGCGATTTTTACGAAGCCAATCGAAGAAATTTGCGATTTTTACGAAGCTGATCGGCAAAATTTTCGAGTTTTCTGCGGCTGATAGACGAAATTAATGATTTTTACAAAGCTGATTGACGAAATTTGCGATTTTTACGAAGCCGATCGACGAAACTCCTGATTTTTACGAAGCCGATCGGCGAAATTCGTGATCTTACTAAACTGATCGAGAAAAATCACAATTTTCCCGCACCTGATCGGGAAAATTCACAATTTGTCAGCGCTTGATCAGCAAAATTAGGTGTTTTTACGAAGCCGATCGACGAAATTCGCGATTTTTATTTAAACGATTGACGAAATTTGCAATTTTTCTTCACATAATCGATAAAATTCTCGATTTTTCCGCAGCTGATCGACGAAATTTTAGATTTTTCTGCGCCTGATCGACCAAATTACCGATCTTTAGGAAGCCGATGGAAGAAGTTTGGGATTTTTACGAAGCCGATGGACAACATTCGCGATTTTTACAAAGCTGATCAGTGAAATTTGCGATTTTTATTCGTATGATCGACGAAATTCGCGATTTTTACCAAACCGATAGAGGAAATCTGCAAATTTTTCACGCCTGATCAACAAAATTAGCAGTTTTTACGAAGCCGATCGATTAGACTCGCGATTTTTGCAAAACTTGTCGACGAAATTCGCGAATTTTATGAAGCCGATAGTTGAAATTCGCGATTTTTACGAAGCTGATCGACGAAATTTGCAATTTTTCATTACATGATTGATAAAATTCGCTATTCTTAAATACCAAGTCGACAAATTTCGCGATTTTTACAAACCTTATCGACGAAATTCGCAATTTTTATGAAGCCGACTGACGAAATTCTCTATGTTTACGAACCTCATCGATGAAATTTGCGATTTTTGCAACGCAGATCGACGAAATTCGCGATTTTTCTTCGTCTGATCAACAAAATTCCGGATTTATTCGCACCAGATAGATGAAATTCGCAATTTTATTTGAGCCTGATCGACGACATTTGCAATTTTTAAGCGTGAGATCAACAAAATATGCAAAATTCCTGTGTCCGTTTAAAAAAATTTGCCGTTTTTCGGAACCCGATCAATAAAACTCGCGGTTTTTCCGTGTCTGATCGACGAAATTCGCGCTTTTACGCCTTTAACTGACGAAATCTGCATTTTTTTGCTAACAATCAATGAAATTCGTGACTTTTAATTCATTTTGACAAAAACTGCATTTTTTTACGCGTCAAGAAGAAATTCGCGATTTTTTTTCTCTTGATAAACTCACAAAACTCATGATTGTTTCGTAGCCGATCAACGAAATTTTGAATTTTTCAATGCATCATCGCAAAATTCGTGATTTTCCCGTGCCTTTTCAATGAACTTTTCGCCCCTGATCGACAAAATTCGCGATTTCTTCGTGTCGGATCTACGAAATTCGCATTTTTTTACGCGGCAGACCGAAAAAACATGCGAATTTTCCCGCAGCCGATGAGTTTAATTTGCAATTTTTTCGTGTATCAACAAATATGACGATTTTTTTCTTAGCTGATCACTGAAATGTGCGTTTTTCCGCGTCTGAAAGACAAAATTCGAGATTATTACATGCCTAAACGACAAAACTCGCAAGTTCTCCGTGTCCGATCGGTTAAATTTGTTATTTTTTTCCGAGTCTCATGTGCAAAATTCGCGATTTTTTCATACCTGATAAACGAAAAGTGCGATTTTTCCGCACTTGATCAATGAAATTCGCGATATTTCCGTGCCCGATCTACGAAATTTTACATTTCTTGCGGTAAATTGATGAAATTTACGATTTTTTTCTACGAGTTTTCCACAAAAATTGCAATTTTTTCTATCTGTAACTTGACGAAGTTCGTAGGCCACACGTTAACCCATCGCGGGCCACAGGTTGTGCATCCCTAATTTAACATATGAAATTTTTATTAGAAATCGATTTATAGAAGCTACAAATATGCGAATTTAAAATTATAGCTCATTGCATCAACTAGTTTTTGAGCTATGCTGAAAAACTTTTTGCAGTTTAATGTATTTTGCAACGAATTAATTTAACAGTAGATTTCCAAACGTTAAACATTTATAATACCTAAAGTACGAATGTCTTCCCGTTTCATATCCTACTGAAAAATCTTTCCTTAAGAGCCAAAGATGATATAAAAATTAGGTATTCGCGTTGAAAATTTCAGATTTCGGTACAACTTAAGCATGAAAAACCAATGGTTTATGTTTTGATTTCAAAGCTGCTAGACGAGAGTCTCTTTCTGTAAATCCAATCGCCCCTATCTGTTAGTGTTAGAAGTTTCCCTGGTTTTTTTCGAAGATAGGATAACCTTACATAAAATGTTTCCTTAAAAGCCAAATATGAGATAAAAAAGGGTGCTCGCATTGAAAATTTCAGATTTTAGTACAATTTCAACATAAACCAACGGTTCAGGTTCTGTTTTCAAAGCTACTAGACAAGAGACTCTTTTCACAAATCCAACTGTACTCAACTGTCTAAGCTTTTAAATTTTCCCTGACTTTCTTCGAACCTTGGATAACCTTATGTAAAATGTTTCCTTAAAATCGAAATATGACGCAAAAATTAGGTGTTCACATCGAAAATTTCAGATTTTGATCCAATTTCAGTGTGAATAACTAGCAATTCAGCTTCTGATCTCAAAACTGCTAGACGAGAGTTTCTTTGAGCAAATCCAATTGCGCCCATCTGTCTAAGCGTGTGAAGTTTTTTCTGGTTTTCATCGAACTTTACATAACTTTATGTAAAATTTTTTCTTAAAAGCCAAATATGATCTAAAGATTAGATATTCGCATTGAAAATTTCAGATTTTAGCACAATTTCAGCATGCATAACAAGCGGTTCAGGTTCTGATATCAAAGCTGCAAGAGCATCCTTTTTGCAAATTCAATTGCGCCCATCTGTCTAAACGTTCGAAGTTTTTCCTGGTTTTCTACGAAATTTAGTTAACCTTATGTAAAATGTTTCCTTATCCATATATGATGTAAAAATTAGAGGTGTTCGCATTTAAAAATTCAGACTTTGATTCAATATCAGTGTGAATAACCAGCGCAGCGCGGTTCAGACTCTGATTTCAAGTTATTAGATGAAAGTCTGATTCCACAAATCCACAAGTGCCCATCTGTTTAAACGTTCGAAGTTTTTCCTAGTTTTCTTCGAACCATGGTAACTTTATGTAAAATGTTTCCTTAAAAGCCAAATGTGTTATAAAAATTAGGTATTCGCATTGAAAATTTCAGATTTTGGTACATTTTCCGCAGCATGAATAACCAGCGGTTCGAATTCTGATTTCAAAGTTACCAAAAAAAGTCTTTTTCTACAAATTCAATTGCGTCCGCCTGTCAAAGCGTTCGAAGTTTTTCCTGGTTCCTGGTTTTCTTCGAATCATGGATAAAGTTATATATACTTCAGAAAGACCACAAAGAACAATGCATCCACCTTGTCCTATATACCTCGAGCAGATAAACGACCGTAATAAAAAACACCAGCACACACACACACCAGATAAAGGCGAACCTCTAAACTTATTTTCTAACAAATAAGTTTAAACAACATGTAATTTACAATAAACTGTGTATTTTAGTTTTTTATTTTTCAGACAGATTTTTTTAAACATTAAAATAAATGAAGTATTCTCTTTGGTTTTGATCAACTTGGGTTCGTTAAGTAAAGTTCCAAGATTCAAAAATAGTGAGATTATCTGGACTGTTTTGTTTTCCTAAAATTACACTATACATAAACTAATTATAAAGATGACAAAAAAAAACTTTTAAAAATATGATAAATTACTTTAATTCTTAGTACTTTCAACTGTAAACACTGCCTTTGTCAAAGAATAGAAAAATATTTTAATTTTGTACAGTAAATGTAGTATTTTTGTATTCTGCATTGATTTTTTTTACAGTCACACGTTCTCCAAACACTATTTTGAAGCATGCTTGAAACAATTTTTAAAATAATTCAAAGGAACGGATCAAAAATTTCAATGTAAATGTAAAATACTCGAACAGTCTACATATTTTTGGACAGTCTATTTTTATTTATTTATATATATACAGTAGAGCCCCGCAAATTCGGACCCCGTTAATCCGGATCGGTTTAGTCCCCAAGTTTGAGAAGCGATTGGCTAATTTTCATAAAATTAACTTGTTTCATCGTCGTATTCAGAATAAAAAAAACTTTTTCTGAAATATTTTCGGAAAAATTAAGCAAAGTAAACATTTTTACTCTCTAGAAATATTCAATAAGTTTAACATAAAAATGGTTTTCAGTAAATATGTTTTATTTTACTTCATTTTTTTCTTATTCTCCGGATAATCCGGATTTTCGGTAATCCGGATTGGGTCTGGTCCCATTTAATCCGAATTATCGGGGTTTTACTGTTTTTTTTTTTTTTTTTTTTTTTTACAAAAATTCAGTAAAACTTTATGTTATATTTCTTTGATGTAATAAACTCGTTTTATGATTCCATATGCTAATTTTTTCTTTCGTGATTAGTACTTATTTTTGAACTGTTATTTAAAAAAAAAAAAAAATCGCTTGCCCATGTATTTTTGAGACTCACTGTATGACAGGCTGGCGAGTGGTCAAGGAAAAATACAGTCAAAAAACGTGTTAAATACAAGTATTTTGTTAAAGAGAAATTCGCCTGTTTTAATCCCTCATTATTTCTCCAAGTATTTTGCATAAGGAATTTAAAGATTATTTCTGATAGATTCCTCTTTTTAGCTCACAGGCTATCATAGCCTGAGAGCTTATGTGCCCGCCCGTTCTGTATGTATGTGCGTATGTGCGTAACGCGATAACTCATGATAAAAATATCCGATCCTCTTAAAATTTTGTATGTAGGTATATCCTGACAAGGCGCTTCCCTGATTAGTTTTTGAAGTTCATTCGATATGTATAAGAGGGGGAACGGGGGGCTCATGTCCCCCGTTAGTTGATATAAATGGGATTTTCATGCAGAATTAAGTTTTCAAAATTTAGATTAGGATCATTCTGATGAGGCGATTCCGTGACTGTTATTAGGTGTTCATTGAATAAGTATAAATAGGGGGAACAGGGGTTCTAATCCCCCCCCCCCCCCACCCGTTAGTTGATATAAATGGGATTTTCATGCAGAATTAAGTTTTCGTTCAAAATTTAGATTAGGATCATTCTGATGAGGCGATTCCGTGACTGTTATTAGGTGTTCATTGAATAAGTATAAATAGGGGGAACAGGGGTTCTATTGCCCCCCCCCCCCGTTAGTTGATATAAATGGGATTTTCATGCAGAATTAAGTTTTCGTTCAAAATTTAGATTAGGATCATTCTGATGAGGCGATTCCGTGACTGTTATTAGGTGTTCATTGAATAAGTATAAATAGGGGGAACAGGGGTTCTAATGCCCCCCCCCCCCCCGTTAGTTGATATAAATGGGATTTTCATGCAGAATTAAGTTTTCGTTCAAAATTTAGATTAGGATCATTCTGATGAGGCGATTCCGTGACTGTTATTAGGTGTTCATTAAATAAGTATAAATAGGGGGAACAGGGGTTCTAATGCCCCCCCCCCGTTAGTTGATATAAATGGGATTTTCATGCAGAATTAAGTTTTCGTTCAAAATTTAGATTAGGATCATTCTGATGAGGCGATTCCGTGGCTGTTATTAGGTGTTCATTGAATAAGTATAAATAGGGGGAACAGGGGTTCTAATGCCCCCCCCCCGTTAGTTGATATAAATGGGATTTTCATGCAGAATTAAGTTTTCGTTCAAAATTTAGATTAGGATCATTCTGATGAGGCGATTCCGTGACTGCTATTAGGTGTTCATTGAATAAGTATAAATAGGGGCAACAGGGGTTCTAATGCCTCCCCCCCTCTTAATTTATATAAATAGGTTTTTCAAGCAGAATTTTCAGATTTCGTTCAAATCTCTGAATAGTTTTGGAAGTTTAATGGTTAAGTATAAAAGAAGGGGATAACTCCTTTTAAATTATATAAATGCTAAATGGGTTTTTATTAAGAATTATCTAATTTGCTCTGAATTTTGGATATAGATTTTTTATATGATAAAGCATGTCTTTGATAGTATAGGAGGTTCAATGATTAAGTATAAAAAAAGAGGAAAGGGGAGAGCTGTTTCCCCTTCTTAATTTTTTTTCGAACGGAATTAACCCTTGAAAATATAAGGCTTTAATGTACAATTAGTATTTGTAGCCTGTGAGCTCAATGCCATCAGTTTTACTGGGCAGTATTCTTTATTTTTGTCTGTGTTTATCCCTGACCATTCGGCATTCTGTATGAGTACTAATTTTCTGAATAAATTTGGAGGCCAAAATGGCAAACTTGCTTCAATTATTAACTAAATTTTATTTCAATCCTTTACTAGGACTGTTAATTATTCAACACAAACAAGTTTAGGATTACACTTAAAGAGAATTTGAGGTTCAATATTGTACCATTAAGTGATTGACATAAAGAATCAAATAATAATTAAAAAAAAAATACTATTTTATGGTTGAATCTACTACATTACAAATATTTGGCTCAACTTAGCTCAGAATTTTTAGCAGTGTATAAAATAAATAACCGTCCCTCATATGGGTGATTCTCAAAATAGGGGACAATTTAGGTCTTTCGGCATACAAAAAAAAATTGAGAGGTTTTCTGTCATGTTTTTATATTTAGATATGTTTTTCTTAATATTATTCATTATTTGAACTCAAGAATTACTCATTTTTTTTAGTTAAAAACACATTAAAATAACAGAATAAATGTTCAAAATGTCATTAGCATGGATGTCCACAGCAGCTGTGCCTTGTGTATACTAGCATTTTTCAAGAGTTAATATCATGTTTATAAAATAAAACAAATGTTATTTAAATTAATCAAGGAGAGGATTAATCCAATAAATTTCTTTTTAAAAATAAAATTATTGTATATAAAAAAAGAATTAAAGTTTGTCCTCCATATTCTATTTTCAAAACAAGATCATACTATAATAGCAGGTTATTAATCAAAATTTCATTTTCACATATGACAATAGTTTGAAAATGTAAAGTTTCTCCATGGCAACAAGTAGCCATTTTATTCCAGCCTGAAAATTGAAGCATGTATTGTATTTTAAAAATATAAGTTGAATATTAGGGGCGTACATCAATTGTATGTCATTAGAATGGATAATAATTTTCTTGTTTATTTTATAGTTAAAATTTTTATTTTACTTATTTGCATAGAACTTTTGTGTTTTAAAAAGCCCCAGAAAGGACTATTGCATTGTGATTATATTATGGCTAATAATCTTATTTAAATTAAAATTTGTCATTAGCATGGACAAATATCAGTGTCATTAGCATGGTCTTTCTGCCCATGCTGAAGACTACTATGTGCATAAATGTAACCAGCGCTTATATTGTATCCTTTATAAAGTTTAATTTTACATATAAATTTAGGTATTACATTTATTATCCCTAAAATATGCATTAAATGTGTCAGAAAATCACTAAGACAGCTTTTTACATTGTTAGTGTCAGAATGTTGCTCATGTAAACAAAGTTTGCTCTTTGGTAATATTTTTATTCCCATTATATGTATATATGTAAAAATGGAAACCATTTGCTGAAAAGGAAGGCTAATAAATATAAGGCTAATAAGGCTAATAAATATAAGGCTAATAAGGCTAATAAATATAAGGCTAATAAGTTTAATTTTACATATAAATTTAGGTATTACATTTATTATCCCTAAAATATGCATTAAATGTGTCAGAAAATCACTAAGACAGCTTTTTACATTGTTAGTGTCAGAATGTTGCTCATGTAAACAAAGTTTGCTCTTTGGTAATATTTTTATTCCCATTATATGTATATATGTAAAAATGGAAACCATTTGCTGAAAAGGAAGGCTAATAAATATAGAAAAAAATATTTAAACAGGAAGAAAATAAAAATTTCTTAATATATTTATTCCATGCAGTTTGTTTTGTCATTAGCATGGCTCAAAAAATACTAATTATTTTTTTTTAAAGTCAATTTTTAAATATTTAGCTCTGTTGACTACATGTAAAGTGTACCTAATACTATATTAACAACACCTATTTTTTCAGAAAGGGCATAGCCGGATAAGCATTGGAAACATGCCTTTCAATCAAATTTCTTGATTTTTTTCCCAGGTGTATCTACATATGTGACAATGTATTTCCCCTATTATCAGCTTATAAACGTTAATATTTTAAGACATAAAAATGTTTTTTCGATTTTTTAAAA
This sequence comes from Maratus speculifer, assembly GCA_964019185.1. Taxonomy (NCBI): domain Eukaryota; kingdom Metazoa; phylum Arthropoda; class Arachnida; order Araneae; family Salticidae; genus Maratus; species Maratus speculifer. The sequence goes on along the minus strand of OZ025302.1, from coordinate 140,300,462 downwards.
ACCTCATTTTCTCAAAAACTATTGTACCGAATTACATGTGATTTATTGAGTTTATATAGACATTAAAGATGCATAACTTGTAAGTTTTGTATAATTTTCTGATTATAAAAAGTGTGTGAAAAAAAGATTAAAAATTTTTGAAAAATAAAAATCAAATCTTATAGTTGTCGGAAAATTACCATTTTCTAGTAAAAAATTTCTCATATGTGCCCATATGTTATATATGAAAGCTGTAAGTTTGCGTACATATAAATATTTACAAAAGTATGTATAAAATTAATTAAAATTCGTTAAAAGGCGTTACTTTGGGCGGAGCTACGCAATTTTGAAATCCGAAGAATCTTTGGAACAATGTCAATAGAAAATGTGTCAACTGATGTATTTTAGATTTCATTAATAATATAGGTCATAATTTTCAACTCAGTCCATATTATTTCGATATCGAAAAGTGATGGTTTCTATCGAAGGCAATATTCTGAAAAATATTTTCAATTGGAAAACAACAGCACTCTTCGATATCTAAATGTTACGACAGTTACTATAATGATTTTTATTCGAAAATTCTCACCACTTTTAATGAAGGGTAATATGAGAAAGTAGTTTAGTTTTTATCTACGTATTTGTTTATTTATTGGGCAGCGGAAATCAAATATGAATAATATGTAACTAGAATTGGAGTCTAATCCATTCTATTATTTCTGAAATATCATCAGGATTGGGTAGTAACAGACAATTTTTTATTCAAGATGTATACTAACTTTTTTTTTCTACTAGCAGATTTCTAAAGTATTTAATCCGAAGATAAATACTATCGAAAGGCTCATAATGTGAGTTAAAAGGAAAAAAAAGAAAGCTGACAGCACTGGATGATATTTTGTATTGAAAAATATACAACATATTGGAAACTACAATTTTGAACCGTTTTATGTTTGATGAGATAAAAAATGCTTTTTTAAATAAATATAGTTCAAAAAAGCAGTGGAAAAATTAACAGAAGATAAAATATTGTAAAGACATAGCTAATTTCATGCGAATATATTATAATCTTATATGTAAATACATAGTCGGTTTCAGTGCTTTAGGCCTCATTGTCAAGAACAGTGACTTTTATGAGGAAAAAAAAAACAGCTGACACTTGATAATGCATTACATTATTTTATACATAAAAATAAAAAAAATATTTTTTTCTGTAATCACGAGTTTTTTCAAGAAACTTCCTTAACAATCACATTTCGAATTATCATTCTTAGATAACATAATAAGAAATAGAAATAATTCATTATATTAAATTTGTTTCTGATCACGGCGGTTAACCATTACTTAGACATAAACATTTAACATGATGGTAATCAAGGACCATCGCTTGGTTAAAAAGCTGGAAACTACTAACTATAATTTCTCTTTATAAAAACTGATGAAAGCCATTTTCATTTAAATTGGCTGTGATCACTGTTGTTGCATTTCGATATCGAAGAATGTAATTAGTTTCTATGACAAAAATATTCTTCCTTGTTTTTGTACGTGACACCAACAAAAAGTTTTGTTATCAAAACCGTATCGTCAGCGTTGAGAATGATGCTCTTGTGTTCATTAAAATTTAAAATACAGAAATTTTGTAAGTATACATTCCAAAGATTCTTCGGATTTCAAAGTTGCGTAACTCCGCCCAAAGTAACGCCTTTAAATGAATTTTAATTAATTTTATACATAATTTTGTAAATATTTATATGTAGTACCCAACGCAAACTTACAGTTTTTATATATAATATATGGGCACATATGAGGAATTTTTTACTAGAAAATGGTAATTTTCCGACAACTATAAGATATGATTTTTATTTTTCAAAAATTTGTAATCGCTTTTTCACACACTTTTTATAATCAGAAAATTGTACAAAACTTACCAGTTATGCATCTTTCATGTCTATATAAACTCAATAAATCACATGTAATTCGGTGCTGTAGTTTTTGAAAAAATGAGGTTTTTAAAAAATCGAAAAAACATTTTTATCTCATAAAATATCAATATTTATAAGCTAATAATAGGGAAAATAGATTGTCAGATATGTAAATACACCTGGGAAAAAAATCAAGACATTTGATTGAAAGGCATGTTTTCAATGCTTATCCGGCTATGCCCTTTTGCTAACAGTAATTTTTTTAAGATTTCATTTTTGAAATTGTCCCCTATTTTGAGAATCACCCATATACCCTAATAGCATGCATGGTCACAGTGAAGTCTTGTGAGTCACTTTGGTCACATCACATCTGTGACCAAAATGCCACCACTCAGTGACGTCACATTCTGACTGAGATGTGACTTTCTTAAAAATTTTTAGAAATTTATAAATATCCTTCAAAACATGTTATTTACTTTTAAAAACATGTTTCCAACTATTTGAATATCGTCGCTTTTGTCACAGTTTCGTCACAATGTTAATGTCAAATTAGTCACAAATGACACATTTTTCACAAATTTGTCACATTGTGACCACTTTGTGAAACGTCACAAAAGAGCTCTAAAATGGCCATAACGACTTCACATTTTAGTCACTGTAACTTCACATCGACGTCACGTGACGCCACATCGGCAATCGATGGTCACAAAGTCACAATGTGACTTCACAACGACGTTGCAGTGACGTCACCATGCTTTACAGGTAATATTAAAACACTAGAATCACAGCGAAGGGTCATTTTGATCCCTACCGAATAAAAATACTTCGGCTCAAACCAGAAAATTCGTTATAAAATCAATTTAAAAATCATAAAGGAAAAAAAAAAAAGATAAATAAATACATTAAATACTCTTAAATAAAAATTCCGGTATAAAATGTTTTTATAAAACTTGAATAAAATTTCCCGTCTTTCAAGTGTTAAACAAAATGAAATAAGTAAAATTTTATAACATATATAAAAAAGTAAGTTTACCATTCAGAAAGTGAACTATTATAATAGATAATTAAAAAGATTAATAACACTTTTCGATATTTTTATCATCGTTAAAGCCAAACAAGAATAGAAATTTTGCTATGAAGAATACATAAATCGATTTTGTTAGCATAAATTCTCGACACATTTTAATTAAAATAATAAATCGTCATGTTCCCTTTTGTATCATGCTGAAGTTAATAAATTGCTTTTAGTCATCATTTTATATCTAGTGTGGAAATTGCTTGCTGTTATTCTTTCAACTGTCATATACTCATTTTCATTTTTCAAAATGCAAATTCTATTAAATTTCTTTGCTAATATTTGAGCTTATGTTCATAAGTCAAAAAAAAAAAAAAAAAAAAAAAAAAAAAAGTTGATGATACAATACTTATTTTTATATTCTGCGTTTTTTTGCGCCCCAGTATTTTGTTAAAGAAAATATAATTTCATTTAATCGGAACGTTTTTTAGATTATTGTATAAAAATAAATGGCTTTCTAGCTATAGAAAACGTTGAAAATTTTTAATAAAATGTAATTTTTTATTTACCTGCTGATTCTTAAAGTAAAACTAATATTTTAAATTTTAGATAAAACTAGCTAAAATTTGAAAAAAACTAGGTATTTTTATTATTTTAATACTTTATATGTTATTACTTTTACAGATTCTAATTTGAATTTTGAAAAATACCCATGTTGATACTAAAATACTCACGTTATTTCTATGTTTAACCTCGTTTTTTTCTGTTTTTTTATAATTTTAAATGTTATACTTTCTGGATTCTAACAATACTCTTTCAATACGCGTTAATATTTTTCATTATAACTAACTTACTAATTTGAAAGATATTTTTTTGTCTTAGCATATCTTTTAAGATAAGTTTTACAACGTATATAACTTTTTAAGGAATTTCTACAGGGATCCTAACACCGATAGAATCTACTTATAACAAAATACGACTTGACAAAAGTGTAGGAACAGTTCCGGGACGAACCATTCTGATCTGGGAATCCACTGTAGCTAAACGCCACGTTAGGCTTAGCTGAAAACAGATGCTAAAATGATGCTTTTAAAATTTCTTCAACTTGAAATAATGTTTGTTCAGCATGTAAAACATGTATATGATACCCAATTATAATGCATAAAGATATCAGCGGAAGTTTCAGCTGATAGGTTTTTTATCATTCAAGAGTACGATTGTATTTTTATGGACTCTAAGCGCCATCTTGCTCCAATCTCACACATTTGAGTGCTGCCGTCTATGAAATAACAACTCGCAAACCTGTTTTTAAACAATTGTGCTACTCAGTGGTTGCGGATTTGAATATAAATTTAGTTTTATTAATTTTTTTAAGATGCTAGCATTTATACGTTTGATTTTTTAAATTTTGTTTTCTATTACAAATAAAATAAGCTTTTTTCCCACTCAAGTTGTAATGGATATATAACATATTAACATGGCTGCATTAGTATAGCTAAAAATTTTTTTTCACATGCTCTTAAATCAAAATTTTATCGTCTTTGATGTAATTAATATATTTAGTGCATGACATTATACAGTCCTTACATTTGAAAGACATTTGATAAAAAATATATATTTCGTTTACAATGCATCAAATTTCGAATTCGATATAATCTAAGCTTTAAAAAACTGGCACATTTAAGGGGTCTCAGGAGTCTTACTTTTTACCTGGTAGTGCAATTCAGCAACATATAGGGTAACACCCCCAGTAATTGGCATGCACCAGTGATTGGCACATTTTACAAACATGTCCTAAAAAAGATTTATATCCAGTCTTTTAAAAATTCAAGACCATATATCAGTTATATGCTCATTTACGTTAAAGATTATAACTTTGATTTATTTTACAAGATGACAACAGAGCCTAGGAAAGAGAAACAAATCTGGCTTGTATCAAATTAGCCATTTTGTTGCAAATTCTTGTTCTTTGGCTTAAGGAAGGCATGCTTTTCAATTCATTATTATCTGATTTATGATATATTTTAAATTTTAATTGACAACAGTTTTGTTTAGTTAAAAAGGGTAACTTTAATTGTGTAAAAGTATTTTCTACACAAATATTTGGGTTTCTGAATTAATGGTAGTTGCCAATTAATGGTGCTTCAATTTTGCTAGTTCCAGTAATTGGCACCTATTCCAACTACAAGGAATTCGCAAGGAATTTGAGATTAAACCATTTATTTTGGAAGTACTTTTAAAATTATAGACTAATTTTGTTTATCATTTGTTTTTATTTGAAAATATAAATTTATCAGTAATTAGAATCCATTAAAGTTTCATATGACAATTACTGGGGACAGCATGACAATTACTGGGTATTAATGTAAGTATATTGTATTGTTTTAAAGTGCTCACATTTGAGACTAATATGCTGATTTCTTACTCTCAAAAACCTGAAATATGGCATCTTCATCTACAGTAAATTCATTTAAAGCGATTAAACCCAATGCAAAATGTAAAGTTTTTTTTAAATATAAACATATGCCAATTACTGGATCACAAGGTGTCAAACATTGGTGCTCTAGGTGCCAATTACTGGTGATTTCAGCAACTTTTTATAAATATATTTTTATAAAAATACTTTTTAATTTTTTTTTTTTTGCTTTTAGTGGGCAAAATAGATGCACAGATATGCATTCTTTGATTTAAAAATATTTCTAAGTAAATATCTTATTTCTTTGTAATGAAAATTGAAGTAAGTTTAAAGACAAATTCTTAAAGTGCCAATTACTGGGGTTGTTACCCTACATTTGATTTTTTTTTCTCAGTCCCTATTAAACTTAAATGCATAAAACTTTTTATATAGACAACTTAATATCTCTTCTATTTAAAATAATTTTTTTAACATTCTATATTGAATTTTTATTATAGGTTTTTTATGTTTAATTTTGATTTAAAATTTAAATTGTTTTTTGACTGCGCGCAACATTTCTCAAAAAATAATAAAGCAATTTGTATGAAACTTGGTAAATATCTTCATTTTAAGTTTAAGAACAACTTATACCTCAAATTTAGAATTTTAATTATATTGATTATTGATAATTGGCAATTTTTTTTAATAAAAAATGATTTTTTTTTCAATTTTTTTCAATTTAAATTTAAATTTTAAATAAATATATGCATAAATTGCTTTAAAATGAGGTATAAGTTCTAGATATATTAATTTTACACCATTATCAACTTTTTTAGCGGTTCTTGAACTAATAGTTTTGCTAGAATCCTGCGCGCAATGGATACAAGCCTAATTTTCTTTATCAAAATTAAACATTAAAAAATAAAATAGAATTTCAATGTAGCATATTAAAAAAAATTATTTTTAATAGAAGAGATATTAAGGTGTCTATATTAAAAATTTTATGCATATGTGTTTTATAGGGACTGAGAAAAAAAATCAAATGTGACATGTTGCAAGTTGCACTACCAGGTAAAAAGTAAGACTCCTGAGACCCCTTAATTTAAAATTTCACAAAAGAAATAATAATATATTTTTTTTCATAATTTACTGATCGAATTTTTAAAGTTGCATAACTGAAGTTTTTAAAAATTGATTTTGATTCAAATTAGTGCCTTCTGCTCTGCTATTTTCTATAAGAAACTACTTTTTTTATTTAAAGTTGTTTTGTTTATATTAATTGAGTATAGATGGCGCCAAATCCAAATTTAAAAACAAATCTCAAAGCTTCGTAATCGATGCCTAAAAGCATCGAACAGGAAATCTATCATACATCCATGATTAAAGCCGCTGACGAATCATACTTTTAATAAAAATAATGTATTTTAAAATTTTAAAAAACTTCAATATTCAATTTGAATGCTTTGTGAAACTTTCAGAAATTGAGTTTTATTATACTAATTATTATTATAATAAATACTGCTCTTTGTTTTGAAATTAAAATTTGTTCACAAACTAAATATCAAGTAAAAAAAAAAAAAAAAAAAAAAAAAAAATCTTTATCATTTGTATTTGTAGAAATTTATTGCTATTTTTAAAATGTGCTTTTCTACAGTACAAACTCTTCATCAATAAAATCTTCATTCTGTTTGTTTGTATGAAATACCGGGTGATTATAATTAAAGTCCCGATTTTAAAAATCGATAATTTTAAAACTACTGGTCAGAATGACTTGATATTTTAGCAGAATAATCGTAAGGCAATGGAATTTTGTTTGGCGAAGGAAAAAAATAGTTCCAAAATGTGCCGATAGATGGCGCTGTCCGGGTAATATCAGGAGGAAAGACCAAAAATGTATTCGTTAAACACAGAAATGTTGTTAGCCAAAAGAAAAAAAAATTAGAGTTCAGGGATTTACTAAAGATTTATTAGCGAAAAGACCAGAATACAGCGACAACAGCGATTATTACAAAAAAAAGAGCTTCGTGGAATCAACACCTTGCTGATGATTAAAGCATAAGTTGTTCGATATGCCCTCCGCCTTGATCCGCTACTAATTGGAAGCGCAAAACGGCATGCTCCACAACAGATCGTACTGATGCAATGGATGTGGTGTGTGATGCTTGCCTTCAAGTCGGCTAGAAACGAGTCGTCTAGTAGCTAGTCGTCTTCCCGCTGTAAACAACATTCTTCAGTTACCCCCAAAACCAGAAATCACACGGGTTTAAGTCGGGGGAACGTGGCGGCCACGTTGTTGGAAAATGACGGCTTATGATCCTGTCATCTCCGAAATTAGCACTCAGTAGCTGCTTCACAGGAGTAGCAATGTGCGGAGGAGCGCCATCTTGCATGAATATTGTGCGATCCACACACTGACGCTGCTGAAGTGCCGGAAGTACATGGTTACGCAAAAGTGTTTCATACCGCTTGCCAGTAACGGTGCAGGTAACGGGACCCGCAGGTCTGATCTCCTCGAAGAAAAACGGACCAACGATAAACGCTGCCGTTATTCCGCACCACACAGTAAGCTTTTCAGACTGAAGAGGTAATGGCTATAGCTGGGACGGATTCTCGGTCGCCCATATCCTGCAATTACATATTTACAGAACCTTGCAAATGAAAGTGGGCTTCGTCAGACCACAGACTGTTCCATGGCCATCCGTTTCCACTTCCATCCGGGCAAGAAATTGCAGTGCAAAAGATTGACGTGCTTCCAGGTCAGAGAATATACAAAAGAAAAAAAAACTGTCAAATGTTACAGGTAGCAACTCCTGCACATGAGTTATCTTATACGGATAACAGCTCAAGATCTTCCGTAGGATTTTACGCACCATGCTGTTCGGCATATCCAGCATTCGACCAATTCCCCGTGCACTGCTGATTCCAACATCACTGTAAATCTGTTCTTGTAATGCTGCAGCCACATCTTCTACTGCCGCAGCCGAAATAGATTTTCTTCCTCTACCCCGGTTAACGTCAAATGAACAGGTCTCTTCGAATTTAGCCATCATTTTTCGCAAACCTTTTGTGGTTATTGGACCCAATTTAATGGATTTTAATGTCCGAAACTTCCTAATAGCTGTAAGTGCACAGTCATCGTTCTTATAAAAAAGCTTTAAGAGCAGAGCGCGATCCTTCATAGTCAGAGTCATGATGAAGCATTTAGGCAAAGAGCTGGTGCTCTGCATTTTTATGGCAGCTAAGTCTCATGTGCGCATGTCACGTATTAGTAATTTGCATATATCTAGACAATGTGAACACTTACAGCGCCATCTATCGGCACATTTTGGAACTATTTTTTTTCCTTCGCCAAACAAAATTCCATTGCCTTACGATTGTTCTGCTAAAATATCAAGTCATTCTGACCAGTAGTTTTAAAATTATCTATTTTTAAAATCGGGACTTTAATTATAATCACCCGGTATTATGAAAATGAAATGCAAGTGAAAATTCTGTCATTTTTGACGGGGTTATATACTAGTAAAATAATAATCAATCACATTCAGCAGCTATGTGTAAGCTAAAATTTTAATTGGTAGTTTAACCTTCTAATAAGGGCGGTCGGAGCATATAGGACAAATTTTATTGTTCTTACCAGTTTTTTTTTAATCTAAAAAATTAAAGGCATTTTTGTAAGACATGCAATAAGATTATACTATGAAGATTATTGGTAAAAGTTACTGGTAACAACAATAAAATTTGTCCTATATGCTCCGACCCCTGCCTCTAATGACAATGGTAGAATGCATATTATGAATACAAAAATTCTATTAATCGGACTTCACACCAGAAAATCTGAATATTAAATTTCAATTAACGAAATGTTTGTTGTTAAACAAAGCAAAAAATTCTATTTTAAATTTCTGGTGTGAATTCGGAATATGGGAATGAAAATTTTCACTAAACTGGTAACACTGATTACTGATGGTGCCGTAAAGGCTACCACGGACGATCATTAGAGAGTTAAATACATTGCTTCCAACGCTTGCGACTTTTTGGATTACAAAAATATAACTGCAAATTTTACTTTATTTAATCGACGCTTTATATCTATATACAATGACAAAATTTACTGTAAATTTTTTGTGGTGCAAAGAAGCATAAGATATTGGCAGCTACGTAAATATTTCGATCATAGACGAAATACCCCCTCCTCCACTTTTTTGTGCTAAAATATTAAATAGAAATTTTTGCCTTATTTAAGCGTCAGATTACAGTGATTTAACCACTTAATCGTCGCGCCCGAGACATTCACGGGCTGCAAGCTTCGCGAAAATTTTTTTTCCAAGTACCTTCTTCGTTTCAAGCCCAAGCTCTCACTCTGATTGGTTGTTGTTCTCGGCACTGTTTTCACGTAACTTGGCGATAACCATACTTGGCGAAAAATACTTCGCTCGTAAGTGAACGAGTAAACCTAAAACCTAACCTACTCATTCTTATTCTTCCTTCATTCTTATCCTCGTGGTCTTGTGCTCTTGTGTGTAAAAACTTTTAAAGAGTACAGCTTTCAGTAAGACACATTCCATCCAATCCAATGCTGCAAGAGAAAAGTTACATTGTACTCGGTTCGGAAGGAGATCAAACTTCTCGACGGAAGCATCTATCGCTACGCCAAGCATGATTATCGCCAAGTTACATGAAAACAGTGCCGAGAGCAACAAACAATCAGAGTGCGAGCTTGGGCTTGGAACGACGAAGGTGCTTGGGAAAAAAAATTACGCGCAAGCTTCACGGCTTTTATACAGAATTGCTTGATTCCCACCCGTTTTATAAAATAGTATAATTGGTTTTTTCTAGTATCCTTTTATTTGTCATTAAATAAGATGATTTTTTTTCAAAAATGTAGTGGGAAATAACGAATTTGAATTTTTAAACCGTAATTTAATGTGACTATTAAGGGGTTAAAAAGGTAAATGTATTATAAACATTTTGTGGTATTTACAAGTGTAAGAGTTGACAACTATGTATTAGATACTTTGCATAAAATTTATTATTGTCCGCTGTTTCCTTTCTGTAAAAGAATATTTGCCAAACTACGTCAAAATTCTATTTGAAAGAATACATATTTTATTAAATATTTACCATGGGAAAACCCGCCATGTTCAAGAATAACCAAGTTGTATTTACAGTTTTCCAATGCTGTTCATCGAAAACAGAATTTCAGTAAACTTTTCCACGTATTTAAATTTTTTACAGCATGTAAATGTTTAACCCTTTCGAGTCTGTCTTTTAATAGGGTATTATTTTGCTTTCAGAAATACTTTTGCTACTATTTATATGTAGTAATGTTAGTATATGTCTGTGCAATTACTATATGACTTCATTTATGTTTAGGCATTTCTTCCCGTAAAGCATGGTGACGTCACTGCAGCGTCGTTGTGAAGTCACATTGTGACTTTGTGACGATCGATTGTTGATGTGACGTCACGTGACGTCGACGTGAAGTCACAGTGACTGAAATGTGAAGTCGTTATGGCCGTTTTAGAGCTCTTTTGTGACGTTTCACAAAGTGGTCACAGTGTGACAAATTTGTGAAAAATGTGTCATTTGTGACTAATTTGACATTAACATTGTGACGAAACTGTGACAAAAGCGACGATACATAAATTGCCAGAAACATGTTTTTTAAAATAAATAACATGTTTTTAAGAATATTTATAATTTTCTGAAGATTTTTAAGAAAGTCACATCTGAGTCACAATGTGACATCACTGAGTGGTGGCATTTTGGTCGCAGATGTGATGTGACCAAAGTGACTCACAGTGACGTCATTGTGACCATGCATGCTATTAGAGTTATTAATAATAATTATTATAATTTCTTAATTCTCTTTGCGCCGTTTGCGATTCTTTTATTTTAAACATATATTCCACTCTTTAAATTTAAAATAAAAGTTACTTTCCTGAAAGCGTTATGTGTAATAAATCGCAAAAAGTATTAGAAAGTTGTAATATAAGTTAAATCTTATTGTAATACAATATTGTCTTAACAACTCCAAAAATACTTCCTTAGTCTATTGTCATATGAATATTAATTGAATAATACCCAAAACAACATCAATCGTTATGTATGAAATGTTCCTTAAACACTAATTAATCTATTTGGATAGCTAGTGTTAATGTTATTAGCGTAAAATTAAATTATTCTAAAAATGGTAAAAAAATCAGGCCCCGAAAGGGTTTAAAAAAACTGAATAATTTCAAGAATATCCAAAATTTTGTTTTCTAGCATTTTTTGAAATTTGTATTTTAAACTGTCATTTTAGTTTATTTTTTAAGAATTTTTGTCTTCATTTTACCTATATATCACAGAAAATTATCCTTTATAAAAAATAAATAATTAAATAATAAATAAAATTACGTTAGCCGTTATATGCAAACTAAAAATGGAATTAACATTTTAAATTTAAAATGTTTCTTCGAGATACTTTAGATAGAGCCTTTTATTTTAGAAAATAAAACGAAATATCGATCTAACTTTCTATTGATGCTTGATTTCAGTAAAAGAAAACTGTTCAAAAAATTCTTTGATTTTTTTTTTTTTTTTTTTTTAATTACAGATTCTTTATGAAATATTTACAAAGGTGAAACCCGCCAAGTTCCCGAACAACCAAATTCTATTTAAAGTTTTACCACCACTGTCTATTGAGAATTGAATTTCAGAAAACATTTTGTCATATTTCAGAAATTTACAACATGGAATTTTTTTAGAAAAACGTTGAAGAACTTCAATAAAGTCCAAACTTTTGTTTTCCAGTAGATTTTCAAATATATAAGGGAACTTTTCATTTCAGTCTCTGGTAAGATTATTTTTTCTAAGTTTTAGCTACGTTACATTGTATTTCAATTTACATGATCAGTTTTATTATTTTCTTTTACACATTTTTCTGCTTTTTTTTCGTCTTTTAGGCATTTTCAAAAAATATTTTTTTTTTTTTTTTGAAATATCAGTTAAGGTTAATTTTATTGTTAGAATATTTTTTAATACAATATTGCAGTAAACTAGTGACTATCGCTTATAAAGGTTCTCGATGTTTTTAACGTGAATGTGTCAAAGATTTAATCTGTGCGGTTCAACAATGACATTTTTTCTATATTTACAAAATAATCAGGAAAATGGTGATTCAACAAATTGCGCACACATCGAATAACGTCATTACTTGGTTTAGATCTAGAACCATTTTGATTGGCTCATCCAATTTCGACCATAGTGAGGTTTAAGGTATATGAACACTGAACAGTGATCGACTGCGTCACGTAACCCGTACTTTCGATGATTTCAAATAGATTTTGACACAATTTAACAAGGATTTCAAATTATTTCTTTTTTTTTAATTACATAAATAGCTTATTTATATTCATAAAATATTTTGTTCAACTTCTACAAACGCACCAAAACTAATTGGGTGAAAAACATAAATGAATTAGACTAAATTAATATATACAGTAGAACATCGATTGTCATTTTATTATACGCGATAAGTATTTTTATTTTCGATGTAATTAAAACAGAGATTATGTATTTTTTAGGAAAATAGTTAAAATTCACGTTATTTTTTTTAAACACAATTTCGAACGATACCATATAAAATTATTCGAATATTGAAATGATATCAATAAACAAAATCCAAAAATGTTCTAAAATGTTATTATTTTTGAAATTTCTGAAAAACGAAGAGAAATGCAAAGAAAATAATAAAATTCGTTAGGTAAATTTAAATAATACGATATGTAGCTAAAATCTAGAAAAAAGTATCAACAAGAAACAATAATGTCAGACTTACATCCCTAATAGCACGCATGGTCACAGTGACGTCACTGTGAGTCACTTTGGTCACATCACATCTGTGACCAAAATGCCACCACTCTGTGACGTCACATTGTGACTGAGATGTGACTTTCTTAAAAATCTTTAGAAATTTATAGATATCCTTCAAAACATGTTATTTACTTTAAAAAACATGTTTCTGGCAATTTAAATATCGTCGCTTTTGTCACAGTTTCGTCACAATGTTGATGTCAAATTAGTCACAAATGACACATTTTTCACAAAATTCTCACATTGTGACCATTTTGTGAAACGTCACAAAAGAGCTCTAAAACGGCCATAACGACTTCACATTTTAGTCACTGTGACTTCACATCGATGTCACGTGACGTCACATCGACAATCGATGGTCACAAAGTCACAATGACGTGACAGTGACGTCACCATGCTTTACAGGTAATTGGGCGAAAAACATAAAAGAATTGGACTAAATTAACATGCAGTAGAACATCGATTGTCATTTTATTATACGCGATAAGTATTTTTATTTTCGAAGAAATTAAAACAGAGATTATGTATTTTTTAAGAAAATAGTTAAAATTTACGTTATTTTTTTAAACACAATTTCGAACGATACCATAAAAAATTATTCGAATATTGAAATGATATCAATAAACAAAATCAAAAAATTTTCTAAAATGTTATTATTTTTGAAATTTCTAAAAAACGAAGAGAAATGCAAAGAAAAAATGAAATTCGTTATGTAAATTTAAATAACACGATATTTATCTAAAATCTAGAAAAAAGTATCAACAAGAAATAATAATGTCAGACTTACATGTTTCAAAGTCTGCACGAAAAAAAGTTCTTGGATTTTCTTGAAGTTATTCAATGTTTTTTTTTTTTTTTTAAATTTCCATATTGTACAATGATGAAATACGATAAAATAATTACTCTAATTCTACGTGGATAGTATGGGAAAACTGTAAATATAATTTTCTTGTTCTGAAAGTAGCAAGTTTCTTTACTGCAAATATTTGATAAGAGATGCAGTTTTTCAGGTAGATTTGAAGGAAGCATTTTGTAACCATTCTTCCTCAGAAAAATAGAAGTACCCATGAAAAATTAAATAAATTTTTCGCTTCATTTGCTTAAATAAAAGATTCAGTCTAAAGTATCATAATAGATCTATTTGAACTGTTAATTTTTCGTCTTCTAAGTTACATAGAGTGGTTGATAGTGATTTTTATGGTGATTTTTTCTGTAAAAGAAAGGTAAATTTAAATTAAAATATATTATTGATGTTTCTATAAATGCAGTCGACTCTCGTTAATTCGAATCTTTGCTTAATTCGAACTAAATATGAAGTCCCGAAATTTTCTATGGCAGAATAACGTAAAAAATTTCACTTAATTCGAACTCATTTTCTCTTGACTTCATTTAATTCGAACTAATAAGAATTCTGATTTTTCATTTTTCTCTTCTTTCTCACGGATTTTAGGTCATTTGAATAACTTTCTTTCTGTGATTTTTGTGGAAATTGTTCCGAACACGTATACATATAATCCAATGCATTTGATATTCACTTTCTTAGTGCCCCATCTGTCCATCAGTGAAGCTTTAAATTTTTCTTCCGTTGTGCTTGTTTCTAATCTTTTAATTAGTTTATGTATTTATACATTCTAATTTAATATTAAGTCATATTCTAATGATAATAGACGAAATTTATTTAAAAAACACTATAACATTAAATCATTTGTAAAAGTACCATATTAAGCATGTTTTTATTTCATGCTTCCCATAATTCGAACTTCGGATAATTCGAACATTTCTTGTGGTCCCGACGAGTTCGAATTAACGAGAGCCGACTGTACCTCTAAATTTTCATGGCTGAAAGTTTGAAGAAACTTCAAATTTATGTTACATGAAAAACTTTTACAGCAATAATATTAGCTGATATTTAATAATTATTTTGAAAATTTCAAAAATTTAAGGAAGTGGAAATTTCAAAATAAAAATAACAAAATTTGTAAAAAGCTGCATTTAAAAAATACTGTTGTTAACTAATTATCGGAAATCTTGTGTTAATTTATGAAAAATTGAAAATAGAGAATATACAAAAGAAAAAAAACTGTAAAATGTTACATTAACAGTTATTTCAGATTTCCAGCGATGGCATGGTTAAAAGTTTGAAAAAACTTTGAATTTATATCGCGTCAAAATGTCTTTTATCAATAATCTTATAAGATATTAATTTGGAGTAAAAAACTTGATTTTTTTAAAATAAAAGTTTAAAAACAAGATAACAAAATTCCTTATGTAAATTGAAATATTTTGCTATATACCTGAAATGTAGAAAAAAGTTTAACATAAACTAAAATGGCAGTTTCAGTTACGTATTTCAAATTCTGCTGGAGATAAAAGTAGAACTTTCTTAAAATTATTCAAAGTTTTTCTAAAACATTTACAGGTTGTAAAGCGCTGAAATTCGATAAAATATTTACTTCTATTCACTTTTGACATTGTGGGGAAACTGGAAATATAGTTTGGTTGTTCGGACAATGGCAAGTTTATTCTATGAAAACATTTGATGAGAAATAGTTTTTCAAATAGTGCTGAATCCTTTTTGGACCATTTTTTCTAGCAAAAAGGGTAACATCATTGCAAAACTTAATAAACGTTTCGTTTTATTTGCTTAAACAAAAGATTCAATCTTCTTCAAACTTTTAGCCATACCATCATTTGAAATTGGCTTTTTTCTGAAAAAACTTTTAATATAACATTTTAATGTTTTTTCTTTTTTATAATCTCGATTTTTAGTTTTTCGTAAATTACATAAGACTTGCAATAATTGATTAACAATAGCTTTTTTTAAATGCAACTTTTTTACAATTGTTATTATTTCTGTTTTGAAATTTATCACTTCTTTATGCTTTTGAAATTTCCAAAATAATTATTCAAAATGAGATCAGTTAATATTTTGCTGTAAAAAGTTCTAATGTAACATAAATTTTAAGTTTCTTCAGACTTTCCGCCAGGAAATTTTAGAGGTATTTAAAAAAATATGAATAGTAAATTTTAATTTAAGTTTATCTTTCTTTTACAAAAAAAAAGAAAAAAAAAATCACCATAAAAACCACTATCAACTGCTCTACAAAACTTACACTGTAAAATAAAATCTGTAAAGTTACTAAAAATTTTCTTGGAAACTGGGATTCCTGGAAATTTTTATGTAATGGCAACAGCAAAATTCATGTAACAGATACAGATTACAGCTGAAAATCAAAAAATCTGTAGGGTTACTAAGAATTTTTTAGGAAATGGGATTCCAAGAATTTTTCATGTAAATGGAACCCAGGTTACAGATAAAATTTTAGTAAGATAACTGTAATTTTAGAAGACGTGTTTGTAATGTTCAGTTTTCTGTAACTTTACAAAAATTAGATTTGTAGATTTACATCTTTTCCTGTACAGTGTACATGTAAAATGTTAGTAATCATACAGATTTCGGCAACTTTACATCTGTAGAATCACATTTTTTTTTTTTTTTTTTTTTTTTTTTTTTTTTTTTTTACAGTGTAGAAGACGAAAAATTAACAGATCAAATAGATCTCATAAGATACTTTAGACTGAAATTTTTATTAAAGCAAATGAAGTGAAATATTTATTTATTTTTTCACGTGTGCTTCCTTTTTCGTGAGAAAAAAATAGTCAGGAAAAGCTTCATTCAAATCTACTTGAAAACTACAGATCTTATCAAATATTTACAGGTTAAAAAAAAAAAAAAAAAAAAAAAAAAAAAATCTGTAGTTTTGAAAAGTTTTGTAGAAAAGTGGGATTCCCTAGAACTTTTTATGGAATGGCAACAGCAAAAATTCGTGTAACAGATATAGATTTGCACCAAAAATTTAAAAAATCTGTAAGGTTACTAAGAAATTTTTAGGAAACTGGCATTGCTAAAGTTTTCTATGCATATACACTGTAAAAAAAAATCTGTAAAGGTACTTTACATTATCTAGGAAACTGGGATTCCAAGAACTTTTCCTGTAACGGTAACAACAAAAACTCAAGTTTTTGAATCGGTTACATGGATTTTCCCTGCTATCGTTACATGAAAAGTTCTTGGAATCCCAGTTTCCTAGAAAAAGTTTAGTAACTTTACAGAATTTTTTTTACAGTGTATACAACCCATGTTATAGATAGAACTTTAGTAAGTTAACTATAATTTTAGTAGATTGGTTTGTAAAGTTACAGATTTCTGTAGTTTTACTAAAATTAATTTTGTTGATTTACATATTTTCTTGTACAGTGCACAGGTAAAATGTTAGTGAGCTTACAGATTTCGACAACTTTACATCTTTAGTATTACAGATTTTTTTTACAGTGTACTACTTTCAGAACAACCAAATTATATTTACAGTTTTCCCATACTACCCAACGAGAAATGCAGTAAATATTTTTTATCGTATTTCAGCATTTTACATCATGGAAAGTTTTTAGAAAAATATTGAAAAATTCAAGAAAATCCAAATTTTTGTTTCCCAGCAGACGTTAAAATTTCTAAGTTGCCAATTATGTTTCTTTTTAAAACTTTTTTTTTTCTACATTTTAGCTACCTATCATAGTTTTTCAATTTATATAACAAATTTCATTATTTTCATTTCATTTCATTTCATTTCGTGACATTTTCAAAATAATATCATTTAAGAATATTGTTGAAATATTTTTTTATTGATACCATTTGAATATTTTGAATATTTTGAATAATTTTTCATAGCATCATTCGAAATTGAAAAAAATAACGTTACTTTTAACTGATTTTTCTAAAAAAGCAAAATCTCTGTTTTAATTTCTTTGAAAATAAAGATATTTATCATGCATTATGAAATAACAACCTGCTTGTTTGTTTCTTTATATGCACTCAAATACTAAAATGTAAAAAAAAAAAAAAAAAAAAAAAAAAAAAAAAAATTATTTTCAAACTTGAAATTTTAGAATTATTTAAAAATATGCGGATAAATTAATTCAATTTAAGTTGATGTTCTGTTTATAAGTAAAATCATTATCTAAAATCACATTCAACTGCCTTGTGTAAGCTAGAAGCCTAGACATTAACAGTTCAGACAGTACCAAAAAATACTTTAGATTAAATCAAGTTATTTAAGCAAACAATAAAAAAGGTTTGTTTAGTTTTGCAAAGGTGTTTAATTTTTCTGAGAAAGAATGGTCAGAAAATGTTTAAATTCTATTTGAAAAACTACATTTCTTATCGAATATTTGCAGAGACGAAACCTGCCATTTCAGACAAAAAATAATTATATTTACAGTTTCCCCACATTGTCCATAGAGAATCGAATAAATATTTTATTGTATTTCAACCTTTTACAAGATATAAATATTTTAGAAAAAAATTGAATAACTTTAGGAAAGTCCAAAAAATTTTTTTTCCAGCTGAATTTGAAATATGTAATAGGAACTGCTCATTTTGTTTCTTGTTAAATATTTTTTTTATATTTTAGCTACGTATAACAGTATTTCAATCTATGTATCAAATTTTGTTGTCTTTTTTAAGTGATTTTCTCACCTTCCTTTTCCTTTTTTGGTATTTCGAAAAAAAAAATCTTTAATGGCAGTTAGACTTATTGTTAGAGAATTTTTCAGTGCAATATAAATTTAATTTTTGTTAAAATTTTCAGCCATGACATCTTTTAAACTGTCCTTTTTTAAAATAATTTTTTTACGTAACTTTTAACATTCTTTGAAAAAACCAGGTTCTCGGTTTCATTTTTTTTAATTAATTTATTTGCGACTTAACATAAATGATTATTAATCAATTCTCCGTTTTTAGCAGTGCAATCGAAGTGTTTAATTTATAAAAAATCATCTAAATTGAGATTAATATATGTATCCATGCATTAAAAAATCTGTTTGTTGATTTCTTCATTTACAAGGGAATATTAAAATAAGAAAGAAAAAAGAAAGAAATTATAATAATCTTTTAAATTTGAAATTTTAGACGATTCTAAATAAGAAATAATAATAGTCTTTTAAATTTGAAATTTTAGATGATTTTAAAAATATATGAAGAAAATATTTCAATATAAGCTTTTCTTTGTTTAATAAAGCACATTATCATAAAAATATATATATATTCAACCTCTATATGTAAGATAGAAACCTAAAAATTAACAGTTCAAATATATGCCAAAATACAGAGGATTCTAAATAAGAAATAATAATAGTCTTTTAAATTTGAAATTTTAGATGATTTTAAAAATATATGAAGAGAATATTTCAATATAAGCTTTTCTTTGTTTAACAAAGCACATTATCATAAAAAATATACATATTCAACCTCTATATGTAAGCTAGAAGCCTAAAAATTAAGAGTTCAAATATATGCCAAAAAACTTTGGATTAAATCTTTTAGTTAAGCAAATCAAACACAATGTTTATTTAGTCTTGCACTAGTGTTTCTTGTTTTGAAAAAACAAAATGATCAGAAAATGCTTAAATTCTGATTGAAAAATTTTATTCACTTCCAAATATTTACAGATCAGAAACTTGCCACTTTCAGAAGAATCAAATATTATTTACAGTTTCCCCACATTTTCCACTGAGAATTGAAGTAAATATTTTATCGTATTTCAGCATTTTACAACCAGTAAATGTTTTATTAAAAAGTTGAATAATTTTAAGAAAATCCAACTTTTCTTCCAGCAGAATTTTTAATATGTAAGCGAAACTGCCATTTTAGTTTCTAGTTAAAGCTTTTTTTTTTCTAAATTTTGTTGCATATTGTAGTATTTCAATGTACATAACTTGAATTTTGTTAACTTATATTTAAACTTTCATTTAGATACTTTTCGTTTTATGATATTTTCAAAATAATATTAATTAAGATTTATGTTGTCAATTATCAATTAAGTTGGAAGATTTTTCAATGTAATATAAATATGAAATTTCTTGAAAGTTTGTGCTACACTGTAAAAAAAAATCTGTAAAGGTACTAAACATTTTCTTGGAAACTGGGATTCAAAGAACTTTTCATGTAACGGTAACAAGACAAATCCATGAAACCGATTCTGAAACTTGAATTTTTGCTGTTACCGTTACAGAAAAAGTTCTTGGAATCCCAGTCTCCTAGAAGAAGTTTAGTACCTTTACAGAATTTCTTTTACAGTGTATGACACTGAATTTGAAGCAAGGCATTTGAAAATGTCTTTCTAAAATAATTTTTAATGTAACTTTTCAGAAAAAAATTTCTATATTATAAAACATTTTTTCTACATTTTGTTACATATCCCAATATTTCAATATACTTACCGAATTTTATTAATTTCTTTTTAAACTTTCTTTTAATTTCTTTTTGTTTTTTGACTTTTTCAAAATGATAGCAATTAAGATTGTTGTTGTTATCAATTATCAATTATCAACTATGTTGGGAGATTTTTCAATGCAGTATAATGTTGAAGTTTTTTGAAACTCTGAGCATGATACCATTTAAAATTGTCTTTTCTAAAATAACTTTTAATGTAACGTTTCAGAATTTTTTTTTTCATTTAAATAGAGTCTCTATTCTAAAGTTTTCTTAAATATACATAAAACTTGAAATAATTGATAACCAAAAGATTGGTTTTTAAATGCATTTTTTTTTTTTTTTTTTTTTTTTTTTTTTTTTTTTTTACAAACTTTGTTTTTTTTGTTTTTGAATTTTTCATTTGTTTTCATTTTTAACATTTCCAAAATATTTCTTTAATGTTAGTTAAGGTTATTTTTGCAAAAATTGCCCATATTATATAAATTTGAAATTTATAGTAATTTTCAACCATGAGAGCATTTGATATTTTGCCTTTTCTAAAATAATTTTTTAAGGATATTTTCAGGCAGAATCCCAGTTTTTATTTCTTTAAAAATTTACATAAGATTTAAGATGCACGATTATTAATAGGTTATTCGTTATTTTCATTTTTTTCATTATAAATTATTAATACTTTTCAATTTATAGTATATCATATAAATTGAGATCCAGATATTCATCAGGGGTATTGCAAAGAAATCTCCTTTTTTGTCTCTTCTTTTTAACCGAAGCCCCACCAGTGGCCATCTTAATCATAAGAAATCACATTCAATAGCTATGCCCAAGTTAGAAGCAGAAAAATAAACATTCAAACAGCTCTTATACCATACTTTATATTGAATCTTTACTTAACCTTTTTCGAGTCCGACTTTTTTTTCATTTTTAGAAAAAATTACTTTTAAATTAATATCATTAACACTAGCTATCCTAATAGATTAATTGGTGTTTAACGAACATTTCATTGTCTGATAGGTATCGAATGTTGTTGTTTTGCGTACTATTTAATTAATATTCATATGACAATAGGCTAAGGAAGAATTTTTGAAGATGTTTAATATATATTGTATTACAGAAAGATTTAACTTATATTACAAATTTCTAATAATTTATGCACTTTATTGCACATGTTTTTTTCAGGAAAGTAACGTTTATTTTAAATTTAAAAAATAAAATGTATGTTTAAAATAGAGGAATCGTATACGGCGCAAAGAGAATCAAGCAAATAATAATAATTACTATTATTACTAAATGCCTGAACATAAATGAAGTCATATAGTAAATGCCCAGACATATAATAACATTACTACATATAAAAAGTAGTAAAAGCATTTCTTAAAATAAAATAATACTCCATTAAAAATACGTATTATTAATAGTACACCACACCCGAAAGGGTTAAGCAAATGAAACGAAATATCTATATTATAAAGGCCAAACGTGTCTGTGCGTAACGCATACGTCATTTTGCGGATAAAAATACTTTTCCTTGCAATTTCGGTTTTGCAATTTTTACTACTGGAATTTTTACACTTTTAAACATCGCATATTTTAAATTTTTATACTGTAGGATAGAGCAAAAAATGTACTTTTAAATGCAATTTGTTTGGAAGCTGTATTTTAATTTATTTTGGAGATATTAATTTTTTTTACAGTTTTTAGTACCAATTTTATAATTGTGGCAACAAAATCACTCCATTTTTTCTTAAAATTGAAAAAATATATATATAGAGAGAGAAATTACAATGTGAAACAATTTTCCATGCAATTTCAGTTTTGCAATTTTCAGTACTGCAAATTTTACTCTTCTAAACATCGTACATTTCAAATTTTTACATCGTCGTACGAAAAAAAAAAAAAAAAAAAAAAAAAAAAAGTATTTTTAAATGCAATTTGTTTCAAAGCTGTATCTCAATTTATTTTTGATACATTATTTTTTTTATAATTTTTAGTACCAATTTTGTAATTGTGGCAACAGAATCACTCCATTTTCTCTCAAAATTGGAGGAAAAAAAATTAAAATGAGAAATCCAGTGAATTTCGGTTTTATTTCTTTTAATAAATTCAATAATTGAGTTTTATAGTATTTTGTTAATTTTAGTTTTAAATAATATTTGCTTGAGAATTAGATTGACCAATATAACATGTATTTTTTACTGTAACTAATTTTGTAGATTTATTATAAATAAATAAATCAGTTAGTTCTTTTTCAAAGATTTTCTTTCGTCGAATTTCGACGGGTTCTACCTCGTTTATTTAGTTTTGCACGGGTGCTTCCTTTTTCGTGAGAAAAAATTGTCCAGAAATGCTTCAACTCTGTTTGAAAAACTGCATTCCTAATCAAATATTTACAAAGGAAGGAGGAACCTGCCACTTTCAAACAATCAAATTATATTTACAGTTTCCCCACTCTGTCCACAGAGAATAGAAGTAAATAATTTATCGTATTGCTGAATTTTACAACATGTAAATGTTTTAGAAAAACGTTGAATAACTTCAAGTAAGTCCATTTTTTTCAGTACAGAATTTGAAATATGGAAGCGAAATCGTCATTTTTGTTTCTTCTTATTTTTTTTTTTCTCCATTTTGACTACATATCACACGATTTCAATTTACCTAAGGAATTTTGTTATTTTCTTCTTAAACTTTTCTTTTCGTTTTTTAACATTTCCAAAATAAAATCAGATAAGAACATTGTTGACACGTTAAATTTGGACGCAATTCCATTCCATACATGCTGAAATATTGCAACAATTCGCATAGGTAAAAGCTTTGCATAATGTTGTAACCAGTTGATCAGCAATAATTTAAGCGAAATTTAAATCAAACATGAAATTTCCCACACGAGTTAAAGCTATCAAAATCTATAACACACATTTAGATATTGATACAAAAAGAGCCTTGTTCAGCTTAAAATATTTAACTGACACAAGCCTATCACAAATATGCCGAAAATTTTAAACTATCAAATAATTTCATCTGAGAAACAGATAAGGAAATAATAAAAAATATTCACTATTTACTGATACTTCCAGAAAGATTATTTGCGTTAAGAGAACAGGTGCATTAAACACCATTTCTTGTTCATCAGAACACGAGCATATCCGATGATATTTATGGATCAATGATATTTATGGACGATTTCCATTATATCTTTGCATAATATTAAACTTTAAACTGTATTTATTTAAGTAAGTGACACTAACATTATTAATATTATTTCATTTCTTTTCAAAGTGCATTTCACATCAAATTTAGTACCGTAATTTCCGACGTATAATCCGTAGATCAAAGAATTATTTATGGATCCAGAAAATTTATTTAGGGATTGAAGACAAATATTTACGGCGATCTGAAAAGTTACATTTCTTTTTTAAAAATTTCTGAGTCAAAAAATGGTTGTTTGATCCGCGGGTTATACGCCGGAAATTACGATAATAATTCGTAGAATATGAGTAAGTTATACAAGAAGAAAATGACATTCAGTCTGTAGGAATATAAATCATACATAAATTTCTATATAGGTTGTAAATTAAATACATGAGTATATTAGCATTTCCAGTAATTACTGTGTGAATAATAAGGGGGCGTCTAACGTAATTGCGTAGGTGTTTCAAAAAATAAAGATTTTTTATTTATAAAAATTTATATGAGCCAGGAGCATTTTAATTTTTTTCACCACAAAAAACTGATATATAGTTCTAATATTTATTTTTAAAAAGGAAATTTTATGATAGTACGTCCTGCTCAGTGATCAATACCAAAATTATATCAGCATACATTTTTATGATAAATAATTTACACGCTAAATTTAAGTGCAGTTCCATTCCATAAATGCTGAAATGCAGCTACCACATGCATCAAGAAAGGCATTCCATTGCATCGGCACAAGTTAAGCTATATAAACGGAACTATTTATACAAATCAGCAATAATTTATGCGAAACTTAAACAAAACATGAAGTTCTATGCTTCAGTAAAACCTACCAAAATGTACACACAGTTAGCTATTCAAACAAAAAATAATGGTATCCAGCTTAGAATATTTAAAAAGCAGAAGACTCTGACAAATCAGTCGAAAATTCTAAATTATCCAATATTTTCATCAGACAAACAGATAACACCCTGTTCGCAAAATGGATAATTAAGATATCTCAGGCCTGAAACTCTCTCAGAGAGTTTCAACTTGCTCGGGCTAGATACAGGAACAATCACTCACTCTCATTGGCTATAAAGCTTCGCATTTACTGATTGACTCTTCCAGCCGTCTTTATTTTAAGCGCGTGCGTATACGTTAAATTTGTTCAGTTCAGAGATACAGTGACATTCGCTGAGACAAGACTCTAGCGGGAGTCTTAACTACCGTGCAGGCTACTCTCGTAACCAGAGATTAAACAGCTCCGGTTAACCCTTTGCGGAGCAGGGCAAATTCATTGCTTAAGTATTGAAAATAATGACTGACACCAGAATTTGAAAGCAACTTTATTTGTAAATAAGAAAACGCTATACTTCGCGCATTCAAAAAATCGCAATTTTCTTTAACAAAATTCCGGTGCAAATGTGGTGTTTGGGAATTAAAATTAAGTGGTATATCTATGAAACCACCGCCCCTCAAGGGGTTAAGGAAAGTCAAACCATATGAGAAATGACGTAACAGGAATGTCACATGCGAGAAATATTCTTTTTAATTTATTTTTATTTTTCGTTTGTTTATTAATTTGTTTATTTTGTTAAACATTGTTTTAACATGTAATTTCGATATTTTACTATTTTTTAACACCTTTTAAGAAATTTTACCGAAATAAACAACCTACACTTCTGTTTACTATCACAAAAACAGCTGACTAGTGCAAGGCACACTGAGAAAATAAAATATCGCTGATGGTGACAAACCCTGGTAACGAGAGTGCCTTGCACGATAGTTAGGACTCTCGCTAGAGTCTATATTCGCTGAGATATCTTAGGTAAGTTTTTAAATGTGAACAGGCATCCAATTCCGGGAGAATACCACTTCAAACGCGGCTATCTTAAGATATCTTATGTTTGTTGCGCGAAGAGGGTATAAGGAAATAACAAAGAATATTTCACTAGCTACTGATACTTCAAGAAAGATTGTTTACGGGAAGAGAACAGGTGCATTAGACCCCATTCCTTGTTCATCAGAACACGAGCATATCAAAGCTAATGGCTGTTAGGTAGGATTTCCATTCCATCTTTGTATAAAATTATTCTTTAATTTGTAGTTATCTAAATAAGTGACGCGAGAATTATCAATATAAATTCACTTCATTTCAAAATGGATTTCATTTCGAATTTAGCAATAATTCGTTGAATTTGTGCAAGTTATATAATAAGAAAATGACATTCAGAGAGCAGGAATATAAATTATACATAAATTCCTAACAAGGTCCTAAATTTAATATATGAGTATATTAGTATTTAGAGTATTTTTTATACAAATAATAAGGGGACTTTTTTATACAAATAATAAGGGGACGTCTAACGTTTTTACATATGTGTGTGAAAAATTAAAGAATTGATATTTATCGAAATTCTTATATGCCAGGAGCATTTTAATTTTTGTCACCATAGAAAATTAATATTTTGCAGTAATATTCATTTATAAAAATATATCATACCAGCATCCCCTGTGATCTATACCATATTTATATCAGCATATTTTTCTATAATAAACATTTTACGTGTTAAATTTTAAAGCAATTCCATTGCATGCTTAAATAAAGCTATCACATGCATCCAGAAAAAACATTGCTTAAAAGTGCCGTCAGTTAAGATATATACATTCAACAATAATCAGCAATTACTTATGTGAAATTTAAACAAAATGTAGAAATCCATGAATGTGTTAAAGCTGCCAAAATATAGAATAAATCTTCAGACATTGTTCTAAAATCAGTCGTATTCAACGTAAAATCTCTTAAAACACGTAAGTCTATCACAAATCAATCAAAAATTTTAAAATAGCCAATATTTTCTTCTGACAAATATTATAAGAAAATAACAAAGAATATTTACTAGTTACTGGATACTCCAAGAAAGATTGTTTGCGCGAAGAGAACAGATGCATGAGACTCTATTCCCCGTTTTTCAGAACTCGAGCATATCAAAGCTAATGTTAATCAATCAAACCAGAAGATTTCCATTCCATCTTTGCATAAAATTATATTTTAATTTGTAGTTACTTAAATAAGTGAAACCAGCATTATCAATATTTATTCACTTCATTTCAAAGTGCATTCCATTTCGAATTTAGTAATAGTTCGTAGAATTTGAGTAAGCTATACAGGAAGAAAATGACTTTCAGCCTGTAGGAATATATATTATTCATAAATTTCTAATAAGGTTCTAAATTAAATACATGAGAATATTAAAATTTCCAGTAATTATTGCATGAATAATAAGGGTACGACTAACATTTTTGCGTATGTGTGCGAAAAATTAAAGAACTATTATTTATCAAAATTCTTATGCGCCAAAAGCATTTTAAATTTTTTAAGTAATAGGAAACTTATATATAGTTATAATATTCATAATTTAAAATAAAATAGCATACTAAATTCCCCTGATCAGTGCTCTATACCAAAACGTACCGCCCACATGCATAAAAAAAAACATTGCATAACTTCGACAACCAACTGAGCTAAATACAATGAACACCTATAATTTCTCAGAAATTTAAACTAAACATGAAGTTTCTTACATGGATTAAAGCTACGTAAAATGTATAGCACACAGTTAGTCATTGATCTAAAAAAACTAGTATTTAAATTTGAATTTTTAAAAGGCACAAGCCAAATATATTCACACATCAGTTGAAAATTTTAAAATACTCAATAATTTCATCTGATTGACAGATAAGAAAAGAACAAAGAATATTCACTAGTTACTGATACTCCAAGAAAGATTGTTTGCGGGAAGAAAACAGATGCATCAGACCCTATTCCCTGTTCTTCAGAACTCGAGCATATCAAAGCTAATAGCTTTTAGGGAAAATTTCTATTCCATCTTTGCATAAAATTTATACTTTAATTTGTAGTTATTTAAATAAGTGACACGAGAATTATCAATATAAATTCACTTCATTTCAAAATGCATTTCATTTCGAATTTAGCAATAATTCGTTGAATTTGTGCAAGTTATACAATAAGAAAATGACAGAGAGCAGGAATATAAATTATACATAAATTCCTAACAAGGTCCTAAATTTTATACATGAGTATATTAGTATTTAGAGTATTTTTTTTACAAATAATAAGGGGACGTCTAACGTTTTTGAAAAAGAGTGTGTGAAAAATTGAAGAATTATTATTTATCGAAATTCTTATATGCCAGGAGCATTTTAATTTTTGTCACCATAGAAAATGAATATTTTGCAGTAATATTCATTTATAAAAATATATCATACCAGCATCCCCTGTTCAGTGATCTACACCAAATTTATATCAGCATATTTTTCAATGATAAATATTTTACGTGTTAATTTTTAACGCAATTCCATTGCATGCTGAAATAAAGCTATCACATGCATCCAGAAAAAACATTGCTTAAAAGTGCAGTCAGGTAAGATATATACATTCAACAATCATCAGCAATTACTTATGTGAAATTTAAACAAAACGTAGAAATCCATGAATGTCTTAAAGCTGCCAAAAGACATTATTCTAAAATCAATGGTATTCAACTTAAAATCTCTTAAAACATGCAAGTCTATCACAAATCAATCAAAAATTTTAAAATAGCCAATATTTTTTTCTGACAAATATTATAAGAAAATAACAAAGAATATTTACTAGTTACTGGATACTCCAAGAAAGATTGTTTGCGGGAAGAGGACAGATGTATCAGACCCGTATTCCCTGTTCTCCAGAACTCGAGCATATCAAAGCTAATAGCTTTTAGGGAAAATTTCCATTCCATCTTTGCATAAAATTTATACTTTAATTTGTAGTTATTTAAATAAGTGACGCGAAAATTATCAATATAAATTCCCTTCACTTCAAAGTACATTTCATTTCGAATTTAGTAATAATTAGTTGAATTTCAGTAAGTTACACAAGAAGAAAATGACTTTCAGCGCGTAGGAATATATATTATTCATAAATTTCTAACAATGTTCTAAGGCTCCGTTCTGATTGCAATACTCTTTTCTTCAACTGAATTCTTGGAAAAAATAAGGGAGTCTTTTATATAGGATCCATTTGCGGTTTCTTCATAACAGAAACGAGGAGAATTAACAAAAGAATCTGGAGATAAACAATCCACCCTTCTTCACGGAAAGATTTTTCTTTTGCCGGACAACCGCCCCTTTCCTGAAAAACTCATTAAGGGTGTTCTTAAATGAAAAAAGGCAACTTTGTGACATATGCTTTAATTTATTTTTGCTCGGAAATGCATGAAAATAGCAGGTGTTGTTATTCAGAAACTGTCTAATTTCACACAATTTTCTGTTTTTTTTTTTTTTTTTTTTTACAAACTCAATAGATTTTTCATAACAAGCCTTCAAAGTTGACGTTTTTGAGCACATTTCCGGACGAAAGCAGAAAAACTAGTTGAAAAGCAGGAGTAAAACGGGTGATCACGTGATCGAAATAGCTTAGAACTGTATAGGTAATTTAACCATCATAAAATGGAAAACTAAGCTCGATTCGAAATCGCTTCCACAGTCAGGCATTCCATTTTTATATCTTTCTGTTAAAAAATGAATTTGTAAATGTGTCAAAACGTTTTACGCTTGTTGAGCGGAGCAGTTGAGAACAACCTTAAGATCAAAAACCCCGCGTCGCCACAATAAACAAACCGACACCGAACTTCAAGAAGTGGTCAAATGTGTTTGTGCCTTAAATTAAATACATGAGAATATTAACATTTCCAGTAATTATTGCATGAATAATAAGGGTACGACTAACATCTTTGCGTATGTGTGCGAAAAAGTAAGGAATTATTATATATAAAAATTCTTTTGTGTCAGGAATGTTTTTTTTTATGCAATATAAAACTGATATTCATTTAAAAAAAAGATAATAACATACTAACGTCCTCTTTTCAGTCATTTATATCAAAATTATATCAGCATATATTATTATGATAAACATTTTACACGTTAAATTTGGACGAAATTTCATTCAATGCTGATATACCGTATTTACTCGTGTATAATACGCACTTAAAAAAAAAAAAAAAAAATTAGGGCAAAACTCCTAGGTGCGCCTTATACACGGAATAATTTTTTACTGTTGGATGCAGTCGAACTATATACATGTGAAAAAAAAATTATTCAAAGAAGATATTAAAACTCGGAAAATGTTACTTAATTGAAGCATTACTGCATATTTATTTAACTCCTTGCAGTTTTTTATACAACAGAGCTAGTGACATAATCTAAACGCTTATTAGCAATTCTTTTTACCGTCGCTCATTCCTATTTCCCGCCATTCTCTTACGACCCGAAGTCTAAAAATTCATTTTCGTCTTGTTTTCTGGTCTGGTGTAGTGTTTGTTTCGACTTTTTTTTTACTGAAATTCATTTGATCATTCTTCATTAGCGTATCAAATTTATGGTGCGCGTTATGCACGAAATTTTAAGAAATCGTCATTTTTACTTGTAAAGTAGGGGTGCGCCTTATTCACGCGTGCGCCCTATACACGAGTAAATACGGGCTACTAAACACATCAGAAAAAGTACTGCACAACCGAGTCACCTGTTAAGCGATATACATTGAACAATAATTGGAAATAATTTATGTGAAACTTAAAGAAAACACAAAGTTTCATGCATGAGTTAAAGCTACCAAAATGTATAATTAACATTCAGACATTTTTCTAAAAACAATCGTACTCAGATTGGAATCTCTGAAAACGCACAAGTCTGTCACGAATCAATCTAAAATTTTAACCCTTAACCCTTTCAGGGACAAGGTATTTCTGCTCCGAAAATGTTCAAATAATTGATTCACACCGCAATTTAAAAACAGACTTATTTGAAAATAACCAAGAGCTGTTTATCGCGCATATTATAAAATCGAAATTGTACTAAAATTTTACTGGTGCCAGTTCGAAATTGAAACAGTAATATTAAGTGTTTGCAGACTGCAAACACCGCCCCTGAAAGGGTTAAATGCATATTGTATCATTTTCGATACCATAAGTGTTCCCGATTTATTGGGGGGTTTTATTGACATATTTCGTATTCTCACCAGAAATTTAAAAGAGCAGTTTCACTTTACTTAATGACAGACCATTCGTAATTAAACAAAGAAAAATTTACCATCTAGATTTTTCTGGTATGAATTCTGATTCTTTGAATTGCGCATTTTTTGAAACGCGTTCTATCCTATGCATTTAAGGGTTAAAGTATCCAATAACTGCATCTGACAAACAGATCAGGAAATAACGAATAATAGTCACTTGTTACTGATATTTCAAGAAAGATTGTTTGTGAGAAGAAAACAGGTGCATTAGACCCCATTCATTGTTTATAAGAACATGAACATATCAAAGCTAGTGTCTTCTGAGAAAGATTTTCATTACATCCTTGCATAAAATTGAACTTTAAATAACAGTTATTTAAATAAGGGACTCGAGCATTATCAATATAAATTCACTTCATTTCAAAGTGCATTTCATATCAAATTTAGAAATAATTCGTAAAATATGAGTAAGTTGCATAAGAAGAAAATGACATTCAGCGTGTAGGAATATAAATTATACATAAATTTCTACGAAGTTCCTAAATTAAGTACATGAGTACATAAGCATTTCCTGCAATTATTGTATTAATAATAAGGGGACGGCAAATATTTTTGCGTATGTGTATGAAAAATTAAAGAATTATTATTTATCAAAATTCTTATGCGCCAAAAGCATTTAAAAATTTTTAAGTAATAGAAAACTTATATATAGCTATAATATTAATTTTTGAATAAAATAGCACACTAAAGTCCCCTGTTCAGTGATCTATAACAAAACGTACCTACCACATGCATCAGGAAAAACATTGCATAGCTTCGACACCAACTGCGCGATATACAATAAACTGTAATAAGCAATAATTTCTGAGAAATGTAAACGAAACATAGTTTCTTACATGAGTTAAAGGTGCTTAAAATGTATAGTACACAGTTAGTTATTGTTCTAAAAACAATCGTATTTAAATTAGAATTTTTAAAAGGCACAAGCTAAATATATTCACACAGCAGTTGGAAATTTTAAAATACCCAATAATTTCATCTGACGACAGATAAGAAAATAAAAAGGAATATTCACTAGTTATTGATACTTCAAAAAGAGAACAGGTGCATTAGACCCCATTCACTGTTCACCAGAACACGAGCGCATCAAAGCTAATGGCTTTTAAGGAGGATTTCCATTACATCTTTGCATAAAATTAAACTTTAAACTGTAGTTGTTTAAATAAGTGACACGAGCATTATCAATATTAGTTCACTTCATTTCAAAGTGCATTTCTCATTAAATTTAGTAATAATTCGTAGAATTTGAGTAAGTTCTATAAGAAGAAAATAACATTCAGCGTGTAGGATTATAAATTATACATAAATTTCTAATGGGGTTCTAAATTAAATATATGAGTATATTAGCATTTCCAGTAAATATTGCATGAATAATAAGGGGACGTGTAACGTTTTTGCGTATGTATGTGAAAAATGTAAGAATTATTATTTATGAAAATTCTTATGATTCCTTATGAGAAATTCTTATTTTGATTTTTTTCACAATAGAAAACTGATATTTAGCTGTAATATTCAAAAAAATGAAAATAGCATACTAACGTCCCCTATTCATCGTTCTATACCAAAGTTACATCAACATATTTTTGTCATGATACATATTTTACAGTTAAATTTTGGTGCAGTTCCACTCCATGCTGAAATATATCTACCACGCACATCAGGAAAAGCATTGCATAAAGGTGCCACCGATTCAGCGACATACAATAGAACCTTTATTAACCAAGCTTAGATTAATCGAAGTTTTTGTTAACCAAGCCGATAACGAAACCTATTTTCTTTCCAGAGTCAGTATGGACTTATTGATCGCCATGTGCAATATGTAATCGGACAGTTACAATCCTAAACTACCTGACTGGTGAATGTGTGGAAGATACATTTTAAATTTCTTGAGCTGTTAAACGTAACTTTATATATTTATTTTTATCATTAAGAAAACTTTCTATTGGTTTTTTTATTATAAGGGACGTTAAATTTGCGAGTGCTGAGTACCTGAATTTGAATAATAAAAAAATTATTAAATAGATTAGATTTTTAAATCCCAAGATTTTAAGAACTTCACCTTTTATATTAACATTTAAATAAACTATTTTATATTACTTGAGAGAAGTGTAACAAAGAATTAAAAACAAATATTATTGACATGTTTCTATTCCAATCTAATAAGAGCCATAAACATAATCAAAATTATTATTATGATTATCATAATTATTAAATTATTTTATTATGATTATGGTTCTTATTAGATTGGAATAGAAACATGTCAATAATATTTGTTTTTAATTTTTTGTTACACTTCTCTCAAGTAATATAAAATAGTTTATTTATTTATTTTTTTTTAAACATCCTAATTTGTAGTTATTACAATAAGTGACGCGAGCATCATCAAAATTAATTCACTTCATTTCAAAGTACATTTCATATCAAACATTTTCATTGTATGACAGTTGAAAAAACAATGGATTAAAAGATGCGCCAAATAAAAATCGCCAAACTATGCAAATCGCTTTGAAACTGCTACTATGAAACATTTTAACGACTGAAAAGAAGAAAATAAATTATAAAAAAAAAAAAAAAAAAAACATGATACTTTAAATATATGCATATATGCTTTTGTTAGTTATTAATTAACTATTAATTAGTTTTCAATTACACATCAAGAAAATCTATATAGAAATACAATAAAGGCAGTTTAAATAACCTTTCATCCCCCCCCCCCTGTTGTCTTATCATCAAAAAAGAAATGGAAAAAACTTATCTATTTTTAATAAAATCCATTATATATATATATATATATATATATATATACAAGGTGATTCTAAATTTTTTTTACAATAAAAGAGGGGTGATAGTACACATAAAGACAAACAATAACTAGTCGTTGGGGGCCACCGTAATACTTACCCATCATGGATATGTATATGAAAATAAAACATGTGAAACTATTTATACAATGCATTGCAATTTATAAACAAAATGTAAATATTGTTAATATACATAGTAATTAGTAATGCTATATTAAAGAACTGCTGATGTACCAATTTCGACAAATTATATAAAACGCCAAACTACTCAAGTAGTACCGAACTGCGTAAAAGAAACATCCTTATAACTCCAAAAATAATAATTCTATTAACTAACAATTAACTGCGTCGGATGAAGCGTCTCATTTCCAATTAAAATATACTTTTGAATTGAAATTTGAATGAAATACAGGGTCATGAAAAATCGAAGAATGTGGAAAACAAGATTACAAATATCTCGGCAACTAATAATCCGATCGACTTCGTTCTATATGCAAAATGTGTGTTATTTTATTGCCTTTTACGTCCATTCCTTAGAACAAAAAAATTCGAAAATTTTTATATACCTTTCATCAGAACGAATTTTTCGAGAGTCCGAAAAAAATAGTTCCGGATAATCGAGGTTGCTGATATTAAATAGGGTTCGTCCCATTTTTACATACTAACTACATACAAAATTTCAAGTCTCTATCTCAATTTGTTCGGGAGATAGAGCGTTTACAGACAGACAGACTGACAGACAGACGGACGGCAAAATTTTTTTTCTAAAAATGTGTTTTTTGGAATCTCCACTATCTAAAACGTGTAAATCTGTCAAAAAAAATTTTTCGATTTTCAAAACGATTGCAAGACTTAACCTATACTACGTATGATGGGTAAGTAAATAAATAGGAGACCAAGGGTCCAAAACGTTTTCCAAAGAAGATAGCCGCCATTAAAGTTTAGGGACCAAAATTTCAAATAAACATAAAAAACGGAAAAATTGGTCGATTGATTTGCGGTTTTGACTAAAATTATTCTTTATGTCGGCATTTTCTTGAAATTAAATAATAAAGATAAATTTCAAAAAATGCCGATAGAGGGCGCTTTAGACTTTGGAGTAACGAACAACTATTTTTTGCCGGTATTTTTTGCATCTCATTAAATGTTTTCGTAAGCTTAGAGTCAAACTTAAATTTTGAGCTCAAAATCTGAAAGTGGGAGTGGTTAAGTAGCACAAACTTAACTGTGTTCAGAAGGTTTAAATTTCAAATGATTAAAAAAAACGGAAAAATTGGTTCATTGATTTGCAGTTTTCACTAAAACTATTCTTTATGTCGGTATTTTCTTGAAAATAAATTATAAAGATAATTTTCAAAAAATGCCGATAGGGGGCGCTTTAGACTTTAGAGTAACGAACAACTCTTTTTTGGCGTTATTTTTTGCATCTTATTAAATGCTTTCGTAAGCTTAGACTTAAACTTAAATTTTGAGCTCAAAATCTGAATAGTTGGGAGTAGTTAAGTAAACAAACTGAACTGTGTTCAGAGGGTTCAAATTTCAAATGATTATAAAAAACGGAAAAATTGGTCGATTCGTTTGCGGTTTTCGCTAAAACTAATTTTTAAATGAGCATTTTCTTGAAAATAAATTTTAAAGATAAATTTCACAAAATGCCGATAGAGAGTGCCTTAGACTTTGGAGTAGCGTACAACTATTTTTAACTGTTATTTTTTAATCTCATTAGATGCTTTCAAATGCATAAAATTAAATTTTAGTCTCAAATTCTGAATCGTTGGGAGTGTTTAAGTTGCGAAAAATTGAATTGTGTTCGTGGAGGGGGAAGGGTTAAATTTCAACTCCTGAAGACACTTCAATTTGTGCTACTTAATTACTCCTAATTATTCAGATTTTGAGCTCAAAATTTAAGTTTAAATCTAAGCTTCCGAAAAATTTAATAATTTTCTGCAAGCATTTAATTAGAACAAAAAAATAATGGTTAAAATTAATTATTGGTTACTCTGAAGTTTAAGGCGCCCTCTAATGGAATATTTTTTTTAATTTATCTTTAAAATTTGTTTTCAAGAAGATACTGACTTAAAGAATAGTTTTATTTTAAACCGCAAACAAATCGACAAATTTTTCCATTTTCTATAATTATTTTAAATTTGAACCCCCCCCCCCCTTAAACACAGTTCATTTTGTGCTACTTGCCCTACTATTCAGATTTTGAGCTCAAAATTTAAGTTTAAGTCTAAGCTTCCGAAAACATTTAACGAGATGCAAAAAATAACGGCAAAAAATAGTTGTTCGTTACTCCAAAGTCTAAAGCGCCCTCTATCAACATTTTTTGAAATTTATCTTTATAATTTATTTTTAAGAAAATACCGACATAAAGAATAGTTTTAGTAATAACCGCAAATCAATGAACCAATTTTTCCGTTTTTTTTTATAATCATTTGAAATTTGAACCCTCTGAACACAGTTCAGTTTGTGCTACTTAACCACTCCCACTTTCAGATTTTGAACTCAAAATTTAAGTTTGACTCTAAGCTTACGAAAACATTTAATGAGATGCATAAAATACCGGCAAAAAATAGTTGTTCGTTACTCCAAAGTCTAAAGCGCCCTCTATCGGCATTTTTTAAAATTTATCTTTATAATTTAATTTCAAGAAAATTCCGACATAAAGGTTAATTTTAGTGAAAACACAAATCAATCGAACGACTTTTCCATTTTTTATGTTTATTTGAAATTTTGGTCCCTAAACTTGAATGGCGGCTCTCTCCTTTGGAAAACGTTTTGGACCCTTGGTCTCCTATTTAATATTGTTTGTCTTGATGTGTACTATCACCCCTCTTTTATTGTAAAAAAAATTGGAATCACCCTGTATATATATATATATATATATATATATGTTGCGGCCAAAACCCGAAATTGGCCAATTCTAGAACTGGCCGGCCAATTCCCGAATTGGCCATCAACGTTAAAAAATGACTGGCCATTTCTAGAATTGGCCGGCCAATTCGCGAACTGGCCAGATGCAATTGGCCAATTCGCGAACTGGCCAGATGCGATTGGCCAATTCGCGAAATACATATAGGCACTCGGCTTAATCCTTTCTAACATAGTTGAAAGTGTCTATGAATTCAAATAGTCTAGCCGTCAGCCTGTCCGTGCTCTAACTCGAGTAAAGGTTCCGGTTAACTTGTAATTGTTATCTTATTTGGTTTATCAATTAATTTCGATATTGAAAGGGAAGTGTGTACTATTTTTGTTTAATTTAGTTGGGTACACAAAAATATTTCGTTTCAATATAGTCAATGGGAATCTTTTTCACTGTGCATTTTAATGGTACATTATCTTAATTACAAAAAAATTGGTACCTATGCATCATAGTTCGGATGTTGGCCAAGGCTTCCCGGCCAGTTCGCGAATTGGCCGGCCAAAACCCGAAATACGCTATTCATTTCATGTATTTCGGGTTTTGGCCAGGAAGCTTGGCCAGTTCGGGTATTGGCCGGCCAGTTCTAGAATTAGCCAGGCTCCGGGTATTGGCCGCAACATATATATATATATAAGCGAGATTGGTGCTTACGCCACACCAACCTGTTGTAAGGATAATATTGCGAAAAAAAAACATGAATTGCAATCAAAATAGAACGCTTCATTTTAAACTTATAAAAGAGTTTTTTTAAAGAATTTTTATAAACTACTTTTATTTTTATACTTATTTACAGTGTACTGTAGAGTAAAATCATGAAAATGTAGAAGCTGTAATCTGAATTAGAAAATAAAATATTTAAAACCATCAAAATCTTTAAGTGTAAAACTGCATGAATAATTACTTTCTTCAAACTTGTTGAACGCAGCATGAATGTTGTCTCATTTGCATGTATCAAAAACAGGAGCGCATCCCTCATCCCTTATTCATCTTAACAAGAGAATTTCTAAGCTAAAGGCTTTTACAGAATATTTCCATTAATTCTTTGAATAAAATTAGACTTTAAATTATAGTTAATTAAGTAAGATACACGAAATATTAGACTTTATTAAATTCAATACTGTACTTTATATAAAAAAGTAATAAAATATAGTAATCAGTTTTTTTAAACTAAACTGAAGGCACATTGATTACTTTATAACTTTAGAAAAAAATAATTTTCGGTTGCTAAACGTGATTTATTTCTGTGTAATGTGCAAAAAATGTTCACAAAATAGTTCACAAATGATTTTTATTGCTGCAATGATAAAATCAATATAAAAGTAAAAACTTCAAGAGCGATAATTTAAGAGAAACGAGCATGTGCATTGCAACTCATCCCGAATTCATCTTAACAAGAGAATTTCAAAGCGAATGGCTTTTACAGATTTCCATTGATTCTATGCATAAAACTAAGCTTTAAATTACAGTTAATTAGGTTAGTAATTATCAAGGTTTTGATAATTTTTTTTTCCTTTCCCCTTACGATTTCATACCTTATCCTCCCACGAACCACACATTCCATTCTCCCTAACAATATTGTCATCAATGTCTGAAGAATATTTTGATTTTTGAAATTTTTTTCTTTCGTTTGCGGTGATATACAGAAATGATTATACATTTATCGATTCAGATGAAGAGAAGACAATATAATATCAGTATTATGTATGAAATATTTTGTTAAAACATTTAAAAGCAATAGCCACTTTTTAAAATGATCTGAAATAACTTTTTATTAGCGAACGCATGTAATATTAAAAATGTCTTCTTATGCTTGCACAGCACGTGGGGCCGAAGGGAAGGAGGAGTCCAGCAGACATAACATTTTATCAGAATTAAGTGGACAACGTTGTTTCTCTTTTCTTAAACAGTAAATATAACAAGTATCATTTCAAGCATACTTCGTACCTAATTTCTCAACAGCAGATTATACATGCATACACATATGGCAGAAGAATAAGAATGTCGAAAATGTTGGGGAAAAAAATCCCAAACAAATAAACAAAAAATGAATTTCAATTAAAATATTACGTTTAATTTTAAACTCGAAAATTGAATGCTTATAAAAGAAATATTATATTTTTTAACTATTTTTACTTTTAAACTTTACAGTGTACTGTAGAGTAGAATAATGAAATTGTAGAAGCTGTAATCTGAATATATAAAATAAAATACTTAAATCCATTAAAGTCTTTATGTGTAAAACTGCATGCATGATTATTTTCTTCAAACTTGTTGAACAAACACAGCATAAACATGGTCTAGTTTGCATATATCAAAAACAAGAATGCACCTTTGTTTATTGGCATTACAAAAAATATAGTTGGTGAGATGAGAGCAGGTGCATTAGACCTCATCTCTTATTCATCTTAACAGGAGAATTTCAAAGTTAATGGCTTTTACTGAATGTTTTCATTTATTATTTGCATAAAATTAAACTTTAAATTGCAGTTAATTAAGTAAGAAACACCAAATGTCACATTTTTTTAGACTTCATACTGTATTTTATATAAAATATAGTAATAAAACATAGCAGTAAGTTTCCACTAAATTGAAAGCAAGTTGATCAATTTACAACTTTAGAAAAAAATATTTTTAAGGTTTTTCATTTATAAAAAGGTGATATACTTTTGTGTAATGCTCAAAATATGTCTACAAAATAGTTCACAAATAATTTTTATGACTACAATGACAAAATCAATGTAAAAGTAAAAACTTCAAGAGCGATAATTGGAGAGAAACGAGCAATTTTCGCAAGTGTGTTGCAACTCACCCCCAAATTCATCTTAACACAAGAATTTCAAAGCTAATAGCTTTTACAGAAGATTTCCATTAAGTATTTGCATAAAATTAAACTTTTACATCACAGATAATTAAAAAAGCAATTAACAGTGTTTTGATAATTTTTGTTCCCTCACTGTTACGATTTCATAAATTATCATCCCACGAACACATACATTCTTTTCTCCCTAACAATATTGTCACCAATGTCTAAAAATTATTTTGATTTTTGCAATTTTTTCTTTCGTTTGCGGTGATATTAAGACATGATTAGACATTTACTGATTCAAATGAAAAAAAGTCAATAAAATATCTCTATTGTGTATGAAATATTTTATATTAAAAAACCTTTAAAAGAAACAGCTACATTTTAAAAGGATCTAAAAAAACTTTTTGTTAGGTAATGCATTTAATATTAATAATATCTTCTTACATTGGCCTCGTACGTGTTGGGGGGGGGGAGGTGGGGTCGAGCAGACAGAACATTTTATGACCATTAAATGGACAACGTTCTTTTTTTTTTAACAGTAAATATAACATGTATCATTTCAAGCATACTTCGTACTTAGTTTATCAAAATTATATATGCATACACATATAGTAGAAAAATAGAAATGTTGGAAAAAATCCCACAATAAATTGCAATCCAGATATTACGTTTAATTTTAAACATGAATATCGAATGATTTTAAAAAGTGATTTTTTTTAACTATTTTTATTTTACACTTATTTACAGAGCACTGTAGAGTGCACTAAGATCTGAATATTTTAAAAACTTCGTTATTGTATGAACGCACCTCATTTGCTACATTTGACATGCAATTTCCGACTTGTTATTTTTATACGTATTTATACAGGGTGTCCCCTTTCAACGATGGCCAATGGCTAATTTCTAAACCGTTAGTCATAGACATGTAGTTCCAATTGCAAAAATGCTTTAAGAAAGGTAAAGAATTGTTTTTCAAGCGATTTAGCTCAAAATAAAATTTTATTAATAAATTACGAAAATTAACTTTTTATACGGTCTCTCGGTCCTATAAGTGAAATTTAGTATATTTTGCCCACTACTCTAACAAGTAAGAGAAAAAAGGTCCCATTCACATAACATTAAAAATGACAGAGTTTGACTTTAAATTTCATGACTTAAACCACTTTTCTGTAGCTAAATACGGATGAATTGGACTGAGCTTTAAGGGAACGTTCACTAAGTGCTTAAAGTATTATAAAGGGCGTCTATTTTCAACGCTGTCTAATAGCTAATTCCTAAACCATTTGCCACAGACATATAGTTCCAATTTCTAAAAGGTTTTAAATGAGATAAAGACATATTTTAAAAGCAATTTAACTGAAGGTGCTACCACCATATAAGTTTTACGGTAATGTTAATTTTTATTATTTAACTTCTAGATTGGTTAAAATAGTTGAAGACGTGAGTTTTAAAATTCTCTTTATCGTGAAAATCAAATTTTGGGAAATCGCAATTTTATTTTAAAAGGTGTGGTATTTTGATAAGCCTTTATTTTGCTTAAAACGTTCGTACTTATTTTTCCCTTGCTCAAAATTTTTATTCAAATTTTAACTCACTTCCAAATATCCGATCGAGGTTCAATTTGCACACTTATTTATATCCAATGACAGTATAATATTAATACAATTTTAAGTGCATACCATTTATTTATTTTATAGGATTACACCAAATTCTGTTAGGTTAAGTAATCTAATAGAATAGTAAATATATGTCATTTTGTAACGATTTGTGACTGTTGCTTTTCATAAATTAAATTAACAAACTTTCTGTTATTTTTTACTTATAATTTTAGTACAAATTTTGCTTTAATATGTAATCATCAACATACATTGAAAAATAATATTGTAAATATTATTTTACTCTCAATGTTTAATGTGAAATTTTATATCTTGCGTTTATTTTTATTTCCAGTAAATTTGTGACTGACCCCTAATTTGCAGCAAAAAAGATGCTTCAACTTTAAACAGCTATTACTCGGTCAGTTTTAATCGCAGAGGAATGGGACTTTTTTTGTATTATTTGTTACAGTAGTAAGAAAAATTTACTAAATATCACTTATAGGACCGGGGGACCGTATAAAAAGTTAATTTTCGTAATTTTTTAATAAAATTTTATTTTGAGCTAAATTGCTTGAAAAACAATTCTTTACCTTTTTTAAAGCATTTTTGCAATTGGAACTATATGTCTATGACTAACGGTTTAGAAATTAGCCATTGGCCACCGTTGAGAGGGGACACCCTGTAGTGTACTGTAGAGAATCATGAAAATGTAGAATCTGAAATCTGGATACATAAAATAAAATTTTTAAATCCATCAAAATCCCTATGTATAAAACTGCACGCAATTTTACTTTCTTCAAACTTGTTGAACAAACACAGCATAAACAAGGTCTAATCTGCATATATGAAAAACAGGAATGCACCCTTGTTTATTGGCATTACAGGAAAGAAAGTCATAGAGAAAAGAGCAGGTGCATTAGACCTCATCCCTTATTCATTTTAACGGGGGAATTTCAAAGCAAATGGCTTTCACTGAACATTTCCATTCATTCTTTGCATAAAATTAAACTTTAAATTGCAGTTAATTAAGTAAGAAACAAGAAGAGTCTCATTTTATTAGACATCATACTGTATTTATATGAAATATGGTAATAAAACATAGTAAACAGTTTCTTTAAACTAAACTGAAGGCATTTTGATCACTTTATAACTTTAGAAAAAAAAATATTTTTCGTTTATTAAACGTGATTTATTTCTGTATAATGAGCGAAAAATGTTTATAAAATAGTTCATATATGATTTTTATAGTTATAATGATAAAATCAGTCTAAAAATAAAAATATTTGAAAGAAAATCGTTTTTTATAAGCATTGAATGTTTATCTTTAAAGTCACGCTTAATTTTTACTTACCCATCATACGTAGTATAGGGTAAGTGTTGCAATCGTTTTGAAAATCTAAAAAAATTTTTGACGGATTTACACGAGTTCGATAGTGGAGATTCCGAAAAACATATTTTTAGAAAAAAAATTTTGCCGTCCGTCTGTCTGTCTGTCTGTCAGTCTGTCTGTCTGTAAACGCTCTATCTCCCGAACAAATTGAGATAGAGACTTGAAATTTTGTATTTAGTTAGTATGTAAGAATGGGACGAAGCCTATTTAATATCAGCAACCTCGATTATCCGGAACTATTTTTTTCGGACTCTCGAAAAATTCGTTCTGATGAAAGGTATATAAAAATTTTCGAATTGCTTTGTTCTAAGGAATGGACGTAAAAGACAATAAAATAACACACATTTTACATATAGAACGAAGTCGACCGGATTATTAGTTGCCGAGATATTTGTAATCCTGTTTTCCACATTCTTCGATTTTTCATGACCCTGTATTTCATTTAAAATTTCAATTCAGAGGTATATTTTAATTGGAAATGAGACGCTTAATCTGACGAATTTAATTGTTAGTTAATAGAATTATTATTTTTGGAGTTATAAGGATGTTTCTTTTACGCAGTTCGGTACTATTTGAGTAGTTTGGCGTTTTATATAATTTGTCGAAATTGGTACATCAGCAGTTCTTTTATATAGCATTACTATGTATATTAACAATATTTAAATTTTGTTTATGAATTGCAATGCATTGTATAAATAGTTTTCACATGTTTTATTTTCATATACATATCCATGATGGGTAAGTATTACGGTGGCCTCCAACGACTAGTTTGATTGCAATTCATAAAAAAAAAAAAAAAAAAAAAAAAAAAAAAAAAAAAAAAAAAACAGAACATTAATTTTAAGTGCGAACGAAGTTCGTGTATGAAAAATATACTGCGTTATTTAAATTTGGTGGAGAACGCAAGCGATTTCGTTATAAAATACATACATTTTGTCCTGTTTCTTTTCAATAAAAATAGTAGCATTATTGAACCTTTTGCAGTCGAAGTAATCCTCTCAGACCCTCTCATGCATCACTTACATAAATTTTAACAGGTTTGTAGCCTTTTTCCTTAAGAGGCATTTTTTATTTCCCCTTCGAGGACATGTTGACCAGAAAATTTCTAAAAAGAAGCACTTTTAAAATCTAGTGGTGCGAAAATAAAATAAATATAGAGTTGGCTATTTGCCGACACTCGACCGCAAAGGGTTAAACTATATTTTTAGGATTTCTAAATTGATTTTTGATGTCATAATAATTAATTAATTAATATTAAACTATTAATTGATAAAAGCGAATTTTTTGAAATATTGCTTTTTAAATAAATAAATAAATATATATATATATATAATTTATTTCCCATTTTTTATCTTTAAACAGTTCGCTATTCGATATTGCCATCGGTTTGCCTTATTTTGGCGAGTATTTATTGGCGCATCATTAAATTAATTGTTTTTTTTTCAACTGCCATAAAATGTTTGCGATTTATCACTTGTGGGGGAGTAACGTAAACATGTTTCAGAAATAATATATTAATTTATAATTAAGCTC
Source organism: Maratus speculifer (assembly GCA_964019185.1). Classification (NCBI taxonomy): domain Eukaryota; kingdom Metazoa; phylum Arthropoda; class Arachnida; order Araneae; family Salticidae; genus Maratus; species Maratus speculifer. The sequence goes on along the minus strand of OZ025302.1, from coordinate 140,256,670 downwards.
TAAAAATGTTGCATTATCAGAAACACACCTGGAAAAAGGATTTTTATAATCCAAGAGACTAAGCCATTAGTAATAGGGTTAAAAATCAATTTTTAAAATACAAATATCAGTTGTAGTGAAATGAAAGAATGTAAAAAAAAGAAAAAATAAAACACGTTTGTTTATTGGCACTTCAAGAGCGATAGTTTAAGAGAAATGAGCAGGTACTTATTCCTAATTCATCTTAACACGAGAATTTCAAAACTAATGGGTTTTATTGAACATTTCCCATAATTCATTGCACAACCTCTTCAGACATTATGTGTTCTATAGGATACACATTTTTACAGTTTTTTTTTTTTTTAATCCAAGCACTTTCTAATACCCCTCTCCCCAACAGAAAAAAAAAGTCACTTTTTTATAATTTTGTTCAGTGCCCACGCCACACCAATGTGTTCTAACGAAAATATTGCGGTAAGTAAAAACAAAAATTGCAATCAAAATATTACATTTAAATTTAAACATGATCATTGAATGCCTATAAAAGAGTGATTTTTTTTAATCTAACTTTATTTTGATACTTATTTACAGTATTTTGTAGAGCAGGATCATGAAAATGTAGAAGCTGTAATCTGAATATATGAAATAAAATATATAAAACCTTTAAAATTTTTTATATGTAAAACTGCATGCATGATTACTTTCTTCAAACTTATTGAACACAGCATAAACAAGGTCTAATTTGAATATATCAAATACAGGAATGCGCCCGTGTTTACTGGCATTAGAAGTACGATAGTTTGAGAGATGGGGGCAGGTGCATTAGACCTCATCCCTTATTCATCTTAACACAAGAATTTCAAAGCTAATGGTTTTCACTAAAGATTTCCATTCATTCTTCATATACACTTTAAATTATACTTAAGTCAGAAACACGAAATGTCTTATTTTATTAGACTTCATATTGTATGCTGTATAAAATATGGGAATAAAACATAGTAAACAGCTTCTTTAAACTGAACCGACGACATTTTGATTTATATATAACTTTAGAAAAAAAATATTTTTTTAATTTTTCGTTTATTAGACGTGAATTATTATGTGTAATATGCAAATATTCACAAAATAGTTCACAAATTATTCTTATAGCTTCACTGATAAAATTAATATAAAAGTAAAAATAGTTTTTAAAAAAAACCCTCTTTTATAAACATTCAATGCTAATCTTTAAAGTTGCGCTTAATTTTTCGGTTGTAGCCCATGTTTTTTAATTTAAAAAAATGAATAGCAATCAAAGTATTACGTTTAATTTTAAACATGAACATTGAATGCTTATAAAAAAAAAGATTTTTTTAACCATTTTTTATTCTTACTGTGCACTGTAGAATAGAATCATGAAAATATAGAAGCTGAAATCTGAATATATAAAATAAAATATTTAAATTCAACAAAATATTTATGTGTAAAACTGCATTCATGATTATTTCTTCAAACTTCTTGAACAAACGCAGCATAAATATAGTCTAATTTGCATATATCAAAAACAAAGAATGCACCCTTGCTTATTTGCATTACAAGTAAGATATAGTTTGAGAGATGGGAGCAGGTGCATTAGACCTCATCACTCATTAATCTTAACAAGAGAATTTCAAAGTTAATGGCTTTTACTGAACATTTCCATTAATTCTTTGCATAAAATTAAACTTTAAATTACAGTTAATTAAGTAAGAAACACAAAATATCTCAATTTATAAGACTTCATATTGTATGTTATATAAAATATGGTAAAAAAACATAGTAAACAGTTTCTTTAAACTAAACTGAAGGCATTTTGATCACTATATAACATTAGCAAAAATATTTTTTTATTTTTTGTGTATTAAAAGTGATTTATTTTTGTGTACTGTGCATTCACAAAATTATTCACAAATTATTCTTATAGCTACAATGATAAAGTCAATATAAAAATAAAAGTGGTTTTTAAAAAAATCCCTTTTTTATAAGCATTCAATGCTCATCTTTAAAGTTACGCTTAATTTTTTGGTTGTAAATCAGTAAATCATGTTTTTTGTAAAAAAGAAATCATGACTTGCAGTTAAAGTATTAAGTTTAATTTTAAACACGAACATTAAAGGCTTTTGAAAGAGTGATATTTTTTAACAATTTTTATTTATATACTTATTTACAGTGCACCGTAGAGTAGAATCATAAAAATGTAGAAGCTGAAATCTGATTACATAAGATAAAATATTTAAAACCATGCAAAATCTTTATGTGTAAAACTGCAAGCATGATCCCTTTCTTCAAAGTTGTTGAACAAACACAGCATAAACAAGGTCTAATTTGCATATATGAAAAACAGGAATGCACCCTTGTTTATTGGTGACCCTTGGTTTATTGGTGACCTTTATAACCCTTGGTTAGTTGGTGAAACGAGAGCAAGTGCATTAGACCTCATCACTTATTCATCTTAAAGAGGATTTCAAAGCTAATGGATTTTACTGAATATTTCCGTTAATTCTTTGCGTAAAATTAAACTTTAAATTACAGTTAATTAAGTCAGAAACACGAAATGTCTCATTTTTAGAAGACTGCATATCGTATTTTATATAAAATATGGTTTATAAAACATAGTAATAAGTTTTCTGAACTTAAATTGAAGGCACATTGATCAATTTTTAACTTAAAAAATATTTTAAATATTTTTCATTTATTAAACGTGACTTATTTCTGCGCAATGTGCGAAAAAAAATCGTTCTATTACGATCAATAGGAAGAATTTTTTTCAAGGGAATTTTAGTGATGTTACACTCTTTTGAACATAACAGGATTGGTATGCGTCTATGAACTACATACTATAAAATATATTCTGGAAATCTGCGGTGCAAATACTATTTGTTAATAATTTACAGGGCCACGCGAAAATATTCTATTACATAAAAGTATAAGGGAAAACATTGTTTGGGGCGTGTTTTAAACAATATTAAAATATTTAACATTTTATGAATTTGATGCATACTGCTGAGGTTTTCTACAGGTTATTTCCTATATAATAGAAAGCAGTAGTATTTACAGGAACACACAAAAGATTTCCGATACTATAATGTATCCGAAATATTGCATACAATTACACCAAGATCTGAATATTTTAAAAACTTCCCTATAGTACGAAAGCACCTCATTTGCTACGTTTGACAAACAATTTCCGACTTGTTATTTTTTTACTTATTTACAGTGCACAGTAGAGTAGAATCATGGAAATGTAAAAGCGTAATCTGAATATATAAAATAAAATATTTAAAACCATCAAAATTCTTTATATGTAAAACTGCATGCATGATTACTTTCTTCAAACTTGTTGATCATACACATCATAAATATGGTCTAATTTGCATATATCAAAAGCAGGAATGCAGTCTTGTTTATTGGCATTACAAGAAAGATAGTTTGTGAGATGAGAGCAGGTGCATTAGACCTCATCCCTTATTCATTTTAACGGGAGAATTTCAAAGCTAATGGCTTTCACTGAATATTTCCATTATTCTTTGCATAAAATTAAACTTTAAACAGTTAATTAAGTAAGCGACATGAAATGTCACATTTTACTAGACTTCATACTGTATTTTATATAAAATATGGTAATAAAACATTGTAATCAGTTTCTTTAAGATAAATGGAAAATACTTTGATCACTATATAACTTTAGGAAAAATACTTTAAATATTTTTCGTTAATTAAACGTGATTTAATTCTGTGTAATTCGCAAAAAAATATTCATAAATAGTTCATAATTATAGCTACAATGATAAAATCAACATAAAAGTAACAATAGTTTGAAACAAACCTTCTTGTATAAGTATTCAATGTTCATCTTTAAAGTTATACTTAATGTTTTGGTTTCAGTTGATGTTGAAAAAACCTTCTTGTATAAGTATTCAATGTTCATCTTTAAAGTTATGCTTAATGTTTTGGTTTCAGTTGATGTTTTTTGAAAAAAAAATACAGTACATTAATTTCATGTCAGCAAGATACTCGACTATGAAAAATTCACTGCATATTTTACTCTATAATTACCGCGAGCCGTCATTTTGATGGCTACCAAATGAATATGTTTCGGTTCAAACCAGAAATTTGATTCTGAAAGTACTTTAAAAGATGCAACATCAAATAATAAAGTTCTAAATCAAAATTCTGGTGTGAAATAATTTTATAAAAGTTGACTCAAATTTCCGTTAGTTCTAGTTTTCAATATGGTAAGAGCACAAGTAAGTGAATTTATTATATTATATATACATTTTAGTCTGTAACTTGAGAAAGTATGTTGAAACAGACTTAATTCAATGTGGGACTGGATAAAATAGATATTATACACCTCTTCAATGGACATCCCTTTTCTTTTTTCAAAATAGACTTGCTCTATTATAGTTGTAAACCCGCATATATAGCAGATAGTTATACCAAGGTCGTCGAACGTTTTTGCGTATGCTTGTTAAAAATCAAATTATTATCATATTACGAAATTCTAAGGCGCCAGGAGTAATATAATTGTGAAAGTATCTTAACGAATAATTACATTTTATAGAAGTTTTAGCAAGATAATTTCCTCTTTATCCTAGATTCGACTCCTTACATTTATTATGCAACATTATCACAATAAGATATTCATGCTACCAAATGAAATATTTAAAATCTAACAAAATTTCTTTCTGTCGAATTGCATGATTACTTTCTTCAATCTTATCGAACAACATATAAAACATGGCCTAATTTACATATATCAAAAACAGGAATGCGCACTTGTTTATTGGCAGTTCAAAAGCGATAGCTTTCGAGAATAGAGCAAGTGCATTAGACTTAATTCCTTTTTCATCTTAACACAAGAATTTTAAAGACAATGTTTTTTATAGAAGATTTCTATTAATCCTTTGCATGAAGTTAAGCGTTAAAATGCAGTTACTTAAGTAAGCAACACGAAAGATTTCATTTTATTAGATTCATACTGTTTTTTATATCAAATATGATAATAATTGATAGTAATCAGATTTCTTAAACTAAATAAAAATTATTTCCGCCCGGAAATTTCTTTCCGTTACATAAAAAAAATCATTTTAACGCTTACAATATTTAAAAAACAGACCCTCTGAAAATTACTGTATTTTGATAATTTTATCTTCATACCGTATTTTGAATCAAATATGGTAATAAAGCATAATCGTAAGGTTCCTTAAGCTAAATTAATCATTTCATAATTTTATTTCGATATTGGGGTGAAAAAGTTACTTTTTCACCTATGAAGTTAAGAGTAGCTATCAGAAGTGTACATGTGCTGTAACTTATCTTTTTCGCGCCGGGATTAGTTTACGAAATTTTAAATCTTTTGTCACTGATTTTTAAAGACAGAAATTTGTGCCTTATACAATCGAGGAAAAGCTTCGATTAAAGAAGGTAAATTTGACAGTAAAATTTTACTGATGGCAATAAACAAAGATTCTGAACGCTTTATGAGTCACGTATATGTGTCGCTCGTTCCCATGGGGTTAACGAACATATTTTTAACTGAAAGCGAACTAATGTAGTTTTTTTACCTACTTTTCATATGACAGATACCTAATGAAAACGAACTTCGCCTCGGAAATAGAGTTGCCATACCCGTTGAACATTCTAAGGGTCGCGCGCATCTTGTGTGTAGCGCTGTCAAACGCGGCAGATATTTTATTGTTCAGATTCAAATTCTTACGAGAAATTTTTAATACTATCTTTCTTTTATGGGGGATGTTGAGCTTTTTTTAATATAATTGGAAATTCCAAATTTGCATCTGAAATAACGAGGAAGAATATTTCCTTCGTAAAATCAGGACTTCAAAAAAAAATCTTTCTGTCGATTTGCATGCGATCCAAATTAAGTGTTAAATTTTTAAGTGAACGAAATATGTGTGTTCTGTTAATACACAAGGTGTATTAATAATATTTACAATATCTCGCAATGTATTTGCCATGTGGGATATTAAGTCAATTTAAAATTAAAAAATAAAATTATTCACATTTTAATAAGCTTTCGTCAGTAAAAGAAACGACCAATATTGATGTAAAATGTTCCCTTAACTGAATAAGATGTTGATGCTGTCTAACGAACAATGGGACCAACTTATATGAGCCCGAGCCCACCCAATAATTGTGAATCATAGCATACCCAAGTTTCATTGTTTTAGTTATTTATTTCATTATTATTTTATTTTTCATTTTTCTCCTTAGAATAAAGTTTATTTTGCCAATGGCCATACGTTTTAATTCTCCGGTTGACTTCCCATAAATCACAAATAATTGAAATGTTTTACTCCCTGTTTAACTTTCCGCTAATTTGTTTTGTAGTCATGTTCATGATACCCCGTAAAGTATGGTGACGTCATTGCAACGTCCTTGTGAAGTCACATTGTGACTTTGTGACCATCGATTGTCGATATGTCGTCACGTGACGTCAATGTGTAATCACAGTGACTAAAATGTGAAGTCGTTATGGCCGTTTTAAAGCTCTTTTGTGACGTTTCACAAAGTGGTCACAATGTGACAAATTTGTGAAAAATGTGTCATTTGTGACTAATTTGACATTAACATTGTGACGACAAAAGCGACGATATTTAAATTGCCAGAAACATGTTTTTTAAAGTAAATAACATGTTTTGAAGGATATTTATAAATTGTTAAAGATTTTTAAGAAAGTCACATCTCAGTCACAATGTGACGTCACTGAGTGGTGGCAATTTGGTCATAGATGTGATGTGACCAAAGTGACTCACAGTGACTGCACTGTGACGTCACTGTGACCATGCATGCTATTAGGGACCATGGCATTACAATAAATATCAGTGTCTTCATAAAAAAAAACGCATTAGAATATAATTTAATAAAAATGCAACTTTATTAAAACATGATAGCTTGGCTTAAAATCCTCATCTTTCATCATCTGTCAACTCTTCAAAGAAAATTAAACTGGTCTCACCATTTTACATTTTTTCGAGCCCACCCAATATTTTGCCCAAGTCATTCACCCAAGTTGGAGCCACTGTAACAAAATATTTCAAAGCAATGAAAATCTCCTTCTCCAAAACAGCATGATTACTTTCTTCAATCTCACTGAATTCTGCATAAAATATACTCTAATTTTTATACAACAAAAACAAGAAAGCACACTTGTTTATTGGCATTTTAAGAGTGACAGTTTGAGAGAAAAGAGCAGGTGCGTTAGACTTCATCCATTATTCATCTTAACAGGAGAATTTCAAAGATAATATCTTTTACTGAAGATTTCCATTAATTCCTTGCATAAAATTAAATTTTAAATTACACTTAATTAAAGAAGCAACATGAAAGATTTTATTTCTTTAAGCTTCTTGCTATATTTTGAATCAAATATGGAAATATAGCATAGTAATAAGATTCAAATTAAAGATCTAAATTAATCATTTCGTACCGTAATTAGGTGCGTTCGTAATTATGTAAATACCTAGCATCTAGAGTCGTTGTCCAGTCCAGTCCGTCCGTCTGTCCAAATGTAACAGAGCAAAAACTACCCAACCGAATCATTTGAAATTTGGATTATATAATTCTTGCATAATTTTGTCGAGACATTTCAAATTTTTTGAAAAACAAATGTATAATTTAATTACAGGAATAATTAAAATTATTCCGTCAGATTACGACCAATGGGAAAAATAGTTTCAAGTGCATTTTAATGATGTCACACTCTTCCGAATATAAAAAAAATTATATGACTCTATGAAGTATATACTAAAAAAATACATTTTAAGGAGTATTTTTAAGAATTTTCTCTTTTGCAGTGCAAATTTATATTCTGCATAAAAATTGTTCTAATTTCAAACAACAAAAAGAAGAATGCGCACTTGTTTATTGACATTTTCAGAGTGACAGTTTGAGAGAAAAGAGCAGGTTTATTTGACTTCATCCCTTATTCATCTTAACACCAGAATTTCAAAGCTAATGTATTGTGCAGAAATTTCCCATTCATTCCTTGCATAAAATTAAACCTGAAATTACAGTTATTTAAGGAAGCAACATGAAAGATCTCATTTCCTTAGACTTCATACTGAATTTTGGATCAAATATGGTAATAAAGTATAGTAATACGATTCCTTAACCCCTTAGTGGTCGCATTAAATTACAGTTTAAAAATTCAAATTCATTATTGCCACCACTTTTTTGAAAAAAATATCTTATTTAATGACAAGTAAAATAATACCAGAATAAAACCAATTGGACTATTTTTTAAAACTAGTGGGAATCAAAAAGTGTGAATAAAAGCCGTGAAGCTTGCAGCCCGTTAATGCCTCGGGCGTAACCATTAAGTGGTTAACTGAATAAGGTATGTGTGTTTTGTTAATACACAGAGTGTATTAATAATATTTAGAATATCTCGCAATATATTTGCCATGTGGATTATTAAAAGTCAAATTAAAATTAAAAATCAAATTATTCACACTTAAATAAGCTTTCATCAGTAAAAAAAGACCAATATTGATGTAAACGGTTCCCTTAATCCTTTCGGCACGGACAAATTCTGTTAGTAAAATTGGAAATTATCGACTGACACCGGAATTTACAAACGACTTTTTAAGAAATCAAGAACTCCTTTATTTAAGCCTTTATTGTAAAAGCAAGATTTTATTAAAATATTATTGGTGCTAATTGCAAGTTTGGAATTAAAATTAGGTGTGCCCAGACCGGGCACACCTGCGCTGGAAAGGATTAATTGAATAAGATGTCGATGCTGTCTAATAGGTTGGGCCGAAAAAAACTTTTTTTCGATTTTCGATAATGGCGGGTGCGGAAAAGTGGCCATTGATGGCACTCAGTTCACACAAAAAATTTGAAATTTTTTGGACAATTCCTTACCCTGCCGCAAATGGCCTAAAGTTTTGCAAAAATATTGATTTTTGAATTTTTTTAGCAAAAAATTTTTAGATATTAAATTAAAATTTTTTTGGTAGCATTTACTTGATAAGGCATATTTAATGTACCAAGTGTTTAAATAAGTTCTGATAATGCATTATTTAATTGCTATATGTATTTTAAATTAGCCGATTACTATAGTTTTTTCGCGTATAACAGGTAAAAGTCGAGTACCAGCAAAAGTCGTTCATTAGTTTCTCTCTTATTTATGTCCTTTGGTATTTCTTTATTTTTTTCTATGCGTCAAAGGTTTCGGAATCGGACATCAGTATACTCAAAAGTAAATCTGGAAGGTGAGAAGGGGGTGAATCAGGACTCTAAGCGAGTGCAATGACCCGTCATAATACTGAGGTTAGTGAAGGACGGAATGGAAGAGGGGGGAAAATGCGATAAGGATTCTTATTACTTACCCATGTTCAGTTACCCTGCGACATTTATTCAGTGTGAACGTGAAATCTTTTCCTAGTGAGATACAGTGCTTTTTGGATCGTTTAATGTGCCATTATAGTGTTTGTGGGTTTTATTACGACGAGTTTAGAAATAGCTAGTATGAAGGACCATAGCAATGTAAATATACGCGATAACATGAAGTAGCCTTTTTAGGGCATCATGCATATTGATAGAATTGCAATTGGCAACTTATGCTGACATCATGCGCCACTATTACTTGTTGCTTCAACATGCAGGAGTTGTGACAGCAGAGAATACGAATCTTGTCTTCGATAAAAACAAGGTCAAAAGAGAGAAACAGAAACTTGGGAAAGAAGATACAGAAGGAAGAAGTTCTTTAAAGAAGGAAAATTAAACGCATATTTTTTGATGGTAGAAAGGATAAAACTATCTTCATAGAAAAAAAGAACAAGCTGTACTGTCGAGAGAAGACGAAGAACACATCACTGTGTTGTCTGAACGCGGTTAGGAATATTTGAGTCAATTGATACCCCGTTCCGGTCACGGAAAAGAAATAGCAAAATCATTATATAATCTTCTAAGTCAGTACAAGTGAGACTTTTCTGAATTGACAGCACTCGGGTGTGATGGCACCGCTATTAATACAGGAAAACGCAATGGTGTCATTGCCTGTCTTGAAAAAAAAGCTAGGAAGAGAGCTGCAACATTGGATATGTATTCTTCAGACGAACGAACTCCCACTCCGACATCTACTCTCTAAACTTGATGGTGGAACCACGGGACTCTAAACCTTTGCCAAACCAATCGGTGCGAGACAAACGGGTTATGAAAATCTACGTGTCACCTTGTTCGAGCCTATTGCTGTTTCATGGATATTAGAAATGGAAAATACTGAATATCTAAGTACCGATGAAAAATACGTATTTGATATTTGTGCAGCAGTTTGAACCGGAATATGTACTCGAGAACTGGAAAACAGAAAATCAGGAACAATTGTGAAATCGAGATGGATCAGAACTGCTTGCAGAATTTTACGCTCGTGCGTAAGTAGTTCAAATCCTGATAAAGCGTTAAAATATATCTCGCTCAGTACGTTTTATGCGCTCATGTGGTTTTCTGTAAAAAAAAAGGCCAGAATGCGCAGACGGACTTAGACACATGTAGCAGGTAGTTAAACTTTCAATGCTTTTACCAGATGACCTAAAGGAGATAGTACATTCAGTCAGTCATCCAAACAAATGGATACTATGATCATCTCGAGAATTTACGATAGCAATAGCAACCGATGACAGACAACATATTAGAAGAATGGCATGGGAAAGTATTGTATGAATAAAAGTATGCTGAAATTTAAAAAAAGATAAGAACAAACATAATGCGAGAGTTTCGAGTTCCAAAGCTAAACTTTAAAGCAACGGAACACTATGAGTGTATCGACTGGGTCACCGCCGAAATTAGTGAGCCTCCTACAACAAAAACCTTTTCACTGGAAGAAATTGAAAAAACGTAATTTCAGGATCTATGTTGTATTCATGTCTACTTTCCAAGTCACTCCCATGATGTGGAATGATTCGTTGAAATTATAACAGAAGCTACATCAAAAGTATGCGGGGTTCAAGAAAGCGATACCTTCATTAGAGCAAAACTGCAAGCACGGTAAAAGATACCAAAGTTCATTTCTAAAAAGGACTCGTAACGTAAATTCGATTCAGTGCATTTTGAGTGTAACATTCTGTGGAGAGGAAGGCGGGTAAAACTCGGCAAACAGCTACCTCCTCGTGGTGAGTTCTGGGTTGTTTCGCGTTGGTGTTGAACGTAAAACAAGCTAAAAGCTGCACGTTTTTAAAGAGCATAGGACTAAAATAATGCATAATTAGAGATTATTTAAACATTTAACACATTAAATATATCTTTTCAACAAAATACAATCAAAATAAATTTAATTTAACATTTTTAAATTTTTTGCTAAAAAAGTTCAAAAATCAGCATTTTAGCAAAACTTCAAGCGATTTTCTGCAGGGTAAGGAATTGTCCAAAAAATCTCAAATTTTTTGCGTGAGCTGAGTGCCACCAGCGGCCACTTTTCCGCACCTGCCATTATCGAAAAAAAAAAAAAAAAAAAAAAAAAAAATTCAGCCCACATTACTGTCTAACTAAATATTTCAAAGCAATGAAAATGTCTTTCTCCAAAACATCATGATTACTTTCTTCAATCTCATTGAACCATGCATAAAAATACTCAAATTTCATAAGACAAAAACAAGAAAGCGAACTTGTTTATTGGCATTTTAAGAGTGATAGTTTGAGAGAAAAGAGCAGGTGCATTAGACTTCATCCCTTATTCATCTTAACAGGAGAATTTCAGAGCTAATATCTTTTACTGAAGATTTCCATTAATTCCTTGCATAAAATTAAACCTGAAATTACAGTTATTATAAGAAGCAACATGAAAGATCTCATTTCCTCAGACTTCATACTGAATTTTGGATCAAATATGGTAATAAAGTATAGTAATACGATTCCTTAATCTAAAATAATCATTCTATCAAGTAATTTTATTTTGATTTTTAGATGTGTTGCAAAAAAAGGTTGGGAAAAGTTTTCGGCTGCCAATTGCAAGAATAAATTCTTTTTATTAAACCATATCAAATTTTACATTATTTTAAATAACTGTTTTAAAATGTCTGGAAACAAAAAATGCATTTACAGCAATTTTATAGTTTTCAATCAAGAAAATATATGTTCTTTCCACTTTATTTTATAACTTGTGACGATAACGTTATTAAATTTATAAAGCAGGAGGGATTCCAAACTAAAAAAGTTTCTGATAAAAATTTCCATTTTGTAATTCATTGAATTTATAAATTGCGTTTTAGCATTTTTTCCTAAATATTTTTTTATATTCAACTCTTTTTTTACTTATTTTTTTTTCTCCTATTTAATTCTCAGTACTAATAAGGGAACCACTTTTGGTGTTGCTCGCATCTAGCATTCAGACTTGGTGCATTTTAAAGCCTACATTAGAAAGTTTGAATATCGATTTTTTTTTTTTTTTTTTTTTTTTTTTTTTCTTTTTGTAAAAGGCATATAAGGTACTTGTACCCAATATGGACAGTGCTCTCAATATGGACACCCCTAATATTTTTTAAAGTTACGATTTTTATAGAGAGATCGCGCTACATGTCCGTGAAGAAAAGCAGTTGAAAAGATAATTAAGCCAGCAAAGTACAAAAAAGCGCGCTGTTCACCATTTTGAAGGAAATTTGTTATTTCGTGGTGTGCTGATAGTAATTACAGGTAAGTTTAAATTCTTATTAGATATTGCAAAATTACTTTAAATATTGAAAAGTGGGGTGTTTTAAAAAGCTTTTAAAACATGTTTTCGATTGCTATTGCATATATTGCTTAAAAACATTTTTTTATTTATTTATTACAAGATTTAATAAAGCTATTCCCGATTCCCAATATGGATACCTTATGTCCACATTGGAAGTACAGCAGGTGAGTCTTCAGATTCACAAAAATAGAAAGATAAGCAAAAGCAAGTACATTATTTCATAATATTTTGTAGTAACTGAGGTGCTTTGCATCGGTCTTCGAAGATCCACAACCGAAAATGACCCCCCGTTCTAAAGTGCATGTTCTGAAGATATTTACTGTGCCCGAACCTCCCTGCAACACTTTAATATATATATTTTTTATCCCCTGTCATCTAAAATTCCATAGATGAGTGGCTCATTCATACCCCCTGTGTAGTAGATCAATAAAGAGCCGCCTGTCCATAATAGGGACTATAGGTTCCTTATATGGACATTTGTAAACATTTTTTGTTTTATCATTTAAATAAAAACCATAATAGTTACAAGGTCGCTAATTTTAATAATGATAGTCAACAGTCCAGGAATCATGGTCATATATTTTTGGAGTCCTATCACGTGCACATGGAGGTGAAAAAAATACATTTTCCTTAGGGTGTCCATATTAGGCACAGGTACCTTATATGTTGATTTTGCGGCAGCACAACTTTCTGAAAATGCTATTTTAGTGGTCATTTATCCGGCTTATTAACTTAGTTATATTTTTTTTAAAGAAAAGCATTTTAAAATATAAATTAGTTAATAATAAATATGGAATATTATAAAAAATAAAAATTCTCCAACAAAAATAGAAATTTGCCTGAATTTTGGTCATTAAATTAGCTATAGTCTCCCATAAAATTTTACAATGAGGATAAAATCCGTACAAGTTGCAGCTATTAAAAACATCTGCCAGATTTGGTAGAGTTGTTTGTAGTTATATATTAGGTCAACCAGAAAGTTCTGTCGTATAATGTTATTTGACGTCTATTTTTTAAAAATTCATATTTCTTCATTGGCATCACTTTTTTGAAATGGTAAAACTAGCATAGTTTTTATGTTTCACATTAAAGTGAAAACAATGAGAAATTTACTATTTCGAAAAAGAGTGCCAATGAAGAAATCTGAATTTTAAAAGAGTTGGCGTGAAAATACATTATACGAAAGAACTTTCCAGATGACCTAATATTACCTCTGACAAAAAAATTTGATGAATGAATTCAGAACGGCCGATCTGGCAACACTGGGGAAACAAAACGCTGCACCTGCATAGAGGCAGGTGTTGACCATCTTCCCCCACCGTTGTTCAGTTGAATGTCGTTTATGTTCTGTGTAAGACGTGCTTTACTAAGTGATTGTTCAGTGTGTTGGTTCTTAACTGAGAACAGGAAAATAAACGAACAAAAGATCAGTTTAATGTTTGGTTTTAAGCTTTGCAGGACACGAAAGAAATTCATGAGGGGTGGTGCAAATTGAACATCCACCATACAAGCCAGATCTCAGTCCTCCAGACTTCTTCCTATTTTCACGACTCAAGCTCTCTTTGAAAGAAATATGGCCATATTCCTGACATTCAACGAAACGTGGCGAAGCTTTTGATCTCCATCCCAAAAGAAGACTTCTTGCGAATTTCCCAGGACATGTATAGCAGATCTCAGTGGTGTATGGTAATGGGAGATGACTATTTCGAAATATGGTACGGTATCTTTCGTTAATATTTCATCTACATTAATCTTACTGGACCGTTCACCGAACTTTATTATCAGAGGTTGTAGATAATGAAATAACGTAAATGTAATCCAGGAGTCAAAATTATTTATCTATAACACCACTGCATTTAAATAAAATTTACAAAAAATTAGTCTTCTTTGTAATTGAGCTTCTCTTTTCTTATTAGTTACTAAAACAGAAGAAAATAAATTAAGCAGAATACGGAAAGGAGTTAGAGAAAAATAACTTATTTTATGAATTCAATAAATCAGAAAATCGAACACATAATTTAGAATTTTTGTGATTTGTCTCCCTCCAGTTTTGCAAAATTATATAACTTTATAGGCACAAATTATATGAAATAAAATACAAAGGAGATATATTTTATTGAGTAAGAGTGACACAATTGATATGCAATTTTTTTTCGAGACATTTTAAAACAGTTATTTAAAATACTGTAAAATCTGGTATAATTTAGGTAATAAAAAGAATTTATTCTTGCATTTGGCAGTCAAAAACTTTCACCCGTCTTTTATTGAAAGGAAACAGGCAATAAGATAAAAAATGGAGAATTTAAATTTCTTATAACAAAGAAATCGCAAATGAAATTGAAGTTTGAATTCTTAAGTAACAGAAGACGTCATTTTTAGAAAACTGAATATCTTTAATATAGTATCAATCAGAAATATTTGCTAGAAACCTTTGAAATTAGGTTTTTTCATTTCTTTTTAATGTAAAAACAGGCTCTTTTTAGCACTTTCCAACAAAGTTGAAAAGTGCTTATACATTCGGTTTGTCTGTCCGTCTGGCCGTCTGTACGTCTGTCCGCGCTCTAACTCCCGTAAATATACTAGGATTGTCATGAAATGTTTGGACGTTAATAACGTTTACCCGAGCACGAACCCTATTGAAAATGACGTTTCTGCAATGATTAGTTTTTTTTAAGGGACAATCAAAAGTTTTCCATTACATTACGACCTATGGGGAAAAATCGTTTCAAATGAATTTTAAAGGTGTTACACCCTATCAAACATCTTCAAATTTATATGCATCTCAGAAGTGCAGTAAAATACGTATTTTGTAAAGTAACAGCGAAAAAATAGTTATTATTCATTTACAGGGCCACACAAAAGAATTCCAATGCATAATAATAAACGGGGGAATTGTTTGCGACATATTTTAATTGTGGTAAACGATTTCTTATATAATCAAATTAATAAACGTTGCTGAATAATATGAGTTATTTCATGCATAATACGTAGTGCATAGCATTTACAGGGATACACAAAGGATTTCAAATAGTATAATCTATCCGATGTCCTGAATATTATGGAAGCTGTAAGATGGATAAAATGCATGTTTTAATTATGATATATGCTTTTAAGTTTCATTAGATGTATGCATATGATATGATTTATATAAATGCTAATTATTACACAATTTAGATATGCAGGGTTACAAAAAAGATCTCGGAAAGTTTACTGAATATGAGCGTAATTTACTTAAAGGTGGTTCTGAACTATATTATGCCTTTTTACGCTGTAATGCATTTAGTTTACTAAGAAATGTTTGTATAATATAGATAAAATGATATACAGGGTCATACAAAGAACTGGATAAATGGTCGCCTTTGGATAATAATTTCTGGAAATTTGATTTAAGTACTTTAAAGAGAATTTTTTTAAACTAAACTTTAGCAAAATACTTTCGTGCATTAATGGTACTACGTATTTTACAGGGCTAAACAAAAGTATTCAAGTATGTTTCCATGTATTAGTATAAATTGATGAATGGAAAGTTTCAAACACTTAGGCGTTTTCTTGCTAAACTAAATTTTACCATCATATAGTCTATATAGTAACCGACAGATCAAATACAGGGCTTTTCAAAAGTATTGGAATAGATATTTGGATATGGAAAATAATACGTTATTTCCCTGGATAACTAAGTTTTGTTAAAGATTTCAAGAAGTATTGGAAAGTGCTTCAAAATCTATGCTTAACGCATGATTTTTCTTACTTGTTACTCTTTTGAATTTGATTTAATTTTTGGCACATTACCTATTCACATTTCTTCTAAAATAGTCACAGTAATCAGTAGGCTTCTTTTTTATTCCAAAATTTTATTTTCATATCGGAATAACAAAAGACCGATTTTTTTCTTTGTATAATAACGATTTTTTTACTATATGTTCATTCGATTCCTCTCTGTTCTAAACTGCATTCCGTAGTATGTAATATAACACAAATGTATATCCCAAAGAAAAAAAATCATTACTACTGTAATTACTCGAGTATAACGCAGACTTTTTTTTTCAAAAAAAGAGGACAAAACTTCTAGGTGCGTGTTATACACATAATAATTTTTTACTGTTGGATATAATCACACAATATACATATGAATCGTGAAATTTATTCAAAGAAGACATAACCACTCGGAAAATCTTACTTAATTGAAGTAATTGCATCTTTTTTTCACTCCTTGGATTTTTTTATACAACAGAGATAGTATTATAATTTAAACGATAATTTGCAATTCTCACTACCGTCATTCAGTCCTTACCGGAAGTCAAAAATTTATTTTCACCTTGTTTTCTGTCTGATGTAATGTTTGTTTCGACTTTTTTTACTGAAATTCATTTAGTTATTTATTCATTTGCATATCAAATTTGCGGTGCGCGTTACATACGAGATTTTAAAAAATCGTCATTTTTTTCTTGTAAAATAGGGGATGCGCGTTATACACGCGTGCGCGGTATACACGAGTAATTACGGTATTAACAATTTCTTGTACGAATTTGAAACTTCTGAATAAAAATTAAGCCAGGCAAAATGCAATATTGCACTAAATGTATATTATTATATATAAAAAAGCAATTATTAAAAATTTCTGGTAAGAATTAGGAAATTGTGAATGAAAATTCCGCTGGATTTAGAAACACTGTTCGTAATTGTAGAATGTATTGTATTAACCACAGAGTACTGAACAGAGAATCAACTTTCATACACTGTAATGGCAACTTGTTTAACATGGGATTATGCATAGACAGTAGCGATACGAGCGGATGACTCTGAAACTACGATCATAACATAAGAGAGGTTGGTAATTCGGCAAAACATCGCTTCCTTGGCGACAAATGATATAGGAAAAAAGAAAAAAAAATACAGCGACGGCTTGCTGCTTCTTGTTTTGAAATTTATGAAAGAATTATTTTAATATTTATAAAACTTTGACGTATTCGTCTTGCAAACAATGCATGTGTCTCTTCTTAACACAACGACCTAATAATTTAAACTTGAAAATTTAAGAACAATAACAGTAATAATTACAAATCAATATAAGCGCGGAAATCTAAGATCAAATAGCATAAGTACGTGTGCAAAGATAATCAAATCAGCATTCAGCAAGAAGTGCCAAGCCAGAATATGGTTACAGTTAAACAGAAATCACGAGGATAAAAATCGCCAACGCGATGGTTTAGTTTTTAAGTCATCCACTGAGGGCGTTCTTTTCAAGCCGAGTTGAGGCTCTGTCTGTACTCTGTGGTATTAACCTCTTGGGGACGAGCGACACGTATACGTGCTGCAAAAAAGGCTTAAGAATCCTTGCTTATCCCCACCACTAAAATTTTATTGCAAAATTTGCCTTATTTAATCAGAGCATTTTCGCGATTTACGAAGGCACAAATTTCTGTTTTTACAAACCGGTGACAAAAAAAACAAAAATTTCCCGTCGCGAAAGGGTTAAATATTGTATATCAGTTGCTTCCTTGTGTCGTGTGGTCAACGTGTTTTTTCCAATCAAGATTCGCAAATACCACGTATGGGCATCCATACTCCAATCATAATTTATTATTCTCACCAGTAAAATTTTATTGTAAATTTTATATCATTTAATCGGAGAATTTTTCTGATTCAAGCCATTGAATTCTGCTAGCCACGCTACACCCACTACTAATTTTCTAACACATCTATTCACCACATTCACTCTCTTTTGTCTATCATAAAAAATTTTAAAAAATCCATAAAAATTATAAAAAATCTCAAAAAAATTTCATAAAAATTTAAAAATTTTATAAAATACATAAAAATATATTTTTGTTGTAATGCTATCCTTAAACTTTCTTATTTTTATTTTTTTCCTTGAGCTCTTTTTCCCACAATTCCATTATTTTACTCTCATTTAATTTAATGTAACTTTAACTGCTGCTACCATTAGGGACCTGTAAACAGTTATTTCATCTCATGTTATGCTTCGGGGATGTGGGACAAGTGTCCCAGGCTCCTCGATTAAATGCCCTAGAATCTCTCTTCTGATTCAATTAGGCAAAAATTTCGGTTTTGAAAAACCGCTAATAAAAAATTTAAAATTCTGTAAATGACATGACAAAAAATAGGCATAATTTAAAAAGTTTTTTCAAAAATAATTGTCAGTTAGGTGGTTAAACGTAAATCCAATTTCAATAGTCAAATATACATTTTATAATAATCAATCTGTTTAAAAAAAGCCTGTGATAAAAGTTGTCTTAGTAACTGTGCTTCTTATTTCTTAGTACTGTGAATTAAACATGAGAAAAAGAGAAGAAAAAAAAGAGTAGAACATAAAAAAATTAGGGAAAAAACTAAAAACACATATTATGTATTTAATAGATTGCAAAATCAAAACTCATATCAGAAACATAGAAATTTTTGAGTTTTGACTCTCTCCAGTTTTACAAATTAAATAACTTTATCGTCACAAGTTATAAAATAATGTACGAAAAAAGCATATTTTTTTGTGGTAAAAACGATAAAATTGCTGAAAATGCAATTTTTTGTTTTGAGGCATTTTAAAATAGTTACTTTTAAACTTTTGTTGAATGGAAGCAGGTAGTAAGATTAGAAATGAAAAATTTAAATAACTTATAGCAATAAGATCGCTAATAAAATTGATGTTTCAATTTTAAGTAGCGAAAGACGTCATTTTTATAATATTGAATATCTTTATGTACAATACCAATCAGAAATATTTGTTAGAGACATTTGAAATTAGACTTTTTTTCATTTATTTTTATTCTAAAAACACATTTTTTTTTTCACTTTTGAATTCGATGAAATTTTTGGCTTACTACATATTCACTTTTCGTCAAAAATATTCGCAGAATCCGTAGGCTTCTTTTTTATTTGGAATTTACAGAAAAGGAACGAAGAATTTTTTTCTTTGTGTAATCACGAAATTTAACCCCCTTAACTGATTTACCCGTACGCCGTTCGGGCAAGACGAATTTGCTTAATTCATCATTTAAAACTTTTTGACACCATTAATTTTTCTAAATTGAATGGCATAATATTCAAAGACAGAAATGTTTAAAATAAATATTACGAATATTCTAGCTTAAAATAAGTGGTACAACCCCATATTTTCAATTTATTGTACGTAAAAAAGGTACCAATTAAGGGGTTAAGCGATTTGTTCAATCGATTTGCCTGTGTTTTAAATTACATAGCACAGTGTGTAATATAACACAAATGTGTAACCCAAATAACTCTCATTAAAGAAAGCAAAACATAATTTTAACAATTTCTTGTTTGAATTTAGAACGTCTGAATAAAATTTAAGCCAGACAATATGTAACACTACTATATTACTACAAATCTATACTACAAATCTATCACTACAAATCTATATTATTATACATAAAAATAAATAAATATCTAAAATTTTTGGTAAGAATTTGGAATTTGTAAATAAAATATCCGCCAGTTTTAGAAACTCTGTTCATAATTATAGGAGCCATTGTATTAAATATTATATATTAAAAATAAATCCAATTTCGAGAGTTAAATATACTTTTCAAAACAAACAACCTCTACTTATATGAAAGCTGCGAAAAAAATCGTCTTTGAAACCTTTTTTCTCGTTTCTTACAATTGAACCAGTTTTGGTTTTGTCGCACCTAGCCTGGAGATCTGGTGAATTTGTGTGGCCCTATACGTAAAATGTAGGTAACCGATTAAAAATCTCTGTTAAAATCATATTTTATATACTTCATACTTTAAATTTTTTTTTTATCATTTTTACTTTTTTATTTCACACCAAAAGTGAGTTAAGTCTCTATATATAGTGCTACGATGTTTTCGTTCGCCTTATTTTGGGGCTACGGCATTTGACTAGGGTTTGCCGAAAAACTCTGCTTTCCAAAATACGACAACTTTTTCCCCGCTAAAAATCTGAATATAATGTCGTAATTTTTCGAAATCAAATTCGTAGGTTTTTGAAGGATTTTTAAACGTTTTCAATATTTTATATTTATTATTAACTAATTTATATTTTTGAATGCTTTTCTAAAGAAAAAAGTATATGTTAGTACGCCGATAACTGACCTCGAAAATAGCATTTTCAGAAACTTGTGCTGTTGCAAAATCAAAAAGTATGACTTTAATATAAATTTTTTTTCGATTCTCAAACTTCGTAATATAGGGCTTTAAAATGCACCAAGTCTCAATACTAGGGGGGAGCATCACCAAAAGTGGTTCCATTCTTAGTGCTGTGAATTAAACATGAGAGAAAAAGATGAAAAAAGAAAATAATATAAAAAATTACTTAGGAAAAAATACTAAAAAACACATTTTACGAATTGAACAAATTACAAAATCGAAACGTTTATCAGAAACATAGAATTTTTTAGTTTTGACTCCTTCTAGTTTTACAAATTTAATAACTTTATCGTCACAAGTTATAAAATAAAGTACAAAGAACATATATTTTCTTGGGTAAAAATGATAAAATTGCTGAAAATGCAATTTTTATTTTGAGAATTGTAAAACAATTTTTTAAAACAATGGTATGATTTAATAAAAATAATTTATTCTTGCAATTGGCAGCCGAATTTTTTTTTCCAACCTTTTCTTGTAAGGAAACAGGTTAATAAGATCAGAAATGAACAATTTAAATTTTTTATAACAAGGAGTTCGCAAACAAAATTGAAGTTTCGAATGTTAAGTAGCAGAAATTTTAGAAAATTGAATATCTTTAGATATAATATCAATCAGAAATATTTGTTAGCGATCTTTGGTATTAGATTTTTATTTTCTTCTATCTTTACAAGAAGAAAGTATTGGATTCAGGTGAACATTCGAAATCTGGTTTTACACGTTTTAGAGGTCGGAGAATCCGTAAAACGTGTTTTTAAAAAATGTTTGTCTTTGATTCTGTCAGTCAGTCTGCTTGTATGAGACAAAAATTTTGTGAGCACTTTATCTCAAGAATTAAAGCACAGAACTTCACAAAACTGAAGATTCTGTTAGACCTTGATACAAAATAAATATTAGTTTTTGATGTATATCAGTCAACAGATGGTGCTGTTATTCAACATTATTTACAATTTCCACAACAGCCATATCTCAAGAATGGTGCTGATTGCGTTTTGATACTAATTGCTCATCAGGTGGTGTTGCCATGGTGCATTATTCGTGATTATCGCAGTAGCTCTATCTCAAGAATTAATGAACGGAATTTCACAAAACTTTAGATTCTGTTAGATATTGATATAACTTAGGTTTGATTAGTTTTTGGTGCATATCATTCAACAGGTGGCGCTGCTATGCTGCATTGTCTACAAGTTCCACAATAGCCATACCTCATAAACTAGCGCATGGATTTTTATAAAACTTTACGTTTATTTAGCACTTGATATAACAGGGTGCTGATTACGCTTTTGTGCAAATCGCTCAACAGTTGGCGTTGTTATGCAGATATTTTTTCAATTTTGTAATTGCTCTATCTCAAAAACTAATGCACAGAATTTCATCAAATTTTAGATTCCGTTATAAGTTCATATAAGTTGTTGCTGACTAGATATTGGTGTAACCCACCTAACCTGTGGCACTGATATGTGAAATTTTCAGGAAGCATTAACATGCATAAGATAAAAGAAAGTTTTGGTTTTGCCACATCTGACTAGTTTTCATTTCTTTTTATTTTCAATGAAGGCTTTTTTACTATTTTGGATTTTATTAAATTGTTGATATAGTAATCTATTCATATATAGTAAAATTTAGTAGTAAATAAATAGTAAAATTTTTTGCTTTTTTAACTTTTTACCGATTTTAATAAAAAGCAGTTATAAAAATCGTCAAATTCAATTTTTCTGAAATAGTGCTTTGAATTCAATCGAAAGGCGCTATTGGGACTTTAAGAAAATAGTGCATAACAGAGGACATTCTTTCACACAATTAACAAATTACAGCTTGTATTAATCAGTAAGACATTCTACTTAACCCCATTTGCGATGAGTGCCTTTTGCTAAAATTTTAATCTTTTATCACCAGTGTTTCAAAACAGTAAACTTTCTCTAATCAAATCGCGAAAATGATCTGATTAAATAAAATAAACTTTACAATAAAAAATAATTGGTGATATTGATGATAGAATGTGAGTACCTTGAGTGACACGTATATCGGTCGCTCTTCCCCAAAGGATTAATGAACTTCGTGCCAATACATTAAGATAGGAATCAACTTTCAAAAACACAAATATTCCCTAATAGCATGCATGGCCACAGTGACGTCATAGTGAGTCACTTTGGTCACATCACATCTGTGACCAAAATGCCGCCTTTCAGTGACGTCACATTGTGACTGAGATGCGACTTTCTTAAAAATATTTAGAAATTTATAAATATCCTTCAAAACATGTTATTCACTTTAAAAAAACATGTTTCTGGCAATTTAAATATCGTCGGCTTTTGTCACAGTTTCGTCACAATGTTAATGTCATATTAGTCACAAGTGACACATTTTTCACAAATTTGTCACATTGTGACCACTTTGTGAAACGTCACAAAAGAGCTCTAAAACGGCCATAATGACTTCACATTTTAGTCACTGTGACTTCACATCAACGTCACGTGACGTCACATCGACAATCGATGGACACAAAGTCACAATGTGACTTCACAACGACGTTGCAGTGACGTCACCATGCTTTACGGGTTAGTATATATAGATCCCATATGGTTGTTTCGAAGCCTTTAAGGCTTCATCATCAGTGCTTAAAATTAAAGATAAAATTAAATTTATGTTGCTGATTATATGGAGAAGGGGCAATGGTACCAAGAGGCGTACCTCACAGCTCGACTGTCTTCGGCGAAATGCGATTCACGGTTTACAAACAACTACGGAGTCAATCTCTGACGCACACTGGGAGACCGAAAAGTTGTTCTAGTATAGTTCAAACAAAGAGCAGAAAAAAAGGGCAAAAGAGAACAAATTTCATAAAATGAAACCATGTCTTTAAAAAATTTGGCGTGCTGGAAAAATCAATAGCTAATCTGTTTGAATTTGTCCATATGTGTGATAATCTTCCTTTTTGTAATGAAAGCTAACTAAAGGTTTCCACAATTTTAGCCACTGTATTTAGCTATCTCGCACTCTGATTGGTTGTTGTTCTCGGCACTGTTTTCATGTAACTTGGCGATAATCATACTTGGCGTAGCGATAGGTGCTTCCGTCGAGGAGTTTGATTTCCTTCCGAACCGAGTACAAAGTAACTTTTCTCTTGCAGCATTGGATTGGATGGAACGTGTCTTACTGAAAGCTGTACTCTTTAAAACTTTTTACACACAACTTTTTACTTTGTACTCGGTTTACTTCGTACTCGGCTCTGAAGGAAATCAAACTCGACGGAAGCGTCTATCGCTACGCCAAGTTACGTGAAAACAGTGCCGAGAGCAACAACCAATCAGAGTGCGAGCTTGGCCTTGGAACGACGAAGGTGGCTGAAAAAAAAATTACGCCCCCAAGCACACCTAATTTTAATTCCAAACATAGAAACAGTACCAAGAAAGCAAACATTTTTTTAACGTTCAGCTTTTAAAGTGAAAGCTTAAATTAAAAATTAAAAGGAGTTCTTAATTTCTAAAAAAGTCGTTTGAAAATTTCTGTGTCAGTCAATAATTTCTCATTTTACGAATAGAATTTGTCTCTTCTGGAAAGGGTTAAAAGCAGTATAAATTAACTAAAAGTCAAACTTTAACAAAGACTTTAGAAATTTGATAGCTTATTTTCGGAAAGTATAATTAATTCTTGATTGCCGAAAGTGATAACTTAGCAGTTTTACTTAGTTTAAACCTCTGCACTCCGCTTCATGTTGAGTAACAACTACCAGCAATTCCGCGTCAATTTACAAATTTTATTCGAACTTTAGTCGGTTGACGCCACTTTTTTAAAAAGAAGTTTCCTTCCATTACCGAATTTCAAAAAGAAATTGGGTAATGGAAATGGGATTGGTATTTGTAAATTTTATTTAACATTATTATTGTTACTAGCGGCAAAACAAATTTTGCAAGGAACGATGACGTCGTAGCAAAGGCAACAACGGAGTGTTTAATCTTCCTTTCAATGTCGCCGTAATGGCGACAACGGAATGTATAGGATTGATATGAATGAAATCAACGATTTCAATTATAAAACCTCAATCAGTAGCAATGAATTTAATATAATCTAATATTGCTATTAATAAACTGCCGAATAAACAAATAATTAAGAAGTCTTAGGGTTTTTTAAAGCTTCAAAACTTTCGAAAATTTTATTCTTTTCGTTGTTAAACTTCTATATTTAAGGAACAATTTGATTTAATTTTTTCCTTGAAATTCCTATTCGAACAGAAGTTACGGCTTTTAGATTTATATCCGCTCAATAGCTGAAACGGCGTGTCCGAAACTTTGTAGCCATGTTTCTCAATATAACGTTTTTAGGCATAACTTGCACAATAGCTCAAAAACTTCTGATTTTTTTTTTTTTTCATGAAATTTTTTAAATATAAGTTTTGTTTGTATAAACTGAACATAGCATTTTCTTCTTATTGTTTTTTTAAAGAGATTATATGGCTGAAATTTTCAAATTTTGTTTTAGCTAAATACAGTGGAGGCCAAATTTGTGGAAAACTTTAGTTAGCTTTCATTACAATAAGTAAAAAGCGACCTATTGCAGCCGTTCGGAAGAAAGCGCTTTCGGAAAATTTTGGTATATTTTCACAGCTTATGACCCACTTATCATAAAACCATCCTCCGTTAAAATGTTGATATATATATATATATATATATATATATGCTATTTCCATGAGTACTTGTAGTGTAAGTCACATGCTACGATTTTTGGCTACCAGTATTATAGAACAAAAAAAAATGTGATTAATTTTATTGGCACATTCTTATTAATTGAATAAGACCAAGCAAACTTTTCGAAAATAACGGTGGCTAACAAGCATAGCAATTAATAAGTTATGTGACTTACACTACAGAACCCATGGAATTAGCCATTATATATATACATATAGAGAGAGACATACACATATATGTTATGTCTGTCTTGCTGTAACCACCATATTTATGAATCGGTTTGAATGCAACTTGGTGTGTACGTAGTAGTACATACCAATGTCTCGACCGAGTTTGTTGGCCATTTGCCGTCTTGTTTCAAAACGCCGGCCATTTGAATTTTTGGATTTTTTCACTTTGCATATTTATGGAAAGTGTTGTGTTTCATAAAAAGCAAATTGTTATATAACATTTTAAACAGAAAGCTAGAAACATTAAATACATTTTAAAGAGTTATACAGTGTAAGTTAACAACATTCGTCATTTTAATAAGAGATTTAGAAATCATAAAAATTTCCAATAGTGTCCACAAAATTCAAAATGAAAAAACACGTTGCCCATATGACGTTCGGGTAAATCAGGGAAGCGGTTAAACACATGAAATGTAAGAAATTACAGTCGAATCTCTCTACAATGAAACTCCATACATCGAATTTCTCTATATAACGAATTTTTAGTAGGAACGATCCCCTTTTCGCATGATAACATTAAAAACAGTCTCTATATAGCGAAATATCTATCTCCATATAACGAATTTTTTCATAAATCGGTCATGAAAAACAGTTTTAAAAAGCTTCGAAATCATATGGAATCAATTTTCCATCACTTATTTTTGATATATCGTCAGTGCTGAGTTTTTTTTTAATTGGTTCTCTTCTTGTTCTTTAAATCCAACGAATTCATCCCACCTCCCACACACCTTTCCACATCTTTCTCAAAACAGTGTCAATTGGATTGATACACATGCAAGAGAGGAATCAATGAGAGGCACATAAGAGAGGTTTTCAAATGGAGGAAAATGTTAACAACAATTTTTCATAGTTTGGTAAAATTTGAGTATTTTTTTGAGAACGTAACAATTTTTTAAAAAAACTACAAATTTCTTCGTTTTCTGCGTTCGTCTTGTTCGCAATTTTTCATTCTTTGCTAAAATTTAAGCCTTTTTTTTTTCTTTTTTTTGAGAGCGTTACAATTTTAAAATCAAAACAACAAAAAATTACAGATTTCTTCGTCTGATATTAATGCAAGTCTTCCTTATTTGATTTTCATTAAACTTTCAAATAAATGTCTGTTCTCTTTTTGAAACAGCTTAAATAATTAAGAAATAAAATGTTAGGTTAATATTTACTTTTAAACATTTCAAATTCTTAATTCAAAAGATCAAATATAATATTTGTTCAAATTTCACACATTAAATACGATTTTTAACATCATTCTCTATACATCGAATTTCTCTATATAACGAATTTTTTACTGGAACGGTGGATTTCGTTATATAAAGACTCGACTGTATTTACATCTTCTTTGAAATTAGCCGGCCGAATAAAAGCAATAAGCTATAACATAAAAGCAATAAGCACCTCTGTTGCTTTAAAATCACAAGGAACACAATCTCAATCACAAAGAATAGAATGAAATGTTTATTAATATAACCTAATAAAATCAGTCGAGATGCAAACAAAGAAAAATCTTTCGAATTCAGAATTTATTAAAAATTTAATTAATTTCCAGTGATAAAAAAACATCAAAGGATAATAAGTAAATCGATTATATTATCAAATATCATTTGTGTTTCTTTAATACAATGAAGTAATTATGCCTCTGTTTTGTGTTATTGGTAAATCAATCGAATTAATCAACTTTTAAACACGGTTTTATTAAAGTCTTAGAAGTAATTATTAATTTTGTTTTCGTTATTATCTTAGCTTGTACTTATGATATCTAATATAAATTCAACAATATGATATTAATATTCTGATAAATTGTTAATTACAAGTCTTTTGCGTATTATTATTATTCGTTGTTGTAGTTATTTTGTAACGAAAATTTTAGAATTATTTTAAAAAGAATTGATTCGACTAAAATCAATATAAAAATTGTAATTCATTTAATAAAATTAGTTAATTAAAAATTGCCGTTAAAAATTTATTGAAAGTAAATTACAGATCAATGTTTCAGTGATATTTAAAAGGAAAAAAGTGAATGAAACAAATTAGTGCGAAAATGCGAAAAAAGAAACCCGTATGATCTGGCAACAATGCAATAAGTTATGAATAAAAAGGCAGAGACATATGGTGTATTGTGTAGCAGTTTCGAGTGAAGTAAATGACGAGGTTGTCACAAGATGGCGACTGTTTCTTTTAATCGGATTTATCAGTGAAAACTTCCATCTATAAACTTAAATAGAAAAGTTCATCTTACTTTATTGTCTTATTGATGTGAAATTTCTCTCACAAATATAGTAAAAAAAATTATATTTTGTTTTACTGCTGTCTGATTGACGAGGTGTTATAATATTTTCAGTTACACCGACAGGGGTTTGTCTTGATTGACACAATCTGGCGGAACTATTACCGCGGAAATAAACTCTTGCCATTAAAAAATTAATAGCAATTTTTTCCGTTTTTTTTTATTGAAATTTTGGTACTACTTCGTTATCCCGTCGACCAATTTCGCCAAACTACACAAATCGCCAAGCTAATAACCAAATTATGCATATCGACATAATTTTCATTTTAAGAAACGAAAAAACAAATAATTAATTGAATATTGATAAAAATATAAATAAAAAGTCTAAATAAAAATCACTTAATGACGTTTTAAATATGTGTATTTTATTTAACCCCTTAACGCGCAGTGTTGCCGGGTCGGCAACACCTAAAGTTCCCCCTATTTAGAGACACAAAAACTCCGTGAATATTTTAAAAACTACTCTAATGGCTACTTTCAATCTTTCTTATGAGTTCTAGATGGCAGCACCACAGAGATCAAACTCTACTGTTTTTAAATAATAGGTAAAATGTTTTACTGTAACACGCGCCTCACAGCAATGCTCTTCTCACTGCGCTTATCAATGCTTTACTTATGGGAGGTGACCACTCGGCAACAGCTGTACAATTAAAATGGTTAGTGCAATCTTTATAAAACAATACCTGTGTACGCCTCTAGGCTTAAATAGATTGCCTAATTTTTTTTCTTTAAATTCCAACTTTAAAGAGTAGTGCGCCGGAAAGGGTTGAACGTTACATTCACCATCATCCATTATTGGCATTTAATCTTATTTTTTGGCGATTGTTTTTTGGTCGACGGGATAACCAAGTAGTACGAAAATTTTCCATTAAAGAGAAATTTTCTGCGTAAAATTTTGATGGATGTTAAACTCCTGCGAAAAAGGTTATAACTGAAGCTTCATTAATTTAACTCTTTCCGGCATGGGTAAAATCTGTAAGTAAAATGAGAAACTATCGACTGACACCGGATTTCACAAACGATTTTTTTAGAGATATTTTGAAACCCCTAATTTAAGCTTTTATTTAAAAGAAGAAATTTACTAAAATGTTACTGGTGCCGTTTGCAAGTTTGGAATTAAAATTGAGTATCTCAGACCGGGCACAGTGAACCGGAAAGGGTTAAGGATATCTCAATTCCTCTTACTTAATAGTTCCATGCAATTACTTATAAAAATTACATGGCAATCAGAGTATATTTATGAGATTCATAGCATGGATAATATGACAGATACATTCAGAAATGTGATTCATAAAACTTTTGAACTATATTGGAAAAGCTTAAGACAAAGAAATACAAAAAATATTGTAGAAAAACACATTTATAATTTTCAAGAATTCTTTATTTTAAAAGAAAAAAATGCCAAGTTATAAAGAAGAAAAAATGTCTCCGCGTCACTTCTGCAAAATTTAAAACGTTTATCAAATATTTACAGACAGGAAACTTAGAGCACTTCAGAAACTATCACGCCATTAAAAAACTGTTTTGTCTACAGAGAATTTAGCTTTTTGAAATATTGTATTGTATTTTAATATTTTAAAGCAGTTTGGATTTATACGGTAATGGTGTATGAAAAATCTAATAAAAATTAATTTATCTCGTTACTAAAAATATGTGATATTCTAAATAAAATGATTATTTACTTTGAAGAATTTTTTTAACCGTCTAATTTACGCAGTTAAACATTAAATAGTTAATCCAGCACAAAAAAGGAAGCTTTATACTATTTATATTCTATTTTTTTCTCCTAGATAAACTAAATTATAAGATAAAAAAAATTGTGTAATGTTATGAATCTCTCTATTCTTAAAAAAAAAAAGTAACTAATGCTGTTATTGCCAATGTAAATGAATTTTTTTGTGACCGGGAGTCTTTCTTCACTAAGAAAACTGCTGCAGACAAAAATATGAAAATCGGTGGTATTATAGAGAAAAAATATATAAACATGCTCATTCAGACAGTTCTAAACAATTTTAAGAGATATCTAATGTTAACGTAGGTCAAAATCGTTCGATTAAAACAATTTTATAAAAGCAAAAACTATACACAGAAATTTAACCATTTTTAGATTAAATTCACATTAAATTACATTTTCACATTAGAATTTCCCAATAAGCAGACTAAATTTATTTATTTTTTAATTTTTGATTCATTTTTTGAGGATTTATTTCAAAATTTTAAATTAAAATTTTCAGCATTTCGAGAGATATGTTTTACATATATTAGAAAATGGTATTATTTTAAATTGCTTCCAATTTTAAAAACAGCACAAAGAATAATATTTCCTTCGCATTAAATATTTATTTACAAGTGCCTGTTATAAACAGAAAAACTTTCAAATTAATATTTAATGATTACGTATTAAAAGAAGGAAAACATATTGAAAATTAAGTCATAAAAACTATACTTACACTTGAACTTTAAAAGAGAAAAAAAGAAGAATATTATTATTAGTTAAAGGTGATAAATGAAAGAAATCATATCATATTTAAAATATCTAAATAACAAAAATGCAAAACAGTTCAAATTTTAAAAGATATTTGCGCAAGAGATTTATTTCATGTTTTGAGATATTTTTTCAACTATTCTGAATAGTTATTCAACTATTGTGTGTTGTCATATATTCAACTGTTGTGAATTCGCAGTCAACGCAAATAATATTTCCTTTCTAACAACACAAATATTTTCAACAGAAGTGAATATTAAAAAGAGAAATAAAAGTTTGGTGAAAATTACTGCCAACCCTAAAACAGCAAATATATATATATATTTCCTTTCTAGCAGCAGAGGTATTTTCACGTGGATATTAAAAAAGAGAAAGAAAACTTTAAAATATTAAATTAAATACTATGTGTCTAAAGCAGTAAATAGGAAAAATTACGTTACATTTGAATTGGCCAAACGATAAAGATGCAAAGCAGTTTAATTTTAAAAATAAATTTGCGTGATACATTTATTTCATATTTTGCGATAATCTTTTGTAACATTGCTTTAAATTACAAATAAGCGTAAATAATATTTACTTTCTAACAAAAACATGTGAATGTTTAAAAGAGAAATAAAACTTTGGTGAAAGTTATATCAAATTTAAAACGATAAATTTAAAATATGTTATTTAAAAAAATTTCTTACAGCATTTAAAAAAAAGGGAGAAAAAAGACTTTATTTTCTTAATTCATTTTATTTTAGTTTCTTTTTAAATTTTTAACTACTATTTGTTTTTAATTAAAAACGAAAACAGCCAATGTATCTTTTAACAGCAGTTGATTTGGCCTTTAAATTCCAATAAAAGGAAAATGAATGGAAACCGGTTTACAAGAAGATCACGAATTTTATTATTATTATTATTATTATTATTATTATTATTATTATTATTATTATTATTATTATTATTATTATTATTATTATTATTATTATTATTATTATTATTACTATTATTATTATTATTATTATTTAAATCGGAGTAGCGTGCTTTTAGAATCTGGGATGTCTGAGGTGGGCTAGGTGAGCGTTGCTCGAAGAGGTAGAATGCCCTAGTTGCAGTAAAAACAAAATTATGTGTAACTCAAATATAAAAAACAAGTATAACATTTGTATTTTTTTAAATCATTTTAATAACAAAATCATATAAGGGTACTGTTATTTTCCAGGAGTAATTTTTTTTATAGCAAAATAAATCAAGTTCAATCTCTCGAAATTCCAAATATTTATATCCTCAGTAACGGGCGAACATTATATGTGCCACATAAGGCACTCAGAATTATTGTTTATTTTCACCAATAATTTTGTATTATAAATTCTGCCTTATATTATCCGAGAAATTTTCCCTGATTAAACTAGGCCACAATTTCTGTTATGAAAAACCGGTGATAAAAGATTAAAAATTCTGTAAAAAACACTCGTTCCAAAAGGGGTTAAACCTTTCCGGCACACTGTGTTCGGTCTGGGATACCGAATTTCAATTCCAAACTTGCAAACAGTACCAGTAATATTTTAGTAAAATTTTGCTTTTACAATAAAAGCTTAAATTAAGGAATTCAAAATATTTAAAAAATTCGTTTGTGAATTCCGGTATCAGTCGATAATTTCTCATTCTAGTACAGATTTTGCCCGTGCCGGAAAGAGTTAAGGAGGGATTTTCTATTAAAAAAAAACTTGTTCCGAACAATTTTCAGATCTAAAAATTCAAGGACCCGTACAAGCACTGGGTATTTAATCATTACCCTTTAACTTTACAAAATGCGTGTAAATAATAAATATATTTGTTAATAAGTGTGTTTGATTAAGATGTAAACATAATAAAATATTTACTTCATAAAATATAAAAAATTGAAATTAATTTAAAATTTTCTTAAGGATACTTAGTTTAAAATACAAAATACCACAGACTAGAGAAAAAACAGTTTCTAAATCGCTTTACAAAATTTAAACCACTGACCAAATATTTACTCTGAGTAAACCTGCCACACTTCAAAAATCAACATGCCGCTTACAAATCTTTTTTAAAAAGAGAATTGAACTTCTGGAAAGTGTTGTTTTAACACTAGAACTAACGGAAATTAGAGTCAAGTTTTATAAAGATATTTCAGACCAAAATTTTTATTTAAAACAGCTTAACTTTCGTATTTAACGGTTTGCTTCTTTGTATCTTTTAAACTTATTTCATAATCAAATTTCTACTTTGAGCCGAAACATAATGTTAAATTTCTCAGACTACCAGTTGTAACAAAAATCTTTAGCTTTTTTTTTTTTTTTAAGGTAAAAAACGACGTTATCTCGTTGTTGCTTTCTTCTATTTTTACAAAAAGAAAGTATTGGATTCGTGAAAGAAATTGACTTCCAGTTTTCGAAATGGATTTATACGTTTTAGAAGGTCTGAACACGATTTGATAATTTTAGAAAATATCTGTCTGCTAGTCTGTCTGTCGCTCTGTCACTCTGTCAGGCTGTATGTGCCAAAATAAATTGGGGCACTCTATCACAAGAACTAGCTCATGGAATATCACAAAACTTTAAATTCTCTTAGACCTAGATATAAATTGAAGCTTATTAGCTTTTGGTGCATATCGCTCAACAGGTGATGCTGCTATGCTGCATAATTCACAGTTTCTACCATAGCCCTATCTCAAGAACTGATGCACGGATTTTCACATAACTTTAGATTCATTTTGTACTGGATATATTTTGGAGCTGATTGCGGTTTGGTGCATATCATTCAACAGGTGGCTCTGCTATGCTATATTTGTCATGATTATTGCGATAGCTCTATCTCAAGAACTAATGCGCGGATTTGCATCAGACTTCACATACATTTAGTCATTAATATCGATTAGGGTTGTTTAGTTTTTTGTGTAAATCACTTTACACGTTGCGCTTCTATAGTGCATTTTACAAAATTCCGCAACAGCTGTATCTCAAGAACTAATGCACGGAATTTTATAAAAATTCAGATTCAGTTAGAAGTTGACATAAGTTATTCCTGACTATATTTTACCGCAAATCACCTATCTTATGGCGCCGCTATGCTTCAATTTTCTTTACTAAATTTTACTATGCTGCATTTTTAAAAACATGTATGAGGTATAAAAAAGTTTTGGGATTGCCACATCTGACTAGTTGAAAATATGAATTTGCGTATATTTAAAAAGGTTCTCTACAAGGGAAAAAAAAACCCAAAGAACAGAGAAAACGAATTGTCTGTACACTATATTACAAAATTCAAAACGTTTATTAAATATTTACACAGTACTGCCTTTAAAATACCAACATGCTATTTAAAAAACTGCTTTGTCTACATGGGGTCACGAAAATGCTACATCGTGCATTAATATTTTAAACATGTAGGTTTTCAGCGGCGGTAAAACAAGTTTAAAATAGTGAAAATAACACTTTAAAAAAATGCGTTATAATCTAAATATAAATCATAATAATCATCTGTTTTTATCTATTTCCTTCTTATATTTGACTAATTTGCAATGCAATTAAAAAAAATGATTTAACACACAAAATAATAATAATAATAATAATAATAATAATAATAATAATAATAATAATAATAATCTTCAAATTTAATTGATACATTTTTCTTTAATTTTTCATCGATTGTTCAATTGAAACACCTTATAAATGTTTCATTTTATTCTACATTTTATTTCGTTGACATTATTTTCCTGCTTTTTTCAGAAATGCAAGGAATTAAGCCTTAACCTAATTTAATATTTCAAAATCTCAGAATCAAGTAGGTGTTTTAGGTTAAATCTAAATATATAATAATAGATTATAGGTATACATATTTCAGCGATTATTATTATTATTGTTGTTACTCTAAGGCAGTGGTTTTCAATCGGTCGCTGTCATTGAAATACAGAAGGCCATAGAACAGGTATTGTGACGTCATCACTAATCGGCCAACTTTGCTTGAGATTATGCTGCAAAATGTCGGGCATCTTGCCTTTCAACAGAGAGTCACTGATTTCTTTATGGTTGATTAACAGAAATTTACATAATGTAGAACAATTTCAACTTATATATGTGGCACGATTTTCAGTAAATTAATTTATAATGAATATATTTCCTCATTTGTTATTAGTGATAATTTTCTTTTCAATTCAGTTTATTGCAACATGTTTGAATTTCACAAAATCTAAAAAAAAAAAAAAAAAAAAAAAAAAAAAAAAAAAAAAAAAAAATTATGCAAAATGAAAAATTAAATGCCTCATGTCGCTGCCATCGAAACTCTCAAGATCTGTGAACAGGAGCCGTGACGCATTTTCAGAAAGAATCACGTTTTGAGCACCTTATCGCCAAAACAACGATTGGCGCGGAGATGAAGTCAATGCTACGCACCCTTTCTTGTTTGCGACGTCAAACGTCTAGCGAATGGCAACCCTTCCTTCTGCAAAGAGATCGCGCTTATTGTTCATTTGTTTTTCCGTAAATGTTATCAAGCAAATACTATAATGTGAGGAAATGTTATTCACCGTTGTTTACGATTAAAACTTAGTTTAAAACAAAGAGCTTTTTCAGATTAAAATGCTTTAAATTTCACAGAACATCTAAACATAGTTTTTTTTTTCTCTCAATTCAAAAATATTATTTCCTTAACTTGCTATGTTCGAAGAAATTGAGAAGTTAATTAAAAACAGTAGTAAAGATTCGCTTGTAATAAATATAATTCTGTTAATCATATGTTTTATGACACATTTGAACTTAGTTTATTTTGTACTTGGTGATGCAGCTAGCTGAATGTTCTCGCTTTCGCCAACTCGCCAAGGCTGGTGCTCAAAACGTGATTCTTTCTGAAAATGCATCCGTGACGGCATCAATAATTAACAGAGTTCTCACTAATGTTAGAAACCAGAAAATTTTTAATAGTAATTTTCTACTGTTTTATTTGTGAAATGTGTATCATCTTATAAAACAATAATACCTATTTAAACTTAATGGGGATAAATTTAAATTCTCTAATAAAAAATCTGCCAGATGCGGGCAGCACTGTGTCATCTAACTGAATTTTTATTTAGGGATTTCGAATTCTCACCAGTAAGTCTAAATTGTTATTATTGTTTTATAAGATGACAGATATACTACCAATAAAATATAATTGCTATTCAAAATTTTTTGATGTGGATTCCAACACTAGTGAGATCTCGGTCCATTAGGATAATGCCACAATTCGTGTCTCTGGCTTTAAGAGCCCACACTAGTCACGCGGTAAGAGACGAGCGCTAGTCTAAAGTCTATGGGGGAGTTTTTTTCTAATATCTCGTTCAAATTTTAATATTTTGAGATGATTTTTTTGCATAGGATAGTTGAGGACGGTCCACAACCGGCCTAGTTTTTATTTTTTCAATTTTGGTTTTAGATTTTTTTTTAAATACTTTAATTTTCAAAACCGGTTTAAACCGGTTCTGAAACTGAAACTATCATAATATAAAAAATATATAACCAAAATCGAAAAAGTAAAAACTAGGCCGGTTGTGGAGCGTCCTCAGCTATACTATGCAAAAAAAATCATGTCAAAATATTAAAATTTGAGCGAGATATTTGAAAAGAACGCTCCCATAGACTTTACATTAT
This sequence comes from Maratus speculifer, assembly GCA_964019185.1. Classification (NCBI taxonomy): domain Eukaryota; kingdom Metazoa; phylum Arthropoda; class Arachnida; order Araneae; family Salticidae; genus Maratus; species Maratus speculifer. Next base: position 140,220,526 of record OZ025302.1, on the reverse strand, counting down.
CATCCGGGTCTTTTTGAGTACTTTTTCTGTGACTATTGTGGGGCCTTAAGTATTTAGATAGCAAGGAACCGGTGCATTTCAGTGCACCTGAGAAACCAATAACATAAGTGTTTTGAGATTAAAAAAAAAAGCCAGAATGACAGATATGCAATAGAATAAAAAATGATATGGCAATGAGAGCATATTTAAGAGAGCTGGAGCAGAGAGACAGATATTCAAACATAATTCATAAAACACAGGAACTAAAAACAGTACAAAAACAATTTTGTCCATAGAACATCATGCAATGGAATTGTTTTATTTGTGACTTTAAATGAACTCTAAAGGTTACACATTTCATTTTTACTACTGAGCATGCTTTAACCTTCTTACCCTGAATGGGTCTAATCGACCCATAACTATAATTTGTTTTACACGGTTCGAACCAGAACTTTTTTTATAAAGAAAGTCAAATAACACATTCAGAGAAATAAGTCAATTAAACATATTAGAATATTTTAAATAACAATTCTGGTGTGAAATGTTTTTATCAAGATTGAGTAAAATTTGAACAGGGTAGGAAGGTTAAAAAACATCAGTAATCACACACATTAAAAGAGAAAGCTATTCTTGTAACAAACATTCCTGTAATATACAACATTTTTAGGATGATTATAACGAGTCATATATTACGTACGCAGTGCATTAAACATTTATATTCCTAGACCAATGATAAAAAAAAAAAAAAAAAAAAAAAAAAAAAAAAAAAAACACTAGTTTATAGATAGACAACTTTAACTGTTTAAAATATTCATTTTTATTGGATGTAATTCATCAGACAGACTTTTGAACGCCTCCTATTACCAGTACGAGACTGATTCAACATTCTTATTCCTGGAACCATCAGAAACAAATTTCAAATGAAATTTCAGCTTTGCAATTTTCGGAACTGCAAATGTTTAAACTTTTAAACATCGCACATTTTAAATTTTGACACCGTTTCGTAGAGAAAAATATGCATTTTTTAATGAAATTTGTTTGAAATATTTATGACACTTGTTTTCAAATTATTAATTTTTTTAAAGTTTTTATTACTCTTTTTGTCATTGTGGCAACAGAAGTATTCCATTTTTGGACATTCAATTTGAACCAATCAGGAAAAGAATAATATAAACTAAGTTGCGTATTTCAACCAATAAAAAGATTCAGATATACTTCAGATTTCCCAATTCCCTACCGAGGACAACTATTGTTCCAATTAGTTAATAAATAAAATAAACTAAAAATAAAAATAAATATTTTTTAATGTTTAAAAAAAATACCGTACTATAAGTAATAAATGCTCTACCCTGTATTTTTAGGTAAATTTCTGATTAAAAGCAAGTATACTTAATTGTAAATTATAAACTTAAAATTCTTTCACTTCATTGAATAGGTTAGACTGCCACAACATCGCTATTTCTTTAAAGAAAAATGAATCAACCATGCAGTATAAAAATTTGTCACGATTTCAATAATTAATTTAGACTCAACTAATTAAAAATTCAAGATTTTTTTAATGAAACATTAGCTTATTTATAATTAAATATTGACGTGCACTATCTAATGTGTAACAATAGCATGAAAATCACAGCATATTTGCAAGACTTAGAGTACGGAGTGTTTGATAAAAGGCTATTTAATTTTCTACTGACTTTGTCACCTAGCAACCAAGATATACCTAATTATTTCAAAATGTAAAAAGTTTTCTGTGCAAACGATTTTTTGTGATAAATACATTATCTGTTTTATTTCTTCAGCTTTTACCTAAGCTGTGTGAAACAATATTATTTTTGTTTTGAGTTTGATTAGAATGTTTTTTAATGAGTTATGTGAAAAAATGTTACGGTTTTTATTGGAGTTGTGTTTTGTGAAATTATTAATGTTCGAAAGAACCTGAGTTGAGTTTACTCATGAGAATAAACTGTTTAAAACCAGATATGAGTAATTAATTTTGAGTTTAGTAAGAAATTAATAAACTTTCGAACAAATTGAATTCTTCATATGGTCCGTCTCTAAAAATCAGCGAGTTGTTCTACGTCAATGATTGAAGGATAACTGGTGAATATTTTGTGCTGTTTTGCTATTTCTTCGATGTTAGAACTCATCTTTTAAAGAGCCAAGAGGGGTAAGTGCACCCATTTAATTTTTATTCATTAAAAATGAGTATGAAAGAATTAAAAGCAAAAAAGAAAATTTTCAAAACAAACTTGACAAAATTAAAAGAAAAATTATCGAATACTGAGCTAGAATTAAATGAATTAATTCTCATAAAGGAGAAACGGAATAAATTAGAGAAAAACTTTTCTGAGTTCTTTAAGTCTATTTATAAGATAAGTAAAGAAGATGAAATTGAGGATTTTATTAAGGAAAACGAAGAAATTAATGAAATTTTAGAAATAATGGAATTTGAACTTACAAAAAAGTTATCAAAAATGAAAGAGCAAACTGTTAATTTAGAAAACGCCACAAAGGCTGATAATAACATTAAATTGCAAAAGTTAACTCTTCCTGTATTTACGGGTAATTTGATTGAGTGGCTTTCTTTCAAAGATATATTTAAGGCTACTATACATGAAAATTCTAATTTGTCAGGGGCAATGAAATTACAATATTTGAAGTCTTCATTGAGAGGAGATGCCTTTCGTATAATTCAATCTATTTCAATCGTGGATTCTAATTATGAAGTTGCATGGTCGCTTTTGGAAGAACGGTTTTCAAATTCGAGAGAACAAGTTTACGCGCATTTAAAACGTTTTTTAAATATTCCTGTTATTCAGAATGAGTTTCCAGCAGCATTATTAAATCTAATAGATATAACAAATGAATGTATTAGGTCGTTAGAGATTTTAGAACAAAAAGATGAGGGGTTTTCTACTACTATGTTTGCTTATATTTTGGCTCAAAAATTAGATGTAAATATAAAAATGTGGTGGGAAAGACATCTTAAGCGGGATAATTTACCGAGTTTAACTGAATTGCTAGAATTCTTAAGAGACCACGCGCGTACACTAAGTGCGTCCAAACAAGTAAATACAAAGCGAAATTTTCAAAACGAAAGCCAAACAAAGCATAGCTTTTCAAAGGTAACATCCATGGTTGCGAGTTTAAATGAGAAAAATATGCGCAAATGTGTTGTATGTAACCAGGAAAATCACAGTGTTTTTAAATGTCCCAAATTTCAAAAATTTAATGTACAGGAAAGAGTAGATTTTGTGAAAAAAAACAATATGTGCTTTAACTGTCTTTCAGAATTCCACTGCGTCAAAAAATGTAACTAAACATTCTCGTGTTCAAAATGCCTTAAACGCCACAATATACTTCTTTGTTTTGATAGGCGTGAGAGAAATTCCAATGCGGTGGGAAACACAAAAAATTATAATGATAAGGAAGTGCCAAATGCATTGTCAACAAATGAAAGTAAACCAACATTGAATGCTGACGCCAACCCATTTGAGTTAAATAACCAAGTTCAAAATTTCACTGGTACTTCAAATGTGAGATCGAATAATGTTAAAACAGTTCTTCTTTCCACTGCTATTGTTTATATGAGAGATAAATTCGGAAATAAAGTTCCGGTGCGTGCTTTACTGGACAATGGTTCAATGAGCAATTTTTTAACATTGCAGTTAGTTGAAAGATTAGGAATTCGAAAAGAAAAAAGTAATATTTCGGTATCGTGTTTAAGTGGATCCTCTGTAGCGGTAAAAAAATAAAACTACTGCCTTGATCAGTAATAATTCGGGAGATTATAGCCGAGAGTTAGATTTCCTTATCATACCAAGGATTTCGCAAATTATGCCCTCGAAATATATTAATATTTCAGAGCTAGGAATCTCAGAGTCTATTATTCTTGCTGATCCTGAATTTAATAGACCAGGGAAAATAGATCTTTTGCTAGGAGCTGAAGTATTTCTAGAATTGATAAAGGTGGGTCGTATGAAGCTACCAAATTCTAAATTAATACTGCAAAATACGGTGTTCGGTTGCATAGTAAGTGGGAGTGTTTACGATTGTAACGATCAAGAACAAATACATTGTGGGTTAATTACTGAAACAGATTTAAATTTCGAAATGAAAAAATTTTGGGAAATTGAAAGAGTAGAAGAAAATACACCATTGAGAAATACAGAAGAATTAGCATGCGACACCCACTTTATAAACACACATCAGAGAGATATAACGGGCAAATTCATAGTACAAATGCCGTTGAAAAAAGATTCTAGTTCTTTGGGAGAATCAAAGCAATTTGCGGAAAATAGATTAAATTCACTTTGGAATAGGCTAGTCAAAAATCCAAATCTTTTAGAGTTATATTGCGCATTTATGGCAGAGTATAGAGAGTTAGGCCATATGGAGGAAGTAGAGAAAACAGATGAGCCAATACATGCGAATTATCTACCTCATCATGCTGTTTATCGCCCAGATAAAAGTTCTGCAAAATTGAGAGTTGTCTTTAATGGTTCACATGCAACTTCATCAGGAGAATCCCTAAATTCCATACAGCTGAATGGAGGTGTCATTCAAGATGATATGTTTAGCATAATACTTAGATTCCGTACACACCGCTATGCATTTACAGCAGATGTAAAAATGATGTATCGCATGATACTTATCGATAAAAGTCAACGTGATTTACAGCGCATAGTTTGGAAAGATTCTGTAAATGGTGAGATGAAATATTACAGACTATGTACAGTCACATATGCCCCTTATTTAGCCATGCGCTGCCTTAAACAGCTTGGTATAGATGGTGAATCTCAATTTCCGTATGCTTCTGGTGTGGTACAATCAGACTTTTACATGGACGATGTCCTGACTGGAGCAGCTGACCTAAAATCGGCTAAGAGACTGCAAATTGAGCTTATTCAACTATTAAATACGTGTGGCATGAACTTACATAAATGGTTTAGTAACCATCCAGAATTAATGGAGCCAGCCTTTAAAAATGAGAATTACACTTTTGAAAATATGAGTGAAACTAAGGCACTAGGACTTTGCTGGAATGCCAATGATGATACTTTTACTTTTAGTGTATCATTCAGTGAGCAAACCAAGGTAACTAAAAGAAGTGTGCTGTCAAATATTGCTTGCATTTTCGACCCCTTGGGTCTACTTGGACCAGTTGTGACGAAAGCCAAAATTTTCCTACAAAGACTGTGGAGACTGCAAATTGATTGGGATGAAAATCTCCCTACAGCTGAGCTTGATGATTGGTTGCAGTTTTTAGAATCATTAAGAGCCATCAATAATATAAGTGCTGTTAGATACATTTTTACAAATGATCCAGTTCAAATTAAAATTTGTGGCTTTTCAGATGCTTCGGAGAAAGCCTACGGTGTGGCATTGTATGCTGTGTCTTCAAATTCTTCAGGAGAGCAAATTTCTCAGTTGCTTTGCAGTAAAAGTCGAGTTGCACCAATCAAAACAATCACTATTCCTCGCTTGGAGCTCTGTGGTGCAGTTTTATTAGCCAAATTGATGAATAAGGTTGCCAAAACCTTAAAAGTTCCTAAAGAATCTGTTTACTATTATTCAGATAGTACTATTGTATTATGTTGGATTCGAAAACAGCCGTGTGACTTAAAAACCTTTGTGTCATCACGTGTGGCTACGATTCAGAATCTTTCTGATATCAGTCTTTGGGGACATGTGGCTTCTTCTGATAATCCTGCTGATCTTGTGTCACGAGGTGTAGATCCAGACAAACTTCTCCAGAGTAACTTATGGTGGAAGGGTCCACTATTCCTAACACAACAAACTGAACCTTCTTTAAATACTGTCGAACTTGAGCAAAATGATAAGGATCTATACAGAAGTGAACTTAAAAAGACTTTTTCAGAGACTTCACTTTTAATATCAGACTGTTCATTTTTTATTGACTATTTTTTGCAATTGAGTAATAATTATGCTAAATTAATAAGAATTCTTAGCTATGTTTTCAGGTTCATTCAGAATGTCAAGAAGCCAAAAGAAAGGTATTCAGGTAAGCTAACATCTGCTGAATTGAAGAAGGCTGAGCAGTTTATCATAAAATCTGTTCAAGAAAAAGAGTTCAGTTCTGAATTCACATTGTTATCTAACGGTAAGGAGTTACCAAAAAATAGTAGATTACTTTCATTAAATCCTTTCTTGGATAAAAATAATTTAATCAGAGTTGGAGGTCGTCTCCAAAATAGCACGGTAAATTATGCCCAAAAACACCCAATTGTACTGCCCTCTAAACACAAATTAACAGAATTAATTATCGAGTTTTATCACAAGAAATATCTACATATAGGACCACAAAATTTACTTTATTGTGTTCGAAGAGAATTTTGGCCTTTAAACGGTAGGGCTATTTGTAGAAAAATTGTACATAAATGTATTACATGTTTTAGGGCCAAACCTAAATTGTTAGAGCAAATTATGGGCGAGCTCCCAAAAGAAAGAATAAATGTAGACTTTGTTTTTAATTGCACAGGAACTGATTTCTGTGGTCCATTTTTGATTAGATATAGAGGTCAACGTAAAGGCATTTATCATAAAGTTTATGTTTGTATTTTTTTTATTTGTATGGTAACAAAGGCAGTGCATTTGGAATTATTCAATGATTTAACATCTGAGGCTTTTATTGCAACATTAAAGAGGTTTTTTGCCAGACGAGGCAAACCTCGAAAAATTTTCAGTGATAATGCAGGCAATTTTGTGAAGACTAATGTAGAGCTTAAAAGGTTGCATGAATTGGTAAACAAACCAGACCAGAACCTTACTAATTACTTGATATCTGAAGGTATTGCTTGGGAATTTATTCCCCCTAAAGCTCCAAATTTTGGAGGTTTATGGGAATCGGGAGTCAAGTCCTTCAAGTATCACTTTAAACGTGTTGTGGGCAACTCTAAATTAACTTATGAAGAAATGTTAACTATAATTGTCCAAATTGAAGGTATCTTAAATTCGCGCCCGCTTACTCCCTTGAGTACAGATATTGATGACTTGGAGGTCTTGACCCCGGGACATTTTCTTATTGGTCGCCCACTTAATGCCATTGCTGAATCTGACCTGAGTAATATTGAAGATAATAGACTAAACTTATGGCTAAAGACCACTAAAATGGTTCAGACCATCTGGAAAAAGTGGAAAAATAGTTATTTAAGTACATTGCAGCAAAGGCATAAGTGGATGATATCAAAAAACAACCTCAAAATAGGAGATATGGTTGTAATAAAGGAAGATGATCTTCCAGTGTCTAAAGGGTTATTAGGGAGAATTGTAGAAGTATTTTTTGGTAATGATAATAGAATAAGAGTTGTAAATATAAAAACTCCAAATGGAATATATAAAAGAGCAGTATCCAAAATTGCTGTATTACCTCTTGAAAAGTAATTCAGTTTTTATAAGAAAGTGTACATTATTGTAAAATTTCTTTATTTATTATGTATTATGTAAAATTGTTTAAATATTTGTTTAAATTTAACTTAACTGTGACTCATTTATATTGTATTTAATTGTATTGTTCTTTATATTTTTTACAATGGTTGTAATTGCAGTGTTTTAGTTTGAAACCCCCCTCAGAGGTTTCAAGAGGGGCGGTATGTTTGATAAAAGGCTATTTAATTTTCTACTGACTTTGTCACCTAGCAACCAAGATATACCTAATTATTTCAAAATGTAAAAAGTTTTCTGTGCAAACGATTTTTTGTGATAAATACATTATCTGTTTTATTTCTTCAGCTTTTACCTAAGCTGTGTGAAACAATATTCTTTTTGTTTTGAGTTTGATTAGAATGTTTTTTAATGAGTTATGTGAAAAAATGTTACGGTTTTTATTGGAGTTGTGTTTTGTGAAATTATTAATGTTCGAAAGAACCTGAGTTGAGTTTACACATGAGAATAAACTGTTCAAAACCAGATATGAGTAATTAATTTTGAGTTTAGTAAGAAATTAATAAACTTTCGAATAAATTGAACTCTTCACGGAGTGATAGGTTGATAGACTAATATAATTCATAAGCACTTTTTAATTTACTCACAATTTGTGTAGGAAAGTGTTGAAATAGGGAAAGTAGGAAACTATAGAAAAATCATTTTATTTGATAGACCATAATGTAACGGAATGATTTTATTTGTGACTTAAAATTATAAGTATTACATAGTTTATTTTAACTATAAAAAGTTCTATAAAAATATCCGTAATGTATAAAAATTGCATTCAAACCGTATTTAGGAGAGTTGAACCGACAGAAAAATAGACAATCCTAATCCATAAACACTTTTCAATTAGGTTGGAAAGTCTTAAAACAGAGAAACAATAAGCTGTAAAAAAAACGATTTTTCGCCATAGACCATAATGTAGCGGAATTGTTTTATTTGGGACTTTAACTTCTTTCGGACGAGCGACCGGTATACGTGCCACTTAACCCTTTCCGGGGCAAAGTAATTGAATTCATAAAATCTTGAAATAATTGATTTATACCAACATTTACTACAAAATTTATTTGTAAACAAGTAAAAGTGTATTTTTACGTATTCTGTAAAGGTGATATTTTCTTTAAAAAATTCGGGTGCCAATGGGACAATTAAGGCTTAAAATCGAGGCTAACGAAAAAGACAGGCTACGCGGTTCATTCCTCGTATGTTTTTTTACGGACCGCTGGAATCACGTGATGTTCAAATGCACCAATGCAGGCATACAAAATGAGCATTACATCATTCTAGCGGTCTGTAAAAAAAAGAGACCTAGAATGAACCGCGGTAGCCTGTCTTTTTCGTTAGCCTCGATTAAAATTATGTGATGCAGTGGCGACATCACCGACCTTCAAGGGGTTACCCCTTTGAAAGGCGCTGGGATAAAATATCTTCCACTTAATTTTAACTTCAAAATTTCCACATTGATGCCAGAATTTTGAAATGAAAATTTTAATGTTATGAGGTACATAAAGAAAACCATTTATCTATTTTGAAATAAATTTGTTTTTAAATTCTGGTGTCATTCAATCGTTTCAGCATTTTATGAATAGAAGTACTTTGTCCCTCAAAGAGTTAAGGTGATCAGAATTCTTAATTATTCTCACAAGTTTTTTTTTTTTACTGTTAAAGTTTAATTTATTTTATTGCAGCATTTTCGCAATTCAATTAGAAAAAAATCTGCTTTCAAAAACCGGTGAGAAAAGATTAATAAAAAGAATATTGCCTAGTTAAACTGATGGCATTTAGCTCATAGGCTACGTATACTAATTGTACATTACAGCCTTATATTTTCAAGGATTAATTCCGTTCGAAAAGCAAATTAAAAGGGAGGGGAACAGCTCTCCCCTTTCCCCTTTTTTATATTTAATCATTGAACCTCCTAAACTATCAAGGACATGCTTTATCATATAAAAAATCTACATCCAAAATTCAGAGCAAATCGGATAATTCTTAATAAAAACACACTTAGCATTTATATAATTTAAAAGGAGTTATCCCCCTCTTTTATACTTAACCATTAAACTTCCAAAACTATTCAGAGATTTTAACGAAATCATACAATTCTGCTTGAAAACCCTATTTATATAAATTAAAGGGAGGGATATTAGAACCCTCGTTCCCCCTGTTTATACTTATTCAATGAACAACTAATAACAGTCACGGAATCGCCTCATCAGAATGATCTTATATCTAAATTTTGAACGAAAACTTAATTCTGCATGAAAAACTCATTCATATCAATTAAGGGGAGGGGCATGAGCCCCCGTTCCCCCTCTTATACATATCGAATGAACTCCAAAAACTAATCAGGGAAGCGCCTTATCAGGATATACCTATATACAAAATTTGAAGTGGATCGGATATTTTTATCATGAGTTATCGCGTTGCGCACGTACGAACGTACATACAGCCCCACTAACACTCGACTTAAGGCCTTAAGCTGGTTTCGTCGTGGCCAAAAGGAGTTAAGGCCATTTGTACAAAAACAATGCTGTACCGCAAGTGAGCTGCCGCTAATTGCGGCAGCTATCGCCGAGCCGTTAACGGCTCGGCAATGACAGAACTGTTGCATTTACTTTGTCGGTAAACTCTTAGAGGTCGGTTTCGGGCAAAAAGGTAATGGCCCTCCAACATCTAGAAAGCAGAGGGCTAATATAAACTGACCAGCATTTTTATTTTAAGAGAGAAAATGTATAAAAATTTTAAAATAAAAATAAGAGAGAAAATGTATAATTTCATTTCTTTCAAAAATTACTTTATATCTGGGTTTTAATAAGCATATGCATAATTTACGAGATTTATATTTAAAACAATAAAATAGATGACATATTTTATTTAGTTTGAAAATATTTTTACATATAAAATGAATTGTCCCCAAAATATATACAGAATTCCAAGTTTTTTCTTCACCGGCACACTTTTACATTCACTATTCATAAAAAATAGTTAAAGAAAATGAATAAATATTTAAAATATAGTAAAATAATTTAAAATAAATATTAAAACAGAAAAACGCCTTAGATTGTGCCTAAAACAGTCCACGTTCAGTCCCCATCCCCATTAATTAGTAATACAAAACATTTTTTTTTTTTTTTTTTTTTTTTTTTTTTTTTTTTTTTAGGAAAGATCATTCTAAAAAATAAAAAATCATGTTATCAAAAAAAAAAAAAAAAAAAAAAAAAAAAAAAAAAAGAATGTATTTTGATTTATTCGCATCTGCAAGCGCGGAGACAAGGGAGAGATTATAGTGCTAATAATTCTCCCTATATAGGAGGAATAATTTAATTTACAGAAGATAATTTTAAAATTATCTTCTCTGTAAATTAAGTATTAAAATGTATATATCTATGTTTTTTTTATAAACTCTCTGGAATGAAATACACTTGTAAATATTTTCCTTAATATACAAAGCACAATATGTCACACTGGATACACTAACAAAAAATTTTATTTTAAAGAAAAACCCTTTAAACGTTGAACGAATTCCAATTTGAAGAAACATCTAATAACAGCATCTATTTAAATTCATATTTGTTCATAAACGAATGAAATTGCAGGAGCTGATAGTGAGAAACTGTGTAATCGAAAGATGGTTTATATTTTTTGGTGAAAAAAAAAAAAAAAAAAAAAAAACAGCAAATATTGTTTAATTGGACGTTTTCAATCTATGTTCTGAAGATGATACTGTGAGACAGAAAGAAAAACGGTTGTCACGTGACCACAACCGCTTACTATCAAATAATTTATTAATTTATAAGAAAATGGAAAACTTAAATCGCTCTAGTTATCAGACTAGCCAGTCTAATGCCTTTTCCCTTTTAAAATTACTCAAAAATTGTATAAATGTTTAGCGTTGTTGAACAGGGAATTTGGCAGTCATCTAAAAGCTGAACGAAATCTTTTGTAAAAACAAAACACTATTAAAAGTTATTTATATAAATATAGATTATATCTTTAAATATTTTATAAGATATAATTCATATTTACAGTAAAATCTGTCTAAGACATGTCTTAGACAGATTTATAGTTAATAGACAGTTATATAGTTATAGGTACCTTTAACTATATAACTATAAAAAAATATTATATCAATATATGTAATTGAGTGTGTGTGTGAATGTATTTTGCACCCCTCCCCCCCCCCCCTAAAGCTACGTCCCTGCGAATCGACAAAGGAAGGGAAAGTTTATCTCCCCCAATCTTCAGTCATAAAGCTGTCAAGTGATTTCGAGTTTAATTTCTTTCTTGAAGGTCAGATTCAGTGCAATGAAAGAGCAATTTATACATCAAAGCGCCGACCCGAAACATAAAAAATAGCGAAGCCTGACCACAAGAAGTTAGTGCTATGTGTCCGGTCCTTTACACGTGAGCGAGGGAACGAATGAGAAAGGGTTTGTTTCGAAGGGATCTTTTCAAGGACGCCCCCAGTGACATTCAGGGGTCAAAATTTTTGCTGTATCATTCATGGCATGAAATCACTTCGTGAATGTTGACTGGATTATGAGGACTCTGTATCAAAGTTTTACACGATTATTAAAAATTTCGCAGTGGGATTACACTAAAATATTGTAAGTCTGAATATTTTCTTTGCCTATTCATTAAGTTTAATTTGAAATATTTCTGTACTATTTTAATGTATTTTTATAATAGAATTATAAAAAATAAGTATATAAAGTTAAAAAGTCGTCATTTTATGAATTTATACGACGCAAAATGTAAGAATTCGCAAATTCACTCGAATTTTTAAAGGTATATTTGTTTGGTAGGATAATTGTTTTTTTTATTATTACTCTTTGAAAATTTTCATTCAGTTGAACATTATATGGATTTTATTATTTTTTTCCCCCAACTGTTGAAGTTTTAATTAGTAATTTTAAAGAAAGTAACTAGTTTTAAACATTGCGACTTATTTATATCACTATCGTAATTCTTCTAGATTATTTTAAATAAATTCATTTAATGTTATAATTATTTTTTTAAATGCGACTTTGAAAGAAAAAGATTGTTTTTTTATCCACTCTGATATAGGATTGTAATTTTTCCTTATGGAAAATGTCATTAAATTAAACAACTGAGTAATTTTAATACAATATAAGGAAAATTAGAGTGAAGAAAAACTCATTAAAATAACCAAGATATTAAAAAAAAAAAAATCTAAAATTATTTTTCAGAAGAAATGTTAGAATGCATTGCGTAAACTCTTCTTTAAATTATTATTATTATTTGGAAATTTGATTAATCAACTTTGAGAAATCTAATGGTTTTCGATGATAAACAAAATAAAAAAACGGAAAGGGATTTTTAAAAAAATGTCATTAAGGACATATGTAAACCTAAAATAGCATTTTTATATTATTTATTATTGTTATTATTTTATTAATAATACTTGTGTGAAAATTTGTATTTATAAAATGAAGATGGTTCAGAAATATTTCACTTATTTCTTTATGATTTAATTAGACTTTAATGAATGGGCAAATATAATAAAATAATGACAACAAAATTCTCAATAAGTTTTGAAAAAAAAAAAAAAGAAAGAAAGAAAGAAAAGAAAAGAAAAAAGAACAGAAAAAAAAGAAAGAAAAGCACATCTTTTAATAAAACATACATAACTAAGTTTAATATTACACATATTATTTAGGCATAAATTCAAAATCGATTCTATAAAGAATATTTATTGATAGACTGTTTAAAAGATAAATGCTTTTGCTTGAAAAATACTATATATTAATAATCATTTAGGTTAACTTAAAAATTACTAATTCACTTACCTTGAACTTTTTCAAAAAATTTTAAAAGAATGCTTGGCATAGTGAATTAATTAATTAGTTTATTTTTTTTTTCAATTAATAATTTTAATTGTATATGGCATGAAACGATTTAAAAACCATATTATTATTTTTTTAAATGTATAATTGAATAAATAAACAAATTAATAAATTTATTATGCCAAGTGTTGTGATTTGAAAATTTTTGCAAAAGTTCAAGGTAAATAAATTTATATGCTTTTTTAAGTGTCTCGAATGTAAAATTTTAAAACATATAATTAAATAATAAACAAATAAATTCATTTTCAACTTATATGTTTTGAAAAATTTTAAGATAAAAATTTGTAAATTTATAACTTTTTTGAAAAGTATACATAAAGATTATTAATACATTTGTTTTACATGCAAAGACAGTTTATCATTTAAATAATTTTCCAGCAAATATTTTTTATAGAACAAATTTTGAATTTATGCTTAAATATTAATTCTTACAAACACAAATGGCTGGGTGAGGGTGATCTCCTGGCCAGCCTTTATTTTTAATGGCCTTTAAAAAAATAATTGTGGCCAGTTTGTGGCTGTCTGATATTTTTGATAAAAACGTTTATGGCACGTTTGTGGGCCTCATCTTGTGGCCGCATTCTGGCCGGCGTGACAGTTTTTTGACGGAGCCGTTACGGCCAAAGATGGCGGGCCGTTATCAAACACTTTGGGCCACCGCTAACGATGCCTCTAGTGGCCCATCAGTTATGTGTTTGTGAGCTAAAAATAAGCAAAAGATTCTCGTCGCGAAAGGGTTAAACGAACTATAAATGTTACACTTTTCATTTTCACTACAGAACATACTACGAATAAACAACATCAATAACATACAATTATTCATCGCAATCAGTGTATATTTATTAGACTAGACTTTAGATAAAAGGACCAGACAGACAGATAGACAAATTTAATTTATAAACACTTTTCAACTATGTTGGAATATGTATGGAAAACTTATAGAATGCTATGGAAAAACAGATTTATAATTTTTCAAGAATGCTTTATTTGAAAAGAAAAAACAACCATGGGATAAAGAAGAAAAATGTCTCTGCATCGTAGTAAAATTTAAAAGGTTTATCAAATATTTACAGACAGAAAACTTAGGGCACTTTAGGAACTATCACGTCATTTAAAAAACGGCTTTCTTGTCTATAGAAAATTTAGCTTTATGAAATACTGCGCCGTATTTTAATATTTTAAAGCAGTCCGGATTTATAGGGCGGTGATGCTATAAAATTCTAATTAAAAAATATTTATCTCAATTCTAATAAAAATTTGATATTTTAAATAAAAATATTGTTTATTTTCAGTATTTTTTTTTATAATGATTAATTTACGTAGTGAAATTATAAAAATTTAATTCAATATAAAAAAAAAGCTTTACAGTTTTTATTTGCTCCTAGTTAAATTTTTAAAGCAAAATATATGCAAAATTTTACGTGTATAGTAAAAATAAAACTGTGCGTAGCTCAAATATAAAAGAGTAGTAATAGCATTTATATTCTTTTCAAATGCTTTTAATACTTTATAATTATCTTTAAAATTATAATTTTATAATTATGTTTTATTTTTATATTTTATATTTATTTATATGTATCCATGATTGTAAAGTATACGGTTGCCGACAAATAGTTTTTTTTTTCTTTCTTTTAACGAACAGAAAGTTTGGAAATTATTATTTTAAATCCCTCTGTTATTGAGTTGTGACAAAATATTTAAAAAAAAATTAAGTATAAAAGTAATTTTATTAGTAAAAATGTGTTAAAAGTATGAGTTCACACGTATTTACAAAGACACTTTACTTGAAAAAAAATTCCAAAAAAAAAGACAAAAGAAAGAGTATCTATATTGTATTACAAAACTCAAAACGTTTATCAAATATTTACGCAGTGTTGCTTTCCAAAAACCCAACATGCTATTTAGAAAGTTGCTTTGTCTACGTGAGGTCTCGAAAATGCTACATCGCCCATTAATATTTCAAACATTTAGGTTTTCAGCGTCAGTAAAAAACTTTAAAAATACTGAAAATAACACTATTCATTTTGTTATTAAACTGCGCTATAATCTAAGTATAAAACATAATAATAATCTATTTTTTTATCAATTTCCTTCCTAATTTTAAAATTATGGTTTAATACAGAAAAATAGAATAAAAAAGGTTCTAACTTCGCTCGTTTATTTTCCATAAATTTTCATCTGTAGTTTAATCTAAACTAATGTTTTGTTTTATTCTATATTTCATCTCGTCAGCATCATTATCTTCGATTTTTATTTAAACCCCTGCAGAGCAACGGTATATCAATGAAACCACTTAATTTTAATTTCCAAACTCCGCATTGGGACCGGAATTTCGGTAAAAATTTTTACGGTTTATTGAATGCGTGACATATTGATATTTCTTATTTACAAACAAAGTTGTTTTCAAATTCCAGTGTCAGCTATTAATTTCAACTCTTAAGTAATGAACTTGCCCTGCGTTGCAAAGGGTTAATAGATTAATTATTATCCTAATTTAAAGTTTAAGAATCTCATACTTGAATAGAGATTTTATGCTAAATCTAAAAATCTAATAATAAATTATAGGTTCTAAAAAAACCTTTGTGCTGCGGCATACTGGCGATCTCTAACTGGTGTCAGCTCTAACAAGATATCAGGTGTGTCGTGACAATTTCTTATTACGTGAGCTTATCTGCGACGAACAATTTTTTAAGAAAAATAATAGTCCAAGAGCCGACAACACAAAAAACTAATGTATCGAGCACAAAAAAGTCTTTATTTTATGGAAGAGTAAAAATAGGGGAATCTAATCATCTATGTCTTCCGGAAGTGAAGTAGATCATAAGTCAAAAATTAATACCGCTAGTGGTTGAGTCATAGGTTTATCACTGTGTTTTTCTGGGCCCAGTTTTCCATGTTTTGTTTTAATCTTTTATTGTACGGCTAACACAATGATAAACCTACGAGACAAGCACTAGTGATATTAATTTTTGGCTTATCCGAAATAATGCGAAATTTGGCTTATAGTAATTTATTTACTTGTTTTTTCTTGGTTCTCTCTATTTTTCCTAAACTTATTTTTTTTTTTAATTTTTGTATTTTCTTAACTTAAATAGTATATATTACAGCTATACTTATTCCCAATTTCTCACAAATAGCAAGATATTTCAAGTGCACACTGGGCGTGAAGTTGGATGAAATTAGGAATCCCCAAAAAGAAGATTACCTGTTCAGTATTTTTACATAAAACGATACTTCACATGGTCGAAAACTTAACCGCTTACCTGATTTCAAATACCACGTGCGGGTTTTCTATATTTAAATAATGATTAATATTTTCACCAGTAAAATTTTATTCTAAATTTTGCATTTTTTAAATCTGAGCATTTTTCGATTCAATTAGACAAAAATTTCTCTTTTGAAAAACCGATGATAAAAGAATAAAAATTCTGTAAATGACATGAAAAAAATAGTCATTATTTGTAAGATTTCTTTTAATATTTATCAGTTAAAGGCCTCTTTTTAGGTGCGCTCGTAATTATGCAAATACGTAGCACCTATTGTTGTCGTTCAGTCCGTCCGTCCGTCCATCTGTCTGTCCGTCTGCCTGTCTGTCTGTCCGTCTGTCTGTCTGTCCGCATATAACAAAGCAAAACTACCCAACCGGATCGTTTGAAATTTAAAATACATAATTATTACATAATTTTGTCGAGTCATTTCAAGTTTTATGAAAATCGGATGCACAGATCAATTAAAGGGACAATCAAAAGTATTTCATTACATTACGGTCAATGGGTGAAAATGTTTCAAATGCATTTTAATGGTGTTACACTCATTCCAATATAATAAAATGCATATGTATCTATAAAGTACATATTATATATACATTTTGCACAATCTGTGGTGCAAAGAACATTTGTTATTGATTTACAAAGCTACACAAAAGTATTTCATTACATAATGGTATAGGGAGAACATTATTTGGTGCGCATTTTAATTATAATTAACTATTTACAATTTTATGAGATTTATATATGAGAATGATATTTTAAAACTTTGTTATCATACTAACGCACCTCATTTGCTACGCTTTACGTGCAATTTCCAACTTGTTAAATTTCGAATTATTTCGTGTGGTTTTGAATTTGAAAATTTTCTATTTTTTTTTTTTTCTTCAGACTGCCATTCCGAAACAAGATGACGGATGAAGTTGGCCAATGACTCGGTCGAAACCTTTGTATAATATCCTGTACAAATGATAAATTTCATTTAAATCGGTTCATAAATACCGGTGATTCCGAATAGTACTACCATATTTACTTGTGTATACCGCGCACGCGTGTATAACGCTCACCCCGTACTTTACAAGAAAAAAGTGGCGATTCTTTTAAATCTCGAATATAAAGCGTACCAAAAAATTTGATATGGAAATGAATAAATACTAAATGAAATTCAGTAAAGAAAGTCGAAACAAACATTACATCAGGCAGAAAATAAGGTCAATATACATTTTTAGACTTCGGGTAGGGACTGAATGACGGCCGTGAGAATTTCCAATAAGCGTTTAAACAAGTTGGAAATTGCACGTGAAACGTAGCAAATGAGGTGCGTTCATACGATAACGAAGTTTTAAAAATATTCAGATCTTGCTGTTATAGTAGATAGTACTTCGGATACACTATAGTACCCCAAATCTTTTGTGTGTCCCTGTAAATACTATCTGCTTTATTTTATAAAGGAAATATCTTGTAGTATTCCTCAGCAACGTATATCAATCTCATAAAATGTTAAATAGTTAATTACCATTAAAACGCTCACCAAACAATATTCTCCCTAGACCTTTATGTAATGGAATACTTTTGTGCGGCCTTGTAAATCAATAATAATTGTTCTTTCAAACACAGATTGTACAGAATGCATATTTTAGTATATATTTCATAGATTCATATCAATTTTATTATGTTTGAATGAGTGTAACACCATTAAAATGTATTTGAAACTTTTTCTCCATTGACCGTAATGTAACGGAATACTTTTGATTGTCACTGGAATTGATCTATGCATCCGATTTTCATAAAATTTGAAATGACTCAAAAAAATTATGTAATAATTATATATTTTAAATTTCAAACGATTCCGTTTGGGTAGTTTTTGCGTTGTTATATGTGAACAGAAGGACGGATTGAACGACCACTATAGGTGCTACGTATTTACATAATTACGAACGCACCTAAAAATGGTACTAGCTTTGCTGTACAAGAATGTGCAAGGAGTGAAAAAAAATGCAGTATTACTTCAATTAAGTAAGATTTTCCGAGTGATTATGTCTTCTTTGAATACATTTCATGATTCGTGTGATTTCATATATCGTGTGATTATATAAAGCAGTAAAATATTATTCCGTGTATAACGCGCACCTAAGGAGTTTTGCCTTAATTTTTTTTAAAGTGTGCGTTATACACGAGTAAATACGGTATTTTTCACTTTATTTAATCATCGAAATTCTGTCATTAAAAAGTAAAACTAGTCGTTGGGGCCACCGTAATACATACCCATCATATTTATGCATATATAATATATGAAAATAATACATTTGAAAACTATTTATAAAATGGATTGCAATTCCGAAACAAAATTTAAACGTGTATTTAGTATATTTTTATTGTGCGTAGTAATGCTGCATTAATGAGTTGCTGATGAATCTCTTTCGATAAATTATACAACACGCCTGACTACTCAAGTAGTACTGAATTGCAAAATAGAAACATCCTTATAACTCCAAAAATAAAAATTTTATTAACTAACAGTTTATTGCGTCGGATTAAGCGTCTCATTTCCAATTGAAATATATCTTTGAATTGAAATTTGAATGAAATACAGGGTCATGAAAAATCGAAGAATGTGGAAAACAGGATTACAAATATCTCGGCAACTAATAATCCGATCGACTTCGTTCTTTATGTAAAATTTGTGTTATTTTATTGCCTTTTACGATCACTCCTTAAAATAAAAGATTTCGAAAAATTTTATATACTTTTCATCAGATCGAAATTTTCGAGAGTCCGAAAAAAATAGTTCCTGATAATCGAGGTTACTGATATTAAATAGACTTCGTCCCATTCTTACATACTAAGTACATACAAAATTTCAAGTCTCCATCTCAATTCGTTCGTGAGATAGAGCGTTTACAGACAGACAGACTGACAGACGGACGGCAAAAATTTTTTCTAAAAATATGTTTTTCGAAATCTCCAGTGTCGAAAACGTGTAAATCCGTCAAAAATTTTTTTTCAATTTTCAAAATGATTGCAAGACTTAACCTATACTACGTATGATGGGTTAGTAAAATTCTACTAAACTTATAGAAAAAGATAAAAAAAGAAAGAAACAGAAAAAAAAAAACAGCCCTAAATTAGGCACTTTCTGAACAACACAAAACTCGTTTTTGGTAATCTCTTCGCCGTGTTTATCGCCGCAGTTATTAAAGTTTTCATTAGCGCCTTAGCAGCACTAGCTATTAGTCTTCATTAAATATCCGGTTTAAGGCAAATATTTTTCTGGAAAATACTTCTGAGGCAATTTATATTTGAGTGAAGCAAATTAAATAGCATATTTTGACATTTCATTACTAATAATGTCAAGGTTATATTTGTTTAATTTTTAAAAATATCATTAAACTGTTCTTCAGCCTAAAGTTGTCACATTATTTTTATATAGAAATATCCCTTTAAAATGTTAAACAATCACATTTTAGTGCATTACAAACATTTTTTTATCTTTCTAATTCACACAGTTTAGTGTGTAAAATGTACTGTTTTTACGAATATAGGGAATTCGATAGCAACTAATTCCCCAACGATAGCAACAAATTCATAAAATAAGTAAATTTTACTTTTGTGTATTTATTATTTATTATTAACTTTTTAATAGATATTTATAAGCAAACTGTTGCTTTAGTTTGAATAATGTAAAATGTAGTATACAAATTAATAACATTATAATTATTAAATTTTTGTTTAGTTACTGTTTTCTTTTTACTTTTTTCTATCATCAATAAAAGAAAATATGTGTAATCGAAAATTTTTTCGACTTCTGGTTTCGTAGTTTTATCGTTGAAATTTCCCGCAAACAAAAGTACGATGTAAATTGAGGACTAAGAGCAGGAAAATTCTAATGTTCGGTGAAAAAAAAAAATAAATAAATAAAAAAATCGGTTTTTCAGGTCTTTTCCGCCAAGATTTGACTTGGCAGACCGATTGCGTTTTAATATGTTAATCTATATTTAACTAATCCCAGGATTTAATTCTTGAACTCGATGAGGTGATTGTTTGTGCTGCCATTTCACGGTGAATAAGCAGTCTTTAAAATTAATAATGTCATTTCAGTATATGCAAAACATTTCTGAAAACTAAGCTAAAAGATTTTTCAATTGAAGAGTATGTCTACTTCCCGCAGATTTGTAGAAGGAAAATGGAAAATATATTTACAAATTTGAAAATGCAACGAAATGCACTTTCTTATTTAACACTTTGTTGGAAGGTTGCATTTTCAAAATTATTCAATTTGTATCGGTAAAATTCTAATATTTACACCAGAATCAATAAAGAAATTTTATTTTTTTGTAAAATAAAATTCGTGCTCAAATTTTTATTTTACGTAGACACCTCAACTCAGTAGACTGGGTGTTAAGTTGATTGCAACTGGGATCCCCTCCCCTCCAAAGCTGCTCAACTCAGTGTTGCCAGATTGGGGATTTTGTCCCCCATCTTGGAGAATTTTTAACCTCTAGGGGAATTTTTGGGGGACATGTTTGGGGACTGTAAACATATTTGGGGAATCGTAATCACCATCACGATTTTTACTTTCAGGAATTTGCCAATACTGGATACGTCTCGAATTCAATTTTGGTTTGGAAAACGAAAATTATATAGAAATAATAGATATAAATCATTCTCGTTTTGATCATGCTCACCGTTTACATGTACTTTAGATTCATCATGATAATTGGGCTATCCCCCATCTGAATTTTCAGATAAGTGATACAGAATTCTCTGTCATCGCGGACAGAAACACAAGCACAAAAATACATTTCATTTATTAGTACAGATTTATGGATCAAAAATAAAAATAATTCTATAACTTTTTGTTGTTGTTGCTTTTTTTAGCTTTGAATATGCATGTAAAAATCTCTTGAGATTAAATATTTCTTTATTTTTTTCATAAATGGGGAATTTAAAAAAAAAAAATGCTCGATTTGGGGAAAAAATTAAATTTAAATTTGTTAAAATTTTTTTATAACAGAAAATTTAAAATTGAGAACATACCTTTTTGAGTAGAAATTGCATTGGGGACTTTTTCTGAAAAAATCCCTGATTTGGGGAAAATTTCAGAAATTTTGGGGAAATTGACTTTTGACAATCTGGCAACACTGGCTCAACTGTTTTGTTCAATTTTTTCTAGTATGAAGTTGTAGAAAATTTGAAAAATAAATCTTGTAGAGCTTTGGACTGCGATCTCAGTCTTCTGCTGCAAAGGTATAATAAATAGTTGGCTCAGTAAGAATATACAGGGTTGCTACGCTTCAGGGAATTTTCCCGTCAAAAAATCAATATTTTTTATGAAAAACTGCACCTATACAAAAATATGGAACATATTTACTTGGCCAAACTGATCCTATGAAAAAGAAATAGAAATTCTGTACCATATTTGTGAAAGAAATTTCCAATCAATAAAGTGCCTTAATTAGACATCATATTGTTCTATTCAAGCTTACTGGTGGAGGAACCTGTTGATCTATTTAAAAGAAATAGCAGTCATCTTGTGACAACTTCAGCAGTTACTTCATTTGAAACTGCTAAACCAGCGATTCCCAAACTTTATTGGTACGCGATCTACCTCTAAGTAAAAAGATTTTTCAGGAACCACTGAATATAATGGTGTATATCAGAATGGAAATTGCTATGTAAGATCTATAAGTTATCGGCTTATCCTATCCTAGGAAATAGGCAAAATTTTCGCACAAAGGGTACGCTATCAACAAAAAAATTGGTATTTCCAATGTATGTAAGTGGAACAATAATGAACACAAACAAGAACATAACAAACTAGAACGATAAGTAAAATTACATTTATATATTATGAAAAGATAATTTTATAATCAGTGCGTTTTTTGGCACTGATTTTTACCGATGAAAGCATCTATATCAGGGTTAAAACAGGTTCATTTCAACTTTAATTCAGATTCAACAGTTTTTTCGGTACAGTGGAGCATCGTTTATACGACGCCGAAGGGACTACCGAAAAATGTCGTATAAACGATAACGACGTATAATCGATTTTCACTTCTAAGAAAAGAATTAATTTTGTTTTCAAGTAATTTTAATGTTTAACGTGATGATTTGCATGAATTTGCAAATTAAACAAACAAACAAAAAAAAAAAAAAAAAAAAAAAACGGGGGGGGGGATTAGTAAGCAATTTAAATATGCGTACCTTTATTTATGTTTCACCGAAAGGTTTTCCTTTCTATTTAAAGTCAAAGATAAAACCCTGCATGGCCAACTAAAAAGTCGAAGATACTGATAACAGTTAGAAGGATAGTCTATTTGTAACTTAAAACAGGTCGGGAAAGCTGACCATCCCCGAAAAAAGAATGACCCCTCCCAGTGTAATCTGTTACACGTAAGCTGATTTTTCAGACTAATCGAACACTAGCACACATTTTTATAATGTGGAGTGCATTTAAACGCGGTCTTTGGTGTTATTCATAACTGCTAACTTCCGTTCGTTCGTAAAATATACAAGAAAAATAAGCAAAAATAAACCTATACAAAATCAAAAAATCGACGTATAAACGATTTTGGGCGACGTATAAAAGATATATTTTTACATTAAAATGAATAGGAATGAATCGGGACCACATTAAAACGTCGTATAAATGTAAACGTCGTATAAATGATCGTCCTATATAAACGATGCTTTACTGTATTTGTTTTTCAAAAACAGCCGACAGTATGTGAACATACAAACGGTATGTTCACACGAGTATATTGTACTGAACTTCATCAAAAAATTCAAAGCTCATTTAGATGTTTCTGGATATTTTGCTCGTATGTTTCTTCATATGGAAATCAAGAAATTTCCCTTGAAATACTATTTGCTATTGAAATTGTTATATTTTTTAATAGATGAAAAGCAAAGAATATTTTGTGACAAATCTCAATTGTTTTGGCTGTCCACCAGTGACTCGAGACCCATAGTATGGGAACCGTTATGGTAGACACATGTCTCCTCCTCTTTATTCTTAACTCCATTTATTAAACGCATGAATTTTCACTTTATTTAAAGCGATATTCACTGTAAGAAAATACTGGTTCCGAAGAATTTTCTAGTCGAGAAATTTCTTGAAGCATGGCATTTCTAATATAAGAAAACTTGAGCAAAAAATATGTATTTCCATCATGTAATATTTGAAAATAAACAGAACACAGAAAAATTAGGGGATAAAAAATATGATAATTTAAATATAATTTGTTAAAGAGATTTAATAAAATGCATTTAAATGACATTCCTTATCAAAACAAAGTATTTATAAATTTTGTGATATTTGTAAAATTATAACAGGAAATAAAGTGTTTGTCTTGCTATATGATGTTCAATAAAAATTTTATTATCAGGGCTGCCACAGGGGACTATTTTTTAATTCATACTGGCACCAGTTTCTCTAAACAAAAATCCTTAACAGACGCTTTGATAACATTTGCAAGGAAAACTTAGTTCAAAGTTTCCATTAGAAAACATTGGTGCGAACAGAATAAAAGAATAGTCGCCTGTGGCAGCCCTGTTGTATTGTGAATATTTAGTGCCCTCTAAAAATACTTAAACATACTTTAAAATCTATGAGCTAAAAAGTGACTTGCGGTAAACTTTCATTAAATTGTGTAGAATTTTAATTAAAATGCTTACATTTAAATTTAAATTTGCTATTATCTTAATCCATATACAAAGTTTCGGGTCTAAATTATTCGGAAATTAAACTGAAAGAAATGACAATTTATAACACAAATTTTCACATACATATCATTCTTTTAAAATACTTCGAGCTTACTGAAAATCCTTACTACGCATTTTAAATTTAATCAAACCTTTATTTGCCGTCATTAATATTGGATATTAAGAAATGCATATTTCTATTTTCACGTAGAAAATAAATTACAATTTTTCTTAAACATATTTATAATCACGGGGATATAAAACATAAAAGTATTTCGCTGTTTACAGTTGAAAACATAATATGAATGTCTTTCCCTTAAATGTTTTTCGCAGCATAAAAGTTTTTGAAAACGAAATGAATAATTTTAAAAGTAAGATGCATGGATTAAGTTTCGGAGTAAAGTTTTAATTTTAATAGATTTACCCAGCCATCACATAAAATTACAAAAAATGAAGTTGCTTCGGTTAAAAAGTTTCGCTTCAAAAACTTTTAAATGTAATGAAGATTTTCTATTAATTATGTTAGTTCATGTTTAATCCTTTAAGGATCACTTAATATTTATAAAAATTACCAAAGAAGTATCTATTTTTTATTACAGAAACTGTGTAATTATAAGATTTGTAAATAAAATACGCAATTACTTGTATGCTTGAGGCGAGAAAAAAATATGTTATAGAATAAATTGACTCTTGCCGGAAATCCAACATAATGGAATTTTGCACCTTAATGTTTGTTTTACCATCATACAAGTTAATGCGTGTAAGATCCTTATTTTTAAAATTTTTGCTACTTTAGAAATAATATTTAGTACTTACGTATTAACGCCACCTCAACAGAGCTTGCGTTAATGCGCCAATAAAGAGCAATCTTGTTGTTTGCATGTGTAGAAAAATAATGGCGTATGAAAATAAGCAAAAAAAAAAAATGCACTGAAAAGCACGAAAAATCACTAAATAAGCACTAAAACACTAAAAATTGTGTCAAAAATCAGCCAAAAAAAAAAAAAAAAAAAAAAAAAAAAAAAAAAGGAATCTAAAAGATAACTGTGGTGGCATTGATACGTCAGTACCTAATATTTCAATTGATATATATGCACTCAAGAGCCAAAACAATATGACCACCTACCTAAAATATTTAAAAATACTTTTAAATCTATGAGATAAAAACTGACTTGCGGTAAACTTTAACTAAAATTGTACAGAAATTTTAATTAAAATGCTGACATTTAAATTTAACTTTGTTATTATCTCAATCCATATACAAAGTTTCGGGTCAATTATTCGGAAATTAAACTAAAATAAATGATAATTTAAAACACAAATTTCCACCTAAATATCATACTTTTAAAATACTTCTAGTTTACTGAAAATCCTTAGTACGCATTTTAAATTTAATCAACTCTTTATTTGCAGTAAATTAATCTTGGATATTACGAAATGTATGTTTCTGCTTTCACCTAACAAAATAAATTCCAATTTTTCTTAAACATAATCACAGGATTTTAAAACATAATATGAATGTGTTTCACTTAAATGTTTTTCGCAGCATAAAAGTTTTTGAAAGCGAAATAAATAATTTTAAAAGTAAATGCATGGATTATATTTCAGAGAAAAGTTTTAACTTTAATCAATTTACCCAGCCATAACATAAAATAACAAAAAATAAAGTTGCTTCGGTTAAAAAGTTTCGCTTCAAGAATATTCAAATGTAATGAAGATTTTCTATTAATTATGTTAGTTTATATTTGATCCTTTAAACGTCACTTAATGATTATAAAAATCATAGCACCAAAGAAGTATCTAATTTTTATTACAGAAACTGGGTAATTGTAAGATTTGTAAATAAAATATGCAATTACTTGTATGCTTGAGGCGAAAAAAATAAATATGTTATAGAATAAATTTACGCTTGCCGGAAAGCCATCATAATGGAATTTTGCACCTTGATGTTTGTTTTACCAACATACAAGTTAATGCGTGTAGCATCCTTATTTTTAAAATTTTTACTACTTTAGAAATAATATTTAGTACAATAAAACCCCGATAATTCGGATTAATTAGGACCAGACCCAATCCGGATTATCCGGAGAATTAGAATAAAATGAAATAACATAAAACATACTTACAGAAAATCACCTCTAAGTTAAACTTATTGAATATTTACAGACAGTAAAAATGTTTACTTTGTAATAAAAATGTTTGTAATTTTTTGCTGTGCCAGTTTTCTATACCTTTAGCGAGTCGTACGGTCACGCATCCGCTT
This sequence comes from Maratus speculifer, assembly GCA_964019185.1. Lineage (NCBI taxonomy): Eukaryota > Metazoa > Arthropoda > Arachnida > Araneae > Salticidae > Maratus > Maratus speculifer. The sequence goes on along the minus strand of OZ025302.1, from coordinate 140,193,998 downwards.
GAACATAAGTAGTTCGTTGAGTACCGCCTGACATTCAAAATAAACCATTAATTCTTCTAAATGAGATGTTGCTTCATTTATTGTGTAGTGATTTTTATGACATTTCTAAGTGGTTTAAATAGAAAATTGGGAAAATTAGAATTGCCAAACTTAGTGATACATTGTTGTTTCTTTGAAAGATAACATCAAAGAATTTAAATAAGAATTCTTAAGGTATACTTCCGAAAAGATTTCAGAAAAAGTTTTTCTTTTATTCAGAATACGACGATGAAACAAGTTAATGTTATGTAAATTCGCCAGTTGTTTCTCTAACTTGAAACAAAAAAATGACCAAATCGATCCGGATTATCCGGAGATCCGTATTAACGGGGTCCGGATTAGCGGGGTTCTACTGTACTTACGTATTAACGCCACCTCAACAGAGCTTGCGTTAATGCGCCAATAAAGAGCAATCTTGTTGTTTGCATGTGCAGAAAAATATTGGCGTATGAAAATAAGCAAAATAAAAAGCACTAAAAAGCACGAAAAAGCACAAAAAAGCACTAAAACACTAAAAATTGCGTCAAAAATCAGCCCCCCCCCCCCAAAAAAAAAAAAAAAAAAAAATCAAAAGATAACTGTGGTGGCATTAATATGTCAGTACCTAATATTTCAAATGATATATATACACTCAAGAGCCAAATCGATATGACCACCAACCTAAAAATATTTAAAAAAACTTTTAAATCTATGAGCTAAGAACTGACTTGCGATAAACTTTAACTAAAATGCTGACATTTAAATTTCAATTTGTTATTAATTTAATCCAAATACAAAGTTTTGAGTCAATTATTCCGAAATTAAACTGGAAGAAATGACAATTTAAAACACAAATTTCCACATAACTATCATTCTTTTAAAGTACTTTCAGCTTACTGAAAAGTCTTACCATGCATTTTGAATTTAATCTAATCTTTATTTGCCGTCATTAATCTTAGATATTAAGAAATGCACGTTTCTGCTTCACATATAAAATAATTTACAATTTTTCTTAAACATAATCACAGGATTTTAAAACATAATAGTTTTTCGCTGTTTACAGTTGAAAACATAATATGAATGTGTGCCACTTAAATGTTTTTCGCTTCATAAAAGTTTTTGAAAACGAAAGAAATAAGTTTAAAAGTAAAATGCATGGATTATGTTTCGGAGCAAAGTTTTAAAAATTAATGGGTTTACCCAGTCATCACATAAAATAACAAAAAATAATGTTGCTTCGGTTAAAACGTTTTGCTTCAAAAATAGTAAAATGTATTAAAGATTTTCTATTAAATATGTTAGCTTATTTTTAACCACTTAATCATCACTTAATATTTATAAAACCATACCACGAAAGAAGTATCTATTTTTTATTACAGAAACTTGGTAACTAAAAGATTTGTAAATAAAATATGCAATTAGTTGTATGCTTGAGGCGAAAAGAAATATATTATAGAAACTATACATGCTTGCCGAAAAGCCATCATAATGGAATTTTGCACCTTAATGTTTGTTTTATCATTATACAAGTTAAAGCGTGTAAAATCCTTATTTTTAAAATTTTTATTACTTTAGAAATAATATTTCAAATAATATATACTCACTCAAGAGCCAAAACAATATGACAACCTACCCGAAAATATTTAAAAATACTTTAAAATCTATGAGCTAAGAACTGACTTGAGGTAAACTTTAATTAAAATTGTATAGAAATTTTTATTAAAATGCTGACATTTAAACTTCAATTTGTTATTAAATTAATCCATATACAAATAAGATAAAGATATACAAATCCATACACAAATAGACAAAGTTTCGGGTTAATTATTCGAAAATTAAACTGAAAGAAATGACAATTTAAAACACAAATTTCCACATAAATATCATTCTTTTTAAATACTTCCAGTTTACTGAAAATCCTTACTACGCATTTTAAATTTAATAAAATTTTTATTTGCCGTCATTAATTTTAGATATTAAGAAATGCACGTTTCTGCTTTCACATACAAAATAATTTACAATTTTTCTTAAACATAATCACAGGATTTTAAAACATAATAGTTTTTTGCTGTTTACAGTTGAAAACATAATATGAATGTGTGTCACTTAAATGTTTTTCGCCACATAAAAGTTTTTGAAAACGAAATAAATAAGTTTAAAAGTAAAATGCATGGATTATGTTTCGGAGCAAAGTTTTAAAAATTAATGGGTTTACCTAGTCATCACATAAAATAACAAAAAATAAAGTTTCTTCGGTTAAAAAGTTTTGCTTCAAAAATAATAAAATGTATTAAAGATTTTCTATTAAATATGTTTGCTTATGTTTAACCACTTAAGCCTCACTTAATATTTATAAAACCATACCACGAAAGAAGTATCTATTTTTTATTGCAGTAACTGGGTAATTAAAAGATTTGTAAATAAAATATGCAATTAGTTGTATGCTTGAGGCGAAAAGAAATATGTTACAGAATAAATTCATGCTTGCCGGAAAGCCAACATAATGGAATTTTGCACCTTAATGTTTGTTTTATCATCATACAAGTTAAAGCGTGTAAAATCCTTATTTTAAAAATTTTTATTACTTTAGAAATAATATTTCAAATAATATATATACACTCAAGAGCCAAAACAATATGACAACCTACCCGAAAATATTTAAAAATACTTTAAAATCTATGACCTAAGAACTGACTTGAGGTAAACTTTAATTAAAATTGTATAGAAATTTTAATTAAAATGCTGACATTTAAACTTCAATTTGTTATTACATTAATCCATATACAAATAAGATAAACGATATACAAATTCATACACAAATAGACAAAGTTTCGGGTCTAAATTATTCGGAAATTAAACTGAAAGAAATGACAATTTAAATCACAAATTTCCACATAAGTATCATTCTTTTAAAATACTTCCAGCTTACTGAAAATCCTTACTATGCATTTTAAATTTAATCAAATCTTTATTTGTCGTCATTAATCTTGGATATTAAGAAATACATGTTTTTGCTTTCACGTACAAAATAAATTACAATTTTTCTTAAATATAATCACAAGATTTTAAAACATAATAGTTTTTCGCTGTTTACAGTTTAAAACGTAATATGAATATGTGTTTTTCTTAAATATTTTTCGCCACATAAAAGTTTTTAAAACACAATATACATTTTAAAAAGTAAAATGCGTGGATTAATTTTCAGAGAAAAGTTTTAAATTGAATGGATTTGTTCAGTCATCACATAAAATAAGAAAAACTGAAATTACTTCTGTTAAAAAGTTTAGTTTCAAAAATATTAAAATGTTATGAAAGTTTTCTATTAATTATGTTAGTTTATGTTTAACCCCTTAAATATCTCTTAATATTTATAAAAACCATCAAAGAAGTATCATTTTTTTAATTACAGAAACTGAGTAATCACAAGATATGTAAATAAAATATGCGATTAGTAATACTTTTGAGGCGAAAAAAAGGATGTTGTAGAACAAATCCATATTTCCAGAAAGCCATCATGAGGGAATTTTAAGCCTTAATGTTTGTTTTACAACCATACATATTAATTCAAACAATATTCTTAGTTTTAAAATTTTTGCTACTTTAGAAATAATAACCTCAAATATATATAAATTTTTTTGCTACTTTACAAATAATACTTCAAATAATATTTATACATAAGACGTTTACTTGGTGTTGCCATTGGGTAAATTTTTAACTCAATTTTCTTCACCACTTTTTACAAAAGGTAAAATTCTCTTTATTTAATGACAGATTACTTCTAGCGAAAACAATGTTACATTTCGCCATTTCAAAAAAGTGGTGCTAAACATGAAATTTTAATAAAAAAAAAAACAGCCTAGTAGCAACACTCAGTTGACTATCAATAGAAATCAAACAACCATTAGAAGAATAAAATATTTCCAACTGAGCGAAAAATTGTCCAGACAGGGAATCGAGATACTTGGCTTACAAGGCCAATGCTTTACCTTTTAAGCTAACTTGGAACGACAACCGGTGAACATTTTTCGCCCAGATAACCTTGTAGGTCATAACATCTGGTCTGTAATTTAGACAGCTCAATAGAATTGACCGCAGATAAAGGAACTCCATAGTACGATGGGTACGTACTATGGAGTTCGGTTGGAGTTGGCTTTCGTGCTATGGAGTTCCTTTACCTGCGGTCTATTCTATTGAGCTGTCTAAATAACAGACCAGATGTTATGACCGACAAGGTTATGTGGGCGAAAAACGCTCACCGGTTGTCGTGCCCAGTTAGCTTAAACGGTAAAGCATTGGCCCTGTTTGCCAAGAATATGGTTTCGATTCCCGGCCTGGGTAATTTTTTGCTCAGTTGGAAATATTTAATTCGTATGATAACTTTACCAGTCAGTTTGATTGAGTTAAAAAAATGTAATTTGTCATTAGAAGAGCTTGACTCAACGGCGTAACCAGGATGGGGGATCCAAATGATCTAGATATTTCTAATATTGAAAATTTCAGTTCGCCTTATCTATTCGGAGAATTTTCTGCAATTAATAAAGTGGAAGAAAAATTTACACCGGTATCCGGAGTATCTGGACTTTCTCCCTCCCTGGCTACCCAACTGGCTTGATTCATCACAATCTATAATTTATTCATACATTAGTGGCATAGTTGTACTTCGAACTCTGTTTTTCAGAGGCTGCAAATGGAAGTCAGTTAAATTTTATTGGTTTCAAACATTCCCGCCAATACCATGGGCGCAAGAAAAAACAAGGATACCCTCAGCGCTATGTATTGACGGGGAAGAGAATTAAAGTGTAAAATCAAATCATTTATTTTCAAAATACAAATCATCTTACGGTTGACACGTAAATTTAAATTTATATTATTAAAAACAGTTTGTTTCATTATATATTAAAAGACTAAAAGCGTACTATTATATAAAAAAATTAAAAAAATACAGCAAAAATTTCAATATACGATCGAGCACTTAAAGACAATGTTGTACGTTTTCCAAACTCTTTTCAAATATTTTCACCAATATTGTAGTCGTAAAAAAAACTCCAGAGAGTATACGATATATGCTGAGGATATATGCTAATGTCACAAATGTTCATAGATATATGCTGACAACGCGAACGTTCATAAATAGTGTGTATTCACAAAGCATTAAGGGGACGGTGGACGTTAAATTCTTGTGTTTAATTTTCATCATAGTAATATGAAAATTTGTGCATATATACATTCTATCGAAAGTATATAGAACACCTTCAAAAAAATTTCCAATGTTATTAAAATTTTTAAATTTTTATAGAAAAAATTAATTTTTTAAACGAAAATCTAAAATGCTCCTCACGTTTTAATTTTTGAGATATTTTCTTGTTTTTGCATTTTTATCACTTAAAACTTTATTATAAACAAATTCATTTAAGATTTTTAAAATCTCTTGAATAGTTAATATTTTACAGATTTTTTTCTAAATTCCATAATGATTTTCACCAAAATTTTGCCTTTTAATAAGTAAAAAATCAAATTTGACTATCTTAATAAAGACGAATTTTAAAAATCTTACACAATTTCTTTCTAAACAATATCAATATATTTCCTTGTCAATTTCATAAATATTGATCAAAAATTACGTCTCAAAAAGCATTTCAAAAATCTAAAAACGCTGAAAAATTAATTTTGAGACAAACAGATTTAAATTATATAAATATACACTTACCTTTATTATTTACTTCTTAAAACCTTCATAAATGATATTTTAATAAGAAATAAAAAGAATATTGCCCAGTTAAACTGATGGCATTGAGCTCACAGGCTGCGCATACTGATTGTACATTACAGCCTTATATTTTCAAGAGTTAATTCCGTTTGAAAAAAAAAAAAGGGGAAACAACTCTCCCCCCCCCTTTTTTATACTTGATCATTGAATCTCCTAAACTATCAAGGACATGCTTTAGCATATAAAAAATCTATATCCAAAATTCAGAGCAAATAGGATAATTCTTAATAAAAACCCATTTAGCATTTATATAATTTAAGAAGAGTTATCCTCCTCTTTTATACTTAACCATTAAACTTCCAAAACTATTCAGAGATTTTAACCAAATCTGAAAATTCTGCTTGAAAAACCCATTTATATAAATTAAGGGGAGGGGCATTAGAACCCTCGTTCCCCCTGTTTATATTTATTCAATGAACACCTAATAACAGTCACAGAATCGCCCCATCAGAATGATCCTATATCTAAATTTTGAACGAAAACTTAATTCTGCATGAAAAACCCATTCATATGAATTAAGGGGAGGGGCATGAGCCCCCCGTTCCCCCTCTTATACACATCGAATGAACTCCAAAAACTAATCAGGGATGTGCCTTATCAGAATATACCTATGTACAAAATTTCAAGTGGATCGGATATTTTTATCATGAATTATCGCGTTACGTACGAACATACATACAGAACGGGCGGGCACATAAGCTCTCAGGCTATGATAGCCTGTGAGCTAAAAACTATTTTGGTACTATTATAACACAGAAATAGACCTTTTTTTGCGACGATATTGCTATAGACGATTTTGCTCAAATAAAGGTCCACTGCCCCCCTTAAAAGATAATGACCATACATGAGGTTTTCCAAGTATCACAGGAATTAAATTCAGCTGTAATAAAGTTGGGAGTAGAATTTTAATTGAAGACTGGTTCAACCGTTTACAAAATTTCACTATCGACATCTTTGGGACAAACGCCTGTTACAAAATGTCAAAATGTTTAATCTTTCTCGCCGGTTTTTTAAAGAAGATATTTTTGCCAAATTAAATCGCGGAATTGTCGAAAAAAAATAAGATAAAATTTATATCAAACATTTGCCGGTGAGGATAATCAAAAATTTTAAAACACCTTATTCGGCACGTATACCGGTCCTTCGGAAAAGAATGGGACCCAAAAGGATGAAAACATAGGACTGGGCGCAGAAAAACACAATGGTAAACTTCTGAGTCAACCGTTAAAATCGGATTTTTAGATGTTTTTCACCACGATATGACTTGGCAGATCAATTGCGTTTTAATATGCAAATCGAGATTTAACTAATTCTACATTTTCATATGTAAACCCGATGAGGTAATTGTCTGTGCGGCCGCCTCCCGGTCTATTATGTTTTACGAATGTAACTGTAAAATTTTTGTTTGTGAACATATTTGGAAATGGTCTGGTTATCATGTGACATTGGGGAGAAGCTCGATAGTAACCTGAAACTTTAGCGGTATTATTTAAATTTTTAGAAATGTTTCTGATTATATAAGTACACAGAACCAATATTCGTCGTCTGGTACGTCTATCTGTCCGTTCGCCTGTCTAAATATGACAACCCCAAAACTACCCTAAAGAATGGCTTCAAATTTAATATCTATAGTCGTTGCATAATTGTGTCAAATCATTTCAATTTTTTTAGAAAATCCAATCAAAACTTCAAAAGATATTAATAAAAGTTTCATTCATTCTATTATATGTAATAAATTCATTGTATGTAATTAATTTATTATATGTAATTAATTCTCTTATTATACGTAATTAATTCATTGATATCCCTTGGCAGGTAATGATTCTATGTTGTCATGGCAACTACTTCCTATTTAAGATAGAGTCCTATTATTTTCGTATTACTTAATTCCATATATATATATATATATATATCGGGTGTCCCAAAAATGACTGATGGATTTTAAAATTCAATAACATGCAAACGGTGATAGCTATTTAAAAAAATTTTGCAGGAGGGTTTTTGTATAATGCAGGAGTTTTTTTACTTTAATTTTCTATTTTAGTTCGAATTTCAAACAATAGGTGGCGCTGACGGCGATTGTTTGAAATTCGAACTAAAATAAAAAAAATTACGGTAAAAAAAAAACTCCTGACATTATACATAACCCTCCTGCAAAATTTTTTTAAATAGCTGTCACCGTTTGCAAGTTATTGAATTTTAAAATCCATCCGTCATTTTTGGGACACACGGTATATACTTGTAGTACTTTTTGTATTCATGCATTTTTCATAAGAGTGCAGCCGCCATTGCACAAAGGTCTGAATATTTATAAATCTAGACACAGTACAAACGCGCCTCATTTGTCACGTTTGACGTATAATTTCCGACTTATTTTGCATAACGAAATTGTTTTAACCTTAAATGTCTGATTAAACATGATATTTTTTAAATTTAAATTAAAATCGTCTATGTTTTATTTTATATTTACGTAAACTATACTTAAAATAGTCATATTTAAATAAAAATTTGTTATAAACCTAATCCAATTACAACTTTTCAGGTTGATTATTTATGAATTAAATCAAAGGATACGGCAGTTTTAAAATGAATAATATATACATATATAAATATCATTTTTTCACAATATTTTCAACTTATAGAATGCTTTACAATGGATATTAAATTCAATACATCCTGCATTTGTTACCATTAATTTTAAATTTTATGAAAAGAGTGCATTGTATACTTGAGTTGCTAGGTACAAAAATAATTATGCTTTTCTTAACAATACAAGACGTCAGAAAATGTCATATTGTTCAGAAATTTTTAATAGTAAACATATGATTAAAGTTTTCCCTTTAAGTTTTATACAGCAAATTTTTTTAAAGAAATATATATATAAGTTCGGGATACTTTACATTCGGATTATATTTAATTGCTTGAATTTTTGTAACTATTCCTAATATTAAGAAAATATAAAGTTTTTCTCTGTGAAAAGAATATAAAAATTGTATCAAAAATTTGTATTTTTATATTAGTTTGAACTAAATTTTTTATTTTTAATAACCCTTAGGCAGAATTTTTATTTATACATTAATGAATGTATGCCTTTGGAAATATGACAGAGAGGCTTGTGGTCAGGAAAAAATACAGTCAAAAAAAAAAAAAAAGAAGTCTTCAGTATTTTTTTTATAGAAGATATTTGGAATAATATAAACAGATTAAAGAAGGTGAATTTCTCCTTAACAAAATGCTCCTTTTTAATGTGTTTTTTCCTGACAACTCACGATCCTGTATGTATAATAAGAAATCAACATATCGCCGGTAACATGTCAAACAACTTCATAAGAATACAGTGTTGCGAGTGGGCTGTATCTCAAGGGAGATACAGCCTTGGATACCTTCTTTAAGTATTCAAGGGCTTCGCAACTCTGGCAATCTGGGCGATTTTTCTCTTTTCCTTTGCGATTTCCTTAGCAATTTTTTCCTCTTGTTATTCTTTTCTTTTTGTTTCGCTTTCATTGTGATTTCCTCTTAGAAGGTAATGGCAATTCTGTATGAGCCGATATCATCCTGTTTATATCAACTTATGGAAAATCGTAAACCACCTACGTGTTTGTCGTGTGTGGCGAACCGTGTCCTTCGAAATGGGATTCTGACAGTTGAGGGAAATCAACACACTGCTTTGGCTTCTGCTTCTGGTAGTCGGGAGGTGTATATGGAAGGGGTCCAAATACTCTTGATACCAATAATATTGTAATGTTTTCTTCATCTTGATTAGTAGCAGAACAAATTTCCAATTATATAATACCAATCAAGAAATATGAATTATAAAAAAAGTACCGTCAACCAGGGCTACTTTGGGACACCTTCTCCTGGTTCTTCTGACATTTCCTTTATTAAAAAATATTATGCATAATTTTTCAACATCGAAATCCGTGTTTCGGTATCTGGCGATCATTTTATTAAAAATACTGAATTCACACCAGAAAAAATTTATTGGAAATTTTGTTTAGTTTTATTTATAGTATATTTTATCTTACCTTATATTTGGTTATCTTATAAAGCAAAAATAACTATTAAAACTTACTGGTAACAACTCTAAATGCCTAGCCGGAACCAGTCAGATGCGTCAACAGTGATCGAAATTGAGTTGTAGGCATTTGACATGAACCAATAAAGCAAACTGTGTTGTTTTAAACAGGCAATTTTTATTTTTTATTTTTTTACTGTCTTTTAAAATTTTGGAACAAAGTAACCCTTGCTGGGGGCTTCTTTGGTCTATTCACTTAGTTTGTTATAAATTGAATACATTTCGTATGTTGGACTATTGAAATTTAATTTGCACAAAAAGATCTCCTAGCGATTTATCATTCCAGACTCGATAAAAAAAGGTTCCCTTTTTTGAACATTTAAACAAAATAAATCAACCGTAAATATTAAAGACACGATAAATAGTTTTCGACATATTAACCTTAGCAACAGGAACAAAAGCAATGTAACATTTTGCTACAATAACATTCGAAAGAAAGATTATTGAAAACAAAAAAATCATGCGGATTTTTTTTTCAGCGTTTATATGGTCCCTTCAATTTTGGTACCAATAATTTTTTTTTAGTTTTTTCCGCTTTATTTTTCTCAGTTAAAAAAAGTCTAAGAAATTTTTTATAAAATACAGGAGTCAAAACATAAAGGGCTCGTGCACACTTTTAAAAAACCAGTATTCGGCAGCCGCCATTTTTGTGTCAACGCTCAGGTCTAGTATGCAAGGGGCAGTGGCAGCACGACAACTTCAAAGCATCATATTGGCCGAACTATCTCCTTTCTTGCTAAATAGAAACAGTTCTTTTTAAAACTACCAAATAATAACGTTTTGCTTGAAAAAAAATAAAATTGCACTAGTCTGTGATTTTATTTATTTATTTATTTATTTATTTTTATTTTTTTTATTTTTTTTTTTTTTTTACAGTAACAAACTAAATATTCCTGGGAACGGCGCTCCCAAACGTTCCCGACCAATTACAGCACTGCAGGTTACTAAATATAATATATTGATACTTACCTTATTTGTAACTGTTGTCCAGATTGTTTCACCATAGAAAATTTGGAGAGTTAATATCTACACACGAAAACAGTGTTTTACACATGCAGTGTTACCAATGACAAAATTTTAACATTTAACAGATTCTTTTTTTTTTTTTTACATACAATAAATTGAAAATATGGAGTAAACACTATATTTTTTAAGCTAAAATATTCGTAATATTTAGTCTAAACATTCTTGCCATTAACCACTTAATCGTCGCGCCCGAGACATTCACGGGCTACAAGCTTCACGTCTTTTATTCAGAATTGTTCGATTACCACCAGTTTTATAAAATAGTGTAGTTGGTTTTATTCTGGTATCATCTCGCTTGTCATTATATACGATAAATATTTTTTTTTCAAAAAAGTGGAGGCAATTATGAATTTGAATTTTTAAACCGTAATTAAATGCGACCATTAAGGGGTTAAATAGCATGAAATTTTATCTAAGAAATTTAATGGTGTCTGAAAGCTTTTAAGTGATGGATCAAACAAGCTTTTTTTGCCTGTACGTCATACGGTAAATCATTTAAGGGTGTATTCGAAAAAATACTTTTCCACCTTTAACAGATCGAAATTTTCCGATACAATTTCAGACACATTAAAAAAAGTAGACAGGAAACTTGCTGAGGAGATTTTTGAAAAGACGTATAAGGTGCCGTGTGATGTCTTTTTATGCTCAATTCGTTAGAATTTGATTTATAAACAATTACCTTCTCAGTATGGCCCTTTTTTTTTCGTCCACAGATCGGCCGCTTTTGAAAAATCGGTTCAAATTGCCGTTTTTGATTGCTATTTTTGCAATACTTTCTGCATTTATCAAAGAATTGCCAATCACGGCACCTTGTGTACTTCCTAAATAAGACAATTTGCCAGTTTGATGCATTTGAGAGCAAAAATAAATTCAAAAATAAATCGGAAAATAAGCAGTTTGGATCGAAATACACCCTTAAGTGGTTAAAATTACCCCATACTATTAAAATACGTTATAATAGAGTATAAAATATTTTTCAGGGGAAAAAAAACCTCAAATTATCTGATACTGTTTTTTTAGTAGAAAGAATAAACCTTTTTGCGTGATTGAATAAAATAACCTCGTTGAGACCCTGATAATATAAATTTAGTATAAAATTAATTTTATATGTTTAATATTTCCAAATAAAAAATTCGCTAGATAAGGCAAAACCGAAAACCTCACTTAAATATGCATTTGTCATAAATTTAATCCATTTCTGATGTTTTCAGTTGTTCAAGAAAAAAAATTAATTAAAATAAACGGAGTTTAAAACTAACATATACACATAAATATGATTCTTTCAGAATATTTTCAGCTTACAGAAACACTTTACAAAGGATTTTAAATTTAGTAGAGTTTGCATATGTTGTCATTAATTTAAATTGTTAGAAAAGTATTTGCAGAATGTTTGCGCTTGTCAAATACAAAATAAATTATGATTTTTCTTAATCCTACTCTAATTACGGGATTTCAAAGATTCATATTGTTTATTTAGATGTTTTCAATGGTAAACGCAAGGTTAAAATATTATATTTTGAATGTGTTGCGAAATATAAATTTCTTTTTACAAAGAAATATTTTTCGTAGTTTATTTGAACATATGTGTTTCATATTAATAAATTTTGGAGAAGGATAAAATCATGTAAAGTAAAAAAAAAAAAAAAAAAACTAAGCAATTTAACCCTTAAATGCATATTGTATCATTTTCGATACCATAAGTGTTCCCGATTTATTGGGGGTTTTATTCACATATTCCGTATTCTCACCAGAAATTTAAAAGAGCAATTTTCACTTCACTTAATGATGGACCATTAGTAATTAAATAAAGAAAAATTTACCATTTATATTTTCAGGTATAAATTCTGATTCTTTGATTTGCGCATTTTTTTGGAACGCGTTCTATTCTGAGCATTTAAGGGTTAAAAATGTAAAGCAAAAAAAAGTAAAATGCATATTGTGAGGGGAAATGGTGCCTTTCTGGTTTTCTCCATTTCCAACTTTTATCTAATATTTTTTAATGCTTGTTCATAGACCGTGAGATGGCAGCTCAGACATTCACCCTATCCAGTTCACGGCTGACATTTCAGAATTAGTTAAAACTCGATTCGCATATTTAAACGCAATTGGTCTGCTTAGTCATATCTTGATGAAAAATACTTGAAAACTCGATTTTAGCGGTGGACTGTTAGGTTTACTATTGTGTTTTCCAATTACCATTCCTCTTTTTTTTCACATCTTTGAATGCAGGAAAATACAATGTACCAGCCAACTGTTAAAATCGGTTTGTCAGGTGTTTTCTTCCAAGTGCTTCGCCAAACGACTGTGTTTCAATATACGAATCGAATGTTTAACTAATACAGTCGACTCTCGTTAATTTGAAATCGGATAATTCGAATCTTCGCTTAAATCGAATTAAACATGAAGTCCCGAAATTTTCAATGATAGAATAACGTTAAAAATTTTCATTAATTCGAACTCATTTTCTCTTGACTTCGTTTAATTCGAACTAACTTAATTCCGATTATTCATTTTTCTTTTCTTTCTCACGGATTTCAGATCATTTGAATATCTTTCTTTCTTTGATTTTTGTGAAAATTGTTCCGAACAAGTATACATATAATCCGATGCATTTGATATCCACTTTCTTAGAGTCCCGTCTGTCCATCAGTGACGCTTTAAAATTTTCTTCCATTGTGCTTGCTTCTAATCTTTTAATTTGTTTATGTATTTATACATTCTAATTTAATATTAAGTCATATTCTAATGATAACAGACGAAATAAATTTAAAAAACACTGTACCATAAGTTCCTTTGTTATAGAATCATATAAAGCATGTTTTCATTTCATACATTCCATAATTCGAACTTCGGATAATTCGAACATTTCTTGTGGTCCCGACGAGTTCGAATTAACGAAAGCCGACTGTATTTGAATGTCAGCCGTGAACTCGATGAGGTGATATCCTGTGTTTCAGCCTCTCAGTATATTATAAAAGAAAGAAAAGAAATTGCATTTAGTTTAGGCTTGTTTAAATGCTTGAAGATATTTTTAGCAGTAGAAGTAGGAGCTTACATATCTGAAATTTAATAAATAAATCACAAAGATTCAACTGATATGCTCGTATTTAAATTTGACTGTTGTCATAAACTTCAGTATATACAAAATTTCAGGTCGATTTTCAGCATATTTTAACAACGAAAATTTAAAACAGACCACTGCGTTCTGAAAAATAGGCCTGGGCATTGAAACAAAATGACGCCTGTCGCAGATCGATTTTTAAATGAGTTTGTAATTATATAAGTACGCAGTACCTATAGTCGTCGTTCAGTCCGTCTGTCCATGTATAGGTTTGTAGAGTCATTTCAAATTTTACGAAAATCGGATGTATTGTTCAATTACTGGACTATCAAAAGTATTCCATTATATTATGGTTAATGGGAAAAAATAGTTTCAAATGCTTTTTCATGATGTTGCACTCTTTTGAATGTAATAAAATTGATACGCATCTATGAAGTATGTACTAAAATAAACATTCTGTACAATCTGTGGTACAAAAAATATTTGTTATTAATTTGCCGGACCACACAAAAGTATTCCATTACATAGTGGCATAGGGGGAAACGTTGTTTAATACGCGTTTTAATTATATTAAACTATTTCATATTTTATGAAATTAATATACGTTGCTGAGATTTACTAGTACAAATTACTTTCTGTAAAATAGGAAGCAGGTAGTATTTACAGATACATACAAAAAAATTTCGATTGCTATACTGTATCCGAAATACTGTATACTATTACACCAAGATCTGAATATTTTCAAAATTTCGTTATAGAACGAACGCATTTCATTTGCTATGGTTGACGTGCAATTTCAATTTGCTTTCAACGTTCGCATGAACCTTTAAACTTGAATACCAATCAATACATTCCTAGAAGTTTTCTTCGCCTTTTTCTGAATTAAATCAAAGAAAGGAAGCTTCTAGAAAATACTGGTGTCTAAATTCAAGAAACTTTACAAATATTTATAAATTCGCCTGTGACAGTCGCCATTTTTGTGTTACCGGGCAGGCCTAGTATTCAGGAGGCGATAAACAAACAAATGCTACATATTAAATTTACCACAATGTGAATCGCATTAATTTTGATTCTTTAGAAAACAAGTAGTTTAAATTTCCATAAACAAATTAAATTAACATAACAAACTCTGCAGAGTTAGTTTTCTCTCTGACTTTCGACCAACTTTAACGATTTGGTAAAAAAAGATTCTGCAGCCAAACTCAATATATATATATATAGAAGAGAATTCTAAATTCGTGGTAAAAACTTTAAGGGTTTGTACAGAATACTGTAGTGATTATTTATTGTAGAGGACAGTATGGGTCCAAGTGTCGCATTAAAATACAAACACTAAAAAGCTATTTTGTTGTTGTTGTTGTTTCTCATTCATATTTGAAAATTCCCATACTAGTTTTTTCTTTATTTAAGACATTTGATAATTACTTAAAGAACAAAGTTTTCTTTGAAATGTTCCGTTGTGAAATCAAAATTTTTGAATTATTAAAAAAAAAAAAAAAAAAAAAAAAAAAAAAAAAAAAAAAAAAATTACGCGAAATTTAACGCAAAAAGAATTTGCGTTGTTTTTGAAAATCAAAAATTTCTATTTCACACCGGAATTTTTCAAAGAAGCTTTCGTTAAAAGTTACAATTGGTAATTTTCGTTAATTCGAGACTTTCGAATAATACAAGAAGCTAAATTCAACAAGCATGTTCCTTAAATTTTATCACGTGCCTGGGCAATGTGGGTAGGTCAGCTCGTTTCACTTGACACTTTCTAGCGCGGTGTCCTTAAAGATGATACCTAATTTAAATTTTACTGGCACCAAGAATATTTAATTAAAATTTCCCTTTTATAACATAACTGGAATTAAGCTAGTTCATATTTTCTATTAAATTCGTTTATAAAATCTGCTGTATGATAATTATTTCAAACAGATTTATCAAGCGCCAAAAGGGTAAATGTGTTTTTTATTCTTTTTAGAATATTTTGCTGATGAAATTTTATAATTATATATAACAATGCAGGAATTTATTCCCATGTTAAAGTATTGCAAAATGTTTAAAAACATAACATCTAAGATCTTACACTGGATTCTAATTACAATTAGGTAAATATTTCTATGAAAATGCCCCCCCCCCCCCCCCGTATAAATTAAACAATTGTTAAATACTTAATCTAAACATAAAATCTAAGTTTGATTATTCATTAAAATAAATAAATAAATGAAATATCATTTTAAAACAAACATTCACGAAGCAGTTTTAATTTAACAAAATATGCATTCCTTGTCATAAATGCTGAAAGCTAGGAAAAAGAAAAAGTCAAATATTTACATTGACAACTGCAAATTTAGTTACGATTCCTTTTAACTATATTTAAATCACAGTATTTTAAAAATTCCGATTGTTTCTGTGTTTTCAACGACAAAACTAAGCCTAGTGTGTTTTATCTTGACTTTTCTTCGCATTACAAACTATCTTTAAAAACAAAAAGTGATTTTTCAAATGTTACTTTAACATCTGAGCACTTCCCATGGATTTATAAATTTTAAAGCAGTGCAATGTAATATTTTAGAAAACAAAATAGTGAGAAAATACAATGGTGAGAAAGAAAGAAAATAGACTTTTATGCATGCATTAGATGTATTAGGTCAACCGCAAAATTCCGTTGAATAATATTATTTCAGGCCTACTTATTTAAAATTCAGATTTCTTCATCGAAACTATTTTTTTGAAATAGTAAAATTCTCACTGTTTTCACATTTAAGTGAACCGTAAAAACTATGTGAGTTTTCTAATTAAAAAAAAGTGGTGTCAATGAAGAAATATGTATTTTTAAATGTAGGCGTGAAATAGCAGTACATGACAGAATTTTTCAGTTGACCCAATAAATTATGTATAAAAATATTAATATAAGTTCGCCTTTATTTGCAAATTGTACAATAAAATCTTAACAAAGGAATGGTTCGACTTATACCGTTATATTCCAGGTGAAATACCAGCATTTGTGTATATATATATATATATATATATATATATATACCGGGTGACCCAAAAATGACTGATGAATTTTTAAATTCAATAACTTGCAAACGGTGACAGCTATTTAAAAAGTTTTTGCAGGAGGGTTATGTATAATGTCAGGAGTTTTTTTGCCGTAATTTTTTATTTTAGTTCGCATCTCAAACAATAGGTGGCGCTGACGGCGATTGAAGGCCAGGTGATCAGTGCTGAGTGAAGCGTCCAACTGGCCTTCAATCGCCGTCAGCGCCACCTATTGTTTGAGATGTGAACTAAAATAAAAAATTATGGTTAAAAAAAACTCCTGACATCTATACTAATAAAATAACAAATCGCTCTGTCTGCG
Source organism: Maratus speculifer (assembly GCA_964019185.1). NCBI lineage: Eukaryota > Metazoa > Arthropoda > Arachnida > Araneae > Salticidae > Maratus > Maratus speculifer. The sequence continues at coordinate 140,176,702 of OZ025302.1, read as the reverse complement.
TGTGTGTGTGTGTGTGTGTGTGTGTGTGTGTCTGCGATGGCTAGCAAAATCTATGGGACGTACGAAGCTCAAAATTTTTATGAGAGTAGCCCAATATCTCTCCTGATGCACCTGAGCTTCAGAATTTCGAAATTCTATTTATTAACTGAGTAATTAATTAAATTCCAAAGATCACTCTCATAAAAAATCGCCTTTTTTCTTCTTTTTTTCCTTTCATTTAGTTATGGTTGGTTGGTTGCATAAAATTTTTGCATAAATAATTTTAAAAGCTGGAACAGACCTTTAAAATTCATAGACTGTAAAACTGTCAGTTTAAATGATGATTTTTTATCACAACGGTTGTAAACCATGGAGGAAAAAGATAGGTGGTGGTGAAGTAAACCGAAAAAAGGGTTGCAATATTAAACCATTTATCGCTCAAATTTTAATGTCCCAAACAAAAGCATGTGGAAGGGATTTTGTATTAATAAGACGAATTGAAAGAAATGAATTACAGCTGAAGCATATTTTACGAAGAAATAGTAATTTTTTAAAATGGTCTTTTTTCTATTATATTATTTTTTTTTTAAATGTTTGCTTTTAAAATAATTGAAATTGATAAATTCGAAACAATTAAATGTCAAAATAAAATTAAATAAAATATTGAAAGCATTTGATTTGAACTAAAAATTGTATTACTAAAAGTTTTCTTTTTTTTTCAGAACTTTTTAATATTTTATAATGTAGATGAAAAAATGTTTATAATTTAACAACATATTAATAACTCTATGTCAATGTATAAAATATATTTATGAAAACATTCTTTTAAAATGATGCGCGAAAACTTAAATAACAAATATTAGTCTAAAATCTAGATTTCAGAGTGCAGACGATTTTAAGACATTAACGAAAGAATGTTAACTTTTCAAGCAAAATCTTAAATGATGCTTCTATATTGATATTTCAAAGTGACGGCTAGGTTACATTTATGTTATATTTAAGTTACGGTAGGGTACTGTGAAGTCGCAGTTAGGTTACAGACAGATTATGGTTATGGTACAAAAGTTTACGGTTAGGAATTTGTCCACAGAGTGAACATTATGCATGCTTTGATTAAAAATATGCACTTACTTTTGTTAAATGGCTCTGAAATTATAATACTATATACCAATCTTTTATCACCGCGTATCGATTTCATTCACGGTGTAGTCGGATTTAAGAGTGATATAATTAGTTTGAAATTCAAAATATTTCACTTCGGATTTCTATGCGAAAAAAATAATTAGTTCCGTGATTTAAAAGTGATTTTTACGGGTAAATATCAACACTTTAACACGAAACTAACGCAATCGTTGGATACATGTTCCCTCCCGTGTTTCTCATTGCTCATTTTGAGTATTTTTAGAGCTTAATATTAGTTATTGTTTTTAAAAGCGATTTTTCACAAAGTCAGCTGCGAGGTATTTCAGACAATGCATTTCTGCATGTTTCCAGTTAATGATAAAATCATACAAATTTCAAGTTCGTTTAATACTATTAATACGGACCCGGGCAACGCCGGGCGGGTCAGCTAGTGTTTAAGATAATTTAATATCACAATGGTGTCTGAATCGTTTTCAGCAATGAGCAAGGTGCTGTTGGAGGTCCAAATTATTTAAAATACAAATTTAAATTCACCAGTTCGTTTCATCCATGGTTTATTTTGAAATATTGACCAGCGCAGCGGGCATAGCCTGCTAGTTATACATAACCCTCCTGCAAAAAATTTTTTAAATAGTTGTCACCGTTTGCAAGTTATTGAATTTTAAAATCCATCAGTCATTTTTGGGACACCCGGTATATATATGAAGAACCATTAGACAATACTACAATTCAACATCAAAATATGGAATAACTCATTAAATAACAAATTATATCAAACAGAGGATTTGGCAAAAATGGAACAAAATTGGAAATGGGTTATTTAACTCGTTTTCAAGGCAATGCTAAAAGGACACATTAATTGCGATTAGTTTCTGATTAGAAATCAGGATAAACCTAAAAGGATTTCTAAATTGCCCGATTAATCGCCAATGCAAAACATAGTTCAATGAAAAATACTAGACAAATTATAAAACAATACTTGAATTATCAAAAAGATAAACTTACACGATAAATCGCCACCAAGTGAGAGAGAGAAAAAAAATTTCAAATTTGCAATCTCACCTTGCCAACAGTTATAGTTGACAGTTAACAGGAAATTTATATCAGAAACCAAAAAGATATAATTAATAGTATACAATTAAAATAACTATTATTAAAAATATTAAATTACAAAACTATAGTAAACAACAATGTTATGAACTTATTGGAAATATTTAAATTATTTTATAATAATAACAAGTTTTAATTAATATCGATGAAAATTTACTTTAAGTAAAATAATTACGAATATAATATACAATGCGCCATCTATTATCACAATCGTTAGTAATTAGATTTTTTTAAAGTAAGAAATAAAATATATCAAAATACATTGACATTTAGATCTAAATATTGAGAATTAAAAATGTTTTTAAAATCCAGATAAAAAATAAAATAGATAAAAAATACCTTATTAATAAGAATATTTTAACATAATCCAAACAAATAATGGATCTATGTTATTATAATGTAGGTAGTAGAAAAAAGGAGCAGAGGCGCCATCTTTAATTTCTAAATAGGATTAATTAATGCAGTTTGTGCTCCATTTTATATATTATATTACTTATTTGTTTAAAGCAACTATCTGGGAATTAATAATTTATTATATCATTTAACAATATACTAGCAGTTGATAGCTTATTTTGATAACTAACTAGTTAAATTAAAAAATATAAAAACTATAATAGTAATATATTATTATAGTAATATATTATTATATATTATTATTAATATAATAGTAATATATTATTAACCATTAACCAGCCTCAAACTACATTACATATATATATATATATATATATATATATATATATATATATATATATATATATATATATATATATATATATATATATAGCAGATAGAAAAACAAATATAGTTCCGAAGTGCGACATTTCGTCTAATTTAATCAGAGATTTTGTTTAAGAAAACACTGGTGCCAAGGAATTTCTTAGTTATGAAATTCCAAAACCCGTACAAACCATGAAAGACATCATTTTATTAGATTAATTAGCTGAGTCGCCTGGGTTTGCCGTATTATATACCCGTAATAATAATCTTAAATTAACCTAAAATCTCTACTTGAAAATCTGATAAAAGGTACCCAATCTGAACTGAACGAACCTCAAACCGTATAGACGCTGCCTACGACACCATTTAGCAGGTTGCTCTGGCAAAGAAAGAAAAAAAAATCTTGAATTTTTTAGTTTCATATTCTACTACCAAGGGGCGAACTGTTCAGAAAACTGTTTCTGAATGAAACCCCGTTAACCCTTTCCGGCACGGGCAAAATCTGTTGTAAAATGAGAAATTATCGACTGACACCGGAATTCACAAACGAACTTTTTAGATATTTTGAAACCCTTAATTTAAGCTTTTGTTGTAAAAGCAAAATTTTACTAAAATATTATTGGTGCCATTTGCAAGTTTGGAATTAAAATTAGGTATCCCAGACCGGGCGCAGTGTGCCGGAAAGGATTAAAGAACCTATTCATAGAAATATGAGTCAAGGGGGTGGCGGACGTCAACAAAAATTTAAGGTAATTGATGAAATTACTATTCGAAAATAGTGATAAGTACTCTTTCGCAACTTCATATTAAATAAGTAATATTTATCTCAGGGCTCTGTAAAATATCCGCATCTAAAACTGTACGTTTTTAAATATTTGATCGCCCCCACTTAAAAAAAAATTATCGCCCCCCCCATCCCCCTTCTGAATTTTGATGCACCTTATTTTCTGAAATCTTTATGATGTTTTATAAATTATCTTAAAGTTGCAAATCGACCAATTCGTTAGTTTTCATTAGTCTAATAAATTAGGAATTCAACAATGTATTTTAAGACAGTCCTAGATGCGCAACTTAAAAATCTATTAACACTTAAATCTATCTTACACTTATACATCACATAAAATCTATCTTATCATCCCACAGATTTTATAAAACACATAAATGGAGGGTTTTTTTTTTAATGTGTGTTTAATAATGGTATATACTCATACACAATTTATTACTTCAAAATCGTATAATATATACTCAATAATATGAAATTTAAATCCTATTGAGATTTATCGTAATAATTCTACAAGCACCTTTAACAAAAATAAATCTGTATTCATTGAACAATTTCTAACTTAAAGCAATTAATTGGTTGAGAAAACTTGAAAGGTATTTTTCCTTCTTTAGTTGTATTTAAAAAGTTCTTAAGAACAGCTTGAAAATACTTTTGAATGCATAAAAGAGGGCATATCATTTGAAGATTTTCATATAATGTTTTTACAAAATTGTATAATAAGTAATTAATTATATTAAATTAAATTTCTATAGATATTTAACTTAATAGTTCTTAAATCATCGTTAAGAAAAATAATCTTTATGCATTGAACAACAAATTTTAATTGAAACTTTAACGAAATTAATTGGTTAAAAGAACTTGAAATGTATTTTTTCTTCATTAGCTTTATTGAAAAAAATGAGAATAATATGTTAAAATAATTTTGAATGCAAAAAAGTGGGCACCTCTTTCAAAGATTTTCAGATATATATACATATATATATACCGCATCGTATAATGTGTAGGGGGAAATGGGGTACATTGATACTTGGGGCACATTGATACACCCCCTGTGCAGCACACAGGGTCATTACAGGAAGTTTCACAACAGCTCCAAAAGATGATATTAGTGAAATGAACTACATACAGAAAGTTTTGGAATGATTCAATAGTTTGATGAAATGGGATGGGTGATTAATTGTTTTTGTAGGTCAAAAGTAAATTTGAGTTGTACAACTGAAATTTTATTATACAACTGTTCCAGTATTTTCAACCGAAAAGAATACCCTCCCTGGCTAGTAAAGCTACTCTTTATCAGTTCCTCATTCCTTATTGTTAGATAAATTATGAAGTGTTGGATTTGCGACTTATTTTATTCAAAATGGCTGTATGGGGCACATTGATACAGTCTTTGTCGGGGCACAATGATGCAACCTAAATCCTTTTCTAGTTCATTTTTTCATTACCTTTTATTTTTATTTACCATACATTCCTTAATTCAACCATTTTTCGTCAAAAATTTCTACTATTAGTTTTTATTGAAGTGAAATAGCTCTAATTTCTTTATATTAGAACATTTTATAGTATTTTTGCAAACAGAAGACGTACGAATTTATCCAACATCTAGTGTTAGTCGAACTAGCAAAAGAAAAAGACGTTAGCCTGACAAATATCAAATTTATATCGATTCTCCAGAGAAAAAAGTATTATCGACATGAGAAATGTTAAGTAAGAGAAACAAGCTGCAGTACAGTATAGGATAATTATACACTGCTCGACATTGAAAATGCAACACCAAGAAGGAGTGGTCAGAAATTTATGCAAGTTTCAGAGTAGGCGCATGTTACTAAGTTATGCAAATGATGTGAAATGCGTAGGTCTCCGACGCACGTGATGTAAGATATAAAGGAAAAAACTTGTAGAATGGGCAATATTCGTGTTGCTATTTCTGCTAGACGAATTATCGAAGAAATTTTGTTTTTGTCTCGGAGAATACGTGTATAGAAGAGAATGCCAGGCCGCCGTCAACGAAGGCACTTCGAACAGATAGACGATTTTACGAGAGGTATGGTGATGGGACTGAGAAGGGGGGGTTGGTCTGTAGGTCAAATCGCAGCTGATACCCACATGAATGCGAGCACGGTGCATCAGCTATGGCGAACATGGTTGGAACAAGAAAATATGGCAAGATTGAAGGGTGCAGGTGCAGCCAGAGTGACGTCAGCACGAGTGGATAGACGCATCCACCGACAAGCTGTGGCGGGCCCGCAAGTCACTTGTACCTCGATTCTGCAGCATGTACAAGATACCGTGGATGTTTCCGTGTTGACCAGAACCATTTTCCGTCGATTGGTCGAACATGGCCTGCATTCACGGCGTCCGTTAAGAAGACTGCCATTGACTCGACAGCATAGACGCCAACGTTTGGAATGGTGCCGGACTAGAGCGACTTGGATGGCAGAATTGTCAAACGTTGCGTTCTCAGATGAGTCACGCATCTGTTTATCCAGTGACAGTCGCCGCATACGTGTGTGGCATCTACGTGGAGACAGATCAAATCCGGCAATAACTGTGGAACGCCTCACCGAGCAACAACGCGGCACAATGGTTTGGGGTGCTATTGCGTATAATTGCATGTCACCTCTAGTTCGTATTTAGGGCACTATGACGGCCCAACGATTCTTGGATAATGTACTGCGGCCAGTGGCAATCTCCTACCTTCAGGGGCAGCCTACTGCAATTTTTCAGCAGGATAACGCCCGAGCACACAGTGCTCGCATGTGCCAGCATGCTCTGCAAGGTATACAGATGCTTCCCTGCCCACCGTACTCTCCTGATCTGTCACCAATCGAACATGTGTGGGATGTGATTGGACGCCGTTTTGCGGACTCTGCCCCTGCTCGTTCAGAAGATGAAATGTGGCAAATGGTTGAAAGGGAATGGAAAGCAGTCCCTCAGGACACCATCCACGCTCTTATTGACTCGATGCCTAGACGTGTTTCTTCGTTCATCGCAGTTCTCGGTCGTCCAACATCCTACTGAGCCGACGCCGTTCTCGTTATGTATTCTGACTATCATTTTGAAATAAAGATCACTTAATGCTCCTTGCTGTCTCTGTCTTTTCCTGAAATTTCATCACTTTCTGACCACTTCTTCTTGGTTTTGCATTTTCAATGTCGAGCAGTGTATTATAAATATAATTTTTAATATAATTATCCTTTATTTTCTGTTTGTAAACTGATTTATAAACAGAAAACCTGGTAATTCTTTCACCTTTCCTAAGAAAGAAGATAATTCTGGGATTAAAGTGCCAGATATGACATAGTTATCACAGCCAACAAACAGACAAGGAACAGCCAGAACATCAGGTCATTATATATTTCATTTTGATTGCTTTAATATCGCTTACAAATAAATTGAGTGCGATTTTAATGTCTATAAATATAGATAAAATGGTTTTCTATCTATTTTTCTATGAAAAATATGCATTGGTGTTATTTTGCCTCCATTTTCCCAGACGTGCCAAAGTGTATCAATCGGAACCGGGGATGGGACACATTGATACAAATTATTTTTTTGATTTTTTTAAAAATTGCATGCAAAAATAATATATAAAACAACGATTGTACATTTTTGTAACACACTACACAGGTTTTGCTGACATCACTTAGAAAAATAACTTGAAATTTCTGCTTTCTAAACACCAAAAAGTTTTTTTGAAAAAAGCTGCATCAATGTCCCCCACTTCCCCCTACTTAATAATGTGAAATTTAAATTCTATACATATTTACTATAATAATTCTACAAGCATCTGTAACAGGAAATAAACCTCTATTCATTGAAAGTTATAACGCTTACGCATGAGCAAAGCATGCTTTAGCTTAACTTATTTTTTTTCAAATTATTACAAAATTACTTGTGATACCAAACTTAAAAGATGATACCTATGAAAGAATAACTACTAAAATAAAAACAATTATGAAGAAGAAATAGTATAAAGAAACCTTAATAAAATACAAAATGTATTGGTAAAAAAAAATTAAAGACAGAAAATTAATATAAAAAATTACGAATCACTTCTGTTCAGATGTAATATATACAGTATCTCACAAAAGTGATAGGACACTTGTGCTTTATAAAAAGAAACTGCAATAAAATAAATAAACAAACATGTGCAAAAATTTTTTGGGTATGTTTCATATTTAAAGTTAGTAACAATTATTACATAACATACATTTTGTCAAAATATTAAAATATTAATTTAGTAAAAATACAATTGTTCAGAACGGAGCAAAAAATGGCTCACATAAGTGATGGGACACTTACTTTTCCATCAAATATTTATCCAAAAATTTTACTTTTTAAAAGGTTTTAATATTTTGTTGGATTTCCCTTTACTTTTAAAACATGATTTAATCTTTTTGGGATGGATTTGACTAATTTTTTTTGTGATTTCTGGAGTGATTTTACCCCATTCTTCTTGAAGCACCGATTTTAGTTGTTGTTTTGAAGAAATGGTGTGTTTGCGAATTCTTGATTCCAATTCTTGCCAAATATTCTCTATGGGATTTAAGTCTGGAGATTGTGGTGGTATTTTTATTATTTCAGGACAGTTATATAGCAGCCAGAGTCTAACGTTCAGAGCAGTGTGCTTGGGGTCATTGTCCTGGTAGAATTTAAAATCGTTATGAAGGTTCAATTTTCGTGCTGAAGATTTCAAATTTTGCTTTAAAATATCAACATACTTGTACTGATCTATTATACTGTCAATAAAAACAAGATTACCAACTCCAGCGGACGACATACATCCCCATACCATAACTCCTCCTCCACCATGTTTTACTGTTGGTACAAAGTTGTGTTTGTGAAATTCTTCACTGGGTTTTCTCCACACCAAGATTCTACCGCCAGAACCAAATATATTAAATTTACTCTCATCAGCAAATATAACTTTATTCCAGTAATCAGAATTCTTATTTATGTTGGATTTTGTGAAAGCTAGTCTGAGTTTTCTATTCTTTTCACTTACGAAGAATTTTTTCCTGGCTACTCAACCGTGATATCCAGCAGATCGAATTACCCTTCTAATAGTCTCAGGATTAACAATTATTCTATATAATACTTGTAAATCAGCAGCAACTTTTGAAGCACTATTTCTTGGATTTTTTTTAATATTTCGAAAGATAATTCGCTTAATTCCATTGGATAGCTTTGATGGTCGGCCAGGTCTTCTTTTATCCTGGATCATATGATTCAGAAAACTGTTGAACGACTCAAGTTAACTGTTTAAAGATAGAAAACCAACGAATATAAATGCACAAATAAAGTATGAGAAGGTAGCAAATAGCTATTTCGAATCTACTAACGAGATTCTTCATCGGTGCAAAACTCAGCGAGCTAAAAGTAGCAAAACTGAGCTCAGATTCGAAATAGCTATTTGCTACCTTCTCATACTTTATTTGTGCATTTATATTCGTTGGTTTTCTATCTTTAAACATTTGTGCACAAAGGCTTTATTTGCTATTTCAAGTTAACTGTTTCAGCAGTTTTTCTAATAGATTTTCCACGTTCAATATGCAAATTAATAACTAATTTTCAAATTTCAGGCGAAGTTTCTTTTCGTTTAGCATTCATGGCTACACAGAGCTAAAAGACACACAAATTCCAAAAGAAACTGGAGAGAAATACTGCAGACGATTTTATAAATTATTGCCAATTGCTTTTAAGAAAAAATAAAACCCCAAAAAATATTTTTATTGCTTATTTCAGACGATTTTTGTTGCATATATAATGGTGTCCCATCACTTATGTGAGCTATTTTTTACTCCGTTCTAAACATTTGTATTTTTATTAAATTAATATTTTAATATTTTGACAAAATGTATGTTATGTAATAATCTTTACTAAATTTAAGTATGAAACACACCCACAAAAAATGTGTGTATGTTTTTTTAAATTATTTGATTAGTTTCCTTTTGTAAAGCACAAGTGTCCCATCACTTATGTGGGACACTGTATATACAGGGTGATCAGAAAGTCAGTATACATTTGATAAATTAATAATTCACTGAATAATCTAGGTAGAGAGGTAAAAATTGACACACATGCTTGGAATGACATGGGGTTTTATTTAACAAAAAATAAATAAAAAGTTCAAAAAATGGCCGACAGATGGCGCTTCATGTGATAAGAAAATCATTAATTAGCATAACAAATTACGACAAAGCAAAGACGATGTTCTTCAGACCAAATGCACAACATGTCCACCGTCATTCCTCAACAATAGCTGTAGTCGAGGGACAATGTTGTGCACAGCACTGTACAGCATATCTGAAGTTATGTTGCGAAATTGCCGTAGGATGTTGTCTTTTAGCATCCCTATTGATATCGGTCGATCGCGGTAGACTTGCGACTTCATGTAACCCCAGAGCCAAAAATCACACGGGGACCTCAATATCTGGGGACCTCGGAGGCCACGCATGAGGAAAATGGTGGCTCAGAACGCGATCATCACCAAACGACGTGTGCAAGAGATCTTTCACACGTCTATGAATATGGGGTGGAGCGCCATCCTGCATAAAAATCGTAGTTTCCAGCAGATGTTTATCAGCCAGGATAGGGATGATGTGATTTTGTAACATATCGGCGTACCTCTCAACCGTCACGGAAACAGTTACAAAACCAGAATCACGACTTTCCTGGAAGAAAAAAGGCCCGATAACGGTAGATGTGGTAAATCCACACCACACAGTGACTTTCTCGTCGTGCAATGGAGTTTGCACGAAAGTTCTGGGATTTTCGGTAGCCCAAATTCTGCAGTTGTGGGTGTTGACAGACCCTTGAAGTGTGAAATGGGCTTCGTCGGTCCATAACACGTTAGACAACCAATCGTCTTCTTCCGCCATCTTTTGAAACGCCCACACCGCAAATGCTCTTCGCTGCTCAAAATCGCCGGGTAACAGTTCATGATGTCGCTGGATTTTGAACGGATAGTATCGGAGGGTACGCCTTAGTGCTGCCCAAACAGTACTGTATGGAATGCCAGTGCGACGTGCAACATCACGAGCACTCACTTCTCCTTGCGTAGACGAACCCGCTACAACCTCCATTTCGTCCTGAATAGTCTGAGCAACATTAGCACTTGTAGTCGGTCGGCCACTACGGGGTCCATCGTCTAAAAAACCTGTGGCTTCGAACTTCGACATCATTCTCTTCACAGCTGCAATTGTCATAGAACCTTTACCCGTTCGAGTACCCTTCGTATGGCGATAGGATCGTAAAGCTGCAGTAGCAGATTCCCCTTTCTGATAGTAGAGCTTCACTAACAATGCCTTCTCTGGTAACGTCAACATGCTGCGATTGCTGGTGCATCTGATTCTCTGTCTCATTTACAGCGCCTTTTATACACGATTCTCAGGCAGCGTCACTGACGTTTTGCTTTGCAGCGCCATCTGTCGGCCATTTTTTGAACTTTTTATTTATTTTTTGTTAAATAAAACCCCATGTCATTCCAAGCATGTGTGTCAATTTTTACCTCTCTACCTACATTATTCAGTGAATTATTAATTTATCAAATGTATACTGACTTTCTGATCACCCTGTATATATATATATCGCACAAACTTCTGTTTTTGTGTAATGCTTCTACATTTATTTTATTTTTTTTTTTGGGGGGGGGGTAGGGGAGGGGAATACGTTATTTATTCGGTGCATTCGTAATTATATAAATACGTACTACCTATACTTGCTATTCAGACCGTTCGTCTGTCCACATATAACAGAACAAAAACTACCCAACCGAATCGTTTGAAATTTAAAGTATATAATTGTTGAACATTTTTATCGAGTCATTTCAAATTTTATGAAAATCGGATGTATAGTTTAATTACAGAGACAATCAAAAGCATTCTATTACATTACGGTCAATGGGTAAAAATAGTTTCAAGTGAATTTTAATGATGTTATATTTATCAATTTAATTTAAATGCTTTAAGTGATAAATTAAAATAACATGAAAAGATTATAGCTTGACATGTTTCATTGCTCTTACGGCAACATTTTCAAAAGCAAATAAAATGATAAAAAGAAATTTCCCGAAATAAACAGAAAAAACACAAATCACGTGAACATGAGCATATAAAAATAAACTGGAAATAAAATGAATAAAAATAATTGTGAGCGTGACATATTACAAATTATTGTCTTAAAAACCTTTGAAGCATTTCTTTCCATATTTTTGGTAGTTCCATGGAGGCAGATTCATTGCAAATATTGTCTTTACGTATGAAAATTTCTATTGATTCTCTTATGATTGACGGAAAATATGATCTAGAAGGGTATATTATTCTGCTATTTTTAAAATCTATTTGTAATGGTTCTTTGCTGTATAATCTTGAGAGAGCTGTAGTTTTCCTATTGTATTTGATGTCTGCTATATGTTCTTTAATTCTAGTTTTGAGTTTTCTACTTGTTTCACCAATGTAATATTGTTTTGTTCCATCTTGTTTTGTGAATGGTATTTCATATACGCCAGATATTTGATGTAGTTCTATTGGGTCAATTTTCCTACATATTGAGTTTTTTAATTTAGCAGACGGTTTTACAACTATGGATATATTGTATTTATTGAGTTTATATTTTAAACGTTCGAAAAATCCAGGAAAATATTGTAGAGAGAATATATTCGAATTTTGTAGTTTGAAGTTACTACTCTTTTTACCATCCATGCTTTTAATTAACTTGTCTATTGTAAATTTACTATAACCATTTCTCTTTGCGATGTCAAATATTATATTTAATTCTTTGTCTAATTGTCCCGGAGTACAGATTGTGAAGGCCCTTTTGAGGGCATGTCTAAATGCAGATATTTTGTACGAAAACGGTGCTTGAGCGTTATGAGGTATAATGATTTGGTTGGCAATCGGTTTTCCGTAAACCGTACGTTCGATTCCTTGTGGCGTCTTGATTAGTAATACATCTAAATAAGGTATTGTACCATTCTTTTCTATTTCCAATGTAAACTTAATTTTAGAGTCAATGCTATTAATCTGTGTAGATGTAGAATCTGTGTATGATCTGTGTAGAAATATAACATCTACATATTATATGTAGATGTTATATTTCTTCAAACATACTCGTATGCATCTATGAAACATGAACTAAAAAATACATTCAGGGCAATCTGTGATGCAAAAATTATCTGTTATTAATTTACAAAGTCACACAAAAGTATTCCATTACACAATGGTATAGGAGGAAACGTTGTTTGGAGCGCGTTTTAAAACTATTAAACTATTTCACATTTTAAGAGATTAATATACGTTGCTGAGGTTTTCTTCAAGGTTCCATAATAGAAAGCAGATAGTATTTACAGGGACACAGAAAAGATTTCGGCCACTACACTGTACTCGATGTACTGTATACTATCACAACAAATCTGAATATTTTTAAAACTTTGTTATAGTACGAACGTGTCTCATTTGCTACTTTGACGTGCAACTTCCAACTGCATTAGATTAATTTTAAACACGATTATTCACTCGGTAAATTAATTATAACAGATGTAATTATAACAGATGTAAAGAAGAAAAAAAATGGTAATTTTACATCTGTTATAACTTCCAACTAGTTTATTTAATTAAGAATACACATGTTTGTTGTTTGTTTGAGACCAATGCCCCCCAAAACGCCGATCGTTGTCAAGATAAAAACTGGATAGACAGAATGGAATAATTGAATGACCGTCGCGGTGAGCGACTAATTTTCGTCGACGACCCCTACCCACGACCCAAACAGACTTAGTCTCTTGCGTGACAGCGCTGTCGCCGGCAGGCGACCACGGTTAGGGTCAAAATCCCTTACTTACGACCCGAATAGCCTTGGACACTAAATAGAAAAGGAATAAAAAAAAAGAGAGAAATCGGAACTGGACATTCAGACATATATATTCGGAACAGAATCACTGAGGAAATCAGCCGAGGAGTGAAATCACAATCAGTGTGCAACGACGTCACCCGCAGTCGAACACCTCGCCTCAAAGCTGTTCTTAGGGATGTGCGACAGGTGCGGCCACACAGGGCCTCGCCCCTAGAGAGGCCTCACACTTGGACACAAAAATATTTTTCTTTAATAAAAAAAAGAAAGTATAATAGAAAATCTTTAGTAAAAATTTATGATTTTAATTAAGAAAAGATAGTGTTCTTGACATAATAATTTATGTTGGGAGAGAGACTTTCATCCTCAGATTGCCACCTTTACTTTTGAAATTGATTCTGTAGTTCCAGAAATTACCCCTACAAACACACAAACAAACACTACTCCTTTACAGTGCTCAGCAAAAGTTTAGACAATGATCGATTACGCTTCTATTTTCAGAAGTATGTACCGAATGTTTGTAATTCCTCTGTCATATATTACTTGTGACTTATCCTTTATTTGCACACAATAAATTTTGAATTTGACCTTTTACATAAAATATAATGACAAAAAAATAAAATTAACATTGTGGCAAAAGTATAACCAATTTGTGTATTTACAGAAAAAATAACTACAAATTAGAATCGAGTTGCACCCGCATTGCTTGCAGTTAGTTCAAGAATGTGACTTTTCATCGAAAAAACTCGATGCTGCGTCACTTGGGGGTCTATTTCGTATCAAACATGTTCAACAGCAGCTCGAACCTCATTAAAAGAAAATTATAGTAAAAATTTGCATAAACATTACGACATATGAAGTTACAAAAGTTTTCGATTGGGTCCGGATAAGAACTACACGCCGCACAGTGGGGCAAAAAGTCTTCAAAACTGGCAAAAAATCGGAAAAATTAAATTTTATTTTGAACTACCGACATACGTCACTTTAATAGAGCAGATGTCAGTACACATCTGCCTAGTATTAAAGTTTACAAAAAGTTATTTTGATCGTCACTAGAGAAAGAAGTTAAACTGCATATTGTACTTTGATAATAAATGAAAAAAAATCAATAATTTTGTTTCAACATTCGTTTGTTAATTTCGCTATAATAATTTAAAAATATTTTTTTTTTTGACTATGGAACCTTTAACTTCAAGTATGTAACAATAATACATTAACTTTTAATTTGTTTTAATACGATTTTTATAGATATACAGACGCTTAGAATATATAGTGGTGAAATTTATAAAAAAAATTAACACTGTCTACAAACATTGTAGGTTTTAGTTATGAGTTAAGGCGTGTTAAGTGTTAACTATAATTTTTTCTACTAAGTATGAGTTTTAAAAGGACAAATATGCCACAAAATCTTGCTACTTTTTGCTACTTTTTTAATTGTATGGTCATTTTTATAGCTAATCATCCTTAAATTTTTGTTAGTGTACGGGTGTGCCAAACATGATTATAAATATTTTCTTTGTTAAATACGAATTTTAATGCATTGTTTATTACAAAATAATGTATTTAAATGAAACTGACTATCATGGAACGTTTTAACAAAAAACTTTTGAAAAGTAATGTGATTTTATGGTATAAGAGCTCCATAATCGGAGAAACTACGAACAAGTAATTTAAATGAAAAGAAGATTAAATGTTTTAAAGTTTAATATAAATTCCGATGAGCAAAAGCCTGGCAAAACAAGGGAAATGCTTTAGAATTAACAGAGTGGCTTGGCAAATCGCTTTCATTTCCTCGATTTGAAAAACAAACAGAAGCGTCAATGAAAAGCAAACGTGCCCATCATCATATTCCGTCTGAATTTGTTCTGGACGATGAAAAAGATCAAGAGTAAAACGGTTATACAATTCTAGTTCTACATATTCGTTAGTGTACGTGACATGTATGAGTTTAAGATCTGAAAAACAGGAAAACAAAAAGTGTGTGTTAGCATTAAAACAACAGAAACAGTTTTTCTTCTGCTGTCTTTATAGTAAGGCGTACATTTTGCCTGAGAAAGGTTAATCCAATCCTTCGAAACGAGTCTCTAATATTCATTATAAAGTTTGCTTGAGAATAATCAAAATTACTAATTATGTTTACATTTTTTAATGCGATATTATAGATGATTTATAAATATCTAATTAGTATAAAACTATCTTAAATTCTTGTTTTTAACTCATTTTTTCACAAAAAAATATTGAAAAAGGTTTGTAAATTAATTAATAAATTACTATTTAGCTTATTTAAAAGTTAAAAATTTTACTACTTTTCTTCTACAAAAGAATCCGTGATGTGCTTTTTTTGTTCAAAGTAAATTTATTTTTTGCCAACTTTGGAGGCTTCCTGCCCCACTGTGCGCCGGCCAGATGAGATCAATAGTATTTTCAGAGTTAAACGAAGTTCTTCTTTTGCATGCAACATGAATAGATCCTAAAATCCATACTTTAAATCAGCTAAAATTCCCCAAATGACTAAAAATTAATCTCCAACGTATATACGTAGTCTTGTGTTGCTTGGCAATAAATGAATAACTCCACAGATACACGAGCATTAAAGCTGAGTGACTACCAAATTATTTAAAAGTCACCTTCTTTTTGTCGACTTAATAAAGTCCCAGGATCTTTACTTAAGTCATTCCAATAGTATGCTCACTTGTTTGGGCCATTCAAATTCCACTTTTTTTCGTTACTGAATATTATAGAGTACCATTTGTGTCCATATGACGTATGATTGCAAGTTTATTGAATTCTCGCCAATTTATAGCGATATTTTAAATCTGATTGTTTTATCATTTTCATGTAAATTGAGTTACTTGTTTCTTTAATTCATCTACGAATCATTTCCGTCGACACAGAAAGTTCTGGCTTACTTTTAATGTGATTAGCAATCATTACTTGGGTAAATGTCAGTTTCTGGATCCTTTTGTCATCTCATTTTCTCGTCACACAAGATCTTCCAGATTTATGTTTTGTTTAGAAGGAGTCACCCTTAGACTATGCTTCATAGACAGACCACTTTGGACGATTCAATGGTGCTGAAATTTCTGCAACTGTCTTCTCTTTCCATTTCAACTTTCCTACTTCACTTACCTCATCTAACTGAATATTTTTAGCTCGTGGCATCTTCACTAACTAATGCAATATCCAGATATACTTAAATACTTCAGACATATGACATAATAACTTAGAAATTTGTATTTTTCCATGAACAGTAGGCAAAAAATCAAAAAAGTGTCTAAAATTTTGCAATATACAAATTTTACTTTTTTCAGTAAAATTAAATATTATCTTAAATTATAATCATTATTTTTATCCTACATTGTTTAAAATATATTTAAAAATAATTATAGCCATTTGTAAAATTCAAGTATTCGTATTTTTTATTTAAAGGTTAAAAAACACCAGTGTCTAAACTTTTGCTGAGCACTGTAATAGCTAAAGGATCGAACCCTGGCTCCCTAGGGTACAGTTTATAAGTGAAAACCTTTCCTTTTTATTGATAATAAACATCATATTATGCTGAAAGTCTGAAAGGAAAGAACCTCGCAAAATCCTTGCGTTGGGCCTCGCTTTCAGTCGTCCTCCATAAGGACGGCTCTGCCTTGCCTTGTCCTTCGTAGCCTGTTAAGGATGGAAAAATCCGGGTTTAATCACAGAAACAAACCTTGGACAGAAATTGTGAAGTACTCTGAAAATCGAATTTTGAAAAGGGGAGGAGGAAGGTACTATGAGACTTATAGCGGCGAGGCTGTTGTTTCAACTGATTCAAAATCTTTAAAACTTTTCAAAAACTTTTACGCGTGGATTTTTCATGTTTAATTTTTGTTTTAATTATTTCAATTTCAGTCTCCTCTAGATCTGTAATGAAGTATTGATGATTTATTTAAGCCAGATATTTATAAAAAAGACATCCATGATCTTTGAAATTAAAATACAATACATTAATTAAAAACAACAATAGTTAGATAATTTAATTTCATTATTTTTCAAAGACTTTTTTAATGTATTAATATTATTTTTTAAATCCGTAATTCTCAGTACAAAATAGAGCATATATAACTTTAAAAAATAAAATTTAAAATCAATTGTTTTGTCAGAAAACTTTTAAAAAAAATAAGTAAATAAAAACAGATAAATGTTGAAGAAAGGAAGTCCAAATAACTTTAAATGTACAAAATTATCATTTTCATAATTAAATATGATTAATATAAATAGCAGAAAGGAAAATAAAGAGAGAAAAGTTCATTTAAACTGGTTTGTGCATCACTTTTCTCCGTTTGAATATTTTTAAAAGTCAAAATTTCTGACATTATACGTAAAAATTCATATAAAATTTTGTACCTTATTTAAAGACAACATTTTTAATTACATTAACTAATTAACGTTTAAAATTCCCGGTATAAATTAGGATTTTCTAAATTAAAACTAGTCGTTGGGGGCCACCGTAATACTTACCAACATGGATAGGCATATGAAAATAAAACATGTGAAAACTATTTATACAATGCATTGCAATTCATAAACAAAATTTAAATATTGTTAATATACATAGTAATGCTATATTAAAGAACTGCTGATGTACCAATTTCGACTAATTATATAAAACGCCAAACTACTCAAGTAATACCGAACTGCGTAAAAGAAACATCCTTATAACTCCAAAAATAATAATAATATAAACTAACAGTTTACTGCGTTGGATTAAGCATCTCATTTTCAATTAAAATATACCTCTGAATTGAAATTTGAATGAAATACAGGGTCATGAAAAATCGAAGAATGTGGAAAACAGGATTGCAAATATCTCGGCAACTAATAATCCGATCGACTTCGTTCTATATGCAAAATGTGTGTTATTTTATTGCCTTTTACGTCCATTCCTTAGAACAAAAACATTCGAAAATTTTATATACCTTTCATCAGAACGAACTTTTCGAGAGTCCAAAAAAAATAGTTCCGGATAATCGAGGTTGCTGATATTAAATAGGCTTCGTTCCATTCTTACATACTAACAACATACAAAATTTCAAGTCTCTATCTCAATTTGTTCGGGAGATAGAGCGTTTACAGACAGCCAGACTGACAGACAGACAGACAGACAAACAGACAGACGGACGGTAAAATTTTTTTTTCTAAAAACATGTTTTTCGGAATCTCTACTATCTAAAGCGTGTAAATCCGTCAAAAAAAAAATTCGATTTTCAAAACGATTGCAAGACTTACCCTATACTACGTATGATGGGTAAGTAAAAAATGACCAGACGGCAACCCTGTTGTCGGGATTTGGAACTTATTTCATATTCCTTTCATCCACCACCTGTCAGGAAAAAAACTATTGCGCAATGAAAAACAAGAAACTCTTTTTTACTCTCTTACGTAAAGTTGCGGCGCATGCGTCGAACTTTTTTATTTGACTGAGAACATTTTTTGTTTATTAATTTCAATTCTCTTTTTTTCTGTTTTGTAGTTCAGTTAGAAGTTTTGTAGAACAAAGATGTATTAGTGAAAGTGTCACGGCCATTTTGTAAATATTATTGTTGTGTGTGTCTTTTTGTGATTCGTGTTCGTCTTTATTAAAAAGTATGAAAATGAAGAAGATTATTGTTTTTGAGTTAAAGTGGTCTTCAATATTTACGCTGCTGTAGAAGGCTTAGAAGATTTGGACACCCGATACCCCGACTTTCTCGTAGAATTGGAATTTAGGAGGTAAGAATTTTTATGTC
The DNA here is from genome assembly GCA_964019185.1 of Maratus speculifer. NCBI lineage: Eukaryota > Metazoa > Arthropoda > Arachnida > Araneae > Salticidae > Maratus > Maratus speculifer. The sequence goes on along the minus strand of OZ025302.1, from coordinate 140,157,352 downwards.
TTACCTAATTTTTATGATATGATTTTTTATAGAATCAATGTGTATGTTGATAATTCTTTGTGTGGCAGCTCTTGCTGTGATTATCTGATTTAGGCAGTCGGAGTTGTCACATAAAAGTGGCATCCCCTGCTGGGATCGGGTGCTCCATAGTTTAGTGAATTAGAAAAAATTTTGATTTAGAATTATGGAAAAATTACGAAAGTTAAGAACGCCAGTGCGTTCAAATTTTACGAAATTAACTAAAGAAATTGAAGACCTTATACAGGCTAATTGTGATGATTTAGATAGTTTGTCTTCAGTTCTTATTAGATTAGAAGCGAAACAAAACGAACTAGAAAATTTAGATAAACAAATTCTTGATAATTTGTCTGAAGACCCAACCTGTAAGCAAGATGCTTTTGATACTGAATATGATTCTATCGAAAAATATAATACGATTTTTTACGAAACAAAAACTAAATTATCGCGTTATATACAAAAATTAGAAAAAGGTCTTAATCCAGATAGTTCCGTAACATTAGATAGCATGGCAACAAGAAGAAAATTTAAGTTACCTAAATTAGAGCTCCAGCCTTTCAACGGTGAAATTAAAAACTGGTTAACTTTTTGGGGGCAATTTGAGAAAATTCACGAAGATGATAATAGAGCAAATGAAGATAAGATTCAGTACCTTATCATGGCTACACAGAAGGGATCGCGAGCCAGAGAAATAGTGGATTCTTTTCCCCCCACAGCCGAGAGCTATCCAGAAGCGGTGCAATCGTTGAGGGCACGGTTTGGTAGGACAGATGTTTTAATTGAAGTATATATACGCGAAGTGTTAGGATTAGTTATTAATAATTCCTTGGGACAAGGGCAAAAATTGTCGCTTGTTAAATTATATGATAAAATCGAAACTTATCTTCGGTCATTGAAAATGTTAGGAGTATCGAGCGAAAATTATTCCTCGATTTTATATCCATTGGTCGAATCGGCATTGCCTTCAGATATTCTTAAATTATGGGAAAGACATCTTGGTACTTTAACTGTTAAGGATAAAGATAAAAATCAGGGAATTAATAAATTAGATGTTTTAATGCAATTTTTAGAGATTGAAGTTGAGATGGAGCAAAAGGTTAAATTAGCTAAGAGTGGGTTTTCTTTCGATAAAGATGTTTCAGTAAACAGAGAAACAAAATTCGATCGAAAAGATAAACATTTTTCTCTTCCTACGGCGGCCGAACTGTATAATGCGGATGATAAAAAATCGGAAGAACAGTGCGTTTTTTGCGAAAACAAACACCGTAGTCAAAATTGTAGAGCGGTATGGAAAATGACACTGGCGAAAAGAAAAGATGCTTTATTAAGAAAAGGAGCATGCTTTCGTTGCTTCAATGTCAACCACTTAGCAAAAGTTTGTAAAAGTAAAATTAACTGTTCTCATTGCGGGAAAAATCACCACCAGTTCATGTGCATAGAAAAGAGTAAAATTAATTTAGGCGAAAATTCTAAACAGGATTCAACTGCTAATAAAGATTGTATGCTTGCGAATACAACTTCTAGAAAACGAGTTTTGCTCCAAACATTGGTTGTACGTATATACAATGGGGATATCGTACGAAATGTTAGAATTTTATATGATACGGGTTCGCAGCGATCGTACATATCGAAATTTGCTGCTAAAATGTTAGGATATAGTAGCATAAGTAAAGAGAGAATAGTGCATAGCTTATTTGGGGGGCGACAATGTGAAGAACTACACGATAGATATTTGATTAATTTGGGAAATATGGATAATAGTTTCCGATGTAAATTTGAGGTATTAGACCAACAAAAAATTTGCTCTGAAATTTCACGTATACCGGAAGGACCCTTTATTAAGGAAATAAAGCGGTACGGAATAGTTTTGACTGATAGAGTCACTAAAGTTAATGATTTATTATATGAATTTTCTCCTGATGAGATACATGTGTTAATTGGTGCAGATGTCGCCGGGAAATTATTTACCGGACATTTAAAACAATTACAGGGCGGATTGGCTTGCATGGACACTCGTTTAGGTTGGACAATTCTTGGGAAAACGGAAGGTTATGAAAATAAGAATATGAACAATTTAATTTTTTCGCTGCATGTCAAAGAGGCAAAAATTACCGAGTTATGGCAACTTGATACTTTAGGAATTCGCGATCCTGGGGAGAAAAAGAGTAGAGAGGAAATAGAAATAGCCACTAAAGAACATTTTCTCAGTAACATTAGAGTAGATGACGAGGGTAGGTATGAGGTTAGTCTTCCATAGATACAGGGCCACCCTCGTTTACCCAGTTACGAAAATATCGCTCGACGTAGATTAAAAACATGCGTCGATTCATTAAAAAGGGTAGGAAAATTAAGCGATTATAATCAAGTATTCGATGACTGGTTAGATGAGAAAATAATAGAAAAAGTTGATCAGAAAAAAACATTAGGTAGTGAGCATTTCCTTCCTCATAGAGCGGTGTTTAAAGAAAACTCCACTACAAAGGTGCGGCCAGTTTGCGATGGTTCAGCTCGGGAAAAGGATTCGCCGTCTATAAATGACTGTATTGAAAAGGGGCCTAACCTCGTAGAACTGATTCCTTCTATATTAAATAGATTTAGATTAGGAAAAATTGGGGTAATTGCTGACATAAAAAAGGCTTTTTTGCAAATTGGCATTACAGAAAAAGATCGCTCATTCTTGAAATTCCTGTGGTATGAAGAAGGGGACCCTCAAAAAATTATAACTCTTCAACATAGAAGAGTAGTATTTGGCATTTCTTGTAGCCCCTATCTTTTAGGTGCCACGTTAGAATATCATTTAAAAAACGCACCGGAGCAATTTAAAAACACTGCGCTTAAATTGTTAGAATCATTTTATGTAGACAACTGTGTTACGAGTGTTAATAGTACGGAACAACTGAACAGATTTATCGAAGAGTCAAAAACCCTTCTTAGCGATGCAAAATTCGAGCTTCGCGGGTGGGAGCATAGTTTTCGAGAAGTTTTGACTGGGGAAAAAGTCCCTGTTTTGGGTCTAATGTGGGATTTTAGTAGGGACACCTTAGCAGTTGATTTAAAGGAAATTTCCGAAGACGAACGCAAAGTAACCAAAAGAAACATTTTATCGGCTGTACACAAAATATTTGACCCTATCGGATACACGTGTCCTGTAACATTAGAACCTAAAATATTATTACAAGAGTGTTGGAAAGCTAAGGTGACATGGGATACGGAATTACCTATTTCTATCAAGAGAAAATTTGAAAAATGGAAAAAACAATTAGAAAAATTAGGGACTATTGAAATACCTAGGTGTTTTTCTCGGGATGCAGATAAACTGCATTCTTTGCACGTTTTTTGTGACGCTAGCAAAATAGCGTATGCTACGTGTTTATTTATACGGTTTGAAGGTGAGAATGACAATTTCTGTCAATTGGTTCAAGCAAGAAGCCGAGTTGCTCCTATGAAAACAATTTCCATTCCGAGGTTGGAATTGTTGGCTTGCAATATTGGGGCTAGATTAGCAAATAGTGTCAAAACGGATTTAAAATTAGATGATATTGACCTTTTTTATTGGACTGATTCGGCCAATGCACTTTATTGGATAAAAAGAAATGAAAATTGGGCGCCTTTTGTTTATAACCGTGTATCAGAAATCCGGTCTTTAAGTGATCCTTCAAAATGGCATTTCATTCCCGGCCATTTAAATCCTGCGGACCTGCCTTCAAGGGGTTGTACCGCTGAGGTTTTAGCCCGAGACAAATGGTGGGAGGGACCACAGTGGCTAAAGAAACCAATTAACGAGTGGCCACAATCAGAAATATTTCCAAATTTTGAAATTATAGATGCCGAAAGAAGAAAATCAATTATTAGTGCCAACAATTTAGATATTCACAATGAACAAATTTTTGCAAAATTTTCATCGTATGAAAAATTAGTTAACGTAATAGGATGGATGTATAGATTTTACCAAAACTGCAAGAAAGCTAAAGAAGATAGAGAAAATAGTATTTTAACTGTAAAAGAGAAGAATGAAGCTGAAAATAAATTATTGAAATTAGTTCAAGAACAATCGTTTAATGGCCCCCTAGATAATCGATTAAAATTGTTCCAGATTATCACGGATTCCGCTGGAGTTCTAAGGTTGAAATCGCGTATACTTATGAGAGAAGATACGATGAATTTTCGATACCCTGTCATACTTCCGCATGACCATCCCGTAGTTGAAAAAATAATTAGATCTAGACACCTAAAACTAGGACATGCCGGGGTACAAACTTTAATGGCTAATTTGAGGGAAGATTTTTGGATCTTAAAATTTCGAAAAACTGTAAGAAAAATCATTAGAAACTGTGTAATATGCAGAAGATACGATTTTAAGCCACAAGAAATATCCACTCCTCCCTTACCGGTAGATAGAGTTCGAGAAGCTGCCATTTTTGAAATCGTTGGTCTGGATTATGCCGGCCCGCTTATTCTTAAAGAAAACAGGAAAATATGGCTAGTAATTTACACATGTGCAATTTTCAGAGCAGTTCATTTTGAGTTAGCCACCTCTTTATCAACCGAAAACTTTCTATTAACTTTGAGAAGATTTATTGCCCGTAGAGGTAGGCCTTCTATTATCTACACTGACAATGGGTCAAATTTCGTGGGGGCCGAAAATTTGTTGAAAGAAATAGATTGGATTTCAGTACAAAATCATAGTTTATCTAGAAAAATTACTTGGAAATTCATTCCACCTTCAGCTCCATGGTGGGGAGGGTGGTGGGAGCGACTAATAGGAATGACAAAAAGAATACTCAGAAAAGTTTTAGGAAAAAGTTCGCTAAATTATGAAGAGATGCAAACCGTAATGTGTGACATCGAAAGTATAATCAACAGCCGCCCTCTTACCTACGTTTCCGAAGACAACAATGATCTTGTACCCCTCACTCCATCAATGTTTCTGCAAGAAGTAAAAGGTAGTGGAACACCTGATATAGATATTTTGGATGCTGAATCGTTGAATAAAAGGCATGCCTACCAACAAAAACTAAGAGAAGACCTTCGTAAAAGATTTCGATCAGAGTATTTAGGTCAATTGCGACAACCTAATAAAAGTAAGAAAAATGAGAAACCTTTTGCAATAGGCGACGTAGTGATTGTAACTAGTGACAATAACAAAAGACTCGATTGGCCTCTGGCCAAAATAACTGAAATTTTCCCATCTATGGATGGACAAGTACGACTTGTCAAGGTAAAGATGAAAAGTGGTGAATACATCAGAACGACAAGTAGACTAATACCTTTAGAGGTATCACAAAATGATGATCTCATGAGAAGCCATTTCAACGAAATGGAAAATTCACGTTCTTCGGACGAAAACAAAGAACATTCCAATGATCCTCCCAGTGGTTCGGTCAAGAACCGAAATTCAGACTCTCTAGTTCATCGTTCAAGATTTGGACGCATCATCAAACCGATAGTTAAGTGGAAAATTTGAGTTCCAGCTGAACCCCTGAAACTCAAAGGTGGGAGGATGTCGGGATTTGGAACTTATTTCATATTCCTTTCATCCACCACCTGTCAGGAAAAAAACTATTGCGCAATGAAAAACAAGAAACTCTTTTTTACTCTCTTACGTAAAGTTGCGGCGCATGCGTCGAACTTTTTTATTTGACTGAGAACATTTTTTGTTTATTAATTTCAATTCTCTTTTTTTCTGTTTTGTAGTTCAGTTAGAAGTTTTGTAGAACAAAGATGTAATAGTGAAAGTGTCACGGCCATTTTGTAAATATTATTGTTGTGTGTGTCTTTTTGTGATTCGTGTTCGTCTTTATTAAAAAGTATGAAAATGAAGAAGATTATTGTTTTTGAGTTAAAGTGGTCTTCAATATTTACGCTGCTGTAGAAGGCTTAGAAGATTTGGACACCCGATACCCCGACTTTCTCGTAGAATTGGAATTTAGGAGGTAAGAATTTTTATGTCTTACCTAATTTTTATGATATGATTTTTTATAGAATCAATGTGTATGTTGATAATTCTTTGTGTGGCAGCTCTTGCTGTGATTATCTGATTTAGGCAGTCGGAGTTGTCACACCTGTTATTCATTAACTATAGATACTATGTTTGATACCTTCCGTGTATTTAGACTTAAATTCAATTGAATAATAACTTCTTTTATTTATTCACTCAATATTCCAAATATTTTTAAAGTTTCATGTATATTTTCCGAATTTCCTAGCTTAATTTATGTTCCTGGAATTCTGCCGGATTTTTGGAAACCTTACTTCTATTTCTGCAAGAAATTAGTGGAGTAATGCCTGAACTACTAGGCTACAGAGAGCTCTGTAAATAGTTCCTAATAAAAATAACTGAGCTACAAAAAATATAAATAAAACTAGACACAAACAGTCATGTGATTATTAATATATCCCCGATAAAATATACAATGTGAGTACAGGCTCATACCTTTTTCACTACCACTGTTTCCCAATAGTAATCTTAGCTTTATTTAATCTTATAAAACCAGATACATACAATCATGAGCCTATTAAAATACCGCCGATAAATATACAATGTGGGTACAGGTTTTTATTCTTCACCACCTTTATTTCCCAATACTAATATTTCCTTTATTTAGTCTAATAATTCTTCGTTCATCTAACGCAAAAATTACATTTCAGAAATAGCTATATGGAAAATAAAGTACCTCTAAGTAACTTAAATATAGTTCATGAGGTACAAAGTTCACAAATTTTATTTTTCAAACAATTAAAAAAAAAATTTAATTTTTTTTCAAAAGAACATTTCTCAGAATATTTTCGAATATTCCTGGAAAAATTATTTCCGAATTACATATGCGCATTTGTTCCAAAATCTTTTATGAAATTTACAATATGTAAAATTCAGTAATACGAGATTATATTTACAAACAAGGGTTTTCAAATACCTTTTATTATTTCTGAGCTGTGATGCACTTCTTTATAATGAAACTGTACCCGAAATGTGTTTATGTATTTATTTTTTTAATAATGCAAGTTCCAGACATTTAGCATATGTATTCAGAAGCTCTAGTCTTAATATATTTGCATTTCAAAAAGGAAAAACTAACGAAACCTTACACAAACTCGCACCATGCCAAATTTTTACCCGTACTTAGATATTCAATATTTTATGCTGCTTACACAATGTGAAAGTGTACAGGGTGATTCTAAATTCACGGTACAAACTTAAGGATTGCCACAGAACATTGTAACAATCATCTGTTTTATAGGAACGTTACGATTTGATAATGGCTGCAGACACCTACCGGCACTGTCTTACAGGAATATATGGGCACAAATGACATATTGAGGTACGACCACCAGGAGGCAATTTGCTCTTTTTTTTTTTTTTTTTTTTTTTTTTTAATTCAAAATTTTTCATTCACACCAGAAGATCCATGTAGTTTTTGTTAATTTATGTAAAACAGTTATTTCATGAATATCTATAATAAAATTCTTCTTTGAAAATTTACGACATAAAATCGAAATTTTGAATTTAAAAAAAAGCAAAATTGGTCAAATTTTGTCAAATATAGAAAATAGACGAAAAGAAATAAAAATTGAGTTTTCTTTAAAATCAAACATTTTGATTTCATACCAAGAATTTTCAAACAAGGAACTTTTCCTTTTCTAATCATGAAATGTCAGCCTAAATAAAGAAAAGAATAGTATAGAATTTTTTTTTTTTGTATGAATAGGAAATTTTGAAATTAAAAAAGCTCAAATTGGCCTCCTGGTCTTTGTACCTCAACGTATCGCATGTGCCCATACATTCCTGAACAAAAAATGGTTGTTACAGTCAGAGCCTGATTACTAACGGGGCACTCTCTCCCCAGTAAAATTACATAGAAATTTTCGCCTTGTTTAAACGCCCTTTTCAGTCAAAATTACTATCACGAGTAAGGAAAAAAATTCTATTTATTTTTTCTGGTGGGAGAGTGCCCCGTTGATAACCAGGCCCTGGTTACAGTATCATGTACTAATCCTTAAAGTTTGTGCCATAAATTTAGAATCCCCCTATATATTTTGATTAAACCGCAAAGCACCACGTATATTTAATCTTACCACGTTATTCAATCTTACAAATAATTCACATTTTTTTACTCTGAATGCGTATTGTTTTTAATGCAAATTTAAATATTTTTTTAACCGTAACATAATAGTAGAAAAGTGTTGCAAATTATCTTAAGAATTGATGCATTCGAAATTTACTACGTTTACTACAAGGGCATAGAGAAAGTTAGCATTTTTTCGATGCGTTCGTAATTATAAAAATACGTAGCACCTATAATTGCCGTTCAGCCCGTCCGTCGGTCTGCACATAACACAGCAAAAGTACCCAACCGAATCGTTTTAAATTAAAAATATATAACTGTTGAATAATTTTGTCGAGTCATTTTAAATTTTGTGAAAATAGGATGTATAGTTTAATTAGAGGGACAATAAAATTATTCCGTTACATTACGGTCAATGTGAAAAAATTATTTCAAGTGCATTTTAATGGTGTTACACTCTTTTGAACATAATAAAATTGATATGCATCTATGAAGTATGTACTAAAGTAAACATTCTTTATTGTATCTATATTGTGCAAAGAATATTTGCTATTCATTTACAGGGTCACACAAAAGTATTCCATTACATACTAACATAGGAAAAAACATTGCTTGGAGTGCGTTTTTTTTATATTAAACTATTTCCCATATAATAAAACTGATATACCTTGCTTAGGTTTACTACAAGTTACTTCCTGTATAATAGAAAATGTGTATTAATATTGTTGAATTAGATGCAATATTTGAACTTATTAAACGGAGCAGTTTTTTGGTGCGTTCGTAATTATGTAAATACGTAGCACCTATAGTGGTCGTTCAGTCCGTCCGTCTGTCCGCATATAACAACGCAAAAACTATTCAACCGAATCGTTTGAAATTTAAAATGCATAATTATTACATAATTTTGTCGAGTTATTTCAAATTCTTTGATAATCGGGCGCATAGATCAATTACAGGGACAACCAAAGTATTCAGTTAGATTATGGTCAATGGGGAAAATGTTTCAAATGTATTTTACACGTTTGAAATTTAAAATACATAATTATTACATAATTTTGTCGAGTAATTTCAAATTTTATGAAAATCGGTTGCTTAGATCAATTACAAGGACAATGAAAAGTATTCCGTTACATTACGGTCAATGGAAAAAGAAATGTTTCAAATGTATTTTAATGCTGTTACACTCATTCGAAATTAATAAAATTTATATGCAACTATAAAGCACATATTATAATATACATTTTACATAATTTGTGGTCCAAAGAACGTTTGTTATTGATTTACAAGGCCACACAAAAATATTCCATTACATAATGGTATAGGGAGAACATTGTTTGATGAGCGTTTTAATTATAATTCACTTATTTACAATTTTATGAGATTGATATATGAGAGTAATATTTTTAAAACTTCGTTATCGTACGAACGAACCTCATTTGCTACGCTTCACGTGCAATATCCAACTTGTTTTACATTCTGATTAATTTACACCGAATATTTTTTATTAATTTACACGACCACACAAAAGCATTAATTTGAATAATGGTATTGAGGGAAACATTGTTTGAGGAGCGCTTTTATTATATTAAACTATTTCACATTTTATGAAATCGATATACTTTACTGTGGTTTACTGGAATTTCCTTCCTAGATAATAGAAAGCCGATATTATTTACAAGGACACAAAAAAGTTTTCGGCTACTGTACTATATATTACTATACCAAGATCTGAATATTTTTAAAACATCATTATAGTACGAACGCACCTCATTTACTACGCTTGACGTGCATTTTTTCACTTGTTGCTTTTCATTTATTCTCAAGAATATATTTTCAGTTTGAAATACTATAATTCAGATATATGAAGGTAAAGACAAGGCTAAAATACATATATCTTTTGAAATTAACATTTAACCCATCAACGTTCGCACTACTTTCTTCATTAAAATTTATATTTTGGATTTTACGCCACTTTCAAAATAAGAGTAATTGATCTCTTTTGTGTGAAAATCGGTTTAACATACAAGCTTAGATGAACTATGCATGAGTCGATATGTAGCAGTAATTGATAGAAAATGTAATTTTATAAAGTATAAATTTAAAATTATATAATCAGGGTTCGCACAGACCTACCACTAAATTTTAAGAATATTTTCAAAGTGTTTCACTGCAGAAAAATATCGTAAAATCTGTGAATGAAGATGGGGATTATGAAAGTTGTGGTTTACAGGTTAAATGTAAATTTTCTTGCTTTTAATAGTGGTGCCAGAGTTCTTGGAAATTCCAAGGAGTGTGCGAACCTTGATAATTATAATAACTAGCGTCAAAAATGTTGAGCTACTGCAAAAATAACTAATTACATTTTTTAAAATTATGTTAATGAAAATCGAGCTATAATAATAAATATATTAAGAAACTTACACAATCATGTGGTGTTCTAAAGCTTTTCATCCACGTGGTCTCTTGGAAACTGTTCGTTTGTAACCGAAGTTTTCTATAACGTTGATCTCGAGGTCTTTGTTTAGGGAGAATTGGTTTATCACAAAAGCTTAATCTAGGATAAATCAACTTGTCACCCCCACCCCCCGGTTTACTGAAGCCTCCCTCTAGAGTTTTTGTAGGGGGCATAAGAACCCTCTTGAGTTAGTCTCATAAGCCATGATAATTATACACACGTATATTTTAAATTCAGTTATGAAATATAAAATGATGCAAAATCGTATAAAACTACTTGCACCAATATATCGTAATTACTGTTTGAAATTAGCGAAAGTTATTTTCTTAAATGTATTAAATTTAAAGTACATTTAATAACTATTTTTTCAATCCTTTAAAGTCATACAGATGAGCATTTCTTTTTTCGGCATTTTATGACAATATGTGTGTATACCAGGTGTTCCAAAAATGACTGATGGATTTTAAAATTCAATAACTTGCAAACGGTGACAGCTATTTAAAAAAAAAAAAAAAAAAAAAAAAAAAAAAAAAAAAAAAAAAAATTGCAGGAGGGTTATGTATAATGTCAGGAGTTTTTTTACCGTAATTTTTTATTTTAGTTCGAATTTCAAACAATAGGTGGCGCTGACGGCGATTGAAGGCCAGATGATCAGTGCTGAGTGAAGCGTCGACCTGGCCTTCAGTCACCGTCAGCGCCACCTGTTGTTTGAAATTCGAACTAAACTAAAAAATGACGGTAAAAAAACTCCTGACATTATACATAACCCTCCTGCAAAAAATTTTTAAGTAGCTGTCACCGTTTGCTGAATTTTAAAATCCATCACTCATTTTTGGGACACCCGGTATATACAGTGCTGCCACAGGTGACTATTTTTCATTCTAATTCGCACCACATTTTCAAAGCAAAAATCTTTTACATACGCTTTGATGAGTTTTAGAAGAAAATATACCACATAATGTACTTTTTAAAGTGGGTTGAACAGAAAATAAAAATAGTCTCTTGTGGCAGCCTTTTATAGGTCATCGGTACCATGTCCAGCCAGTCAATAGGAAGACAGTGTTGCCAGTGGGCTAATGTTTTTTTTTTTTTAATTCATATTTCTTGATTGGCACCACTTTTTTGAAATCGTGAAATTTGCTTTATTTAGTTTTATGTAATGGCACATTAATGAAGGCGAAAACGAGGGGAAATTTACCATTTCAGAAAATTGGTGCCAATCAAGAAATGTAAATTTAAAAAAAGTATCCCATTGGCAATAAACACTGTTTTCATATTGGATAGTTTGACATGGTATCGACGATATACAATGGTAATTGGTAGAAAATGAAACCAGTTGCATAAGCCATAAATTTACAATTATACAACAGGGTTGCCACAGGAGACTACTTTTATATTCTGTTTGAACCAGTGTTTTTCTAAAGTAAATTTTTATTTACATCTCTCATCCAAAAGTTGTCTAAGTGTAGCAGTCTTCCTGTTTTGAGAAAGTAGTCCCAGTTAGAATTAAAAAATAGCCGCAAGTAGCAGCCCTGTATAATTATAATATCGTGCGACAAAAAATGTTAAACTATTGCAAAAATAAAAAATCATATAAATCAAAATTAAGTTAATGAAAATCATGATATAATAATAATAAATTAATAATAAAAACTTACACAATCATGTGGTATCCTAAAGCTTTCCATCCACGTGGTCTCTCTAAGAAATTATTCACTTGGAACCGAAGTTTTCTATAACGTTGATCTCTAGGTCTTTGTTTAGGGGGCATTGGTTTACCAAACAAGCTTAATCTAGGATGAACAAGCCTGTTTCCCCCACGCCTGCAAAAACCTCTTTTAAGAGATTTTATGGGGGCTTGAGAACCCTCTGGAGTTATTCCTCTTGGAACAGCGGTGGGTTCGGTTGTTGTTGTTGTTGCTAAATTATTGGTTTTACCATTCAGACCTGATGACTGTATCACTGTAATAGGCGTTGGGTTGATAACAGAGGTGTTAGCTCGTGACGCCTCTTTATTGGGGGAACGCTGTTGCTGCACTATTCTAGAACGCCACATTGGTTTGGGCAGTATATATCAAACATTCACCTTCATTCACAAGGCAAGTCATTTAAGTACACTATCACTAATTTAAATTCATATGCAATGACGTTATATTCACAGATGAAATAGCACTCAGATATTTCTAGTTTTCTTTCTTTTTTTTGCACCAAAAAGTGTAAAGTATCCACACTATGCACTACATTATTCATCCAGTAATTAATTCCGTCTATGGGGAAAAAATGTCAGATATTTTTGCATTGCAAAATGATGCTACAGATAGCCCGATTATCAACTGTTAAAATACCTACGCAGTAATAAATTTTGATATTAAGTCAATTTTAAAGAGGAAAAAAGTATTTTTTCTACATAAATTTAAATTTTGATAAATATTATTTTTATAATGAGATTTATTAACTTTTCCGGTGCAAATTTCTGATTTTGTTTTCAAAAGGCAATATATCATTAAAGTATTAAAAAATATTAATGCAATCAGACAAATGTCAGATGCAGTTACTTAAATGTATTTTCTATTTTTGTTAAAAAACAATGTTTTAGAAGATTTTTCTTAAATCACTAAATAATGTCTAGGTTGTCTTTTCTTTATTTTGACTATATATTGAATATTTTATTCAATAGTGGGTATGTATTCAAATGTTTTATGCTAGCACACTCCAATATTTACGAATCATTATGCATTCTATAGTAGCTGTACATTCCTTTTAAATGTTTAATATACTAATATTATTTTTCCGAAAGTTGCTTAAAATGACTGTTTAAAAAGAAACCATAAAAGATTTTCTGCTTAAGGCATCTTCATCTCAAACGTGCAAAATAACATGCAGTGTTAGAATTATTCGTGCGTACTTATTAGACTTTAAAAATATATGTTTGGTCCATTTAACCAGCAGAAAGCTCGTAAGTTTTAACTTGAAAATATTTGATATGAATTTAAAACTATTAATTACTAATAAATTTGCTAAGTAATAATTACTCAATTTTCAAACTATGTGTAGTCTTTCTTACCTGTTATTTTAACCTTGGAAAATACTCGATTTTATAGTAATGTGCAATGTTGAGACGTAACCATGTAAAATAAAAATACGCTGTTAATTTTTACAAAATATCTGGGCTTCATTTATATTGTTTAAGCTCATTTCGAATAAAATTTGCAGAATTTAAAAAAAAATGCGCAGTGGATTTTATCAAAAAGTGCGTTTTTAATTATCAAATTATCTCAAAGATGTATTACTGATACCTTCAGCTCTAAAATATACTAACAATCAATTTTAAATATATCTAACCTAAATAACTAGCGTCTAAATAAAAATTTAAGCTACAGTATACAATCTTCTGATGACAGTTAACAAATATCTATAATATTAATTTATATTCACTCTACAGCTATTCAATCAGAATATTTTTAAAATACTCGAAATTTTACATAATAACTTTAAGATTTATGACATTTACATTTTAATAAAGGCAATTCATCACTCTACTCAAAAGGTAAACAAAAGGTCCACACCGAAACGGGCTATCGTCACATCATTTACATTGTGGTCTAAAAATTCATGAAAAACGCTGTTTGTATTCCCTTGTAGAAAGAACATCCTAAAAAATGGCAATACATGACACTTTAGTATTTAAACACTCGAAATCCTGCCCTTTTTGTTTTGAAATAAACTGCACTAAAATATCTCATAGACTACCGACTTTAAAAATAGAGCGAGAAAAATTGTAGCGTTCATCCATCTTCTCTACTTCAAACCCTTCTGTTGTCAAGTTCTCTCCTCTCTCTGGCATTCGGGGCTCTCCGCAGATGGCAACGCAGCCGTCGTGACACCTGGCGGTGAAACTAGACGCTGTTGCATTCGGTTTGGAGAGAGGTGGAAAGATTATTTCTATCTTGTTATTTTTCTTCTCTACTTCATCTCTTTTCGTCTGCGTCTTTGTTTTTGTTCTGAGAGGCGATTTTCCGCACGATGTGTTGATATTCTTATGGAGTAAATGTTGAAAGGTAGAAAGAGTTGTTCAGTTGTCAAACTCTTTTTTTCTTTTTCGTTGTTTGATACTTATGTAAGCATTATATAAAAAACCCACGAATAAAAGAAACTCAAAGAAACTTCTTGAGATTTATCGATTTCCATTCGTTTGTCCCAAGTGTTTGTTGTGAAGTGTTCTTTCAACATATGATTAATTAAGAAAAGAAGTTTGATAAAACATTCTTAATTATTTGAGAGGATTTAGTCCTTCCTCTAAATTTAATGTTTTCCCGTTACTATTTTGATAATTTTAATAATTTTGTAATCGTGACTGTCTCGCATTTGTATAATTGTCGACCAGTGTTGCCAAAAGGAATTTTTAAATTCAAAACTTCTACACTTTTTTTAAGAAATTGTTTTCTTCGCCTTATTTTATAGCAGAAATCTGTATTTAAATAAAGATTTGCAATTTAGACAATTTATATTAAATTGATAGATATTTTGAGTAAGAAAAATTCGCTAATATTAGTCAACCATGGCAAACCTGCGATAAAATAACCATAATTTAAAAAAAAATGAAATGTTACTTCTTTCTGAGTGTGTAATTTTCATATTAATTACGTGTATTTAAATATACCGGGTGAGTCATAAATTCGTGCAAACTTTAAAAATCCACAATAAAAAAAGTAATGCTCGAAAAATTTTTCGGTTTGCGTGAATATGATCAGACGGATTTTGAATTTTTTCCCATGTACAATAAAAAATGATTCCAAAAGTTACTGATAGAGGACGCTCACACGTCATACTGAGTAGTGAACCTACAATCTTCGGTAAGAGTAACGACATGATGGCACTAAATTCTGATTGGTCGAAATCTGTTTTCACCAGCCGCAGGCGATCGACTGCAGCGCTATCATAGTCTTTACATAGGGTGAAATTAGGCGGTTTTAAAATTCTCATCATTCATAATATTTTCATGCTTTTTTCGATTTATAACATCAATTTTCAGATTCAGAAATGTTTATATTATATATATAAATACAATTTTGTATACGAATTTCGCAATATTCATGAAAAAACATTTTTTTATTTTTCTATAACCTTCATTTTTAATCTGGCAGTACGAGCAATATCCCATTATTTTCTCGTTATATTTTAATATATATACACATAATTTGAATTATTTTTATTTGTATGACTACATTGTATATATATTTTTGCTTTGTTTTAATGGAGTCTAATCACAAGTATTTTATTCCCTTTTTTCCGTCATAAGTAATCAAAATAGGTTTGGCGAGGAATAAAAGAATGCTTAATGCCAAATCCTTTTATGAACTTGTATTGAGCGTAAACCCGTTGTTTCGCTTAACGTTTGGCAGATGGGATGGTGCAATGGTTAGCATGTAATTCTCGAAAACCCAAGATCGTAGGTTCGAGACCCGGTGTTTAGTTTTTTTTTTTTTCTTTATTGATTTATTATAAGTTCGATTTTTTAAATCTATTATTTCCGAACCTTAATACTGAGACGTTTTTATGCAAATCAGGCAAGCAATAAAACACCTAGTTGGAGATGGATTCGTCATTCGGTATCGGCAGCATGCTATCGTACTCAGATTGAGCTCCGGTGGTTAAACTTTTCTACAAGAATGGTAAATCCAAATATTGAATCACAGAAGTTTCGCATGTTTAGCACCTTTTACTACCTTATAATAAATTCACAATGTCATGGTATTGTGATTTATATCATTCTCCATTTGTGTTTGCCTGATTTCCATAAACCCTCCGATTATGACGTGTGAGCGCCCTCTATCGGTTATTTTTGAAATCATTTTTTATTATACATGGAAAAAAATCCAAAATCCGTCTGTTCATGCTCGCATCAACCGAAATTTTTTCGAGTATTACTTGTTTTATTATGGATTTTTAAAGTTTACATGAATTTATGACGCACCCTGTATATATATGGTTTAAGTTCACACACACACAAAAAAAATAGATAAATAAATAAAATAAAATAAAATAAAAATAAAAAAACAAAAGGTTAGTACTATGTATTCAGATAAAATGGATTTGTTATTTTTCCATTATTTTATCTTTTACTTCTGTTATATCGTCTGCTTCTTGTTTTTATTCTGAGAGGCGATTTTCCGCACGATTTGTTGATATTCTTCATGGAGTAAATGTTGAAAGGCAGAAGGAGTTGTTCAGCTGTCAAACTCATTTTTCTTTTTTGTTCTTTGATACTTATGTAAGAAATAATAAAAAAACACGAATAAAAAAAATTCAAAGGGACTTCTTAAGATTTATCGATTTCCATTCGTTTTGCAAATTAACTATTTATTGTGAAGTTATGTTTTGACATTTGCTTGATTAATTAAGAAAAAAATTATAAAACATATTTTAACATCTGTGTTTTGAGTTATCTTCTTCTAAAGTGGCTAGCTCCCATTCGCATATCTGTCATATTGTTGCCATATCGAAGAATCTTTAAATTTAAAATTCTTACTTTTTATATATATAACAGATTTCTTCGCCTTATTTTATAGCAGAACTCTGTATTTAAAAATAGCAAAGACTACAAATTATAAAATAAAAGGGTAATTTTGAGTAAAATGTGGGTTTACAGAGTAAAAAAAAAAATTAATAAAGTGGAAGTATAATGTCTGGGGGGTGACGTTAAAACTGTAATCCTAAAATCCGCAACATTAAGTCCAATTAAGCACCACCAAAACTACGTGCTTTGACAAGCCAATCAATTCAAACCGGTTTAAACCCGTATTTCTTTGCTCTTGTTTTTTACCGTCGAAAATGTCATTAAACAGAAGATTAAAATTTCATAATAAAATGACAATTTGTGCCATTATTGGCTGTAACACGCGATCGAAAAATGTAGCAGGATCTAATCCTGCTACATTTTCCATAGGTAACCTACACATAGGTCCTACATTTTTCATAGGTAAAAATTATTTGATTATTTTATTATATGTGTTTTTTTTAATTTAACAGATTAGTCTGTTATGTTTTTTTCTAAATATAAATTAACTTCAGTTTAAAATAATTGTAATGGTAAATTTCAGTTTCTGGAGGTAAGGCTTGAAATAGCATACTTTAAAATACTATATAAAATCTAACACAAAAAAAAATAATTTTAATGTCGTTAAATTTGTTTGAGCCATTTTATTATTTGACTAATCCATGCATGTAACCGGGGAAGGACCCTGGTTGCCAGCGCAACCCCCCCCCCCTTCCTCTTGCGAAGACCCAAGAACAATTACACTGATAAACAAATTTTAACGAATTTTCGATTTCTCTATATACGTTGGGTGTTTCTTATAGATTTCAAGCTGCTGAGAAAGAATATGTTTGTGAAAATTTTCTATCATCCTCCAATTTTGAGAAATTTCATTTATAAGTTTTGGAGTATGTAGGCATCGTATAGGCATTATAATTATATTATGTTATTCTCTTTCATGTATTTGATTCACACAAACATTTCTTTTTCTTATTATAACGATAGAAGATACAGCAAGAGAGTAGAAACTGATGTCCCCCTAATAAATTTTATTTTAGCGACCTTGAATTGACAGCTCTAGCCATTCCCACAGTATTTGACTTTTACGCAAATCCATGACAGTTGTAACTTTCAGGACGAGTGTACTACTATTTTTTTGTTCTGTAAGATTTTTAAATTAAATTTTGATTATAATTATCATATTTTCCTCTACAATATGTAAAACATGTCTAAAGGATGTGTCAATGAATTCGATTCTTTCTGCTATGTGTGGGGAAGCTAACTTTGAAAAATCACCGATGCTCTTTCGCGCCGTTAATAAAGACTGCCTATGATATGTACTTTGGATATAAAGTAGGTGAACAAGATAAGAAATGGCCACCTCCTTCTTGTTGTACACGATATGTATAAACCTCCGAGCATGGATGAAATGTATAAAAAAGTGTTAATCCTTTGCTATACCCATGAGTGGCGAATGCCGAAGGATTATATAACTGACTGCTACTAATGTATTACAAAAATTAAAGGATTATCTGCAAGAAGTAAACATAAAATTAAGTACCCGAACCTAGATTCAGCAATGCGACCAGCATTACGTAATGATTGATGATTTACAAATACCAAAACTTCCGGAGAATTTTACATATGACGATGCAGCAGTAGAAATGGAAATTGATGAAACTGAAACTTCCTCTACATCTGATATGAACTATTCTCCTGGCATAAATGAAGAATCATACCTAATTGCCCAAAAAGAATTAAATGATTTTGTGAGAGACTTAAATTTATCAAAGAAAAACTCAGAATTACTTGGATAAAGATTGCAAGGTTGAAATCTCCTGAAAAACAATACAAAGATATCTATTTATCGAGATTGACATAAGAAATATTCGACATTTTTTCAAGAAAAGATTATTTATGCTATTGTAATGATATAAGTGGCTTAATGTCTGCTTTAAATTGTCAATATAACTCGGAACAATGGCCTATAAGAGAGCAGCCACAGATAAGACATTTACCGTTACACAAAGTATGAAATTTCTTATTAATATCATTTCTTTTTACAAAAATTCTTCTATATTTTTCTGAAGATTTATAAACAATGCATACTTTCAGTGTTTTAAATATTAATTTTAAGCTTTATAAGAATTTATTTAAAAGTTTATCATTACTAAAATACAAAATGATAAATTTCATAAGGTATATGTGTTGAATAAATGCTACAAAATTCAGATTTTCAAGATTTTGAATTTTTTAAAAATCTGTGGGTGATGGAAACTTTTTAATGGCATATTCTTTCATAGCACCACCTAAAATATAAAAGTCACCACATACTTAGAAACAGAAACCTTGTTTATCAGTGTTATTTAAAGAAATGAAATCTACACAAAAGAAAAAAAAAGAGAAATAAAAGCAGACTTTGTTCAATCAGTTAAGCAAATTAGTTTAATTCAGAAAACTAACAGCCTAAATTTTGAAACGTGATAAAAAAAAAGAGAGACGCACGTTTATTCAACTTTTTTAAAACTAGAATATTTATTGGAATCTGTGTTAATCAAGTAAATCAAAAAGGTGTTTTTTGTAATCCCATGTTAACATGTTTTGTTCATGTAAGTTTTTTTTTTTTGTTTTTTTTTTGTATATTTTTACAATTTTATGAGAAATTAACGTAAGTTTCCAATGAGGGCAGAAACTAGAAACTATTTGTATTTTGAAAATGAGAAATAATAGCCCCCACTCTCCTAAAAAAATAATAAATCGGATATTGGTTGGTTGGTTGAATTTCGTGTTCAGGGCCATTTTTTGACATTCGTAAAAGGAATATGGTTGCAGTCTTTCAATGCAATGTAGCAAACTTTTTTCCTTTGAAAATTTTTACACGATTTTTTGAATTTCTTGTTGTTTTAAGGAACACGGTTTCAGTCTTTTAGCCCCTTTCCATTTTGGCGAAATTTGGGATTTTTTCCGTGATCATTTAAGATAATTACAATTTTTTCTCACAATCGTTTGAGAAAATCCACGATTTTCTAATGCGATTTTTTATCGAAATACGCAATTCTTACCGCGAAAATTTGACGAAATTCGTGTCTTTTACCGCCATCCTTGAACGAAATTCACGCTTTTACCGTGAACCAAATAAGAAATTTGCGTTTATTTACTGATCCTTCGATGGAATTCGGGTTTTCTTCCCACATCTATTGACGAAATTTGTGCTTTCTTTCTGTGATCCTTTGACGAAATTAGCATTTTAATAGTGATCCTTTGGCGAATTTTTTTTCAACCGATTGACGAAAATGATTTTTTTACAGAGACATTTGCCAAAATTTGTAATTGTTTTGCGCGACCGATTAGGAAAAGTCTCGATATCTTTCCGTGTCCATTTAACAATATTACCTATTCATTTCTGCTATCTTTTGACAAAAGTGGCAACATTTTTTTCCTCGATCATTCATCGAAATTCGAGATTATTTTTGCGCAATCATTTGATGAACATTTTTTTTACTCATTAATAAAAATGTACGATATATTTTCACGATCGTTTGAAGAAATTTTCAATTTTTTTAGCGCCCGATTTTTGAAATGATTTTTAAAAATTTCATAAAAGAAAAAAAATCGCGGACTTCAAAGAAATTTTAAGGTACTCGTGGAAGAATCACAAGTCCGTGAAAGAACTTGGAAAGAAGGAAATACTGCACAACATTTTTTACTTTACAGGACTTACCTTTTCATATGAACATCTTGCGCGATTCTGCACATTGTTTCAAACTTTGCTCCTCAAAGAACTCCCCACTCCCTGCTCAAGGATATACTTATATTTTCAAAAGAACATACAATTAAACAAATGTTGGATTGAAAGGGGGGGGGGGCATTGCTTGTGACTGTATACTCCCGAGCAAGCTACGACCGATTCTGTCTCGAAACAAGCGAATCTTAAATTATTGCGATTTTTTATTTCGAATTAAAATTAAATTAAATTTTGAGCTCCCTTATAAGAATTGACATGGCATTCTTCCATTTTGAATTAGATCACGGCAATAGTAAAAATTAAGGGATTTTTATTATTTATTTATTTATTTATTTATTTATTTTAGAAAAAAAAGAAAAAATAAATAAAAACTAAAAAATCGCCTAAAAGCACAAAATCCCCAGCTAAAAATCGCATTAAAAATTCGGAAAAAGATTAAAAAATTTTAGAACGAAATTGACTGATTGGGTAAAATATAGAAACAGAATTTTTGTTTGGAACGTCAACAATTGCCTCAAAATGTAAAAAAAAAATCTTTAAATTTGCATTGAAAAATCGCTCTTAAAACCTCAAAAATAATTTATTAAAATTGAGGACAAAATTTAATGGATAAAATATTTAAATCGAACTAATTTTTTTTTCTAAATTTTTAATTTGGAAAAATTGCCATAAAATGCGACAAAAATCTCGTAAAAAATTAAATGAAAAATTTCAAAAACTGTCATCAACATGCATAACTTCAGGCATTAGAATGTACCGGAAAATTTCAATTTTTTTTTTTTTTTTTTTTTTTTTTTTTTAGTTGTAATACCACGGAAAAGTTTTGAATTTGGGAGACTAAAAATTAGGCAAAAAAAGAAAGAACATCTGTTTTTGTCTTCAGTTTGCACATGTGCTGTGCAATTTGACGAAATGTTGAAAAAAAAAACACATTATTACATTTTTTATTAGCCTCTTCACGAACGTAATAACTTACATTCTTACGGACTAGAACAAAAAATTATAATGAATTTATGATGTTAAAGAGATGGAAACATTACGCTGCAGAAATGTCGGGCATCTTGCTTTCAACAGAAGAAGGTCTCTAGTTCCTTTATGGTTGATTAACTTAACATAATACAGGACAATTTCAACTTCTTATAAAGTTTTATGACAAGATTTTCAACGATATAATTTGTAATGAATATTTTTCATTATTTGTTATTAGTGATCCTTACAATTCAATTACCATAATTTCCTGTGTATAATCCGCGCATTAAACCATATTTTTTTCGTCCCAGAAATTTTATTTTGTAATAGAAGACAAATATTTACTGCGATCTGAAAAGTTACATTTCATTTCTAAATTTTTCTGGTTGAAAAATAATTTTTTGATCCGCGGATTATACGTAGGAAATTACGCTAATTACATTTTGTTTGCATTTTACAAAATATAAAAAATATCTACTTTTAAAAAACTACACAATTCGGAAAAAATGCACCACGTGCATTTAATTAAATTTAATTTACATACTGTGGAACGCTTAAGATACTTGTTTAATTTATTTTACTTCTGATGTTTAACCGGATTTCCTCTTAACCACCTAACCCTCGGTTCCTTTTAGGCTAAGCGGGAGGCTACTGTAATTAATTTTTACTTTTTATAAGTAACGGCGAAATATTAAATTGTAATTAATTAAGAGAGGTAAATTTTCTGTAAGTGAGACCATTCTGGTGCAATTATATCGAGTAAGAACTTTTAACTGCTTTCAAAACTTTTAAGAAAACATATTAAAAGGAATTCTAGACATGCAATAATTGGAAATTATTAGGATGTATATTTGACTCAGGTATGTTTACATTTCAAAAAAATTTTATTAGGATCTGAATAGTAGGTTATTCAAAACATTTAAAATGACTTAAACTTTAATAAAAAGTTAATTAAATCCAATTGATTTTTTAAATCATCAGATTTTAAAACATTCACCTTTTATATAAACATTTAATAAACATTTAAATTTTTCTTAAGAAAGGTGTTATAATAAAAATAAAATACATTGACTTGTTTCGGAACCATCAAATAAGTTCCATAGTCATAATATAAATAAAACAAAATTTCAAAATATTTCTCGGTCAATACAAATGACACGCGACAATGAGATATAAATAACAAAAAACACGCGCTCTATTGCAAAAAATTAAATTAAAATATAGACCATGTTCTAAAACATAAATAAAAATAAAATTTCAAAATATTTGTTTATATTTATATAATGTTTTTATATCTCATTGTCACGTGTCATTTGTATTGACCGTGATATATTTTGAAATTTTATTTTTATTTATGTTTTAGAACATGGTCTATATTTTAATTTAATTTTTTGCAATAGAGCGCGTGTTTTTTGTTATTTATATCTCATTGTGGCGTGTCATTTGTATTGACCGAGAAATATTTTGAAATTTTGTTTTATTTATATTATGACTATGGAACTTATTTGACGGTTCCGAAACATGTCAATGTATTTTATTTTTATTATAACACCTTTCTTAAGAAAAATTTAAATGTTTATTAAATGACTTAAACTTATTTAAGGTATGAATATTTATGCTGACTAATGTATTACAGTAATCAAGTTAATGATTTTTCGCAACCACTATTTTTAATGGAATTTTTTTTTTTATTAATTCGAGAAAATTTATGATTAATCGAAGAATGTGTTTTTGTTTAAATATAGTAGTAGAAAAAAGTGTAAAAGTTGCAAAACTCGAAATTATCAGGGTGTATATTTGACTCAGATATGTTTACATCTTAAATAAAATTTTATTAGGGTCTAAATTGTAGGTTATTCAAAACATTTAAAATGACTTAAACTTATTTAACGTATGAATATTTATGCTGACTAATGTATTACAGTAATCAAGTTAATGATTTTTCTCAACCACTATTTTTAATGGAATTTATTTTTATTAATTCGAGAAAATTTATGATTAATCGAAACATGTGTTTTTGTTTAAATATAGTAGTAGAAAAAAAGTGTAAAAGTTGCAATACGTCGAAATTATCAGGGTGTGTATTTGACTCAGGTATGTTTACATTTCAAACAAAATTTTATTAGGATCTTAATTGTAGGTTATTCAAAACATTTAAAATGACTTAAACTTATTTAACGTATGAATATTTATGCTGACTAATGTATTACAGTAATCAAGTTAATGATTTTTCGCAACCACTATTTTTAATGGAATTTTTTTTTATTAATTCGAGAAAATTTATGATTAATCGAAGAATGTGTTTTTGTTTAAATATAGTAGTAGAAAAAAGTGTAAAAGTTGCAAAACTCGAAATTATCAGAGTGTATATTTGACTCAGATATGTTTACATCTTAAATAAAATTTTATTAGGGTCTAAATTGTAGGTTATTCAAAACATTTAAAATGACTTAAACTTATTTAACGTATGAATATTTATGCCGACTAATGTATTACAGTAATCAAGTTAATGATTTTTCTCAACCACTATTTTTAATGGAATTTCTTTTTATTAATTCGAGAAAATTTATGATTAATCGAAACATGTGTTTTTGTTTAAATATAGTAGTAGAAAAAAAAGTGTAAAAGTTGCAATACGTCGAAATTATCAGGGTGTGCATTTGACTCAGGTATGTTTACATTTCAAACAAAATTTTATTAGGATCTTAATTGTAGGTTATTCAAAACATTTAAAATGACTTAAACTTATTTAACGTATGAATATTTATGCTGACTAATGTATTACAGTTATCAAGTTAATGATTTTTCTCAACCACTATTTTTAATGGATTTTTTTTTAAAAATTAATTCGAGAAAATTTGTGATTAATCGAAGCATGTGTTTTTGTTTAAATATCCTTCCTATCCTGTTCAAACTTTACTCAATCTTGATTAAAAACATTTCACACCAGAATTGTTATTCAGAACATTTTAATATATTTAATTGGCTTAAATGTCTAAATCTGTCTTTTAACATTCTTTATGAAAAAAATTGTGGTTCGAGTCGTATAAAACAGATTATAGGTATGGGTCGATTAGATCCATTCAGGGTAGGAAGGTTATAGTAGTAGAAAAAAGTGCAAAAGTTGCAATACTTCGAAATTATCAGGGTGTATATTTGACTCAGATATGTTTACATATTAATTAAAATTTTATTAGGGTCCAAATTGTAGGTTATTGAAAACATTTAAAATGGCTTAAACTTATTTAACGTGTGAACACAGTAAAACCCTGGTTATCCGAAAAGCATGGGACCAAAGCATTTTCGAATAACTGGGGTGCCATAAAATTTTTTGAAAAACCGGAAGGCTTATGGTGAAAAGTTGTGTCATGAAAAGCTGTGATCGTAATTTAGAACGTAGTTGTAATAAAAATGTTGTGGTACAATATTCAAAGTACACTGAAGTTGGAAAAAAAAATCACAACATATTTTGTAATAATAATAATAATAATAATAATAATAATAATTAAGTGTCGTTGATTTTGTTTATTTCATAAAGAAGATGTTTTTTAACACTATTTCCACCAGTGTGTAATAATACCTTTCAAAGTTTTGATTTTTACTTATTTTTCTTTTAATTTTTAAAGTTAATATGCATTAAAACGACACTTCGATGCATAAAAAATGATTCAGAATTGTTTTGATCTAAAAAATACAAATAAAATAGTAATCGTAAATCAAAATATGTTGAAAGATGTCATTTGACATTGGTAAAGATGGCATTTACAATAATATTTTTTACATTTAAAATGGACTTTAAATAATAAAAAAAAAATTAAGCGAATATTTTTTAGAAATTTTAAGGTCTTTCGGTTAAGTCGATCTTCGGATAACCGTAATTCGGATAACCGGGATTCTACTGTATTTATGTTAGCTAATGTAGCACAGCAGTCAAGTTAACGCTTTTTCTGTACCACTATTTTTTAATGGATTGTTTTTAAAAATTAAATCGAGAAAATTTATAATTAATCGGGCTGTATGCTTCTCTTCATATATAGTAGCAGAAAAAAAAAGTGTAAAAGGTGCCGTTCTTATTTGCAGTCTTCGCTCCAAAGCCATAGTTTGTGTGTATAATGCGCCAATTCCAGAAGGAATATCAGTTAAAAGAGTTAAATGTTTACTTAAAAGGAAAAAAATAGGCTATTTAAATAATCAGTTTTCAGTCAATCAATTGCAGTTTTCTTTTCTTTATGTAAAAACTTTTGGTAACCTTTGACAATTCAAAGAAATCTGAACCAGGGAAAGGTAACTTTTTTAATCTTTTTTCACGTCTAAATGTTGAAAGAAGAATATTTGCTTTATATAATCGCTAAATATGTATAGTTAAATCAAGTAAAAATTCATGTGTCGAGTTTCTAAATAAACAAGTGGATAAGTGTGATCGCAAATCACACAGATTGTTTCGTTTAATATTTATTTCAAAACAATTTATCCTTTAATTAATAAATCAAAATTGTTAAATTATAATTATTAAATTCTTACATAGATGGAAGCACCAATCAATTTAATTTAAAAATAAATATAAAAGGAAGTTATTTATTTTAACCAAATTAAAAATATTCAAATCAAATCATTTAAATAAAATCCAAAAGTCTAAATTTTTTTGAAAATCCGAAATTAAAAAGAAATAACGGAGGTATAAATAAAATTTTAAATTTCTAAAAGCGAAAAAAATGTTTAGAATTAAATTTAAAATTCTGAATCATTAATAAATGGCAAAAGTTTTTGAAATAGAAAGAAAATTGAATTTCAAAAATTATTATGAATGTCAGATGAATGAAACCTAATAATATAAACCCTTAAATCAGACTAAAATACGAAATTTCTTCTTATTGAATCCATCTTTGGATGAAAATTTCAAGTTCCCACATCAAGGATCGAACTAACAATCTTCAGTTTACTAGCGCGATGCTTTCCCCCCAAGCCATGATGTCTTCACGGAAAACGTCCAAATTAAGCTTCTATTTTTAAACTACAAAAATGAACGGGTGACAATGAAAAGATTAATTTAATTAAAATAGTAGAGTTTTTCTTCATTTTACGATTTGTCGTGTGACACGAGCTGTCATTGCAAAAAGTTTGAAGCCTCTGATTTATACAGTTTCGGTTTACGGACATACAACGGACAGAGACGAATAGCGTTTCGTCAGATGAACGAACCGCCAAAGAGGAGATGAAATTGGGAAACCTGGTTCGGACACCTTTAAACTATTAAAAACAGTCATTTTTACAGTATTTTTCAAACATTATTTCACAGCCAAATACAGTAATCAGGGCTGCCACAGGCGACTATTTTTTAATTCTAACTGGCACCAATTATTTAAAACAGAAATCCTTAATATGAAATTTGACAACATTTGGAAGTGAAATAAATTTTGAAATTCATAATAGAAAAATACTGGTGTGAACAGAATATAAAAATAGTCGCCTGTGGCAGCCTTAAGTAATAATAATAATAATAATACAATAATAAAGAGAAAGAAGCTGAAATGGAATTTAGATCTATTATATTTGGATAAGTTCTTCTAAAAACTGTATAAATACTTACAAATTATTTCACTATCGATAATCATATTAAACCCTATTAGATTTTCCCTTTAATAAGTAATGACAAAATTTAAAAATTTAATTAATTAAGACAGATATATATTCTGTAAGCGAAACCATTATCATGCAATTATATCGAGTAAGAACTTTTAACTGCCTTCAAAACATTTAAGAACAAACATATTAAAAGGAAGTCTAGACTTGTAATAATTGGAAGTTATCAGGGTGTACATTTGACTCAGATATGTTTACATTCCAAATAAAATTTTATTAGGATCTAAATTGTAGGTTATTGAAAACATCAAAGTTCTTGATTGGAAATGAAATGTGCAAGTTCAGTTAATAAATAAGGTTAATAATACGCAATCAACAAAATTAGAATTTTTTTAAAAATTTTCTTGCATTAATAAACAATGGTATATTTCGAAATATTCTTAATAACTATAAGAAACAACTAAACAAATAGCTAAAAAAATAAAACTTCAAAATGAACTATAAATATTTATTAATAAATTTAACATAAAAATATTTTTGTAAGGTTATTGTTTAAAAAAAATTGTGTAAATATTAAATAAAATAACGGAAAAACATTTTATCAAAAATTGCAAATTATTTTTTAATGAAAGGCTTTTAAAATGTGGGCTTACTTAAGCATTCTTTATTTTGTCATTTTTCTTCATTTATATGTAAGGCAAGCATAACCTCTTTCAAACTCCAGGGTTTATTTAAATGTATGTATTTTTAACTTCAGTAATGAATCTTATACTATAATACGAGCAAAAAATGTGTGTGTGTGTGTATCTAAATTTTATCTCAAAAACGGCTGGAACGATTTTGACAAAAATTTGTATTTTATCACTTTGGGGCACGAGAAAATCATTGGACTAGGTCATATGTTCGAGAAAATTCGATTGGTGCTTCATTTTTGGTCACAATGAGTCAGGGTCAAGCTAATTATATCTAAAAAGCGGTTCGATCGATTTTAACGAAATTTTCTATCCAACCGTTTTTTGACACGAGAAAACTATTGGTGCGGGTCACATGCTCGGGAAATTTCGCTTATTCGGTCATTTTTGAGTCCTGGTGGGTCAAACCAATTTTATCTAAAAAACGGACGAACGATTTTGACTAAATTTGATATTTTACCATTTTGGATTACAAGAAAATCATTGGGTCAAGTCACATGTTAGATAATATTCGATTAGTGGGTCATTTTGGGATCATTGTAGGTCACGCTAATTTTATCTAGAAAATAGCTCGCACGATTTTGACTAAATTTTATATTTTATCATTTTCTGGCATGAGAAAGTCACTGCGCTAGGTCACATGTTCGAGAAAATTCAATGAGTGGGTAATTTTTGATCTTAATGAGTCAGGGTCAAGCTATTTATATCTCAAGAACGGCTGCATCGATTTTAACGAAATTTTGTATACAACTGTTTCTTGGCACGAGAAAACTTTTGGACTAGCTCAGATGTTCAAGAAATTTCGCTTAGTGGGTCATTTTTAGGTCATTGTGGGTCAAACCAATTTTATCTAAAAAACGGCTCTAACGATTTTAATCAAATTTTGTATTTTACCGTTTTTTGGCATGAGAAAATTATTAGGCTAGGTCCAATGTTCGAGAAATTTTGCTTAGTGATTCATTTTTGGGTCATTGCGGATCAAACCAATTTCATCTAAAAAATGGCTTTAACGATTTTGAGCAAATTTTGTATTTTACCATTTTGGATTACAAAAGATTCGATTATGGTTCATTTTTGGGTCATTGTGAGTCACGCTAATTTTACTTAGAAAATAGCTTGCACGATTTGACTAAATTTTGTATTCCATCATTTTCGGGCACGAAAAAGTCATTGGGCTACGTCACATGTTTAAGAAAATTCGATAGTGTTCCATTTTGGGTCACAATGGGTCAGGGTCAAGCTATTTATTTATATCTAAAGAACAGATGGATCTATTTTAACGAAATTTTGTATCCAATCATTTTTTGGCACGAAAAAACTTTTGGGTTAGGTCACATGTTCAAGAAAATTCGATTAGTGGGTCATTTTGGGGTCATTGTGGGTTAAACCAATTTTATCTAAAGAACAGCTCCAATGATTTTGGTCAAATTTTGTATTATACCGTTTTGGAACGGTAGAACATTGGGTTATGTCACATGTCAGAGAAATTTCATTAGTGGATCATTTTTGGGTCACTATGGGTCGCGCTAATTTTATATCGGAAATAATAGTTTTGTAAATAATACTGTTATGAATAATATCCTTAACATCAATAACACACAGAGAATGATACAGTGTGAATATTATATCGAGTTCAACACAGAGTTAATTTTGCCCGAGCTTAGCTCGGTCACCCCTGCTAGTTTATATTAAGGCGCAACACAAGTCACAGGAAAAGACCCGGATGATAATGTAAAGTCTATGGGAGCGTTCTTTTCAAATATCTCGCTCAAATTTTAATATTTTTACATGATTTTTTTTACATAGGATAGCTGAGGAGGATCCACAACCGGCCTAGTTTTTACTTTTGCAATTTTGGTTTCATATTTAAAAAAAAAAAATCTTTAAATTTCAAAACCGGTTTAAATCGGTTCTGAAATTAAAACTACCATAATATAAGAAATATATAAGCAAAATCGAAAAAGTAAATCATCCTCAGCTATCCTACGCTAAAAAAGCAAGTAAAAATATTAAAATTTGAGCGATATTGAAAAGAACGCTCCCATAGACTTTACATTATCATTCGGGTATTTTTCAGTGACTATTGTGGGGCCTTAAGGTGTTCAGGAGTGGAGTCTTACTTTTTACCTGGCGGTGCAATTTAGAAACATGTCACATTTTTTTTCTCTGTCCATATGAAACATTGATACATAAAATGAGCGATATAGTCAACATAATATCTCTTTTATTTAAAATAACTCTATTGTTAACAAAAATCTAACTAAAACTAAAAATTTATGTTTTAATTTAGCTTCTTTATGAGTAATTAATTAAAGTAAGAAACTTTTACGTAACATAAATCATTTTAATCTCAAGCTAGGTCATTTAATTATCTCAGAAACTATTAAGAGCACACGTGTTAAATGGTCGTCTAGACTTGCAATTTTATGCAAATTGTAAGGTGTAAATTTGACAATGGTATGTATACATCTGAAGTGAAAAATTAGTTCTGAAACTAAAATTTTCTCAATTTTACACAATGATACAAATTCAACTTTTTGACTCGGAATTAAAAGAATAAATTTAGTTCAGCCATTTACATTTTTGAAATTCCACGTTTTTCCCATTTGTATTCCTCTGTACATTTCTAAAATTCATTTTACATTTCGCAATTCCGCGACTATTTTCTTCACTATTAAATACATTGAGAAGAGCGGTGTATATTATACATAGCAGTTAGTTTTTAATTCCAAATTGCTTATGACATCCAGAAAGTTTTTTTAGGTGCGTTCGTAATTATGTAAATACGTAGCACCTATTGTTGTCGCCCAGTCCGTCCGTCTGTCCGTCTGTTCGTCCGCACATAAAAAAGCAAAAACCACCCAACCGAATCGTTTGAAATTTAAAATACATAATTATTACATAATTTTGTCGTGTCATTTCAAATTTTATGAAAATCGGATGCATAGATCAATTACAGGGACAATCAAAAGTATTCCGTTACATTACGATCAATGGGGAAAAAATTTTCAAATGCATTTTTATCGTTTGAAATTTAAAACGTATATATATTACATAATTTTGTCGAGTCATTTCAAATGTTATGAAAATCGGATGCATTGATCAATTACAGGGACAATCAAAAGTATTCCGTTACATTACGGTTAATGGGGAAAAAAGTTTCAAATGCATTTTAATGGTGTTACACTCGTTTGAATATAACAGAATTGACATGAATCTATGAAATATGTACTAAAAATACATTTTGTGCAATCTGTAATGCAAAGAATATTTATTATTAAATTACAGGGCCACACAAATGTATTCCACTAAATAATGTTATACGGGGAAACATTGTTGGAGGGCTGTTTTAATTATATTAAACTACTTCACATTTTATGAATAAGATATACGTTAATGAAGTATAATAAAAATTATTCCCTGCATATTTACAGGAACACAAAGATTTGACCACTATACTGTATCCAAAGTACGCTCTACTATATCAGCAAGATCTGAATATTTTAAAACTTTGTTATCAACGAACGCACCTCATTTGCTACGCTTTACGGGCAATTTCCAACTTGTTTTCTTTAATATACGATTTTTTAAGGTGCAGTCGTGAGTAAAAAAAAAGTATACACTTCCCACTAATGCCTTAACAAATTATCGTGGAAGAAAGCTACTGCTACCTATCGACTGAAAATAAAGTGTATTTTTTAAAGATGTACATGAAATTTGCTTAGGGGGAGATATATACATACTAAAACGAATAAAAACTTCATTTTTTTTCAATAGCAATGCCCAATTTTTAAAAAATATTTGAATCTACGATTCAAATTATGTCTAGATACCAAATTCCAAATTATTTGAATGATAATTTTCCAAATTATAAACATTTAAAATTTAGTGCTTTTAATGTTCAATAACATTTTCGTATTTTTATTAATAGCTCCTGAAATTATCCTCCTAATGTGAAAACTTTTTATATGTTTATAGTAGTGTTAAAAAAATCAAACATAAATACATTCATTTTTTAAATTAATTTTTTTATATAGGGGAAGATGGGGATACTTGAGCCATTTTTTAAATTTTAATTTTTTAAAATTTTTTATAATTTTTTAGAACAAAATAAAATACTGAAAATGAAAATTTCATATTTTTTCTTCAATTGAAAACCACTTTCAATTAATTTTGAACTATTTTTCTATGTCTAATAAATCTTTACTTTTTCTTTTACATCGTGGCTCAAGTATCCCCTCCATGGGGATACTTGAGCCAGATGTCACATTCGCACCAGTATTTTGCAAAGAAAGAAAAAACGATTTACAATATACGCGAAAAAAATGCATTAAACCTTTTTCAAATAAATTTGGTCGAATTTTCGTTGGTGTCGTTCTGACATTTCAGAATTAAAATTATGTGGTAGAGAATTCTACCAGCAGAGCTCAAATGATTAATCACCATACTTTCAAAATGGTACCAAGGTATGTGATTTCTTTTTTACATGTTCAGAACTATACATATGTTACCATGTTGCCAGTTTTAGAAAGAAAAATTTACCAACTGTAGAGATAATAGGGGTGGCTCAAGTATGCCCTATGCTCAAGTATCCCCACTCTCCTCTATATAAGTTATGAAACAAATAATTGAAAAAATTATGAATTGCAGCATACAATTTTTTTGGTGCATTTATATTTATTAAGTCCTATATTAAACCTATAATGTCAAATTTTTCTTCCAAGTAGCTTTTATATTATGCTTAAAAAACGGCAAAACATTTAAGGTATTTATTACGATAGAAGTGACTAGATATTTTTAAACTTATGTTATCCTGTAATGTAGCAGTCTTCAATGACTGCACTGTAAAAAAAAAGGGGTCGATCTACTAAATAAACTTTAGTGACCCTTGTAATTACTAAAAAATTTTTAGTAATCTTAGTCGGTTACAAGAAAATCTGTAAGAATTACTAGAAAAAAGTTAGCAACGAAGAGAGTTAATAGTTTTACATTTTTAATAACTATTACTAAAACTCACTTGGTGTGTCCTTGATAGCATAGTGGTTATAGTAACGGACTCTAGACAAAAAGGTCCCGGGTTCGATACTGGCCAACGCCAAATAAGCACCGAATGCATGTAGTGTAAGTACTCGTTAGTAAGGGATTATGAAAATCCTGTCGGAGCAGTTAGCAATGTTTGGTGCTGCCATCTATTGCAGTTTTGCCGAAAATCTTCCGCTTCAGAAGTCAGGATGCAGCTCGAAGGAACCTCCTGCCCTTCGGGCGCACGTAATGGTTATTAAAAATAATTTTGGAGCTATTACTAAAATTTACTTGGTGGCTCATACTAAAAATTTTTAAGTTAGTTATACAAAAAATTCTTTTGTTCAGTTTACAAAAGAAATGTTTGTGTCATTTGCAAAAAAAAGTTTGTAATGGTTACTAAAATTTCTGTGGAATACAAATTTACTAAAGAATTTTTAGCAACTTCTTGATTTTTTTTTTTTTTTACAGTGTGCTAGAGTAGCGCCTAAGATGTCTCGATCAAGAATCGAGTATGGAACTTCAATTTAGATACACCTTCCCCCCCTAAAATATTCTCATTTTAAAATAAGTAATTTCTCGGAAAATTATCGTTTGAATTGCGTGGAAATTTGTTTTTAGGCTAATTGAAGAGTGCAGAGTTCATTTACGCTATCAGAATTGGGTATTGCTATTGAAAACAAAACAAAATTAGGATTGGTTTTAATATGTGGATGGCCCTGTAAGCAACTTTTATACATATCATTTAAAAGAAGACATTATTTCCCATCGTTTGTTACCAGTAGTTTTCTCCTATTATAATTTTTTGCTGAAATAGTAGGAATTGTTCACTTTTTCCACAGAATTGTACATACAAAAAAAAAAAAAAAAAAAAAAAAAAAAAGAAAAAAAGAAAAAAGAACAAATTGTTAGTTAATTAATTATGAATTGGACCATAGCACCATAAATTATTCTAAAAATATGTACTAAAATAAATACACGTTACTAAATGGTAGACTTATAAAAAGAATATATTTAAAATTAATTAAATAAATTTTATATTAACATAGCTTAATATTAACAAATTATTAAGCTCGGGTCGCGAGCTTGTAACGATCATTTAGCATACTTCGTTCATAAAATCTGGCACAATATGCTATAATTAATTAAGCGGTTTGCGCACTCTTATCTCAACTCAACTATGCTCGTGGACGTATGTGTTTACATTTTGAAACTTTAAATTACATTTAACATTTTTATATTGTATCCTGGCGACGTTCGTAGAAACAAATGAAACGTCGATAATTTTAAGTGTGTTTTAAACATATTCTTTTTATAAGTGTACCATTTAGTAATGTGTATTTATTTTAGTACATATTTTTGTTAGTTAATTGTTGCTACATTAAATTTTTGTAACAGGGTTGCCTTGAAAGGTTAATGGTACTTTTCGTGATTAATGATATACAGTCGGCTCTCGTAAATTCGAACTCGTCGGGACCACAACAAATGTTCGAATTATCCGAAGTTCGAATTATGGAAAGTATGAAATGAAAACATGCTTAATATGGTACTATTACAAAGGAATTAATGTTATAGTGTTTTTTTTTTTAATTCATTTCATCTGTTATCATTAGAATATGATTTAATATTAAATTAGAATGTATAAATACATAATTAAAAGATTAGAAACAAGCACGATGGAAAAAAAAATTAAAGCGTACCTGATGGACAGACGGCACACTAAGAAAATGGATATCAAATGCATTGGATTATATGTATGCTCGTTCGGAACAATTTTCATAAAAATCAAAGAAAGAAAGTATTCAAATGATCTGAAATCCGTGAGAAAGAAGAGAAAAATGAAAAATCGGAATTCTCGTTAGTTCGAATTAACCGAAGTCGAGAGACAATAAGTTCGAATTAATGAAAATTTTTACGTTATTCTGCCATTGAAAATTTCGGGATTTCATATTTAGTTCGAATTAAGCGAAGATTCGAATTATCCGATTTCGAATTAACGAGAGTCGACTGTACTTTTCATGATTAACCTCTTGTACTCAATGACGTTATATCTGGCTGATTTTTAAAGGGGATATTCCGAATTTTCAGAAAATTGCCGATTAAATTTCTGTAATATGAATTAATAATTTTGTGCAAATTGACTAACAATTGGCACTGCTGTATAAAGTTTTACAAGAATGCTGTAATAACTTTATATTAAGAACTAATGCACGGATTTTTAGAAGATCTTGAACACGTTTTGATGGTTTACACAGAGCTGTCACAGACTGCTATTTTTATATTCTTAGCACCAGTAAAGACCTAAGAAATAATTTTTTTTGAACAATAAAAAGGAAATTTTAGCTTCATTTATACAGATTAACATTAAACATATACAGTCGACTCTCGTTAATTCGAAATCGGATAATTCGAATCTTCGCTTAATTCGAACTAAACATGAAGTTCCGAAATTTTCAATGGCAGAATAACGTTAAACTTTTTCATTAATTCGAACTCATTTTCTCTTGACATCGTTTAATTCGAACTAACGAGAATTCCGATTTTTCATTCTTCATTTCTTTTTCACGGATTTCAGATCATTTGAATAATTTTCTTTCTTTGATTTTTGTGAAAATTGTTTCGAACGAGTGTACATATTATAATCCCATGCATTTGATATTCACTTTCTAAGTGCCCCGTCTGTCCATCAGTGACGCTTCAGATTTTTCTTCCATCGTGCTTGTTTCTAATCTTTTAATTAGTTTATGTATTTATACATTCTAATTTAATATTAAGTCATATTCTGATGATAACAGACATAATAAATTAAAAAAATATTATAACATTAATTCCTTTGTAATAGTACCATATTAAGCATGTTTTCATTTCATACTTTCCGTAATTCGAACTTCGGATAATTCGAACATTTCTTGTGGTCCCGGCGAGTTCGAATTAATGAGAGTCGACTGTATTTTGAAAATTTTATGTGAAAATACTTACAAGATTTTGAGATACCATGCACGTTATGAAAAAAAAATGTCATTTGAAGAAAAATGATTTTCTAGTTTCGGAAACGCCGCTTCAGCTATTAAGCGGGTAAAATTCTAAAACCCATAACTTTTGTTCTAATGAGAATTTCGAGAAAACAATTACATTAAAATGTTCAGAAAATATAACAGTTTAACATATAAGAAAAATTGAAAAATTGAAAATTTGGAAGCTTTAAGAGTCTTGCGACGACTCCTTAAAATAATGTATGTTCATTGAATTTGTTATTGGATAAAAGAATTCTATAAATGCTCCGGGTGGCCGACCCAGTGGCGTGGTTGGTAGCGGCAGCTGCTCCCACACCACTGGTCCCTTGTTCGAGTCTAGCTAGCGGCATGGGTATCTGTGTTGTCCCTGTGATGTGTATTAAATGTATGTACTGCATTTTCTGTAATAATAAAGTGTTCTGTATTTGTTTCTGTGTATTCTGGATCAATCGAGGCAACAGCCATTGTAGCTATAGTCCTCACATATGTTCCTCATATGTTCACTCAAACTCAAACTGCTCCGGTTATTGTATTGTCTAAACGGTAAAAATATCGATTGTATTAAAATGCATTTATAAATGCAATAATAATATTAGCCCTTTTGCATCATTAGTAGTAATAAGCTTAATGAATAATTTGACTATTAAAAGAAATCATTCGTGCATACGATAAAAAATAGTTTCCACCCCTTATCTATCCTCTTCAGACCTGAGCATAAAATAACTCTACAAACATGTATTTATTGCTTTTGCATAATTGAAATGACACCATAGATGGCAGAAAGAGTCATTTTAAAAAAATCAGTACCTTAGGGGACTGGTAATTTAGGTTTAAAAATATGGATATAAAAATAAAAAAACCCTTAAAACATCAGTTTAACTACCAGTAATATAAATTTACGCAATAACAAAATTAAGGTCTTTAAACAAGTAAATGATCAGCTAATCCTCAAAATTTTTCATTGTAAAGCATTTAAGTTAAATAATCATGAATATTTCTTACTTTCTCGGTCACAATGTCTTGAAGGTATTTTCGAAACTAGGATGAAAATAATATTTATTTTATGAGGTAATATTCATCAATGCTGACATTTATTGGTTTTGATTTAAAGCAAAAAACATTCAGCTGTATAGAAGTAAAGTAAAAATGCAAAAAATTACAACAGTTTAGTTTTTATGAGAAAAGAATGGAGGTACACATTTGTGCACCTCAGGTCTGAAGAGGTTAAATTTTTGATAAATTACCACTAGAAAATTTGCAAACAGAAAAGAAGTAAAAACATAGTTGCCTGTTTACGTAGCCCTTTTTAGCACTTTCCAACAAAGTTGAAAAGTGCTTATGCATTCGGTTTGTCTGTCCGTCTGTCTGTCTGTCCGTGCTTTAACTCTCGTAAATATAGTCGGTCTATCATGAAATTTTTGGACGTTAATGATGTTTACCCGAGCACGAACCCTACTGAAAATGAAGTTTCTGCCATGATTAATTTATTTACAGGGACAGTCAAAAGTTTTCCAATACATTACGGTCTATGGGAAAAAGTCGTTTCAAATGAATTTTAAGGGTGTTACACTCTGTCAAACATCTTCAAATTTATATGCATTTCCGAAGTGCACTAAAATATGCATTTTGTAAAGTATACAGCGAAAAGAATAGTTATTATTAATTTACAGGGCCACACAAAATAATTCCAATACTTAATAATAAAGGGGGAGTTATTTGCGACATATTTTAATTATGGTAAACGATTTCACATGTAATCAAATTGCTATACATTGCTGAGAAATAATATGAGCTATTTC
Organism: Maratus speculifer; assembly: GCA_964019185.1. Lineage (NCBI taxonomy): Eukaryota > Metazoa > Arthropoda > Arachnida > Araneae > Salticidae > Maratus > Maratus speculifer. Next base: position 140,119,460 of record OZ025302.1, on the reverse strand, counting down.
ATTCTTAATACGTAGTGCATAGCATTTACAGGGGCATATAAAAGATTTCAAATAGTATATTCTATCCGGAGTCCTGAATATTATGGAAGATGGCTGTTAGATGGATGAAATGCATTTTTTAAATTAATATATACGCTTTTAAGTTTCACTAGATGTATGCATATTATATGATTTATATAAATGCTAATTGTTACTCAATTTAGATATACAGGGTTATACAAAAGATTTCGGAAAAGTTACTGAATATGAGCGTAATTTACTTAAAGTTGGTTTTTAAATATGTTATGCCTTTTTACGTTGAACTGCATTTAGTTTACTAAGAAATGATTATACAATATAGATAAAATGATATACAGGATCACACAAAGAATTGGATACATGGTCGCCTTTGAATGATAATTTCAGGAAATTTTATTTAAGTACTTTAAAGAGTTTTTTTTAAACTAAACTTTAGCAAAATACTTTCGTGTATTAAAGGTACAATGTATTTTACAGGTCTAAAAAAAAGTATCCAAGTATGTTTCCATCTATTAATATAAATTGATAAATGGAAATTTTCAAAAAATTAGGCATTTTCTTGCTAAACTAAATTTAACCATTATATAGTCTATATATAAACCGACAGATCAAATTCAGGGCTTTTCAAAACTTTCGGAATACATATTTGGATGTGGATAATAGTAAGTTATTTCCCTGTTTAACGAATTTTTGTAAAAGATTTCAAGAAGAGTTGGAAAGTGCTTCATAATCTATGCTTAACGCATGATTTTTCTTACTTGTTAGGTTATTATTAGGCTATTTAAGGTAAAATTTGAAAATTTACAATAGATCGTTTAAATTAAAAACTGTTTGTATTTTTATTTTTATTTAATATATGAAATCCAAAACAAAATGTACTTTTCTGCGTTAATACTCGTATAATAAATAAATGTATATACATTTTTACAAATCATTCATATTTTGTAAAAATAGTTCCCGAAAAAAATGATAAATTACAGTACATCAAAATAATGTTAGCCTTTAAGCGATAAACGGAAAAATAAAATTCCACCTTATTAAGAGCCTCGTTACTTATGCACTTACAGAAAACAGTAGCAATCCTATAATACTGAAACTATCTGTATAAGTATTTTATAAAGATTTATAAAGCATTGCACGAAATTCACTAACTTAGCATTTAAAACTTAAAAGCATAAGTACTTTAAATAAATATACAATTGTACATCATGTTTGTTCATATCTTCCTTAAAGTAAATTAACTATTCTGAGTGCTTTACATGCTTTGTTTAAGGCTTAACTTTGTATCGTAAAGATATTACTTGAAGGATAATTGCTTACTGGGATATTTAGACAATTAAAGTCTCTATAATTCCGAAATCTAGGCTTGTAGTGAAGACAATAAACTATTAATAATTTCTAATAAATTACTTGTCAAAGGGAAATACATTTTAAGTGCTTTAAAAAATAAGTGTACTAAATACTGTATGTTCATCGAATTTGTTAATCGATGAAAAATTCGAAAAAAGCTTGGGTTATTGAACTATCTAAACGGTAAAAATATTGATTGTATTAAAATGCATTTATAAATGCAACAATAATAATAGTCATTTTGCATTATTAGTAGTAATAAGCTGAATGAAAAATTTGACTATTTGAAGGAATCATTAGTGCATACGCAAAAAAAAATAGTTTTCAACTTTTGTCTATATTTTTGATCAATTACCACCAGAAAATTTGTAAACAGAAAAGAAGGAAAACCATAGTACCCTGTTTGCGTAGCGCTCTTTAGGTGATTGTTAGGATATCTATACTAATAAAATCCGTGCGCCTCTGTCTGTCTGTCTGCTTGAAGCCGATTACAGTTCGCAACGCGGGCGAGTTGAAAGTCGCGAGAGGTGTCTTTCGATTGGAAAAATTCCGGGGAAGTCATTTCGGGCATTTTCGAGACCGTGGGACCAAAATTAAAAAAGTTATGAATTAAAAATCCCTTGGGAATCGGAACGAAAAGTGTGTCAATTCCCAAACGGAGCTCCGAAGCAGACCACTGCGCCACCTTGCGGTGAAGGTAATGAATTTTCCCCCTTTGGCTAAAAGAGGAAACAGCCGAAAACCTCCTTTTTCTACCGGCGCTAATTGCGTTTTTTTCCGCATCAATTTTTTTTTGACTTGCCGTAGAATATTTACCGTAGTTTTCGTTAAAATATTGAACTTAGAAATAAAACAGGACTAACTATCGAAACTTTTTTTTGCGCGTTTTTTCTTAAACCATCATGCAGACAGTTTTTAAAATAGAAAAAAAACTGATTACATATTCAGAATCTGCGTAAAAATCTGCTTCTGATGAACTGAAAAATACGAAAAAAAGTCTTATGCGCGCTTAGCGCCCACCGTGTAAAACGAAATATTTTTAAAGGGACTATGGGCGCGAAGCGACCATAGCTTCGATCCACAATCTTTTTTTTTTCAAGTGCACGTGGCCCACCGTGCGAAATCACATATTTTTTAATGGGACCATGGCTCTTTAATTTACTTTTTTTGTGCCTGAGGATTCGAACACAAAGACTTGCTTATTAAATGAATTTTTTTGCTTATTATATACTGCTTAATACCGAGGTTCGTTTGGAAAAAGTGGCCCAGCTAGCGGGCGTAGCTCGCTAGTCTATACTAATAAAATCCGTGCGCCTCTGTCAGACTGTCTGTCTGCTTGAAGCCGATTACAGTTCGTAACGCGGGCGAGTTTGAAGTCGCGAGAGGTGTCTTTCGATTCGAAAAATTCCGGGAAAGTCATTTCGGGCATTTTCGAGAGCGTGGGACCAAAATTAAAAAAGTTATGAATTAAAAACCGGTCGGGAATCGGAACGGAAAACGTCACATTTCCCAAACAGAGCTCTGAGACAGAACACTGCGCCACCTTGCGGTGATCGTCTAGAACTTTTCCCCTTTGGCTAAAAGAAGAACCAGCCGAAAACCCCTTTTTCTCCCGTCATTTTGTCAAAGAATGTATAAGAGAAAAATAACTGATTGGTAAAAAATGTTAAACACGGTTTAATTAATATAATAAGTAGAACTATTTAAGCACAGCAAGATATGTTCACTAAGAGGTAATAGTGCTGCTAATTAATATTTTGAGAATCTCAGATGTAACTGGCTATTCATATATTTATTCTGTATGTGAGTATTAATCGTTGTAGCTCATTTTCATACTTTTTCTTTTTGGTAGCGTACACGAATATTGTGTAACCTAAGATTTACGCGATTAATACTAATTTCTGTTAGTACAAACGGAAAACGAGCTGCCAAAATTATTTGTTAGTTATGTTGTTTGTGATATTAATGAAATTATTTTTTTTTTGCGCGTTTTTTCTTAAACCATCATGCAGACAGTTTTTAAAGTAGAAAAAAACTGATTACATATTCAGAATCTGCGTAAAAGTCTGCTTCTGATTAACCAAAAAATACGAGAAAATGTCTTATGGGCGCGCAGCACCAGCCGTGCAAAACCAAATATTTTTAACGGGACGATGGCGACCACGGAGCGTAGCGCCCACTGTGCGAAATCACATATTTTTAACGGGATAATGGGCGCATAACAACCATAGCTCTTTAATTTACTTTTTTTGTGCTTGAGGATTCGAACACCAAGACTTGCTTATTAAACGAATTTTTTTGCTTATTATATACTGCTTAATATCGAGGTTCGTTTGGAAAAAGTGGCCCAGCTAGCGGGCGTAGCTCGCTAGTTTAGGATAAAATTTGAATGTTTACAAAAGATCATTTTAATTAAAATCTATTTATAATGTTGTTCTTATTTAATATATCTAATTCAAAATTAAATGCAGTTTTCTACGTAAATATCCGTATACTAAACAACTGTAAATGAATCTTTACAAACTATTCATATTTCAAAAAACAGTTTCCGAAAAAAAAAATCATCAATTTCAGTACATAAAAAGAATATTAGCCCTTAAGTGATAAACAGAGAACATAAAATTACACCTTATTAATAGCCTCGTTACTTATCTGTTTACAGAAAACTTTAGCTATCCTGTAATAATGAAATTATCTATATAAAAATTTTATAAAGATTACTACTACATAGCACTACACAAAATTCACTTAGCATTTAAAACTTAAAAGTATAAGTATTTTAAATAAATATACAAGTGTACATCGTTTTTGTTCAGCTCTTTCTTAAAGTAAATTCACTATTTTTGAGTGTTTTACATGTTTTGTTTAAGGCTTTATCTTTGTGTTTTAAACATATTATTTGAAGGGTAATTACTTACTGGGATATTTAGACAATTAAAGTCTTTATAATTCCGAAATCTAGGCTATAGTGAATGCAATAAATTATTAAATATTTGATATAAAATATTACTGGTTTAAATAGGTCTTTATAAATGTTATAATGTCAATAGGATTTAAATTTTAAGTGCTTTAAAGAATAAAAATTAAGTGTACTTTAAAATAATGTATATTTGTTGTATTTGTTAATGAATCAAAAATTCGATAAAAGTTACGATTTTGGTATTATCTAAAGCAGGCATGTCAAACTCGTTGACCATCGCGGGCCAAATTTAGCTCTGTATACAGAGTCGCGGGCCACATAAAAAAAAAATGTTAGTGAATTTTATTTTGTTTTACACCGAATGAAACTAAACATGCAAATTAAAATACAAGATTATAAAATAAATAAATATATAAATAATAAAGTGAAAAACTGGAAAAATTTAAATAAGTCACAGTAAAAATTTAAATACAATATTTAATAACAAATATCATAGTAGTACAAAAAAAGCAATATTAAGTTTATTGTATTAATCTTCACTTTTCTTCTTTTAATTTTGTGATTACTTCATTTTATAAAAGCCAATCATTGTAGGAGCACAATTATTTTTATTGTAAATGTATTTCTTAAAAGTCAAACTTTATTCGATCAAGCTTTTCAGAATCAATTACACAATTATAAATTATGCTGATTGTGCTAACAATATGAATTGTACATTACTATTCTGTGTACAGATTTTGAAAAAAATGTCAAGTTGGCAACATTGTAGCCATGACTAGCGAAAGTGTGTTTATACAAAGTTTATTTTCTGCATCAATCATGAACTAAATTAAGCATTGGGAAAATGTCGAAAAACTTGGCGGGCCACAAATAAACTGTCCGCGGGCCAATGGAGGCCCGCGGGCCACGTGTTTGACATGCCTGATCTAAAGGGTAAAAATATCGAATGTAATAAAATGCAATTATAAATGTAGTAATAATATTAGCCCTTCTGCATCATTAGCAATGGTAAGCGGAATGAATGATTTTACTATTCGAATAAATCATTCGTAGATACGAAAAAAAAAATATATATATAGTTTTTAACCATTGTCTATATTTTAGATCAATTACCACCAGAAAATTTCTAAACAAAAGAAGCAAAAGCATAGTTGCCGGTTCGCATAGCACTTTTTAGGTACATTCGTAATTATGTAAATAGCCAGGTGCTTCCTATAACCGTCCTGCTTCAGTCAGTTCGTCCGTCCGCATATAAAAACGCAAATCAAATGAATCGTTTAAAATTAAATATATAATTATTACATAAGTTTTGTCGAGTCAAATTTAATGAAAATTGGACGTATAGTTCAATTGCAGGGACAATCAGAAGTATTCCATTTCATTACAATCAATGAAAAAAAAATTTCTATTACGAAAAACTATGAAACTATTATGAAAATCTTGCAGCAAGTATTCTTTTATGAACATCGGGCGTACAGTTAATTTTTTTTATCTCTTTTATTTAATTCAATTTTTTTAATGTAACGATGGAATTTTGCAATCAATCTCTCACTGATTTATATGCAATAATTAATAATTGCAATCATTAAATTATTCCTGATTTTCAAGGTAAAATTTGAAAGTTTACAAAAAGGTATTTAAAATAAAAATTATTTGAACTTTTATTCGTATTTAATACATCAAATTCAAAGTAAAATGCAGTTTTCTGCGTTAATATCCATACAAGAAATAACTGTAAATAATATTTTACAAACTATTAATATTTCTTTAAAAAATCCCTCCCCCCCCCCCCGAAAAAAAAAGTCATAAATTTCAGTACATCAAAATAATATTAGCCCTTAAGTGATAAAAGAGAAAACAAAATTACACCTTATTAATAGCCCCGTTACATATGCACTTATAGAAAACTATAGCTATCCAATAATACTGAAATTATCTGTGTAAGCATTTTATAAATATTTATATTTCTGTAACTGTACGCACTTTTAATCGTAACTTTTACGAATTTCACTTACTTAGCATTTAAATCTTTAAAGCATAAGTACTTTAAACAAATGTATAACTGTACATCTTCTTTGTTCACCTCTTTCTTAATGTAAATTAACTACTCTGAGTGTTTTATATGTTTTGTTAAAGTCCTTATGTTTGTATTAAAGATATTATTTGAAGGGTAATTGCTTACTGGGATATTTATACAATTAAAGTCAAAATAATTCCGAAATCTAGGCGTGTAGTGGAGACGATAAATTATTAAATATTTCTAATAAAATATTATTTGTTTAAAAAAGTCTTTATAAATGTTATATAGTCACAGGGATATAAATTTTAAGTGCTTTAATAAAAAATAAAAATAAGTGTACTTTTAAAATACCGAATGTTCTTCAAAATTGCTAATGGATCAAAAATTCGATAAAAGTTAGGCTTATTTATTGTGTAAACGGTAAAAATATCGATTATAATAAAAAACATGTATAAATACAGTAATAATATTAGCCCTTTTGTATCATTAGTAATGATGAAAGGAAGGAAACATTTTATCATATAAATGAAGCACGTGTGCTAACGGAAAAAAAAAATACAGTCGAGTCCCTATATAACGAAATCCACCGTTCCAGTAAAAAAATTAGTTATATAGAGAATTCGATGTATAGAGAATGATGTTAAAAATCGTATTTAATGTGTGAAATTTGAACAAATATTATTTTTGATCTTTTGAATTAAGAATTTGAAGTGTTTAAAAGTAAATATTAACCTAAATTTTTTTTCTTAATTATTTAAGCTGTTTCAAAAAAGAGAACAGACATTTATTTGAAAGCTTATTGAAAATCAAATAACTTCCATTAATTTCAGACGAAAAAATTTGTGATTTTTTTTTAATTGTTACGCTCTCAAAAAAATGCTCAAATTTTACCAAGGAATGAAAAATTGTAGTTAACATTTTCCTCCATTTGAAGGCCTTTCTTATGTGCCTCTCATTGATTCCTCTTTTACATGTGTATCAATCCAATTGACATTGTTCTGAGAAAGATGTGGAAAGGTGTCTGAGAGGTAGGATGAATTCGTTGGATTTAAAGAAAAAGGAGAAAAGTAATTTTAAAAAAAATCTCAGAACTGACGATAAATTAAAAACAAGTGATGGAAAATTGATTCCATATGATTTCGAAGCTTTTTAAAACTGTTTTTATGACCAATTTATGAAAAAATTCGTTATATGGAGATAGATATTTCGCTATATAGAGACTGTTTTTAATGTAATCATGCGAAAAGGAGACCGTTCCTACTAAAAATTCGTTATATAGAGAAATTCGATGTATGGAGTTCGTACTTTCGGACTGTAGTTTCTAAGCCGTGTCTATATTTTTGATCAATTACCACTAAAAAATTTGTAAACTGAAAAGATACAAAAGCATAGTTGCTTGTTTGCGTAGCTGTTTTTAGGCGATTATTAGGATATTTAAGATAAAATTTGAAAGTTTACAAAAAGTCATTTAAATTAAAAACAATTTCTATTTTTATTCATATTTAATATGTCAAATTGAAAATAAAATGCAGCTTTCTCCATTAATATCCGTATAATAAATAACTGTAAATATTTTTTTACAAACTATTCATATTTCGTAAAAACAGTTCCTGGAAAAAAAAAGTCATAAATTTCAGTACATCAAAGTGATTTTAGCCTTTAAGCGTTAAAGAAGGAAAATAAAATTACACTTTATTAAAAGCCTTTTCTTATGCACTTATAAAAAACTGTAACTATCATACAATATTGAAATTATCTGAATAAGCATTTTATAAAGATTTATATAGCATTACACGAAATTCACTAACTTCACATTTAAAATTTAAAAGCATAAGTACTTCAAATAAATATACAAGTGTACATCTTCTTTGTTCAGCTCTTTCTGAAAGTAAATTAACTATTCCGAGTGTTTTACATGTTCTGTTTAAGGCTTTATCTTTGTATTTTAAAGATATTATTTGAAGAGTAATTGTTTTCTGAGAATTTTCGATAATTAGTCTTTATAACTCCAAAATCAAGGCTATAGTGAATACAATAAACTATTAAATATTTGTAATAAAATATTACTTGTTTAAATAGGTCTTTATAAATGTTATATTGTCAAAGGGATATAAATTTTAAGTGCTTTAAAGAATAAAAAAATAACTGTACTTTAAAATGCTGTATGTAAGCTGTATTTGTTTATGGATCAAAAATTCGATAAAAGCTCGGAAAATTGAATTGTCTAAACGGTAAAAATATCGATTGCAATAAAGTGCATTTATAAAAGCAATAATAATAATAGACCTTTTGCATCATTAGCAGTGATAATTAGAATGAATGATTCTATTTTACTATTCGAATGAATCATTCGTGCATTCGCAAAAGAATAGTTTCCAACTCTTGTCTATATTTTAAACAATTGCCACCAGAAAATTTGTAATCAGAAAAGAAAAGCATAGCGTAAAGTTTGCGTAAAGTCGTTGTATTCGTCGTTCAGCCCGTTTGTTTGTCTCCACATCGCAACACAAATTGTTCGAATCGTTTGAAATTTAAAATATATAATTATTGCATAATTTTGACCAGTGATTTCAAATTTTGTGAAAATCAGATGTATAATTCAATTATATGGACAATCAAAAGTATTCCGTTACATTACGGTCAATGGGAAAAAATAGTTTGAAGTGCATTTTGTCGATGTTAAACTCTTTCGAACATAATAAAATTCACATGGATGTATGAGAAATATACTAAAACATACATTCTGTACAAACAGTGCTGTTAAGATTATATTTTATTAATTTACTGGGATATACAAAATTATTCTATTACACAATGGTAAAAGGGCAGCACTTTTTAGGTGCGTTCGTAATTATGTAAATATGTAGCACCTATTGTTGTCGCTCAGTCCGTCCGTCTGTCCGTCTGTCTGTCCGTCTGTCTGTCTGTCCGCATATAACAACGCAAAAACTACCCAACCGAATCGTTTAAAATTTAAAATATATAATTCTTAAATAATTTTGTCGAGTCATTTCAAATTTTATGAAAATCGGATGTATAGATCAATTACAGGAACAATCAAAAGGATTCCATTACATTACGGTCAATGGAGAAAAAAAGTTTCAAATGCATTTTAATCGGTTGAAATTTTAAACGTATATTTATTACATAATTTTGTCGAGTCATTTCAAATGTTATGAAAATCGGATGCAATGATCAATTACAGGGACAATTAAAAGTATTCCGTCACATTACGATCAATGGCAAAAAAAGTTTAAAATGCATTTTAATGGTGTTACACTCGTTTGGACATGATAGAATTGACATGAATATATGAAGTATGTACTAAAATATATATTCTGTACAATCTGTGATGCAAAGAATATTTATTATTAAATTACAGGGCCACACAAATGTATTCCACTAAATAATGTTATACGGGGAAACACTGTTTGGGGCGTGTTTTAATTATATTAAACTACTTCACATTTTATGAATAAGATGTACGTTAATGGAGTATAATAAAAATTACTCCCTGCATATTTACGGGAACACAAAAATTTCGACCACTATACTGTATCCAAAGTATGCTCTACTATACCAGCAAGATCTGAATATTTTAAAACTTCATTATAGTACCAACTCACCTCATTTGCTACGCTTCACGTGCAATTTCCAACTTGTTGGGATACGTTTTAATTATATTAAACTATTTCACATTTTATAAAATTAATATACATTGCCGTGGTTTACTATAAGTTAAATCCTGTATAATAGAAAGCAGACAGTATTTACACGGACACACAAAAGATTTCGGATATTGCCCGTATCGCTGAATCTTCACTACAAGATAATTGCGATAAAGCAAGGAATTTATAGCATTCATTGTTCACTTACAGGTTCACACACACAAAAAGTCTCTTACAGTACTGTCCTTAAACAATGATTTCTGTAAGCTCAATTTTAAATTCGGTCAGCACTTTCAAATGTAATTAGTTTGACATTAATTATAAATAGAAGTTTTCTTATACGTCCATTAAAAACATTTCAAAAATATGCATTAAAATATTTAATTGCTATAAAGGACGCCAAATACTAATAAAAACATTAAAAGATCTTAATAATTTTTACATGTTTCGATTGAATTTACTCAATCATCATCAGAAAAACAAAATACAAATAAACACAAAGATGGAATTATTGATTGAATTATTATTGATGGAATTATTAATGTTTATTGTCATTTTCCATCTTTGTGTTTATTTGTATTTTGTTTTTCTGATGATGATTGAGTAAATTCAATCGAAACATGTAAAAATTATTAAGATCTTTTAATGTTTTTATTAGTATTTGACGTCCTTTATAGCAATTAAATATTTTAATGCATATTTTTGAAATGTAATTAGTTTGTTGCATGTTACTCGTTATATATCAATTTTATATCTCATATACAGGGTTGCACAAACAAATTCACGTAAAATTATCTTTATTAGCGGAAACTTCTGAAAGGGAGTTTCCAACTGAGGTATATATTTGCTAATTAAATTCAATTTTTGCATGTGCATAGTTTATAGATACAAATATATGCATAATATACCTGGCTGATCGAGGAAATTGAATAATTTATATTCCAAATGTAGATGGGAATTGCTGAAAGGGAATTTTCAACTGAGGTATGTATTTCTAATTGAATTCAATTTTTGCATGCAAATAGTTTATCAATTCAAATATACGTATCATATACTTGGCTGCTGAAAGAAATTGAATAATTTATATTCCAACTGTAGATGGTAATTGCTGAAAGGGAATTTGCATCTGAGGTATGTAATTTCTAACTAAATCCAAATTTTACATTCGTATAGTTTATAGATACAAATATATGTATGACATACTTGGTTGCTCAAAGAAATTGTATCATTTATATTCCAACAGCAGATAGGAATTGCTGAAAGGAAATTTTCATCTGAGGTATGTATTTGCTAATTAAATTCAACTTTTGCATATATATAATTTATAAGTTCAAATATATGTATCATATACAGGGTGTCCAGCAAATAACACCCTGATTTCGAAATTAAATTTCTCAAAAACAAAGATCAATATAATTATGCAGTAAACGGTTTGTTTATCAGGTAAGCTGTAAAAATCTTATACAAAAGTTTCGAACGGTAAATATTTTGAAAAGTTTGTGTTCTGATTGCAAAGAATGCTTTGATTTGACATTTTTCTTGCTTTAGATTGCTGCCAGAGAATGTGTTTTTCGGCTTAAAGTGCCGTATTTCATAGTTTTTTTAAATTAAATTTTTGAAATTTCGAAATTCTAAAAATTGACTTCAAAAAATCTTTAAAATATTGCACTGTAAGCTGAAAATTTATTTATCTGCAGGCAATCTACAACAAGAAAAATGTCAAATCAAAGCATTCTATGCAAACAGAAAGCATTTTTTTCAAAATATTCACTGTTTAAAATTTCTGTATAAGATTTTTACAGCTTACATAATGAAAAAACTGTTTATCGCATGTTACTATCGGTCTTTGTTTTTGAGAAATTTAATTTTGAAATCAGGGTGTTATTTGCTGGACACCCTGTACTTGGCTGCTAAAAAAATTGAATAATTTATATTCCAACAGTAGATGGGAACTTCTAAAATAGAATTTTTAAATGAGGTATGCATTTTCTAACTAAATTCAACTTTTGCATGCGCATAGTTTATAGATACAAATATATGCATCATATAATTGGCTGATCAAGCTAATTGAATAATTTAAATTACATCTATAGATGGGAATAGTTTAAGTTATGATTTCAAATATGTTATGCGTTTCTATATGGTTCAATCAGAAAGAATATTTTAACTTATTAAACGGTGAAGTATTGTTATATTATTCTGAATGTGTTAAAAACCGTTTCATCATCAATGCTTGAAGCATGATTTTACTTTCTTGTTTTTTAATCATTTTGACTCGTAGTAGAGCTCCGAATGTTGGAACTAAATTCATAAAATATGAAGTCGGAAATTGCAAATAAGGTGAATTCAGCCTAAGTCTAAAATCATCAAGTTTGAGTAATATTCTACAAACAATGTTTTAGAATGTAATAACTTAAATAATAATCCAATAATAATATAATCATAATATAATACTATAGCAAAGTTATAAAAGTATTCAGATCTTGGTGTAATAGTATACAGCACTTCGGATACAGTATAATAGCTGAAATCTTTTGTGTATCCCTGTAAATACTACCTGCTTTCTATTAGACAGAAAGTGATATCTATTAATAATTAATTTCTTCTTAAACCATTATGTAATGGAAAAAAATTTGTGTGGCTCTGTAAATCAATAACAAATATTCCTTGCACCACAGATTGTGCAGAATTTATATTTTAGTATATACTTCATAGATGCATGTCAACTCCATTATGTTCGAAAGAGTGTAACACCATTAGAATGCATTTGAAACCATTTTTTCTCATTGGCCGTAATATAACGGAATAATTTTGATTGTCTCTGTAATTAAACTATACATCCGATTTTCATAAAACTTGAAATGACTCTACAAAATTATGCAACAATTATGTATTTTAAATTTCAAACGATTCTGTTGGGTAGTTTTAGCTGTGTTATATGCGGACAGACGGATGGACTGAACGACGTTTATATGTACTACGTATTTAAATAATTACGAACGCACGGACCAAGAAAAACTAATCCATCCTTTTACTAAAACTTACTTTATTACTAAAACAATTTTCTTTCGTTTCTTAAATTTCAGCGGGTAATGCAATTTAGAAACAATATTCAAGTTCAGAATAAAAACAGAATTTACCTTAAAGCAATTTTATTTAAAAATCGCATTCATTTATACAAAGTAATCAATTCATCTTTTTCAAATGTTTAAGAAAATTGCTTTCAAAGCTGTGTATTTAAACAGTGCTAGAATATGTTTCATATTTCTGATTTAGTTTTTCGTATCCGCGCTGTTATATTATTTCTACAAATTTCCGTTTTTGTCTGGTTAATAAAAACAGGTGTTTAAAGAACAAGCAGGTTTATTAATTTCATTTTCTCATGATAAAGAAATTAATTCTATTGGAAAATTATTGAAATGTTTGAATGTGACCAGAATTTATAAATAAATTGGTTTGAAAGTAATTAGATTTCTTTTTCCGAATATATTATGAAAGCAGAATTTTATTCAAAATATATTTCATCATATTTCTGATTTAGTTTTTCGTATATGCGCTGTTATATTATTTCTACAAATTTCCGTTTTTGTCTATTTAATAAAAACACGTGTTTAAAGAACAAGCAGGTTTATTAATTTCATTTTCTCATGATAAAGGAATTAATTCTATTGGAAAATTGTTCAAATGTTTGAATGCTACCAGAATTTATAAATAAATTGGTTTGAAAGTAATTAGATTTCTTTTTCCGAATATATTATGAAAGCAGAATTTTATTCAAAATATACTTCATCATATTTCTGATTTAGTTTTTCGTATCCGCGCTGTTATATTATTTATACAAATTTCCGTTTTTGTCTGCTTAATAAAAACAGGTGTTTAAAGAACAAGCAGGTTTATTAATTTCATTTTCTCATGATAAAGGAATTAATTCTATTGGAAAATTGTTCAAATGTTTGAATGCAAACAGAATTTATAAATAAATTGGTTTGAAAGTAATTAGATTTCTTTTTCCGAATATATTACGAAAGCAGAATTTTATTCAAAATATATTTCATCATATTTCTGATTTAGTTTTCGTATCCGCGCTGTTATAATATTTCTACAAATTTCCGTTTTTGTCTGCTTAATAAAAACAGGTGTTTAAAGAACAAGCAGGTTTATTAATTTCATTTTCTCATGATAAAGGAATTAATTCTATTGGAAAATTGTTCAAATGTTTGAATGCAAACAGAATTTATAAATAAATTGGTTTGAAAGTAATTAGATTTCTTTTTCCGAATATATTATGAAAGCAGAATTTTATTCAAAATTTCTATGCGTCACTTGGCATTCTTTTTTATTGCGAATCCATACCGGAAATTTCGAAAGAGGATTTTCTATTTTAAGTAATCGAGAAACACTTGTCATTAAATAAAATCAAAATTACTATTCAGAATTTTTTGTATTAAATCGAAATTTTCTAATAAAAATAATATTTTTTAATTGATAGAAAAATTCTGTCTTTGTGGCAACACTTTCCAAATTTAGATGGAATTATCTGTAATTGGTGTTACCTTAGTACTAGCGCCGCCTGTCGCATTCTTTGCAAACATTCCTCTTTCCACTTTTCGTTCAAATGTGGCCTTGTATCCTTACAGACACAGGTTTACAATAGCTGATGAAAGGCTGTAATATTTTCCTGTTCGAAATGTGTCCTGTATATTTCTTCTGTTTTATTGTGATACATACATATATATAAAAATAAAACCATTAATTGTATATATATATTTACTTATTTATATATTTTTGATTTGACGCAATTTTTTTGTGCTTTTTCAACCTATAATAATATACTATTCTTTTGTTATAATTCAACAACACACTATGAAATAATATTGTTCTTATAACATTTGTTTATTACAACTTTTTAAATCAATAAAAATTTTAAAGCATAGAAAAGAAGTAACATGTTACAGACCGGGAGACTGCAGATTCAGTTAGGTGGGGAAGCCTACCATATGGCTTGAGCTCAACAAGCCCCACCTAACATGCACAAACAGTCACCTCATCGAGTTCAAGAATGAAATTTTAGAATTAGTTAAAACTTGATCCGCATACTAAAATTCAATCGGTCTGCCATATCTGGGTGGAAAACATCAGAAAACCCATTTTAGAGGTTGACTTTTATGCTTACCTTAATGTTTATCTGAAACCTTAAATATGAAAACATGAGAAACTGGGAGCAGGAAAATATAAGTGTTAACCTATAAGCCAACCGCTAAAATCTCTTTTAATTTTAGGTTTTTTTCCCACCAAGATATGATTTGTCAGACCAACTGCATTTTAATATGCGAATCGAACTTTAACTAATCTCGGATTTTCATCCGTTAACTCAACGAGGTGATCGTCCGTGCTGCCGCCTACCGGTCTGCATTTTTAGAAAGAATCACGTTTTGAGCACCTTATCGCCAGAACAACTGTTGGCGAGGAGATGAAGTCAATGAAATGCACCATTTTTTGTTTGTGACATCAAACGCCTAGCGAATAGCAACCCTTCCTTCTGTAAAGAGATCGGGCTTATTGTTCATTTGTTTTTCCGAGGATATAATATGAGGAAATGTTATTCACCGTTGTTTACAGTTAAAACATAGTTTAAAAAAAGAGCTTTTTCAGATTAAAATGCTTTAAATTTCACAGAACATCCGCCATTTCGGATTTGAAAATCAAAACAAAACGACGATTGCCGCTTGGCGATGCAGATAACTGAACGTTCTCGTTTTCGCCAACTCGCCAAGGCTGGTGCTCAAAACGTGATTCTTTCTGAAAATGCTACCGGTCTACTGGTGGCAGTCGTAGTGTATAGAATAATATAGTCCTCTGTGACATATATTCGTTATCAAAGGGTAAACGATTTTGAAAAATAAACACCAAAGTAATATACAGTCGGCTCTCGTTAATTCGAAATCGGATAATTCGAACCTTCGCTTAATTCGAACTAAACAGAAAGTCCCGAACTTTTCAATGGCAGAATAACGTTTAACATTTTCATTTATTCGAACTCATTTTCTCTCGACTTCCTTTAATTCGAGCTAACGAGAATTTCGATTTTTCATTTTTCCTTACTCTCTTACCGACTTCGAATCCTTGAAATAGCTTTATTTCTTTAATTTATATCAGAATTGTTCTGAACTAGTATACATATAATCTCATGTATTTTATATCCGCTTTCTTTGTGCCCTGTCTGTCCATCAATGACACCTCCACCCCTTCTTCCATTGTGTATCTTCCTAATCCTTTAATTTGTTTATGTACTTATATTTTTTAATTTAATATTAAGTCATATTCTAATCATAACACCCGAAGTAAATTAAAACAAGTTGGAAATTGCACGTGAACGTAGCAAATGAGGTGCCGTTCGTACGATAACGAAGTTTTAAAAATATTCAGATCTTGCTGATATAGTAGAGTGTACTTCGGATAGAGTATAGTAGTCGAAATCTTTGTGTTTCTGTAAATAAGCAGAAAGTAATTTTTATTACACCTCAGCAACGTATATCTTATTCATAAAATGTGAATTGTTAAATATATTTAAAACACGTCCCAAACAATGTTTTCCCGTGTAGCATTATGTAGTGGAATACTTTTGTGTGACCCTGTAATTGAATAATAAAAATTCTTTGCATCACAGATTGTACAGAATGCATATTTTAGTATATATTTCATAGATTTATGCCAATTCTATTATGTTCGAATGAGTGTAACATCATGCATTTGAAACTTTTTTCCCATTGACCGTAATGTAATGGAATACCTTTGATTGTCCTTGTAAATGATCTATGCATCCGACTTTCATAACATTTGAAATGACTCGATAAAATTACGTAATAATTATATGTTTTAAATTTCAAACGATTAAAATGCATTCGAAACTTTTTCCCCATTGACCGTAATGTAACGGAATCCTTTTGATTGACCCTGTAATTGATCTATGCATCCGATTTTCATAACATTTGAAATGACTCGACAAAATTACGCGATAATTATATGTTTTAAATTTTAAACGATTAAAATGCATTCGAAACTTTTTTCCCCACTGACCGTAATGTAACGGAATCCTTTTGATTGTCCCTGTAATTGATCTATCCATCCGATTTTCATAAAATTTGAAATGACTCGACAAAATTATGGTATAATTATGTATGTTAAATTTCAAACGATTCGGTTGGGTAGTTTTTTCGTTGTTATATACGGACGGACAGACAGACGGACAGGTGGACGGATAGACGGACGGACTGAGCGACAACAATAGGTGCTACGTATTTACATAATTACGAACGCACCTAAAAATACTATAACATTAATTCCTTTGTAATAGTGCCCCTTTAAATATGTTTTCCTCTCATACTTTCCATAATTCGAACTCTGGATAATTCGAACATTTCTTGTGGTCCCGACGAATTCGAATTAACGAGAGTCGACTGTAATAATTTTATTATCACTCAACAGCATTCCTTGATAAACGCATACTTTTTATTATTATACTTAAAATATTTTTGTTTATGACTGTTACAATTTTAAAACATATTAAATAAGAATGTTTCGAAGAATTTAAATAGCATTCTCTTAAGTCCCAACCTTGAGAATTTTAACTGGAAAGCTGAAATATTTTGAATAACTGTACTAGTAAGTAATAAAACATGTACTAGTAATAAAACATGTTTCCTTTCATTAGTTTTTTTTAATTCATAAATGGAGGTTACTTTCCGAATTGCCCTCGTAATACTTTAGTCCACTGTGACATATATTCGTTATCAAAGGGTTAAACCATTTTGAAACAAACACTACATTATTATAATCTTTTTATTATCATTCAACAACATTCCTTGATAAACACATAGTTTTTATTATTTTATTTAGAAAATTTTTGTTTATGTCTGTTACAATTTTAAAACATATTAAATAAGAATGTTTCGAAGAATTTAAATAGCATTCTCTTAAGTCCCAACCTTGAGAATTTTAAGTGAAAAGCTAAAATATTTTGAATAACTGTACAACTAAGTTTGCATACTTTCATAAGTTTTAACCCTCTTAAAATAAATTAATGATACTGAATGATATTTACTAAGAGGTTTAGATATTCACCTGAAGAAAATAACCTTGTATTTTAAATAGACTGTTTTAAGTTTAATTGCTTACTAAATTATCTAGGGCATTAAAATCCGTAAAATGCATAATTCTGTGTATGCTTTATGTGCATAAATTATCGTAATGATACATTGTATGTTTCAATGGGCTACTATAAATGTCAAACTACTAGAGAAATATACACTGCTCAAAACAATTAAAGGATATTGCAGTTTTAGGTGGATTTTGTATCTGGGAAACTTTTTAGCTGATTGATACATGGTCGACAGACATAGTATGCTATATGAGAATAAATTACACATGTTTGGCAGAAAAAAATGCATTTTATTGCGCATTTGTGTACAAAAGGAAAAAAACACAATTTGTGCATATGAGAAAAAAAGAATAAGAAAAGGTGTTTTCTTCAAAGAAAATCATTTTCAGTAGGGGGTATGGTTTCCACGGGCGGCCAGCAACGTTGAACACCTTTGTGGCATGGACTCAATGAGGCTATTAATGACGAGTTGGGGTATTCTGCCCCACTCCTCCAGAAGAGCTCTTTCCAGTTCTTGGAGAGTTTGTGGGGGTTGTTGGCGGCCAGAAACTCATCTTCCTAGAGCGTCCAAAACGTGCTCGATTGGATTCATGTCTGGAGAACACGCTGGCCATTCCATTCGAACGATTCCTTCCTCGAAAAGGAAATCCTCCACCATGTTTGCACGATGTGGCCTTCAGTTATCGTCCATTAAAATGAAGTTATCTCCGATTGCTGCAGCGTAAGGGACTACAATAGGTCTGAGGATCTCATCCCTATATCGGCGACCAGTCAGAGCTCCATCTCGAATGATGTAGAGGTCAGTGCGCCCGTCAATGGAGATGCCACCATACACCAACACTCCTTCACCGCCAAATCTGACACTTTCGTGCACGAACGCAGGATTATTCCTACTGCCACGGTCCCTCCAGATGAAAATACGCCTATTATCCGGATGCACAGAAAAACGGGACTCGTCAGAAAACAGAATATTGCTCCATTCATTTCTCCTCCAGTTGACATGCTCGGTTGCCCACTCCCTGCGGTCGCGACGATGCCTTGATGTTAATCTAACACATACCATCGGTCGGCGAGCATATAGACCTACAGCATGGAGCCGGTTTCGGACAGTCTGAGTTGAAATCGTGGTGCCTGTAGCCGAGCGAAGGTGTTGTTGGAGAAAAGTAGCGTTCATGTTTCGGTGTCTCCGAGGTGTTAACGCTAAATACCGATCTTCATTGGGCGTTGTTGCCCGTCTACGACCTTGCCCTGGTCTTCGGCCTGCACATCCACTCTCCAAAATACGGTTCCAGATCCTGGAAATGACACTTTGTGACACTCCAATGGCTTGCGCTACTTCGGCGTGAGTTTGGCCCCCTTCTAACCTACCAACAATTCTCCAAGCTTCTGAATCTGTCAAATGACTTCGCTGAGACATCGTACTCATCGAAACAAAGCAATCACTGAATGCCGATCATCCTTGTCTTCATTCTCTTTTATCCAGTTGAAAGTCAAATTTCATTCGCTGCCGCTGAAACGACGTTTTTGACGTCGAACTCAAAATTTGCATACCCCACAGTTTGAAAACCAGAAAAATTTGCATTTGTGATTCTCTTATTCTATTTTCGGCAAAAAAAATTTCGTTTATATCTTTATTTTATATAAAACTTCAAATATCCTTTAATTGTTTTGAGCAGTGTATTTTAAATGCTAGCTAGGAAATCGAAGTAATAAATATATTTATATGTACAGAAGTGTTATATTGTATGCAGATTAAAAAACAATAAAAACAAAGTTGTGTTGTAACAAATTTATATGATATAATATGTTAATTAATATTACATTGTATTTATAAAGGTATTAACCGCTGAACTGATTCTTTTTTCTAAGTATAAGAAAATGAAAATATGAGGTGAATACCACTTATTTTTTTATTAAAAAATTTAATGAATATTTTTTAGTACTACTAGATTATTCCATCGACCAAAAAATTATCGCCAAACTATAAGATTAAATGCCAATAATGGATGATCGTGGATGTCACATTCAATGACATTAAATACGATTCACGTGTTTAAAATGCAATTAAGTGATTTTTATTTTGACTTTTTATTTGTATTTTTATTAATATTCTACTAATTACTTGTTTTTTCGTTATTTAAAATAAAAAATACATCAATATGTATAATTTGGCTATTAGTTTGGCGATTTGTATAATTTGGCTATTAGTTTGGCGATTTGTATAATTTGGTGAAATCGATCGACGGGATAACAGAGTAGTACCTGTTTTTTAAATAAATAATGTCATATACCTCAGAGACGTGAAATCAAACTATACGCTTAGTTACTGAAGAAATGAAAATAGTGAAATCAAATGGTTTACTTTAAATATTCAAATTTCTCATGATTAACCGCTAGCACGCAGTTACTAAAGATATTAATAAAATTGTTTGTTTGGTGTATTTGGTAGAATATTTATGAAAATTTACCAAATGTCAAATATCTATTCGTTTTAATAAAAGAGTTTTATCCTTTTGGGTAGAGGAAAGCACAATGGTAAATTTAAGGTAAGCTATGTGTAACCTATGATAATGGTAAAGCTAAAATATTTTGAATAACTGTACAAGTAAGTTTGCATATTTTCGTAAATTTTAACCCTCTGAAAATAAATTAATGATACTAAATGATATTTACTAAGAGGTTTAAATATCCACCTGAAGAGAATAACCTTGTATTTTAAATAGACTGTTTGAAGATTTAATTGCTTGCTAAATTATTTAGAACATTAAAATCTGCGAAATGCAAAATTCTGTGTATGCATTATATGCATAAATTATCGTATCGATGCATAGTATATTTCAATGGGCCAGATATTCAATGGGCTCTATAAATGTCAGAATACCAGAGAAATATATTTTAAGTGCTAACTAGGCGCTCGAAATAATAAATATATTTATAGGTACAAAAGTGTTTAATTGCATGAAACAAAACAATAAAAGTATAAGCTGTTGTGTTATAAGAAATTTATATGATATAATATGTTAGAATATGTTAGAATATGTTAATTAGTATAACGTTGCATTTATAAAGATATTATTAAACATAACACAATAGTACTGTTACGGCTTCACCATAATCTTGTATATCGCGTCTCCATAGCGCATTCTTTTGTAACGGCTTCACCATAACCTTGGATGCCGCGCGTCTCCTTGGCGCATTCTACTGTGCTTTAGGTTTGCCGTTTTGGCAACATTGGAATATCGTTTGTTATTGTTTTGGTTTCGGCAATCTTAGCGGACCTATCGTATGGATAAATTTTGATTAAGTTTTTTTCGCCTCTGAGACGTGGCGGAGGTAGGGTTCTTAGCTATCCGTCTCCGTGTGTCTAGGTTTGGTGACCCCGTTTACTTGTTGTTGCTGCAGGTTGCAGCCGTTTGTTTCTTGTGTCCGCGTGGCCTTTATTTTTGCTTGCAAAGTGTGTGCTCCTTTTGCGCTTATATATATTGTTGTTTTTATATATTGTCATTTGTTGTCTCACAGTGTATTTTATCCTCTGCATAATGTTGCAGTGGGTGTTTTGCTTAATTTTTGTTAATTATGCCTTCGTCCTTTATTATAACAGATGCCAGTGTAAATGATTCTGCGTGCTTCGTTCAAGAAATTCTCACCCCATCTCAACAGGTTGCGTTTGCGTTTGCCAATGGAGTTTCTAAAGTATGTATATTCCTGGAACCGCTGGATGGTAATATTCCGAGGAATAAACCGCTAGCTCTAAAAACGGAAATAGATAGCATTTTGGGCCTTAATGCGCCAGTCAATATTCGATTTGCTAGGTCTGGAAAACTTTTGTTGGAAACGGCAGACGGGGCATGTGCCCAAGCTATTGCTGAAATTAATAAAATACTAAACGTTCCAGTCAAAGCCTCCATTAAACAAGAAACCATCACTTCGAGATTCGTGCTACATAATATAGATACTAGTGTTCGATTGGAGGACTTAGGCAAGGAGATTCAAGCTGAAAATCCAGTTAAAGTTAAAGAGCTGCGCCGCTTCACAAAAAGGGAAAATTCTTTAACTCATCCTACCGAGACTGTCTTGGTAACAATCTATGGCATGTCACTCCCCAGCAGAATTAAGTTTTTTTATATGATTGAGAAAATTCGACCATTCTACGATAGACCCCGCCAGTGCCTGAACTGTTGGCAATTTGACCATGCCACTGTACACTGTAAGAATGAAACCAAGTGTCGGAAATGTGGTGCCAAACACGCTTCAGCCACCTGTAGTACCACTGAACTTAAGTGTAGCAACTGTCACGCCCCCCACCTAGCATCTGATCAAAACTGTCCGGCCCGTTCAAAAGAGATGGACTTTCTTAAATACAAGACTGATAATCATCTTTCAATCACCGAAGCCAGGAGACGATATACCAAATCTTCCAAATCAAAAAGTTACGCAGAAGTGGTTAAAGACGCCGAGCCAGGCCCAACCTCAACTTACATCACTAAAGATGATTTTCAAAAATCAATGGAATTGTATTTACAGCGCACCCAAGAGTGTATTTTGCAGGTGCTACAACGACAGACAAATATATTTTTAAAAGCTATTGAAGGCTTGGTACCTACCTTGATGGCGGCCTGTGCGGTCAAATCTCCTAAAACTAGCAGTTCCAAAGAGACTTCTGTTACCTCCCCCTCCAAAGTTTCCCAGAAAATAAAAAAACAAAAAGTTACTACCCAGTTGTCCCTCGACAACTCTAACGTGGGCTATGTCCAGGAAAGTGTCCAGCTGTGCGGGAACATGTTCGCTTCATCCCAGAGCTCAGTGGATGATCCCGGCGATGCAGGTATGGACTAATTTTTCTCTTGTTTCGTTTTTGTGTTTCTATTCATGTTTTGTGTCTTTCCCTGGGTGCTCGTGTTTATGTTATTGGATTTCTAGCAGCTTCTCCAGTATCCCTTACTATCATGCTTCCGTATGCAGAACCGTTTACGTTGATCCAGTGGAACGCCAGGGGCGTTAGAAACAAATCCCAGTGGTTAAAGTGCTCCCCCTTTTCTAAGGCGGATGTTTTTGTGTTTCAGGAGACTTTTCTTAAGGGGGGCGACTCTTTTGCCTACCCGGGTATGGTTGTCTATCGGTTAGATCGAGACCGCCGAGGAGGTGGTTTGCTCACCGCGGTGAGTAATCGCCTTACTTCTGCTTTGCTAGACTTGAATGTTTCAAATTCCCACGGTGTTGAGGCCCTTGGGGTTCGTGTTTGGTTGGCTAGACATTGGGTGACTATTGTCAATGTATACGCTCCTGAGGGAAGGGTTAGCGAATCCTGGCTTCAGAGGCTTACGAATAGTATCCATCCCCCCTTTCTCGTTCTCGGGGACTTTAATCAGAAGCATCATGTATGGGGTTGCTCCTCTAATTCTTCTGGCGCTGACGAGATTCTTTCCTGGCTGCTTAGTAATGATGTCTGTATCTTAAACACTAATCAGCCTACTCATGCTGTTACCGCTGGAACGCCCTCCTTGATTGATCTGTCCTTTGCTAGTCCTGACCTATTTCGTATCACGGACACCTATGTCCATCCCGATTTGTACGAGTCTGATCATTGGCCTATTATCCACAAAATAAATTATGGTACCACGAATCAGTTTTACTCTTTTATCAGTTGGGGGGCCGTCGAGGCCAATGTCAATCAAAATCTGGATTCCAGTGATTTTTCCTCGATCGAGCTCTTTCATAATAAAGTGAGGGATGCGATCTCGAGCAACTCTTTCACGTACAAGGTACAGCGGCGGGACAACCCTCCCTGGTGGGAGGGTTGTCAATGGAATCATTGGAATCATAGTGGTTGGAATCATTGCTCTTGGGCAGAAGAGAAAGTTCCTTCGGCTCGCTAGAAATACTTTGTCCAGAGACCATTGGATCTCCTACAAGGCTTTTGCTGCTCGGCTCAGGAGGTATATGAAACTCCAGGCCCGGGAGTACTGGGGTGGTATGTGTGAAAAGGCTGCCAAGGGTTCCGTTTACCACATAATTAAGGCTCTGGGGAAAAGAAGTAGCCCGAAATCTAATTATCTACTGACTGATGAGGCCGGCGATATCTTGGACAAGAGGGATCAAGCCAATGCTTTTGTTGATCAGTTTAGCAATGCCGATAGCCTACATAGTATCCCCTACGATTTGAGTCCTACCGAAGATCTCTGGGATAAGCGGATTACTGTTGACGAGTTACTCCGGGCTATACAGTCCACCAAAAACTCTACTCCTGGTGAAGATGGCATCCCGGTTCGTGTGTTTAAAGCCCTTTCTAACAAGAATATCGATAATTTGTTAACCCTTCTCAACGAAAGTTTCATTTCGGGAAATATCCCAAACAGCTGGAAGTCTGCGATAATTTTGCCAATTTGGAAGGTGGGAAAACCCAGGTGTTCTCTTAGTAGCTACCGTCCCATTGCCCTCACAGGGGTGAGCTGCAAAATTATGGAGCGCATCCTTCTGAAGCGTATTCTTGACTGGATAATGCCTCTCCAGATTTTCCATGAACGTCATTTTGGCTTCATTCCTAACAGTGATTGTTCCAAAGCTCTCCATCTATTCTACACCGATGTCAAGCAGGCCAGAGCGGAGAAAAAGTTTGTCTTTGCGGTTAAACTAGACATTCATGCTGCGTACGATTCCATCTGGAGGGATGGGCTTATTTATAAGATGGCGACGATCGGTGTTGCTGGCAGGACCGCCCTGTGGATCTCGAAGTGGATTGGTAGTAGAAGTATCAAAGTCAAGTGGAGAGGTGTTTTTTCCCGCCCGGCGCGGTCCTACCGTGGCGTGCCTCAAGGAAGTGTCCTTTCTCTGATTTTATTTATGATCTTCTTGTGGGACCTGTTCGACGTTATTGATTCTGGGGTACAGATCATTGTTTATGCGGACGACATCGTCCTGTATGTGTCGGATTTCTTGCTGGATAAAGCCCTTGCCAAACTTCAGGATATTTTAAGCAGGCTTAGTACTTGATGTTCCCATTGGAAATTAGATCTTCGTCCTGACAAATGTGCAGCCATCAACTTTTCTAAAAGCAAAGTTTCTCTTCCTCAAAACCTTCGGCTTCATGGATCGGACATTCCGTGGTTGACTTCTGTTAAAATATTGGGTGTTATTTTTTCTCAAAACTTATCTTTTAATGAACATATTGAGTATATTCGACAAAAATGTCTGAAGCGTCTGAACCTTTTGAAAGCTATTGCCAGTCCTCGCTGGGGCACGAAAACGACCGATCTCATTCCTCTTGTCAACTCTCTAATTCGGGGTATCATAGACTACGCCTGCCCGATTTATGGAAATGCTGCTCCCTCGGCTCTGGGTAAGCTTGACGTGGTTTATAATGCTAGTCTCCGTTTTGCTACTGGTTTACCAAAATGGACCCCCCTCTTCAAGCTCTACCGGGAGACTAATCAAGCGCCTCTCAAGTTCCGTCGCTCCTATCTCTCCCACTCTTTTTACCTCCGTTGCACGTCTGCTGTTAATTTCAATCGGCCTGGCCCTGCTTATCTCCCCGATAACTTCTCATGGTCTTGTGGCTACGCTGTCGTGACTCCGGATATGCTGCTCAGTGCCTATTGGCCGTCGGGGAATATTACGGATTATTGTGACTTCATTGTGGATAAACTTCCATTTCAAACGAAAAACCTTCCTGCCGCCACTATCAGTCAATGCTTCAATTTATACAT
Organism: Maratus speculifer; assembly: GCA_964019185.1. NCBI lineage: Eukaryota > Metazoa > Arthropoda > Arachnida > Araneae > Salticidae > Maratus > Maratus speculifer. Next base: position 140,093,623 of record OZ025302.1, on the reverse strand, counting down.
AAGTGAGCTCCAGCAGGATCGCCACTGCTGCATCATTGCTACTGATGCCTCGAAAACTGATTCCCAGACGTCTATTGCAGCAGTTAATATCACGGACAACATTTCCAGAGCTCATCTCGTCTATCATATGAATTCTGTCTTCACGGCCGAGGTCTTAGCCTTAATCTGGCCCTCCAGCTTTTTCTTAATCGTTTGGACAGCTATGTCATCTTAACGGATAGCAAGTCTACTTTAGTGGCCCTTCAACATCTCACTTACAAATTTCCTGCGGTGATTCTACACCTTTTTCATACTCTGGTTAGCGTTCGGCCCAATGTGAAGAAAATTACCCTTCTGTGGGTCCCCGGACATGTTGGTATTTCGCCGAATGAAAGGGTGGATTATCTGGCCGCTAATGGCCCTTATGAGATTCACCCCTACGGTGGTGTGGCCCCCGACGATCTTAAGAAGTGTTTACAAGACCAGCTCTATGCTAATTTCCAGCGTTGGTGGGATGAGAGTAAATATGCCATCGATTCTCAATACCTTGGCCCTAATATTTACAAATGGACCAAAAACAGAAGAGAAGATGTATTTACCGCACGTTTTAGAACCCAAACTGCTGTCACGGATGCTCGCTTACATATTTTCAAGTTTAAGAATTCCCCCACGTGTTCGCTGTGTTCTGAGGAGGATGGGACGGAGGCCCACTACATTTTCAGATGTCGTGTCTTTGATGCTGAACGGTCTATTCTTCAAGACGCTATGCTTTCTGAGAACTCTTACCTTGATAGTTGGAACGACTTGTGGCTCTGCTTAAATTCTAACCCTCGATGCTTTCGGCTTTTCGTTGATCTCTTCCTCGGGAGCGGAAGATTCTAGTCACTTTCAACTTTGTCATGGCTGCTGTTTATTTCTTGTTCTGCCTTGTTTTGGTGCTGTTGAGTTGCATAGGTCCTGGTTAGTTTGGGTTTTGGTTTTATTTATTGTGTTGCGTCTGGTTTCGGCCGGGTTTCGGGTCGGGGATGTGTTCTTTGCTGGTTACCTTGCTTTTGTTGTTGCGAGTTGAGCTTGTATCTTCGGTGTTGTGCGGATGTGTGTTGTTCGATGTAGTTTTCCAGTGATCATTTGAGGTTATGCCGGCGGATAGCTGTAGCGCCTACCTCAAAGCCCAAATAACAAATAACCTATCGTATGTTCGCTGGATCTGTATTCTTTATTCGAAATGTAAATAATGTGTAAATAATTTGTATATAAAGAATTTTTAAGTATTATTAGTAGTATTAATTGAACCAGCGACCTAATGAGTATTAAATATACTCGCAACATTCGACAGTTCGTTACAAGTACTAAACTAATACTAATAAATAGTACTAAGCGTGATATTGCAATGATACGTCAAATAAATTTTCTGTTTTGAAACGTGGTTAACTTTGGTTATTTCATATGACACTTTTAACGGAAATTCCATTGGAAGTGGGAAAATGTGCATTCGGAAGATCGTGAGCATTAGTACCGAATATTAAATCACCGAAATTAACGAATTAAATACCGAATATTAAATCAGGGACAGAATTTCCAGAATTCGCCTTTTTTAATTCTAAAATTTTATATTTATACCAAAAATTTTATTATAGCATTGGTTATTTTTTATTTAATTGGTATGAGATTTCATCGCTTTTGCATACCAGGATTTTCTTAGGAAATATTGTTTCCGAACATTTTTGCGTTTAACAGAACAAAATTTTTTCTTATAAAATACAGTGTTATATATCAACGCGAAAACACATTCGCTGCCACTAAATATTGCATTTCCATCCTCAGAATGCTGGGTTCGAACCCAATCGCGGCTGTCGGCCCAACCGTTCGGAGTTTTCGTGGTTTTCTTCGAACCTTGCGTAAATACGGGTTAGGTTCCCTTAGAAAGACCCCCACGAAGGGCACTCACCCTGGTCCTATATCCCTAGTGTAGATAATCGGACGACAAAAAATACACCACACCGTCCTCAGAAACCGGATTACAAAATCACCTTACTCAACGAGAGTATTTCCCTTAATTTTTATCTTTTGCCACCGTTTTTAGAATAATAAAATTTTCTCACAAGATATATCGTACGAAATTTAAAATATTCAGGTTTATTTAAAAGGCGATTAAAATAATCAAATATATAAACAAATATAGATGTAAATAGTTAATTTTATTTATTTATTTATTTATTTATTTATTTTTAAGACATCTTAGTACTTTCAAGCCTTTTCTCAGGCTCTTTCTCAGAGAATATTTTCTTTATTTTTACAAATACATGATTCCGTTTTGAAAATTAACGAGACTCGTGGCTTGAGGATTGAAGTAGTAGTATTTTAGGTGAACGGTAAAAAGAAATTTTTAATTATTGTGTCATGAATTTTAAAACGTCATTTTCTCAAATTGTCAGGATTTATTTTCAGGATGTTAAACCATAAACTCGTTATAATATACGACAGGACATCATTACATACTTGATTGATTTTCCATAGGATTTCTATGAATTCTTTGATAATGGATAAATAATAATTAGATGTTGATGATAATATGATTATAGGATAGGGCATTATTACACATTTGATTGTTTTTGCATAGGATTTCTCTAGATACTCTGATAATGGATAAAGAATTAAGGATTTATTTTCAGGATGTTAAACCATAAACTCGGTATATTATACGATAGGGCATCATTACATACTTGATTGATTTTGCATAGGATTTCTATGGATTCTTTGATAATGGATAAATAATGATTAGATGTTGATGATAATATGATTAAAAGATAGGGCATTATTATTCACTTGATTGTTTTTGCATAGGATTTCTATAGATACTCTGATAATGGATAAAGGAATAAGGATTTATTTTCAGGATGTTAAACCATAAACTCGGTATATTATGCGTTTAAAAATATATTATTATTAAAATTTTAATTTATAAATATTAAAATTTTCTGTAGTTGAATCGCAAAAATGCTCTAATTCTATTAAGTGAAATTTGCAATAGAAAATAACTGGTGAGAATATTGAAGGATTCTGAGCACCATAAGTGGTGTGCTGAACGCTCCAGAACGTCGCCGGCATACAAGGAGGTGCCGATCGGACGCGTTAGCGTGTCAGTAAAAGCATAGAGTAATAACAGAGAATCAACTTTCATACACTGTAATGGCAATTTATTTAACATGGGATTACGCATAGACAGTAGCGAGACGAGCGGATAACTCTGAAACTACGATCATAACATAAGAGAGGTTGCTAATTCGGCGAAACATCGCTTCTTTGGCGACAAATGATAAAACAAAAAAAGAAAAAAAAATATAGCGACGGCTTGCTGCTTCTTGTTTTGAAATTTATGAAAGAATTATTTTAATATGAAATAACTTTGACGTATTCGTCTTGCAAGCAATACATGTGTCTCTTCGTAACATAACGACCTAATAATTTAAACTTGAAAATTCAAGAATAATAACAGTAATAATTACGAATCAATATAAGCGCGGAAATCTAAGATCAAATAGCATAAGCACGTGTGCAAAGATAATCAAATCAGCATTCAGGAAGAAGCGCCAAACCAGAATAGGGTTACAGTTAAACAGAAATCACGAGGATAAAAATCGCCAACGCGATGGTTTAGTTTTTAAGTGATCCACTGAGGGCGTTCTTTTCAAGTCGAGTTGAGGCTCTGTTACGTACTCTGTGGGTAAAAGTATACGTGTTAATGACATCCGTTTCAGATTATTTAAAGAAAAAAAAATATTTCCGAATTTCTGATTTTAATTTGAACTTTTTAAATTGAAAGCAGAGGCCAAACTGGCAACCCAGATCATGGTTCGTCAACTTCAAAGACTTTCAAGAACCTTTTAATGGAATGTTTGAAATATAATACAGCAAAGCATCTAAACAACGGACATCTCGGGAGAGCGGAAATTGTCCGCTATTTGGAGGTGTCCGCTATTGGAAAAACCTTAGAGATTAAAAAATTACTAAGAAATGCTCAATGCTTTATTAATTGGCTTTTATATGTCTTAAAACATCTGTTATATGATTAATCAGAAATTAAAAATATTGTTTTAAGCAATAAAACTGAAATATAATTTAGCAGATCAAGAAATTTGTACTTCTAGACAGCAGAAAATCCCAAATCGTTTAAGGAGGATTGTTTTCTTTCTCGTACATGGGCAGAGTTGAATTCAGACATTTTCCTCCGGGAGTAATTTTTGTGGCTCCGGAGGGAATTTATAGTTTTTCATAGAAGGAATTGCACTTTTTGACCATTAAAAGCATGAACTCTCAAATCATCCGGGAGACATTTCAATGCTTCAGTCGTGGGGGAGAGGATATTCACTTTCTAACCCCTCCTTTTTTTCAACACTGGATGTGGAAGTAGGGATTTTTCCATACTCACTCCATTACATTTATTTGTGATTACAAAATTTGTGACACAGTGACCTGATGAATTTAGTGGCTTTTTGCTTTTTTCCCATTTTATGTCTCGTTAAAAAATAATTTTTCATTCTTTATCTCCAAAATTACTGTCCGCTATTCGGAATTTTCGTTATTCAGAGATTAAACATACGAAAATTTAAGTTTTTGGAGTGGGGATTGAAAAAATGTTCGTTAAATAGAGGTGTCTTTTATTCGAGATTGTCCGTTCTAGACGCTTTGCTGTATTTGCTTTATATAATGGAAATAAAAAATTTACCTTCAAATATAGTGACTAGTATATTACGAAATATCTGACGCAAAAACACTTAAATCACCTCAATCTCTTGCATGTGTTGTTAGCTATTCTTTTTTGCTGTTTACAAAACATTTGATTTTTTTGTTCGATCAGTTAACCCATTGTATCATTAGTGCATGTATGAATGCATTTCGAGAATTTCTTTTTTACTCAGAAATTGCGAATCCATATCGGAAACTCTCAAAAGAAATTTTTTATTCTTTAAGTAGCCGGAAAATATTTGTAATTAAACAAATCAAAAAATAGTATCCAGAATTTCTAAATGTAAAAAGAAATACATAAAATTCATAAATATGTACGTTAAGAGCGTACACTAGTCACGCGGTAAAAGCCGAGCGCTAATGTAAAGTCTATGGGGGCGTTCTTTTCAAATATCTCATTCAAATTTTAATATTTTTACATGATTTTTTTGCATAGGATAGTTGAGGACGATCCACAACCGGCCTAGTTTTTATTTTTTCGATTTTGGTTATATATTTTTTTATATTATTATAGTTTCAGTTTCAGAACCGGTTTAAACCGGTTTTGAAAATTAAAGTATTTTTTTTTTAATCTAAAACCAAAATTGAAAAAATAAAAACTAGGCCGGTTGTGGATCCTTCTCAGCTATCCTGTAAAAAATCATTTAAAAATATTAAAAATAAAGCGAGATATTTGAAATGATTGCGCCCATAGACTTATCATTAGCGTTCGGCTATTACTGTGTGACTAGTGTGTGCTCTTAAGGCTGCTGGTCACTCACTTTCCGAAATTTCCTCCGTAATCTAACATCTATGGGGTGTTTGATATATTTTTATATTTAAAATATCTTTTCAGAAAATTAATATTTTTAACTTCTTTTTTCGGTGTTTCCTTCTTAAAGGATGTCACTTTTATTTTTAGTTTTCAAAATATTTCTAACATTCATGCTTAATTTTATATGAAGTTTTAAAATTTTACTTCCAGTTTATCAGTTTTTACCGCATAAAATATTAAATTAAGCATAGATTTTAGAATTATTTTGAAAACTAAGAAAAAAAGTGATATCCTTTAAGAAGAGAACACTGAAAGAAGAAGTTAAAAATAATAATTTCCTGAAAAGATATTTTAAATATAAAAATGCATCAAACGCCCATAGACTTGACTTTACGGAGGAAAATTCGTCCACTGAGTGACTTACACCTTCAACCAATTCTGTGTGAGTGACCAGCAGCCTTAATGTTGAAAATATCTTAACCCTTTTCGACATTGACAAATCCTGTTCGTAAAATGAGAAATTATCGACTGACACCAGAATTTACAAGCGATATTTTTTTAGAAATTGATAACTCCCGAAACTCTTGAGGACGAATGACGGGTGTACGTGCCCCGTGTGAGGTGCTCAAAAACCATGATTATTTTCGAAAAAAAATTTTCCAAGCACTTTCGTCATTCCAAGCCCAAGCTCGCACTCTGATTGGTTGTTGCTCTCGGCACTGTTTTCACGTAACTTGGCGATAACCATACTTGGCGAAAAACACTTCGCTCGTAAGTGAACGAGTAAACCTAAAACCTAACCTACTCATTCTTATTCTTCCTTTATTCTTATCCTCGTGGTCTTGTGCTCTTGTGTATTATTATCTTGTGTTATTTTATAAAATGGCTAATGCTTTACTAATTAATAAACGGGAAAAGTTACTTTGCACTCGGTTCGGAAGGAAATCAAACTCCTCGACGGAAGCATATATCGCTACGCCAAGTATGATTATCGCCAAGTTACATGAAAACAGACTAGCGTCTCAATATAGAGAGGGCTCCCGGAGTAGGGTTATTGTATTTGGCTATTTATCGCTTGCTTGGCTATCTATTTAAATATCTGGTAGAGAGGGCTCCGGGTGAGAAAAGAGAAAGAAAGTTAAAAGAGAAAGTTAATGGATGAATTGGACTACTACTATTGCGAAATAAAATTTCATTCGAGAAAATCTGTAGTTATATATGTTACGTTTCGATGTAACAATTTTAGTTGGTTTTGTATTAATGCAAAAATTAAAATATACTTAATTATGATATTATTAAATTTGAATATTAGACCTGACCTTCGTGTTTTCTAAATCTAATCAAAAATTTGCAAAATTTATATGCATATGTCTTTTTGAAATTTACAAGGTAAAAATATAACTTATATAATTTAGGAAAAAAATTATTTTTTTAGCAATTTTGTTTTAAAAAAAATATTTTAAGATCTCGTTTTTTCTCTTTTCATGTTATAATTGATAAGAGAATGTGAATAAAAAAATCTAAGCATAATAACAATTTAGGAATTGAAATAAATTTAAATATTTCCTATGTTCAATTAAGATAAATTTGAAGCTCAGAAAAAAAAGTTATTTGGGGGTGAGGGCAAAGCATTTGAATAGTTACAAGACAAATTTCACTTTAAAATAATTAATTAATAAGAATAAAATTCCAAACCTCCCTCGGGAGGTGTTGTATATCCCGTAACAGAGACTGTAAAAAAAATTGTCATTGAGAATTATTGATTAGAAAGATTTTTAAAAGGGTATCAGATACCAAATAAAATTTTATGTGCTACAAAGAAAAAATAAGGTTCTAAAGAAAACTGTTGAAAGTTAGATTGTTGTAGTGTGTTATCGTGGGAGTGGTGTTTGTAGAGAAGACTTTCAATTTGTAATTTTTATTTGACATTAGTCATGGCTGCTCATGCCCCACCAGTGGCCGAGAGGTTCTGACTTCTCAATTGGTAAACAGCAGGTGCTGAGTTCGAACCCAATCGCGGCCGTCGACCTAACCGTTCGGAGTTTTCGTGGTTTTCTTCGACCCTTGCGTAACTAAGGGTTAGGTTACCTTATAAAGACCCCCACGAAAGGCACCCCCCCTGGGCTTATATCCCTCGAGTAGATAATCGGCCGACACAAAATAAAACCAAACCAAACCATGGTTGCTCGTCAAAAATTATAATTTAAAGCAGTTTTTTTACCTAACATGTTTTATGTCACTACAAGAGTTAAGATAAGAAACTGATTAAAAAGAATTAAAAAAAATAGCAATAAAAAACTGATTAAAAAGAATTTAAAAAAATAGCAGTAAGTTTCGAGATGTAAGACGAGTATTATAAGTCTTTTTGATCATTATTGTAATTATTAAAGGCATAATATTTCCATTAATTGAATTTATTTTTAAGTATATTTTTATAAATGTCCTGATTTTAGATTTCAGAAATATAACAAAGCATAATATTTATTTATTTCACCATTTTAAAAGTAAAAATTAAAAATAGTAAATTATTTTTTTTAGATAATTCTATTGATGTTTCTAGGAACTTCAAATTTCCTGACAAAATTGATGTTTAAAACCAATTTTTAAGATGCACCAACATTTAATAAACTATTACACTCTCTATATATGCACCCCCCCCCCCCAAATAAACGATGAAATAACACTTGTTTGGATCACGATAAATTTTGCTAATAAAAAATATTAATAATATATCTTGCAAACAAAAAAACTTTTAATTGTATTTTATCACCCAAAATTACCGTTTAAATTTCTTATTTCATCTTCAAAAATGGAGTGGAACAGATTGAAAATATCCAGTATCAGATAAAGAGAATACGTTTTATTTGCTTTAAGGATAATTATTTTGAAAGAATTAAGTTTAAAATAATAAGAATAAATAAACAAAACAAAAACGAAAATGGGTATTGAAGCTAGAAACAGTAGAAAAATATTTGAATTTTTTAAAACTTAAACAATAAAAAAAAAAGGCTTATGAACACATAATATTCACAATATATTAGATAAAAGTGCTAAGAAATTTTCCCTTTAAAAGAAATATACCGTTACAAATAATTACATACTGTATTTAACAACTTAATTTACAATTATTAATAAATTAATTAACAATAATTAGTAATGTACAATAATTTTCAAACCTTATATTATAAAATTAAATTAAGTATTTTTAAATATACTACACTGATACAAATTGATGAAATAAATAAAACATTATATTAAATAACATGATTAACGATGATTAAAAGGAATCAAATTACATAATAAAAATTGATTATGTCCCCCCCCCCCGCTTCTTTTTATAACATAATACAAATTGATTCTAATTAATTTACCGTTTGAATGAATGAACTTTTTTATCATAAAATTAAAAGAATTATTTTTATATAAATAGCACTGATACAGACGGACGAAATAAAACATTATGCTAACTAACTATATGACTAATGTTGATTGAAATGTTTGCATGAATCAAACTACATAATAAAAATTGAATCCAATTTTTCCCCACTTTTTTTTTTTTTCACAACATAAACACTGATTCTCATCCCCCTCTCTCTTTTTCTTCACGAAATAATAAACCGACCCCGACCCTCCCCCCCCCCCCCCCCACACACACACACATATTTTTAGAATTGATGTGTTTACATCAGCATAGAGAAAACCCCCGCTCACTTCATTTTCAGCGCGTTGACGAGGCGTTGTCGCTGAACGCCAAATGAAGAGGGAGCCGACAACAGGCGCATGCGCTGTCCAAGCTCTCCTTAAGAGCCGTCTCTATATTGAGCTTATACTTGAAAACAGTGCCGAGAGCAACAACCAATCAGAGTGCGAGCTTGGGCTTGGAACGACGAAGGTGCTTGGAAAAAAAATTACGCTGATTATTCTCACCTGTAAAATTTTATAGTAAATTTTGCCATATTTAATCCGGCACTTTCCCGATTTAAATAGGCAAAATTTTCTGTTTTTAGAAACCTACCGATGATGCAAATAAAAATTCCGTAAAAAATGCTCTTCCCGGCGGGGTTAATTAAAACTTTCATTGTAAAAGCAAAATTTTATTAAAATATAGGTGGCGATTGCAAGTTTTGAATTATAATTAGGCGTGCCTGGAGTTAGACCAATGTGCAGGAAAGGGTTAAAATATTCAATAATCAACAAATTTTAACTGTTTGCTGTATATGGATCGAAATTATGTGCATTTAACCCTTTAGAATTCAGGGGTTTCATGTCGAGACCACTTTTTTTTATTTCCAAACTTAGAAACGGCAACAAGAGTATTTTAATAAAATTTTGCTTTTACATTGAATGTTTAAAGTAAATTTTTAAATTTTTTTTAAAAAGGTTGTTTTCCGCTTTTATTCCAGTGTCTTTCAATTCTTCCATCTTTTTACGGACACAATTTTTCTGTACCGTTAAAGGGTTAGCTAATTTTAGGATGCTAAATTCTATGGAATAATCCAATTCTCTCAATTTTGTCACATTTATTAGACACAGGCCACACTGTAAAAAAAAATTCAAGAGGTTACTAAAAATTTTTTAGTAAATTTGTATTCCACAGAATTTTTTAGTAACTATTACAAACTTTTTTTTGCAAGTGAAACAAGCATTTCTTTTGCAAACTGAACAAAAGAATTTTTTGTATAACTAACTTAAAAATTTTTAGTATGAACCATCAAGCAAAATTTAGTAATAGCTCCAAAACGATTTTTCATAACCTTTACGTGCGCCCGAAGGGCAGGAGCTTCCTTCGAGCTGCATCCAGACTTCTGAAACGATAGATTTTCGGCAAAACCGCAATAGATGGCAGCACCAAACATTGCTACCTGCTCCGACAGGATTTTCATAATCACTTTATTAACGAGTACTTACACTGCATACATTCGGGGCGTATTTGGCTGTGTCCAGCATCGAACCCGGGACCTTTCAGCCTGGAGTCCATTACTATAACCACTGTGCTATCAATGCCACACCCAGTGGGTTTTAGTAATAGCTATTAAAAATATAAAACTATTAACTCTTACTCATTGCTAACTTTTTTCTAGTAATTCTTACAGATTTTCTAGTAACCGACTAAGATTACTAAAAATTTTTTAGTAATTACAAGGATCACTAAAGTTTTTTTAGTAGATCGACCCTTTTTTTTTACAGTGCAGTTACATAAACTTAGAAGTAATATATTTGAAAAAAAAATTACCATTTGAAATGTAAGTAAAACGTAATATTTATCAATAAAGAATAAGTTTTCTTGATTACTTAACATTAATTACGAACTAATTACAGCATTAAATTGTTACACAAATACCCATAATGTTAATTTTAACAAAGTTATTTTGAAAAGGATGATGTATTCCATGATGATAGTGCTAAATATTTTGATGGTTATTTTTTTCAGCAGAATTTTCATTTAGATGAAAAAACAGAAGCTTTAATCTTGGACCGGGAGACGGCTGCACAGACAATCATCTTATCGAGTTCAAGGAGGAAAATCTACGATTAGTATAATCTCGCATAATAAAAACAACCGGTCTGCCAAGTCATATCGTGGTAGAAAAACACTTAAAAACCCGATTTTAGAGATTGACTCATAGATTTACCATTATATTTTCATACTTCTAATCATCTATGCTTTCATTTTTTTTTTTTTTGGTGCAGGAACGGTTAACTTATGAGTCAGCTGCTAAAATCGGGTTTTTATGTTTTTCCACCTAGATATGACTTGGCAGACCGATTGCGTTTTAATTTGCGAATCAAAATTTAACTAATATTATATTTTTTTCCTTGAACTCGATGAGATGATTGCCTGTTCTGTCGCCTCCCAGTCTATCTACATAGTCATTCATTTTCCTACTTTTTAACCACGAATTGTGGATTATAATTAACATCTCATCACGTTTTTCGCCCTGTAGTATTAAAAATTTTATTCTAAAATTTTGTGTAACCTGACGCGAAGAAATTTTCTGATAGCAGATTCGATTTCTACATGAAAAAATACGTAAAAAATGTTTGTTATAAAACACATACAATATGGATGTTGACTATTGATTAATGCATATTCAATCACTACTTCCAGATTTAATAACTTTAGTATTCAAAACAAGTAGGAAATTGCACGTGAAGCGTAGCAAATGAGGTGCGTTCATACGACAACGAAGTTTTAAAAATATCACTCTCATATATCAATATCATAAAATTGCAAATAGTTAATTACAATTAAAATGCGCACCAAACAATGCTCCCCCTATACCATTATGTAGTGGAATAGTTTTGTGTGGTCTTGAAAATCAATAACAAATGTTCTTTGCACCAGAGATTATGCAAAATGTATATTATAATATGTGTTTTATAGATGCATATCAGTTTTATTATGAACGAATAATTGTAACACCATTAAAATGCATTTGAAACATTTTTCCCTATTTACCGTAATGAAACGGAATACTTTTTATAGTCCCTGTAATACAACTATGCATCCGATTTTGATAAAATTTGAAATAACTCGACAAAATTATGTAATAATTATGCATTTTAAATTTCAAACGATTAAAATACATTTGAAACCTTTTCCCCCGTTACCGTAATGTAATGTAATACGTTTGATTGTCCGTGTAATTCATCTATGCATCCTATTTTCATAAAATTTGAAATGACACGACAAAATTATGTAATAATTATATATTTTAAATTTCAAACGATTCGGTTGGGTAGGTTTTGCGTTGTTATATGCGGACGGACAGACGGACAGACGGACGGACGGACTGAACGACAACTATAGGTGCTACGTATTTATATAATTACGAACGCAGCTAAAAACCAATTAGTTTTTCTCTGGAATACATCGTCTAAATACATTACACTGTCTCAAATATCCATTCTCAGCATCGTAAACATACAAAATTAACTAATATGCAGTAAGTTATACATTGCTGTCTATCTGAAATTATATAAATGCTCTGTGCTTATCAGAAATTTAGCTTAAGGGAACAACCTTGATTTTAGACTGATTGTTAGAAGAGAAATTGCTTCGTGAGCAGCTTAGTTATTAAAATCATTAGTGCTTAGCGAATTTAGAATGTTAGCCTATTGATTCCTGAGATAATTAGTTTCAAAAATATGTATTTGGTTATCATTATTTTTTCCTATATTAGATTATTATTTAATATACGAAATAGGATAGATGTGCCAATAATAGACCCCGTTAGAGAATTTCTTTAAAAAATATATTTTTTTATTAATAGTTATTATATTCTAGAATTTTTTCATATTATATAAACCTTTCAGCAATATTTAATTAATTCTACATTTACATTTCCCAATAGAAATAAAAATTTAATTTTAATGCGTCAAAACACCCAAAATCCCAGTAATTGAAACTCAATGTTCTTGTAATGGACCCCCTTACAAGAAAATAACCTAAAATTGTTTTTTACCTTCTTCTATTTTTACAAGACAAAAATAATCAATTTTTGAAAATTTTCGAATTCCGGTTTTTGGCGAAGTTGCACGTTTTAGGGGTCAGAGATTCCTAAAAACAAGATTTTACAAAATGTCTTTCTGTATGTGACATGAATTTTGTGGGCGTTCTATCTCAAGAACTAATGGACAAAATTTCACAAAACTTTAGATTCAGTTAGACTTTATTATAAATTGGATCTGGTTAGTTTTTGGTGTATATCACCCAACAGGTGGCGCTGCTATGCTGCTATGCTTGATATAATATGATTTTGATTAGGTTTCGGTGTTAATCGCCAAATAGATGTCACTGCTATGCGGCATTATTCATGATTATCATAACAGCTCAATCTTAGGAACTAATGCACAAATTTTCATCAAACTTCAGATTCAGTTACTCCCTTGTATAAATTAGTATTCTTCAGGTTTTCGAGTAAATCGCTCAATAGGTAGCGCTGCTATGCGCCATTATTCACGATTTTCGCAACAGCTCTATCTCATGAAAAACGCATGAATTTTCAACAAACTTCAGATTCACTTAATACCTGAAATAAATTAGTATTCTTAAGTTTTTTGGAGTAAATCGCTTAACAGGCTATCAGGCATTATTCACAATTATAGCAACGAGGTGGAACCCACCGAACTTCGACGAAAGGAAATGTTTTAGAAAAAACTGTTTCATTGATTTATAACAACGTACAAAATTAGCTACAGTAAAAAATGCATCTTATATTGGTCAGTTTAACTCTAAAAGAAATATTATTTTAAGCTAAAATTAACAAAATACCATTTCTATAAAAGTCAGGTGTCCAAATTATTAAAATTAAACTTTAATCGCAGTAATAAGTAAAACATGATAAAGAAAAGTTATTATGATGAAGTTATCAATTGAAGCTCTTATGCTTGGTAAAAATGAAAAAGAAAATCAAACTGACATGATCATAAAATTTCACGTGAAATCTAAACCCGTCATCATTTTCATATTCTCAAAATTTACATACGAAATTTTAATTTTTTTTTTCAATTTTAAGAGTAAGTCGCGCATTTCTGTTTCCACAATTACAAAATTCGAACAAAAATTATAAAAAAAAATTAATATCTCAAAAATAAATTGAGATACAGCTTTCAAACAAATTGCATTCAAAAGTAAATTTTTTTCTCTATACGCCGATATAAAAATTGAGAATGTGCGATGTTTAGATGCATAAAAATTGTAGTAGCAAAAATTGCAAAACCGAATTGCATGGGAAAGTGTTGCCATTCGCAAAATGACGTATGCGTTGCGCACAGATACGTTTGGCCTTTATAATATAGATAGCTTTATCTCAGGAACTAAGCCATGAATTTTCATCATATTTGAGACTCAGTTATTCCTTGATATAAATTAGTATTCTTTAATTTTTAGCTCACAGGCTATCAAAGCCTGAGAGCTTTTGTGCCCGCCCGTTCTGTATGCATGTACGTGCGTACGTCAGATTTACATGAAATTTTGGATACAGGCTTATTATGATAAGACGTTTCCCTGATTAGTTTTGAGAGTTCATTCGATAAGTATGAGAAGGGGAACGGGGGCTATTGCCCCTCCCCTTAATTTATATAAATGGGTTTTTCTGCAGAATTAGTAGATTTCGTTCAAATCTTAGATGTAGGATCATTCTAATGAGGTGCCTTCATGATTAGTATTGAGTGTTCATTGGACAAGTTTAAAGAGGGGGAATGGGGGTTTAATCCTCCCGTCTTAATTTAGGTTTTTCACGCAAAATTTATCTATTTGCTTCAAATTTTGTATAAAAGTTTATTCTGAAATGGCGATTTCCTGATTTGTTTTTGGAATTCACTGGATAAGTATAAAGGGATGATAGGGGAAACTACCCCTTATAATTTATGTAAATGGTTTTTCATACAGAATTAACCGATTTGTTTCAATTTTTTGTATACAGGTTCACAGTAGTAAGAAGCTTCGCTCATTTGTTGTGGTATTTCTTTATAAAGGAGGGTACGGGGATTACCTCCCCCTTAAGTTAGCTAAATAGAGTTTTATACAGTTATCCGATTTGCTTTAAATTTTGGATGTAGGTGTTTTCTGATAAGTTGAATTTCTGAACTGTTTTTGAGGTTTAATGATTAATTATAAAGGAGGAAACGGGGGAAAACATTTCTTAAATTACATAAATTGGTTTTTATGCAGAATTATTTGACTTGCTTCGAATTTTGGATACAGGTCTATTATATGATAAGGCGTATCCCTGATTAGTTTTTGGGCTTCAATGATAAGTATAAAGAAAGAAAACTGTGGGGGGGGGGGGGGTACTTCCTTCCTTTTTTTTCGAAGGGCATTATTATATAAGGCTGAAATATACAATTAGTCTGCATAGCCTATGAGCTCTATGTCATCAGTTTAACTGGGCATCATTCTTTTTATTGAAGTTAATTGCTCAATAGGTGGCGCTACTATGTGGCCTTATTCATGATTATCGCAATAGCTCTGTCTCGAGAACTAATACATGAATTTTCATCAAGCTTCAAATTCAGTTAGTCCCTGATATAAATTAGCATTCTTTAGTTTTTGGAGTAAATCGCTGAACAAGTGGCACTTCTATCCAGTTTTTTTAAAAGAATTTTGCGATTATTCTGTCTCAGATACTATTATATAGATTTTCATTAAGCTTCAGATTCAGTTAGAACTTGAAATAAGTTGTTGCAGATTAGATTTTGGTGTAAATTACTTAATCAGTTATGCCGCCATGTTTCATTTTCTCGAAATATTAACGTATTAACGTGTATCAGATACAAGAACGTTTAGAGACTGCTACAACCGACTAGTTTTTCTTATCTTAGATTATATTCAATGTACGATATATACAGGGTGATTTTTTAGACTGACGCTATTCAGAGCAGCCAGTAACT
This sequence comes from Maratus speculifer, assembly GCA_964019185.1. Taxonomy (NCBI): domain Eukaryota; kingdom Metazoa; phylum Arthropoda; class Arachnida; order Araneae; family Salticidae; genus Maratus; species Maratus speculifer. The sequence continues at coordinate 140,077,749 of OZ025302.1, read as the reverse complement.
CGTTCTAATAACTGGAATGACACAAAATTTTTAAATGGATGTAAATAAAACCTTGAGAAAAAGATTCCAATAATAATAAAAATAATAATAATAGTTCCAATCGCTGACGATAGCGGAAATTTGGCGCTGTACATGGAAAGAAAACCTCAAAAACAGACAAAATTAATAATTTGGATAAAATGCCATGTTTTATTCATCATATTTACTTGCCCGATGAGGAATTCGACCACATTCAATGTGACCATCGTTCTCTTGCACCACACCTTGCCTTCTTTGTACAACATTTTCGACGACTGAGCATAACATGTCATATGGAATAGCTCTTACGGGTGATTGGAAGTATTTTTTTTTTCTTGGAATCTTTTTTTCCTTGGTATCATTAGCCCCTTATAAATTTTAAATCAGTTCCGGTTATTAAAATTAGCTACAGAGATCTCTAAACAGCGTCAGTTTAAAAAATATACCCTTTATTTGGAACTTTAAGTTGATTTAGTTACAATGGTCAAATTTTAAACCACAACTAACCGAAATTTTAAGCAAGTAATATAAAATACTTTAACTCTCTCCCTTTTTCCCCCTACTGGTTTAAAATAGCACATTTTACAAGATTTCGATTTGAGGTTTTTCAGTAGGAATTTTCAGATTGAAATAATTATAAATCAATTATTAGAACAATGAAGTGAAGTTGCCAGCTTGGCCTCCATTTTTACTCAGAAATTTCGAATCCATGACGAGAAACATGAACAGTACTTTTTGATTTATAACAGACATTTTGTGATTGCTTAAATTAGGAGGCCAGGTCACCGGTTTATTATTTCATTTACCTTATTAACGTATCATTTGCAAAAATAACTGTGTCTATCAGATTCTAGGAGATACATATGCACTTTGTGACAAAGAAATTATAATGGAGTTATGATAAGGAGGACGAGACATAGTATAGTGTGCTATCTACAAATTGCGAGTGAAGTTACTGAGGAAGTTGTCACAAGATGGCAGCTGTTTCTTTTAGTCGGATCAACAGATTCTGATTACCATTGATGGAATCTTCCACCAGTAAACTTGAATTGGAAATTTTGTCATGTTTTAGCTCCTTATTGATGGTAAATTTCTCTCGCAAATAGGGTAAAAGTACTCTGTTTTTTTTTTTACTGGTGTAAGTTTGCGAGGCAGTATAATCTTTTCACTGTCGCTGACAGGTGGTTTTCCTGGTAGCCATAACATAGCGGAGCTATTACCGCTGAAGTAAACACTTACAAGTAAAAATAAATATCAGTTTTTGATATTATTTTTAATGAAATTTTCCATCGATGCATTTAAATAAAGAGAAATTTTCTGTATAAATTTAACGGTGGAAGTTTGCCGTGGCAGTAGTGAACCGCTGGAAAAATGGTTATATTTGAAGCTTCACTATTTTAAGGACTTTTCAATAACTTTTATTCATAGTTCCATGGCAATTATAAAACAGATCTTATTATCGAACAAATACTGGACATCGCACCCCAAATTCAAAGATCGTACGAAAAATTTCAAAACTCACTCGTTTGATAAAATACCTATACAAAAAAGTACCTATACACTATACCACAGAAAATGTATGCAAAATGAAAAACGTCACTTTTCTTTAAAATACCTTCTCTCCTTATGGAATATTTAATTTTAATATTTAATTTTAATGACCGTTTTTACTAGAAAAAAGTACTTTTCAAAAGATTATAAAGCTTTCTTAAAAATAGAAATTAGTCTCATTTTAGAAATATAAATTTAAAAAAAGAACACCAAATAACTCTGTAATTTTAAAAGAGTGTGCGGTTTAAAAAATGGAATTCTACAGCAAATTTTATTCTCTTTTCATATTTAAGTTTTTGTTTATAAACAAAAAGAAGTTGCAAAAAATTTAATTAAGTTTGAAAAATGATGTGAGTTTTTATTCACTTTTTGATTACTTTAATAAGCATTTGCTATTTTTTATAGTCCATTACGAAAATATTACGGAGTGCTTTGTGTTTTGTATAAATGAAAATTTGATTAATTCAGGTAAGAGGAACATTCTTATAAATAGCTTTCTATGGTATTAAATTGCACTCGAAAAATTTTAGCTAAATGTGTCGTTCTACATCTCATGAATATCGTGCCATTTTCAAAAAAAGCATTTCGAATATTGAAGAAATTATTGTTGAAATGTACAATAAAATATAACAATGATTTATATCTGTAATCTATTCTTCATAAAAGCCGTTTTCAATAATGGCAAAAAAAACGAAAACGCTAATGAAAAGTCTATCGGAGCGTTAATTTCAAATTTCTCGCTTTATTTTATTTTATTTTTATTTATTTATTTACTTATTTATTATTTATTTATTTACTTATTTATTATTTAATTATTTACTTATTTATTACTTATTTATGTACTTATTTTTGCATAGGGTAGCTGAGAATGATCTACAATCGGGCGAGTTTTTACTTTTTCGATTTTGGTTTTAGTTTTTACTTTCTTCTATCTTTACAAGAAAAAAGTATTGGATTCGTGAAAATTTTCGAAATCCAGTTTTCGACGGATTTACTCATATTACGGATCAGCGAACCCCAAAAACACGTTTTTGCAAAATGTTTGTCTGTGTGTAACAAAAATGTGGGCGCTCTATTTCAAGAACTAACGCACGGAATTTCACAAAACTTTGGATTCTATTAGAACATGATACAATCTAGATCTTATTAGTTTTTGGTGTATGTCGCGCTGATATCCGGTAATCCGCGCTGATAACAGATGGCGCTGATATCCTGCATTATTCATAATTTTCACAATAGCCATACCTCATGAACTATCGCATGGATTTAAAACTTTGCATTTAGTTAGTGCGCGATATAACAAGGTGCTGTTTACGTTTTAGTGCAAATCGATGAACAGGTGACGCTGCTATGCTGCATTATTCACTGTTTCCACAACAGCCATATCTCAAGAACTAGTGCATGGATTTTCATAAAACTTCATATTAAGTTAGTACTTGATATAACATGCTGTTGATTACGTTTTGGTGCAAATCACTTAACAAGTGTTGCTATCATAATGCATTATTCGTGTTTATTGCAATAACTCTATCTCAATAACTAATGCACGATATTTTCTAAAAATTCAGATTCGGTTAGTCCCGGATATATATTAGTATTGTTTAGTTTTTTATGTGAATTGCCCTACAGAGGGTGCTGCTGTGCTGCATTTTTCACGATTTCGCAATAAATGTATCTCAGAAACTAATGCATGCATTTTCATCAAACTTCAGATTCAGTTAGTACCTGATAAAAAATTAATCCTGATTAGTAATTTGGGTGTACGTCACCCAGCATGTGGTGCTGTTACGCAATTTTTTCTAAGATTTTGAAATAGTTCTATCTGAAAAACTAATGCACGGATTTTCAGGAAACTTCAAATTCAGTAATAAGTTGACATAAGTTGTCGTTGCTGACTAGATATTGGTTTAAACAGCTGACCGGTTGCGCTGCTATGTTGAATTTTTCAGGAAGTATTAACATGCATGAGATAGACGAAAGCTTTGGCGTGCCATATCTGAATAGTTTGGTATTAGGATCGTTTAAATTTTAGAACTGGTTACCAAAGTTAAAGTATTTTTTTTTAATCTGAAACTAAAAACAGAAATGTAAAAACTAACCTATTGTAGATTGTCCTCAACTATTCTGTGCAAAAAAAACAAAAATAAATAAATAAATAAATAAATAAATAAATAAATAAATAAATTAAATAAATTAAATAATAATAATAATAATAATAATAATAATAACAGTAATAATAATAATAATAATAATAATCTATATTAATAAAATAACAAATCGCTCTGTGTGTGTGTGTGTGTCTGCGATAGTTAGCGAAAACTACGGTACGTACGAATCTCAAAATTTTTCTGAGAGTAGCCCAATATCTCTCCTGATGCACCTGACGCTCAGAATTTCAAAATTCTATTTATTAACTGAGTAATTAATTAAATTCCAAACCTCATTCTCATAAAAAATCGCTTTTTTTTTTCGCTTTTTTCACTTTCATTCTCTTATGGTTGGTTGGTTGCATAAAAGTTTCACAGAAATAAATAAAAAAGCTGGGGCTGACCTTTAAAATTCATAGACTGGCAAACTGTCGGTTTAAATGAGGATTTTTTTTTTCCATCACAGCTGCTGTACGCCATGGAGGAAAAAGATAGGTGGTGGCGAAGTAAACCGAAAAAAAAGGGTTTGCAATATGAAACCACTTATCACTGAAATTTGAATGTCTCAAACAAAAGCAAAAGGAAGGAATTTTGTATTAAGTCGGATTGGAAGAAATGAATTACAGCTGAAGCATATTTCACGAAGAAATAGTAATTTTCTTAAATGTTTTTTTCTATTATATTATTTATTAAAATAAATGTTTGCTTTTAAAATAATTGAAATTGGAAAATTAAAAATAATTAAATGTCATAATAAAATTAAATAAAATATTGAAAACATATGATTTGAAGCAAAAAAATTGTATTACTAAAAGTTTTCTCTTTTTTTTTCCAGAAATTTTTAATACTTTATAACGTAGATAAAAAATGTTTATGATTTAACAACATATTAATAATTCCATGTCAATATATAAAATATAGTGATGAAAAGATTCTTTTAAAATCATGCATGAAAACTTAAATAATAATATTAATCTAAAATCTAGATTTCAGAGTGCAGACGATTTTAAGACATTAACGAAAGAATGTTGATTTTTCAAGCAAAATCTTAAATGATGCTTCTATATTGATATTTCAAAGGCATATGATAAAAATAATCAAATAATTCTTGACTATGATTGATCTATTTGTATCTTTCGTGCATTCTGATCGTGTATTACAGGCAATAATGGCAGAAAACGTTATTTTTTAAACGAAATTTTAGTCATCTATTCAATAACAGTTTAAAAGATATAAAACAAAAACAAAGAAATACTGGTTTAAACCAATTTGAATTGATCGGAGTTTCAAAGCACATGGTTTTGTTGGTGCTTATTTGGACCTAATGTAGCGGATATTAGAGTTACATTTTTTCCTTCACCCCAAGACATTATACGGCCATTCTATTAATTTCTTTTTACTGTATGGTTGTACGCATATTTTTGGCATTTCGAACATTAGAATGTATGAGTCATTAACTGTGTTTCAGTAAAAAAAATACACAACACTTTTCTATGAGTTTATTTTTTTAATCATTGATAAAATTTAAATATGTTCTATTCAATTTAAAATTATAATATGGCTTTAATTTGTTTTTAAATCAAAAATAAAATAGCTGTTTGGCGTACAATCGTTTGTATCCGAAAACGATTCATTCACCATAATAAATTATCAAATAGCAAAGTAAATTATCTATCAGAAATAGCCATAAAAAGAATAATAGCAAAACTGATTATAACCTTAATGTTTAGACTAATTTAAACATAACCCGATCCCAACCAGAAAAAAAAAAAAAAAAAAAACAGACCACCCTCCGATCCGTGATACACAAAATTTCCGTGAGTATAAACCCGACCCTCGCCTAAAAATTCTGTTTGGAAAAAACTACGGATTTGATAACTGACCCGAACCAAACATGAATTCCGCAAACATGTTCAAGTGAAACATAACCCGATCCAAACAAGGAAAAATAATTTTCGTGGGCATGAAACCTGAACCGAACCTGAATATTTTCTTAAAATACCCGAAATATGACTCGAACGAAATCTGAAACCGATAAAAATATTCCAGAGAACTATAATCCGATTCCAGCAAGACAAAATACTTTCCGTAGTCATAAACCCGAATCAAACCTAAAAAACTCCGTTTGAAAAATTCTGAACTTTGACCCAAACCACATCTAAATCTGACCAAAGTATTCGAAAGGACCATAACCGGATTCGAGTAAGACAAAATAATTTCCGTGGACATGAACCCGATACGAACCTAAAACTTCCATTCGAAAAAATGCCTGAAATTTGAATCGAACCAAATCTGAATCTGACAAAACTATTTCAAAGAAACGCAATCGGATCCAAATAAGACAAAATATTTCCATGGACATGAACACAATCCGAACCCAAAAAATTTCTTTGAAAAAATCGCGAACTGAATGAAATCTGAACTTGGCAAAAATATTCCAGTGAAGCATGTCCTTATTCGAACAAGACAGAATAATTTCCGTGAACATGCAAGAAGACCCGAACCCAACAGTTATATATTTGAAGAAAAACCGGAAATCTGAATTGAACCAAATCTGGACCCGACAAAAATATTCCAAAGAACTATTACCTAATCCAAGTAAGACGAAATAATTTCTATGGACATAAACCCGACTCGAACCTAAAAAATTCGATTTGAAAAAACCTGAAATTTGACCCAAACCACATATAAATTCGACCAAAATATCCGAAAGAATCATAATTGGATTCGAGTATGACAAAATAATTTCCGTTTTCATGAACGTGATCCGAACTTAAAAATTCTATTTGAAAAAATACCTGAAATTTGAATCGAACCAAATCGGAATCTGATAAAAAATATTTCAAAGAATCGTAATCGGATCTGAATAAGACAAAAAAAATTCCATTCACAAGAACCGATTCTGAACCTATAAAATTTCATTGAAAAAATCACAAAATCTGAACTGAATCAAATCTGAACTTGAAAAAAAAATATGCCAGTGAAGCATGTTCTTATTCAAACAAGGCAGCATAATTTCCGTGAACATGCAAGGAAATCCGAACCCAAAAATTCCATTTGAAGAAAAAGCCAAAATCTGAACTGAACCAAATCTGTTCCCGACAAAAATATTCCAAAGAACCATAACTGTATCCGAGCAAGGCAAAATAATTTCCATGGACATGAATACGACCCGAACATTAAAACTCAATATCAAAAAATACCTAAAATCTGAACCGAACGAAATCTGAACCCGACGAAAATGTTCTAATTAATCATAACCAGATCCGAACAAGACAAAATAATTTCCATGGACATGAAACCAACATGTGGTTTGGTAAAATTTTGGTTGCAATTACATTACGGTAAGTCTTTGATTATATTTAATTTCCCGTTAGGTTACAGTTAGGTCACGGTTAAATTAAAGTTAGGTTAAAGTTAAATTGCATTTATGTTATGGTTAGAATAAGGATATGTTACAATAAAGTGAAGGCAAGGTTACATTTATGTTATATTTAATTTACTGTTAAGTCGAAGTTAGGTTACAGGCAGGTTATGGTTACGGTACAAAAATTTACGGTTAGGAATTTATCCACAGAGTGAACATTACACATGATTTGATTAAAAATAACACTTACTTTTGTTAAATGGCTCTGAAATTATAACACTATATACCAACCTTTTAGCTACCAGCGAGTATCGATTTCTTTCATGGTATAGTCGGATTTAAGAGTGATATAATTAGTTTGAAATTCAAAATATTTCACTTGGGATTTCTATGTGAAAAAAAAATAATTAGTTACGTGATTTTTGGTAAATATCAACACTTTAACACGAAAATCACGCAGTCGTTGGATACATATTCCCTCCCGCGTTTCTCATCGTTCATTTTTAGAATTTTTTGAGCTTTACATTAGATGTTTTTTAAACCGATTTTTCGCACAGTCAGTGGCCACGTATTTCAGACAATGCATTTCTGCATGTTTCGAGTTAAAGATAAAATCATACAAATTTCAAGTTCGTTTAATATTGTTAATACGGACCCGGGCAACGCCGGGCGAGTCAGCTAGTAATAAATAAAAATAGTAAAATTAAAGCGAGAAATTAGAAAATAATACTCCTATGGACTTTACATTAGCGTTCGACTATATCCTCGCGACCAGTGTGGACTTTTAAACGAAAACAGACCGTTTTCAATCTTTGCATCAATTTAATTGATTTACGGTTGCCAATTCGGCCTCCATTTTTATTGACAAAATCGGAATTCCTGCCAGGAATTAAAAATGGTATTTTTTGCTTTATTTAATGGCATTCAGTTTGTGATTATTTAAAGTAAAACCACATCTTTCAAAGTTACCGGTGGCAATTTGAAATTTCGAAGTTAAAATAAAAGCTAAACTAGCAACCTTGAAAAGATTTATTAAATTTTAGTTGAATCAGTATTATGCATAGACAAGAACCTTTCCGACTGTAAACTTCTACGATGCATGTAGCGCCATCTATAAAAATACAATAAATTATTGGCTCTTCAAGAGAATTTGGTGTGGTTAAGGTTCAAATTGCTGGGATTGCATACAATTCTCCGAGGCAGCATTCTCCTTTTCTTCTTGTATTAAATATAAGTAGCAAAAACTTTTTTTAATATAATGTTACTGCAATATATTTCAAGGAAAATAATTTTAAATATTTCAAAAAGCTTATAGTTATAATCTGACTTATTTCTGTACAAATATTTAAATTAGCAGATTCTGATTTATTCTGAATCTGCAATCTCAATACATGGAAATGTGAATAAGGAGAAATAGGCACATCCTCAAAATAATGAAGTTTTAACTATAACCTATTCCGCACCCAAATGTGTAAAATGTATACTGTGTTGGATTTATTCATTTTTAGGTGCGTTCGTAATTATGTAAATACATAGCACCTATAGTTATCGTTCAGTCCGTCCGTCCATCCGCATATAACAACGCAAAAACTACCCAACCGAATCATTTGAAATTTAAAATCTATAATTATTACATAATTTTGTTCAGTCAATTCAGGTTCTATGAAAATCGCATGCATAGATCAATTACAGGGACAATCAAAATATTCCATTACATTACGGTCAATGGGGAAAAAAGTTTGAAATGCATTTTAATCAGTTTGAAATTCAAAATACATAATAGTTATATAATTTTGTCGAGTCATTCAAATTTTATGAAAATCGGATGAATTACAGGGACAATCAAAAAGATTCCGTTATATTACGGTCAATGGGGAAAAATGATTGAAATGCATTTAAATTGTGTTACACTCATTCGAATATAATAAAATTGATTTGCATCCATAAAGTACATATTATAATATACATTTTGCATAATTTGTGGTGCAAAGAACATTTGTTATTGATTTACAAGGCCACACAAAAATATTCCATTACATAATGGTATAGGGAGAACATTGTTTGGTGACATTTTAATTGTAATTATCTATTTATAATTTTATGGGATTGATATATGAGAGTAATATTCTTAAATTTTCGTTATCATACGAACGCACCTCATTTGCTACGCTTCACGTGCAATTTCTAACTTCTTTTATGTTGGATTTTGGCAGAGCTATGCATACTATGCAAAATTGTTGGGATGCCCATCTTACTCGAACCTGTTGTCTTGGATGATAAACATATTTGCATATTAGGAAGAGATATGACTGTAACTGTTTTTTTTCTTTTATAACATGTTCCAATGCATTCCAATGCATTCCAATGTGTTTATTAGAAACCGGGTACATTTTGGTTATTTACACTCTTAAAACGAAAGAGCTGATTTGGCTTCTCATGAAACAGCTGTAATTTTTTCGATCATAAAAGAGTTATTTTTCAAACGATTAAATCTTCTTGATCTAAATTGGTTATTTAAATAGCTCAACTTCATTTAAATTGGTTAGAAACAGCTCGTAAACTCGAGTTATTTCAACTCTTTTTTGAGAAGCTGCCTTTTCAACATTGAGATGAGTGGATTTCAGCTCAACTTGAGCTATTTTGTGGCTGACTTTTTAAGAGAGTACCTCCATATTGTATGCCCTGTGGCAGAAGCGGAGTGACATAGCGACATTTCCGCAGAAAAAAAAGGACCCTAGTAGAAAACTTTCATCCTCGAGCCGCTAAAAGTTATCAATAGAAATGTTTCTTTTTAGAAGTTTTACCCTTGGCACTCCGTTGTCTCGGCTGCGGGGACATAATCTTTCCTTCCAAAATTTGTTCTTGGCACCAGTAATAAAGGAAAATAAAATTTCCCTTACTTAATCAGAATGTTTTTGAAATTGTCTACTACAAGGAAAGTTCTTTTAAAAAAGTGGTGCGAATCGAATAAAATTTGTGTAAGAGGCACCGGAGTCCGAAAGGTTAATAATAAAGCATATTTGCGCAGTCTCTCTCTCACACTCGCCCTCTCTTTCTCTGTGTCTATCTCTCTTTCTCTCTCTCTCACTCTCTCTTTCTCTGTCTCTTCTTCTCTTTTGCTCTCTCCCTATAGAAAGGGAACGGACCCTTCGAAAGTTTTTTTTATCCTCAAGCTGTTATATGTCAAGTAACTGATATAAATATTTTTTAGCAGTTTAATAAAGTATATGTGCGCGGTCCCTCTCTCCCCAAATCCCGCAAAAAAAGAACAGACAGCTTCAGAAAACTTTCATTCTCGAGCCCCTAAACGTACCTGGTAGAAATATGCATTTTTTTAAATTTAATATTATGTTTAAATTATGTGTACAGTAGAGGTCTGCACGGGCCAAAATTTCCAGGCCCGAGCGAAAGAAATATTAGCCCGACTCGGCCCGACCCAAAAGTTAAAATTTCGGCCCGAGCTCGGCCCGGTCCGAAAAAAAAATTAAAATTCAGCCCGAACCCGTCCCGGCTCGAGTGAATTTCTACAGAACATTGATCTTTAATCTTATGGAAGAGTTCTGACCTAAAAAAATTATATTAGTCTTTTTTTTCCATGTTTATAATCTCCATTTATGCAGAAGTGTCGTAGGCTGCGATATTTATGCTTTTAAATAAATCTTTGTTTGTTGTATGTAAATGTTTCAGTTATCACTAGTATTATTAATCCATATTCTCTGTAATGGAGACAAAAAAACGAAAAAGCGGTATATGGTAAAATTTCCAAAGGCGAAATCGCTGTGGAACGAAAAAAAAATGCATTCCCTTCTTAACAGATGTAAATGTTTAATATATTTTTTTCTCCCGTATTGTTGTATTCATTTTGCATGGATGAACATTTTAAAAGAAACTTTCAGTTTTCAGTTTAAAAAAAAATTCCGTCATAATCATGTTTTTTTTTTCTTTTGTGTGTGTGTGTGTGTGTGTATTTAATTCTATTTTAAAACGCCTAGTATCTACGATTCTTTAAAAGAAATAAATTCTAATGTTTAATTGTAGAATAATGACGGCTTAAAAGTATATGCTTTTTTGCAAAAATTTTTGGACAAAGCCAAATAATACTGATTTATAAAAAGTCGAGAAAAGGATTTTCTTATAGGAAAATTCAATAGGAACTGATTATTTTTGTCCATGAAAACTAGGAAGAATGGAATCAGTCTCGGCTTAGTACGGAAAAAAAAAGTTAGGCCCGGCCCGATACTCCAGCAAAAAAATTAAGGCCCGAGCCCAGCCGGGCCCGAAAAGATTAGTGACAAGGCCCGGCTCGAATGCCATTATTGGAAATCGGCCCAAGCCCGGCTCGCGGGCCGGGCCGGGTGCGGGCTTCGGGCCGAGGCCCGGCCTGTGCAGACCTCTAGTGTACAGTCCTTTTCTTTGCATTCTCTTTAATAAACTGATCTAATTATAGTTTAAAATCCGCTACAAAATGAAATAAATTAACCCCGTATTTCATCAACAAATCTCAAGAAAAGTATTGGGCTAATTTGTATTTACTAATAAAATAAATTTTTTTGTGTGTATGTGTTGGCTTGTTTGTAAGGAATGGATAGCGAAATGTATATCGAGCTTACATGCCTGAAAATTTGGATGAAGGTTCTCTAAGGCAGATTCGTATGCATATGAGGTTCAATTTATTATTGTTATTCCTTCAAGCAAATAATGGAGATATTAATTAAAAATCCATAAAAAAAATTCTTTTTCTCTACAAAATGGAAAAAGCATATTCACATCTTTATTAGATGCGTTTTATTAATTATGTACATAAGTAGCACCCTTAGACATAAATATAGTCGTCGTTTAATCCGTCTGTCAGTCCACATGTAATAGAGCGAACACTAACCAACCGAATCATTTTAAATTTTAAAATATATAATTGTTGTATAAATTCATGAAAATCGGATATTTAGTTTAATTACAGAGACAATCAAACGTATTCCGTTACATTACGGCCAATGGGAAAAAATAGTTTCAAGCACATTTTAATGGTGTTACACTCTTTCGAACATAAAACTGATATGCATTAATGAAGTATAAACTATTATATGCATTCTGTACAATCTCTGGTGCAAAGAATATTTATTATTAATTTACAGGGCTACACAAAACTATTCCATTACACAATTGTACAGGAAGAAACATTGGTTGGGGCGCGTTTTAATAGTATTAAACTATTTCACATTTTATGAAACTAATATACGTTGCTGGGGTTTACTACAAGTTATTTCCTGCATAACACAAAGCAGATAGTATTTACAGGGATACACAAAATATTTCGGATACTCTACTGTATCCAAAGTGCTGTATATTACTACACCAGTTTTTGAATATTTTTAAAACTTCGTTATAGAAAACGGTTATTTTACTGTGTTAGGGAGCATTTTCATTGGTCAAAAAAGAGATATTCTATAAAAGCTGTGGAGTGACGCTGCAGCAAATGGGTCAAATTTTTAAGTGTAGCATTATCGAAATAAACGCCATGGGTGATTTTCAAGAAACGCTATTCCTGCAAAAGACCAGGAATTTGACGTACAAACGCACCTTATTTGCTACGTTTGGTTTGACGAGCAATTTCCGACTTGTTCAACCTAAAATGAAGGAAAATATATTTATATATATTTTTTAATTTTACAATAGAGTTCATTCAACTAGCAACAAATGTTGTGAGGAATTGTGATGTAACGAATCTGCTTTAGATCAACATTTATTCATTTGAATATTGAAAGAAGTAAAAGAGAGTATTTTGCAGGTGCTACAACAACAAACAAATATATTTTTAAAAGCTATTGAAGTCTTGGTATCTACCTTGATGGCGGCCTGTGCGGTCAAATCTCCTAAAACTAGCAGTTCCAAAGAGACGTCTGTTACCTCCCCCTCCAAAGTTTCCCAGAAAATAAAAAAACAAAAAGTTACTACCCAGTTGTCCCTCGACAACTCTAACGTGGGCTATGTCCAGGAAAGTGTCCAGCTGTGCGGGAACATGTTCGCTTCATCCCAGAGCTCAGTGGATGATCCCGGCGATGCAGGTATGGACTAATTTTTCTCCTGTTTCGTTTTTGTGTTTCTATTCATGTTTTGTGTCTTTCCCTGGGTGCTCGTGTTTATGTTATTGGATTTCTAGCAGCTTCTCCAGTATCCCTTACTATCATGCTTCCGTATGCAGAACCGTTTACGTTGATCCAGTGGAACGCCAGGGGCGTTAGAAACAAATCCCAGTGGTTAAAGTGCTCCCCCTTTTCTAAGGCGGATGTTTTTGTGTTTCAGGAGACTTTTCTTAAGGGGGGCGACTCTTTTGCCTACCCGGGTATGGTTGTCTATCGGTTAGATCGAGACCGCCGAGGAGGTGGTTTGCTCACCGCGGTGAGTAATCGCCTTACTTCTGCTTTGCTAGACTTGAATGTTTCAAATTCCCACGGTGTTGAGGCCCTTGGGGTTCGTATTTGGTTGGCTAGACATTGGGTGACTATTGTCAATGTATACGCTCCTGAGGGAAGGGTTAGCGAATCCTGGCTTCAGAGGCTTACGAATAGTATCCATCCCCCCTTTCTCGTTCTCGGGGACTTTAATCAGAAGCATCATGTATGGGGTTGCTCCTCTAATTCTTCTGGCGCTGACGAGATTCTTTCCTGGCTGCTTAGTAATGATGTCTGTATCTTAAACACTAATCAGCCTACTCATGCTGTTCCCGCTGGAACGCCCTCCTTGATTGATCTGTCCTTTGCTAGTCCTGACCTATTTCGTATCACGGACACCTATGTCCATCCCGATTTGTACGAGTCTGATCATTGGCCTATTATCCACAAAATATATTATGGTACCAAGAATCAGTTTTACTCTTTTATCAGTTGGGGGGCCGTCGAGGCCAATGTCAATCAAAATCTGGATTCCAGTGATTTTTCCTCGATCGAGCTCTTTCATAATAAAGTGAGGGATGCGATCTCGAGCAATTCTTTCAAGTACAAGGTACAGCGGCGGGACAACCCTCCCTGGTGGGAGGGTTGTCAATGGAATCATTGGAATCATAGTGGTTGGAATCATTGCTCTTGGCTTCTTGGCCAGAAGAGAAAGTTCCTTCGGCTCGCTAGAAATACTTTGTCTAGAAATACATTGGATCTCCTAAGCGAATTTAGAATGTTAGCCTATTGATTCCTGAGATAATTAGTTTCAAAAATATGTATTTGGTTATCATTATTTTTTCCTATATTAGATTATTATTTAATATACGAAATAGGATAGATGTGCCAAAAATAGACCCCGTTAGAGAATTTCTTTAAAAAATATTTTTTTTTATTAATAGTTATTATATTCTAGAATTTTTTCATATTATATAAACCTTTCAGCAATATTTAATTAATTCTACATTTACATTTCCCAATAGAAATAAAAATTTAATTTTAATGCGTCAAAACACCCAAAATCCCAGTAATTGAAACTCAATGTTCTTGTAATGGACCCCCTTACAAGAAAATAACCTAAAATTGTTTTTTACCTTCTTCTATTTTTACAAGACAAAAATAATCAATTTTTGAAAATTTTCGAATTCCGGTTTTTGGCGAAGTTGCACGTTTTAGGGGTCAGAGATTCCTAAAAACAAGATTTTACAAAATGTCTTTCTGTATGTGACATGAATTTTGTGGGCGTTCTATCTCAAGAACTAATGGACAAAATTTCACAAAACTTTAGATTCAGTTAGACTTTATTATAAATTGGATCTGGTTAGTTTTTGGTGTATATCACCCGACAGGTGGCGCTGCTATGCTTGATATAATATGATTTTGATTAGGTTTCGGTGTTAATCGCCAAATAGATGTCACTGCTATGCGGCATTATTCATGATTATCATAACAGCTCAATCTTAGGAACTAATGCACAAATTTTCATCAAACTTGAGATTCAGTTACTCCCTTGTATAAATTAGTATTCTTCAGGTTTTCGAGTAAATCGCTCAATAGGTAGCGCTGCTATGCGCCATTATTCACGATTTTCGCAACAGCTCTATCTCATGAAAAACGCATGAATTTTCAACAAACTTCAGATTCACTTAATACCTGAAATAAATTAGTATTCTTAAGTTTTTTGGAGTAAATCGCTTAACAGGCTATCAGGCATTATTCACAATTATAGCAACGAGGTGGAACCCGCCGAACTTCGACGAAAGGAAATGTTTTAGAAAAAACTGTTTCATTGATTTATAACAACGTACAAAATTAGCTACAGTAAAAAATGCATCTTATATTGGTCAGTTTAACTCTAAAAGAAATATTATTTTAAGCTAAAATTAACAAAATACCATTTCTATAAAAGTCAGGTGTCCAAATTATTAAAATTAAACTTTAATCGCAGTAATAAGTAAAACATGATAAAGAAAAGTTATTATGATGAAGTTATCAATTGAAGCTCTTATGCTTGGTAAAAATGAAAAAGAAAATCAAACTGACATGATCATAAAATTTCACGTGAAATCTAAACCCGCCATCATTTTCATATTCTCAAAATTTACATACGAAATTTTAATTTTTTTTTTTTTCAATTTTAAGAGTAAGTCGCGCATTTCTGTTTCCACAATTACAAAATTCGAACAAAAATTATAAAAAAAAATTAATATCTCAAAAATAAATTGAGATACAGCTTTCAAACAAATTGCATTCAAAAGTAAATTTTTTTCTCTATACGCCGATATAAAAATTGAGAATGTGCGATGTTTAGATGCATAAAAATTGTAGTAGCAAAAATTGCAAAACCGAATTGCATGGGAAAGTGTTGCCATTCGCAAAATGACGTATGCGTTGCGCACAGATACGTTTGGCCTTTATAATATAGATAGCTCTATCTCAGGAACTAAGCCATGAATTTTCATCATATTTGAGACTCAGTTATTCCTTGATATAAATTAGTATTCTTTAATTTTTAGCTCACAGGCTATCAAAGCCTGAGAGCTTTTGTGCCCGCCCGTTCTGTATGCATGTACGTGCGTACGTCAGATTTACATGAAATTTTGGATATAGGCTTATTATGATAAGACGTTTCCCTGATTAGTTTTGAGAGTTCATTCGATAAGTATGAGAAGGGGAACGGGGGCTATTGCCCCTCACCTTAATTTATATAAATGGGTTTTTCCTGCAGAATTAGTAGATTTCGTTCAAATCTTAGATGTAGGATCATTCTAATGAGGTGCCTTCATGATTAGTATTGAGTGTTCATTGGATAAGTTTAAAGAGGGGGAATGGGGGTTTAATCCTCCCGTCTTAATTTAGGTTTCTCACGCAAAATTTATCTATTTGCTTCAAATTTTGTATAAAAGTTTATTCTGAAATGGCGATTTCCTGATTTGTTTTTGGAATTCACTGGATAAGTATAAAGGGATGATAGGGGAAACTACCCCTTATAATTTATGTAAATGGTTTTTCATACAGAATTAACCGATTTGTTTCAATTTTTTGTATACAGGTTCACAGTAGTAAGAAGCTTCGCTCATTTGTTGTGGTATTTCTTTATAAAGGAGGGTACGGGGATTACCTCCCCCTTAAGTTAGCTAAATAGAGTTTTATACAGTTATCCGATTTGCTTTAAATTTTGGATGTAGGTGTTTTCTGATAAGTTGAATTTCTGAACTGTTTTTGAGGTTTAATGATTAATTATAAAGGAGGAAACGGGGGAAAACATTTCTTAAATTACATAAATTGGTTTTTATGCAGAATTATTTGACTTGCTTCGAATTTTGGATACAGGTCTATTATATGATAAGGCGTATCCCTGATTAGTTTTTGGGCTTCAATGATAAGTATAAAGAAAGAAAACTGTGGGGGGGGGGGGGTACTTCCTTCCTTTTTTTTCGAAGGGCATTATTATATAAGGCTGAAATATACAATTAGTCTGCATAGCCTATGAGCTCTATGTCATCAGTTTAACTGGGCATCATTCTTTTTATTGAAGTTAATTGCTCAATAGGTGGCGCTACTATGTGGCATTATTCATGATTATCGCAATAGCTCTGTCTCGAGAACTAATACATGAATTTTCATCAAGCTTCAAATTCAGTTAGTCCCTGATATAAATTAGCATTCTTTAGTTTTTGGAGTAAATCGCTGAACAAGTGGCACTTCTATCCAGTTTTTTTAAAAGAATTTTGCGATTATTCTGTCTCAGATACTATTATATAGATTTTCATTAAGCTTCAGATTCAGTTAGAACTTGAAATAAGTTGTTGCAGATTAGATTTTGGTGTAAATTACTTAATCAGTTATGCCGCCATGTTTCATTTTCTCGAAATATTAACGTATTAACGTGTATCAGATACAAGAAAGTTTTGAGACTGCTACAACCGACTAGTTTTTCTTATCTTAGATTAATATTCAATGTACGATATATACAGGGTGATTTTTTAGACTGACGCTATTCAGAGTAGCCAGTAACTCGTTCTAATAACTGGAATGACACAAAATTTTTAAATGGATGTAAATAAAACCTTGAGAAAAAGATTCCAATAATAATAAAAATAATAATAATAGTTCCAATCGCTGACGATAGCGGAAATTTGGCGCTGTACATGGAAAGAAAACCTCAAAAACAGACAAAATTAATAATTTGGATAAAATGCCATGTTTTATTCATCATATTTACTTGCCCGATGAGGAATTCGACCACATTCAATGTGACCATCGTTCTCTTGCCCCACACCTTTCCTTCTTTGTACAACATTTTCGACGACTGAGCATAACATGTCATATGGAATAGCTCTTACGGGTGATTGGAAGTATTTTTTTTTTCTTGGAATCTTTTTTTCCTTGGTATCATTAGCCCCTTATAAATTTTAAATCAGTTCCGGTTATTAAAATTAGCTACAGAGATCTCTAAACAGCGTCAGTTTAAAAAAAATACCCTTTATTTGGAACTTTAAGTTGATTTAGTTACAATGGTCAAATTTTAAACCACAACTAACCGAAATTTTAAGCAAGTAATATAAAATACTTTAACTCTCTCCCTTTTTTCCCCCTACTGGTTTAAAATAGCACATTTTACAAGATTTCGATTTGAGGTTTTTTAGTCGGAATTTTCAGATTGAAATAATTATAAATCAATTATTAGAACAATGAAGTGAAGTTGCCAGCTTGGCCTCCATTTTTACTCAGAAATTTCGAATCCATGCCGAGAAACATGAACAGTACTTTTTGATTTATAACAGACATTTTGTGATTGCTTAAATTAGGAGGCCAGGTCACCGGTTTATTATTTCATTTACCTTATTAACGTATCATTGCAAAAATAACTGTGTCTATCTGATTCTAGGAGATACATATGCACTTTGTGACAAAGAAATTATAATGGAGTTATGATAAGAAGGACGAGACATAGTATAGTGTGCTATCTACAAATTGCGAGTGAAGTTACTGAGGAAGTTGTCACAAGATGGCAGCTGTTTCTTTTAGTCGGATCAACAGATTCTGATTACCATTGATGGAATCTTCCACCAGTAAACTTGAATTGGAAATTTTGTCATGTTTTAGCTCCTTATTGATGGTAAATTTCTCTCGCAAATAGGGTAAAAGTACTCTGTTTTTTTTTACTGGTGTAAGTTTGCGAGGCAGTATAATCTTTTCACTGTCGCTGACAGGTGGTTTTCCTGGTAGCCATAACATAGCGGAGCTATTACCGCTGAAGTAAACACTTACAAGTAAAAATAAATATCAGTTTTTGATATTATTTTTAATGAAATTTTCCATCGATGCATTTAAATAAAGAGAAATTTTCTGTATAAATTTAACGGTGGAAGTTTGCCGTGGCAGTAGTGAACCGCTGGAAAAATGGTTATATTTGAAGCTTCACTATTTTAAGGTTTAGGTTTAGGTTTATTTTTGTCGTCCGATTATCTACGCTAGGGATATAGGACCAGGGGGGAGCGCCCTTCGTGGGGGTCTTTCTAAGGGAACCTAACCCGTATTTACGCACGGTTCGAAGAAAACCACGAAAACTCCGAACGGTTAGGCCGACAGCCGCGATTGGGTTCGAACCCAGCACCTGCCGTCTACCAGTTGAGAGGTCCGTACCTCTCGGCCACTGGTGGGGCCACTATTTTAAGGACTTTTCAATAACTTTTATTCATAGTTCCATGGCAATTATAAAACAGATCTTATTATCGAACAAATACAGGACATTGCACCCCAAATTCAAAGATCGTACGAAAAATTTCAAAACTCACTCGTTTGATAAAATACCTATACAAAAAAGTACCTATACACTATACCACAGAAAATGTATGCAAAATGAAAAACGTCACTTTTCTTTAAAATACCTTCTCTCCTTATGGAATATTTAATTTTAATATTTAATTTTAATGACCGTTTTTACTAGAAAAAAGTACTTTTCAAAAGATTATAAAGCTTTCTTAAAAATAGAAATTAATCTCATTTTAGAAATATAAATTTAAAAAAAGAACACCAAATAACTCTGTAATTTTAAAAGAGTGTGCGGTTTAAAAAATGGAATTCTACAGCAAATTTTATTCTCTTTTCATATTTAAGTTTTTGTTTATAAACAAAAAGAAGTTGCAAAAAATTTAATTAAGTTTGAAAAATGATGTGAGTTTTTATTCACTTTTTGATTGCTTTAATAAACATTTGTTTCTTTTTTATACTCCATTACGAAAATATTCCGGCGTACTTTGTGTTTTGTATAAATGAAAATTTGATTAATTCAGGTAAGAGGAACATTCTTATAAATAGCTTTCTATTGTATTAAATTGCACTTGAAAAAATTTAGCTATATGTATTGTTATACATCTCATGAATAGCGTGCCATTTAAAAAAAAGCACTTCGATTATGGAAGAAATTATTTTTGTGCATTAAAATCAAACAATGATTTATATCTGTAATCCATTCTTCATAAAATCCCATTTCAGTCGCGGCCAAAAAAAAGGAAAACGTTAATGAAAAGTCTATCGGGGCGTAATTTTCAAATTTCTCGCTTTATTTTATTTTATTTTTCTGTATTTATTATTTATTTATTTACTTATTTATTATTTATTTGTGTACTTATTTTTGCATAGGGTAGCTGAGAACGATCTACGATCGGGCGAGTTTTTAATTTTTCGATTTTGGTTTTAGTTCTTACTTTCTTCTATCTTTACAAGAAAAAAATATTGGATTCGTGAAAATTTTCGAAATCCAGTTTTCGACGGATTTACCCATATTACGGATCAGCGAACCCCCAAAACACGTTTTTGCAAAATGTCTGTCTGTGATACTGCATATCTGTCTGTGTGTAACAAAAATGTGGGCTCTCTATTTCAAGAACTAACGCACGGCATTTCACAAACTTTGGATTCTATTAGAACATGATGCAATCTAGATCTTAGTTTTTATCCTGCATTATTCATAATTTTCACAATAGCCATACCTCATGAACTATCGCATGGATTTTCATAAAACTTTGCATTTAGTTAGTACGCGATATAACAAGGTGCTGTTTACGTTTTAGTGCAAATCGATGAACAGGTGACGTTGCTATGCTGCATTATTCACTGTTTCCACAACAGCCATATCTCAAGAACTAGTGCATGGATTTTCATAAAACTTCATATTAAGTTAGTACTTGATATAACATGCTGATACATATTACGTTTTGGTGCAAATCACTTAACAAGTATTGCTGTCATAACGCATTATTCGTGTTTATCGCAATAACTCTATCTCAATAACTAATGCACGATATTTTTTAACAATTCAGATTCGGTTAGTCCCGGATATATATTAGTATTGTTTAGTTTTTGATGTGAATTGTCCTACAAAGAGTGCTGTTGTGCTGCATTTTTCACGATTTCGCAAATAATGTATCTCAGGAACTAATGCATGCATTTTCATCAAACTTCAGATTCACTTAGTACGTGATAAAAGATTAATCCTGATTAGTAATTTGGGTGTACGTCTCCCAACATGTGGTGCTCCTATGCAGATTTTTTCTGAGATTTTGAAATAGTTCTATCTCGAAAACTAATGCACGGATTTTCAGGAAACTTCAAATTCAGTAATAAGTTGACATAAGTTGTCGTTGCTGACTAGATATTGATTTAAACAGCTGACCGGTGGCGCTGCTATGGTGAATTTTTCAGGAAGTATTAACATACATGAGACAGACGAAAGCTTTGGCGTGCCATATCTGAATAGTTTGGTATTAATATCGTTACCAAAGTTAAAGTATCTTTTTTTTAATCTGAAACTAAAAACAGAAATGAAAAAACTAACCTATTGTAGATTGTCCTCAACTATTCTGTGCAAAAAAAAAAAAAAAAAAAAAAAAAAAAAAAAATTAAAAATAGTAAAATTAAAGCGAGAAATTAGAAAATAATGCCCCTATGGACTTTACATTAGCGTTCGAGTATATCCTCGCGACCAGTGTGGACTTTTAACCCATTAACGCCCGAATTTTTTTCTTCGCTAAAATTTAAATTTTGTATTTCCCACCACTTTTAATATCAAATTAACTTTTATTAATTTTATCGAGGATTTTGTCTCGTGAAAGAAGGTATATATTTATCTTCCTCTTTGCTGGTGGGAAAACCGCTTTCTTGCTGTTTTTGTAACCGTCCTCAAATGAGGACGCTGGGCGTTAATGGGTTAAACGAAAACAGACCGTTTTCAATCTTTGCATCAATTTTATTGATTTACTGTTGCCAATTCGGCCTCCATTTTTATTGACAAAATCGGAATTCCTGCCAGGAATTAAAAATGGTATTTTTTGCTTTATTTAATGGCATTCAGTTTGTGATTATTTAAAGTAAAAACACATCTTTCAAAGTTACCGGTGGCAATTTGAAATTTCGAAGTTAAAATGGAAGCTAAACTAGCAACCTTGAAAAGATTTATTAAATTTTAGTTGAATCAGTATTATGCATAGACAAGAACCTTTCCGACTGTAACTTTCTACGGTGCATGTAGCGCCATCTATAAAAATACAGTAAATTATTGGCTCTTCAAGGGAATTTGGTGTGGTTAAAGTTCAAATTGCTGGGATTGCGTACATTTCTCGGAGGCAGCATTCTCCTTTTCTTCTTGTATTAAATATGAGTAGCAAAAACTTTTTTTTACATAATGTTACTGCAATTATTTTCAAGGAAAATACTTTTAAATATTTCAAAAAGCTTATAGTTATAATCTGACTTATTTCTGTACAAATATTTAAATTAGCAGATTCTGATTTATTCTGAATCTGCAATCTCAATACATGTGAAATAAGGAGAAATTGGCACATCCTCAAAATAATGAAGCTTCAACTATAACTTATTCCGCACCCAAATGTGTAAAATGTATACTGTGTTGGATTTATTCATTTTTAGGTGCGTTCGTAATTATGTAAATACATAGCACCTATAGTTGTCGTTCAGTCCGTCCATCCATCCGCATATAACAACGCAAAAACTATCCAACCGAATCGTTTGAAATTTAAAATCTATAATTATTACATAATTTTGTGGAGTCAATTCAGATTCTATGAAAATCGCATGCATAGATCAATTACAGGGACAATCAAAATATTTCATTAGATTTCGGTCAATGGGGAAAAAAGTTTGAAATGCATTTTAATCGTTTGAAATTCAAAATACATAATAATTACATAATTTTGTCGAGTCATTCAAATTTTATGAAAACAGGATGAATTACAGGGACAATCAAAAAGATTCCGTTACATTACGGTCAATGGGGAAAAATGATTCAAATGCATTTAAATTGTGTTACACTCATTCGAATATAATAAAATTGATATGCATCCATAAAGTACATATTATAATATACATTTTGCATAATTGGTGGTGCAAAGAACATTTGTTATTGATTTACAAGGCCACACAAACATATTCCATTACATAATGGTATATGGAGAACATTGTTTGGTGGCAATTTAATTGTAATTAACCATTTATAATTTTATGGGATTGATATATGAGAGTGATATCCTTAAATTTTCGTTATCATATGAACGCACCTCATTTGCTACGCTTCACGTGCAATTTCTAACTTCTTTTGTGTTGGATTTTGGCAGAGCTATGCAGACTATGCAAAATTGTTGGTATGCCCATCTTACTCGAACCTGTTGTCTTGGATGATAAACATATTTGCATATTAGGAAGAGATACGACTGTAGCTGTTTTTTTTTCTTTTATTACGTGTTCCAATGCATTCCAATGCATTCCAATGTGTTTATTAGAAACCGGATACATTTTGGTTATTTACACTCTTAAAACGAAAGAGCTGATTTGGCTTCTCATGAAACAGCTGTAATTTTTTCGATCATAAAAGAGTTATTTTTCAAACGATTAAATCTTCTTGATCTAAATTGGTTATTTAAATAGCTCAACTTCATTTAAATTGGTTAGAAACAGCTCGTAAACTCGAGTTATTTCAACTCTTTTTTGAGAAGCTGTCTTTTCAACATTGAGATGAGTGGATTTCAGCTCAATTTGAGCTATTTTGTGGCTGACTTTTTAATAGAGTACCTCCATATTGTATGCCCTGTGGCAGAAGCGGAGTGACATAGCGACATTTCCGCAGAAAAAAAAGGACCCTTGTAGAAAACTTTCATCCTCGAGCCGCTAAAAGTTATCAATAGAAATGTTTCTTTTTAGAAGTTTAACCCTTGGCACTCCGTTGTCTCGGCTGCGGGGACATAATCTTTCCTTCCAAAATTTGTTCTTGGCACCAGTAATAAAGGAAAATAAAATTTCCCTTACTTAATCAGAATGATTTTGAAATTGTCTGCTTAAAGGAAAGTTCTTTTAAAAAAGTGGTGCGAATCGAATAAAATTTGTGTAAGAGGCACCGGAGTCCGAAAGGTTAATAATAAAGCATATTTGCGCAGTCTCTCTCTCACTCTCCCTCTCTTTCTCTGTGTCTATCTCTCTTTCTCTCTGTCTATCTCTCTTTCTCTCTCTCTCACTCTCTCTTTCTCTGTCTCTTCTTCTCTTTTGCTCTCTCCCTATAGAAAGGGAACGGACCCTTCGAAATTTTTTTTATCCTCAAGCTGTTATATGTCAAGTAACTGATATAAATATTTTTTAGCAGTTTAATAAAGTATATGTGCGCGGTCGCTCTCTCCCCAAATCCCCAAAAAAAAAGAACAGACAGCTTCAGAAAACTTTCATTCTCGAGCCCCTAAACGTACCTGGTAGAAATATACATTTTTTTAATTTAACATTATGTTTAAATTATGTGTAATGTCCTTCTCTTTGCATTCTCTTTAATAAACTGATCTAATTATAGTTTATAATCCGCTACAAAATGAAATAAATAAACCTCGTATTTCATCAACAAATCTCAAGAAAAGTATTGGGTTAATTTGTATTTACTAATAAAAGAAATTTTTGTTGTGTGTATGTGTTGGCTTGTTTGTAGGGAATGGATAGCGAAATGTATATCGAGCTTACATGCCTGAAAATTTGGATGAAGGTTCTCTAAGGCCGATTCATATGCATATGAGGTTCAGTTTATAATTGTTATTCTTTCAAGCAAATAATGGAGATATTAATTAAAAATCCATAAAAAATTGTTTTTCTCCACAAAATGGAAAAAGCATATGCACATCTTTATTAGATGCGTTTGATTACTTATGTAGGGGAGAGTGGGGATACTTGAGCATAGGGGATACTTGAGCCACCCCTATTATCTCTACAGTTGTTCAATTTTTCTTTCTAAAACTGGCAACATGGTAACATATTTATAGTTCTGAACATGTAAAAAAGAAATCACATACCTTGGTGCCATTTTGAAAGTATGGTGATTAACCCTTTGAGCTCTGCTGGTAGAATTTTCTACCAAATAATTTTAATTCTGAAATGTCACAACGACACCAGAAAATTCGACCAAATTTATCTGAAAAAGGTTTAGTGCATTTTTTCGCGTATATTGTAAATCGGTTTTTTTCTTTGCAAAATACTGGTGCGAATGTGACATCTGGCTCAAATATCCTTTCCATGGGGATACTTGAACCACGATGTAAAAGAAAAGTAAAAATTTATTAGACATAGAAAAATAGTTCAAAATTAATTGAAAGTAGTTTTCAATTGAAGAAAAAAATCAAATTTTCATTTTCAATATTTTATTTTGTTCTAAGAAATTATAAAAAATTAAAAAAAATTAAAATTTTAAAAATGGCTCAAGTATCCCCATTTTCCCCTACATACGTACCCTAAGTCATAAATATAGTCGTCGTTCAATCTGTCCGTTTGTCCCCATATAATAGAGCGAACCCTAACAAACCAAATCATTTTAAATTTTAAAATATATAATTGTTGTATAAATTCATGAAAATCGGATATTTAGTTTAATTACAGAGACAATCAAACATATTCCATTACACTATGGCCAATGGGAAAAAATAGTTTCAAGCACATTTTAATGGTGTTACAATCTTTCGAACATAAAATTGATATGCATTAATGAAGTATAAATTATTATATGCATTCTGTACAATCTCTGGTGCAAAGAATATTTATTTTTAATTTACAGGGCTATACAAAACTATTCCATTACAGAATTGTACAGGAAGAAACATTGGTTGGGGCGCGATGAAACTGATATAAGTTGCTGAAGTTTATTACAACTTATTTCCTGTATAACAGAAAGCAGGTAGTATTTATAGGGATACACAAAATATTTCGGATACTCTACTGTATCCAAAGTGCTGTATATTACTACACTAGTTTTTGAATATTTTTAAAACTTCGTTATAGTACAAACGCACCTTATTTGCTACGTTTGGTTTGACGAGCAATTTCGGACTTGTTAAACCTAAAATGAAGGAAAATATATTTATATATATTTTTTAATTTTACAATAGAGTTGCATTTAACTAGCAACAAATGTCGTGAGGAATTGTGATGTAACGAATCTGCTTTAGATCAACATTTACTCATTTGAATATTGAAAGAAGTAAATAACAATGCAATAAATAAATAAATAAATAAATAAATAAGCTATCGAAAACTTTGATGCAAAGAAATAGAACTTCTCCTCAACTCATTTTTTTACACACAAAAAAGTTATTTTTTCTTTTGTTGCATTGTATTTAATAGAAATTTCAAGAAAAAAATAAAAATACTGCAATATGATAGTCTGAAGAAAAAATGCAAAATTAATGCTTTATGTAGTACATTTTTAATTTAGTAGAAGATCTGAAATTTTAATTTAAATAAAAGAAAACTTCTTAGCATTTTATGTAATGATGTCTAAAAAATAACAAATGTTTATTAAAGCAATCAAAAATGAATAAAATCTCAGAGCACTTTTCAACTTTAATTAACATTTTTGCAGCTCTTTTTGTTTATCAAGGAAAAAAAGGAAAAAAAAAGAGAGTAATTTATGTGAAGATTATTTTCTTCTCCTCTTTTGTTTTAAACCACAAACTCTTCTAAAATTCCAAAGTCAGTTTTGTTTATTTATTTTGTCATTTACATCATGAAATAGAAATTACTTTTTATTTTTAGGAAACGTTATTTTATTTTCAAAAATTCTTTTTATTTAGTGAACAAGATGTCAGTAAAATTAAAAACGCTATGATGAAAAAAATTTTTTTTTAAACAGTGTTTTTGTCGTACTGAATACAGTTTTTTCCCGGTGAAATGCTTAATATGCAGGGTGACTATTAAAAGAGGTCAAAGTCAGTTATTATGACCTCGGCTACAACGAAGAGCACAGTTAAAACGAGTAAGTTGCACGTAAAGAACAATTCATCATTTTAATTTTAAATATTATCGAATCATTTCATACATACTCATATATAATAATACATTTAATTTTATCATCTTACCTATGTATATATATATATATATATATATATATATATATTACAATTATACATATATTACAATATATTACGGTATTACAATTTTTTTTCTCCAAAATTAATCTTATGCTAGTATATTCATTTCTTTTTAACAATATTCTGTATTTATTCCGGCTTATTAAATTAAAATCCAGTTATTAGATTTAATCGATTAATCTTTATAGAAACGATATAAATTCTTAATTCGCCTTAAAAAATATTTATTCCGATACGCGCAAATCTAAAAAATGGCTATAATATGAAGATTATTTCGTCGCATCAAATGATAACACCAGTTTCTGCCTCCTTTAAAATCCATAATTTCCTGATATTAAAATCCACATCATTTCTGAAACCATTGTTTGTGCTTTTTAGCTGGATCTTAATAGTTGATTTGCAGTTTCTCTCAGCTCTTCCTTCCAACGACATAAGGTCTCTTCCAAATCTGTCCAAAAGGAGTTGCGGTGACACATGGAACTCTTGTCTCTGTCCACATTTTCTATCTTTTTTTTTTTTTTTTTCCCCTTTCTCCACTCAGGAATGCTTTTACTTACCCATCATACGTAGTATAGGGTAAGCCTTGCAATCGTTTTGAAAATCGAAAAAAAAAATTGACGGATTTACACGTTTTAGATACTGGAGATTCCGAAAAACATATTTTTAGAAAAAAAAAATTTGCCGTCCGTCTGTCTGTAACCGCTCTATCTCCCGAACAAATTGAGATAGAGGCTTGAATTTTTGTATGTACTTAGTATGTAAGAATGGGGCGAAGCCTATTAAATATCAGTAACCTCGATTAAACGGAACTATTTTTTCTGAACTCTCGAAAAATTCGTTCTAATGAAAGGTATATAAAAATTTTCGAATTTTTTTATTTTAAGGACTGGACGTAAAAGGTAATAAAATAACACAAATTTTGCATAAAAAACGAGGTCGATCGGATTATTAGTTGTCGAGATATGTGTAATCCTGTTTTCCAAATTCTTTGATTTTTCATGACCCTATGTATTTCATTCAAATTTCAATTCACAGGTATATTTTTATTGGAAATGAGACGCTTAATCCAATACAGTAAAATGTTAGTTAATATGATTATTATTTTTTGAGTTATAAGGATGTTTCTTTTACACAATCCGGTACTACTCGAGTATTTTGGCGCTTTATATAATTAGTCAAAATTGGCTCATCAGCAATTCATTAATGGAGCATTATTGTATGTTAAAATTATTTATCTATGCGTTTAAATTTTATTTTGGAGTTGCGATAGACACGCGTTTTATTTTCATATTTTATATTATGATGGGTAAATATTACGGTGCCCCCCCCCCCCCCACAACGACTAGTTTTCATTGATATTAAATTGCAGCGCTGTTTCAAGATTTAACAATATTTCGGCTCGCGGAATATTCTTTGGCGAAGAATTTTCGATTGCTCATTCTGATTGGTTATTTCTGAGTCGAGCATCCAAATTACTAAAGTCTAGCATCCGCTACCGCGCTTACAATGATATGTAACTTGGACCTCACCCATTTCTATAGACAGTAAAAAAGAATGGTCCTTACATTTAATTACCCCTAAGACTGAATATTTGTACTTTCTTTTATCTTTACAAGAAAAAAGTATTGGATTCATGAAAATTTTCGATATCCGGTTTTCGAAGGATTTACACGTTTTAGGAGTCAGAAAACCCGAAAAAGATGTTTTTACAAAATGTCTGTTCTTGAATATGTGAGTCTGTCTGTATGTAACAAAAAATTTATGGGTACTCTATCTCAAGTACTAATGCACAGAATTTCACAAAATTCTAAATTCTGTTGGACCTTGATATAAAGTAGACCTGATTAGTTTTTGGTGTATATAACTCAAGAAGTGGCGCTGCTATGCTGCATTATTCTCAATTTTCACAATAGACATATCTCAAGAACTAGTACATGGATTTTTATAGAACTTTACATTTAGTTAGTACTTGATATAAGATGTTGCTGATTCCGTTTTGGTGCAAATCTCTCAACAGGGAGTGCTGCCATAGTGCATTATTCGTGGTTATGACTAGATTTTAGTTCAAACCACCTAACCGGTGGCGCTGTATTGCTGTATTTTTCAGCAAGTATTAACATGCATAGGATAGAAGGAAGTTTGGGGATTGCCACATCTGACAAGTTTAATTTTCGCCTTAGTTATTCTCAAAATTCTTTCTATTAAATAATGTGAAACAAGCAGTTAGAAAAACATGCTATTTGAAAATCTACGCACCTTAGATATAAATTTTATTTCAAATGTTTTTTTTTTCCTTTCAGTTTATTTTTACGGAAAAAGAATTCTTGTACCGTAAAGGTACAAGAGTGGTGATTGGTGGGGAAAGGTTTGGAAAGGTTTTCGTCTGTAACATAACTTGAATAACATTTCTAAAGAATATCAAGATAGTTTTGAGAAAATATACTGTCAAAATTAACTTTCATTGCAAAAATAGAATGCATTATTCAGCAGGATAATGTCCTAATTAAAGTATCACCTCCAATCAAATTATGGTTTAACTCCTTGGGGCGATTGACACGTAAGCGTGCCGCAAAAAGGATTAAGAATCCTTGATTATCCCCATGTGTATAATTTTACTGTCAAATTTGCTTTATTTAATCGTAGCATTTTCTCGAATTAAAAAGCCCGAATATTCTATTTTAAAAACCGGTGACAAAACTTTAAAATTTTCTTAAAAGGCTCCCGTCGCGAAGGGGTTAAGGGTGAATTCGAAAAAACGCTTTTCCACCTTCAACAGCTTGAAATTTTCTGATACAATTTCAGACGCATTTTTAAAAATAGAAACAGGAAACTTGCTGAGGGGATATTTGAAGAGACATATAAGGTGCCGTGTGATGTCATTTTACGCTCAATTTATTAGAATTTGATTTATAAACAATTACCTTCTCAGTATGACACTTTTTTTCGTTTCCAGATCTCCCGCTTCGGAAAAATCTTTTCAAAATGTCATTTTTGATTGCTTTTTTTGCAATATTTTCTACAGTTATCAAAGAATCGACAATCACGGCACATTGTGTACTTTCTGAATAAGACAATTTGCCAGTTTGATGCATTTAAGACGAAAAATGAATTTAAAAATAAATAGGTAAATAAGCAGTTTGAATCTGAATACACCCTTAATTCTTTGGGGACGAGCGACATGTATATTAGGGTGGATTGAAAAATTTTTTTTCACTGTGTCAAAACCTACCTATGCGGAAAAGATGTTCTCTTGGATGGAGATTAAGGGAAAAATAATTAAAAAAATTTATTTTAAATTTTAATACTGCCACAATGAGGTTGAATTTCGAAAAAAAGTGAAAAAAGACCTAATTTTGGCTAGAATATTTTTTATTCAAAATAATAGTTTAAAAAGTTATCCAAAACCTACCTATGCGTAAAAGATGTTATATTATATGCTGAGTATGAGAAAAATAATTTAAAAAATTAATTTAAAAATTTAAATCTACCGCAATGTGGCTCAAATTTATGTATTTGAACGTTTTTACGGTAAAAAATCAACTTTTGTTTTGTAAAATAAAATATGAATTTTAGACATTTTTAACATTTATTACAATGGGAGGATATTTAATTGATTAAAAGATAAAAACTTTAGTTTCTTATTTAACAGCTTCATTAGTATTAAATCAAGAAAAATCGTCAACATTGCAATTGGCGATAATGACGTTCGGTATTGAAAATCGACATGAGATTTTGTAATTCAATTCAATTTTTATAAAACTGTTACTTATGTATGGTCCATACACAGCAGAAATACTTCCGTGACTCTTTTGATTATTAGTTTTGTAGAATGAGAGTTGCGCGAATAGATATTATTGATAGTAGATGTTATTGCCACTGAAATGATTGTTGGATTTACATATTACTTCTGAAATCATGTCGTTACTAAATCCGTCAGTTAGTGGAGGTTCGACACATTTTCCCATTTAATTAAATCTATGAAATCCGTCGCAAAAGGTCAAAAAGCTGGTAAATGGAAAATATAGATAGTTTTTATGTAATGATTAGGATTACAGCAGACCGTTTGATTTCACTCGCGCATTTTTAGAATTCATATACTGACATAAATGAAAATACAAAAAGCTTCTAACATGCTGCGAATAATCTTTCTATTTCACCAGTGAAACATTTATGCCCAGCCGCGGTTCCATCCACGCTGCAAAAAGATGACATAGTGAAACTTCATTGGTGTGTAACTAGCACAAAAAACATTGTAGTGGACGCTTGAAGATCAGTCCCATATTTCGAATAACACATCCTTTAACATCTATATTAACAGATATTACGTCACAACCGATAGCAACCAATTTTGTTACATGTATATTATTGTTAACACATGACAAAAAATGTACGTCGTGTTTTCAAATTGTTTGGTACTCTCCCGGAATTTATATATATGTGGCTGATGTATTCGGAACCCAGTTCTTTTTTCAAGCTCAAGTCTGCTTCTATTATCATTTTTCTTCTGTTGTTTTCTAGTGATGCAGTCATTCTTTACACCCATAAAAGTTTAAAGAAAATGGCCATGGTCATAATCTTTTACAAATAACTAAAGAGAATGACTAAAACGATGGAGTGGTCTTTGGTTTGTTTTGTCATGCCGATTTTTTTCTGTCAGTAGCATTCGATTCATAGTTTTGTGAGATAATGCCCACGTCTTGAAGTGCACCAGACACGATGGCAGCACCTGCTTAGTCGGAAGTGCCCAAACTCTCCAATATTCTGATGATGTGACACCTAGCTTGGCAGTATTTTGGCTTTTCAATGATAGCTGATGATGTAGAAAAGTGAGTTTGCTCTCAATACGTCGGTTTAGTTTAAACTCAACATTCATATTCATATTCAAATCTATTGAACTGAAAAAAATAGGCAGTATTTTCGGAAAGGTCCAAAAGACTGTAGTAGCTTTCAGTATCTTATTTTGTTTTACAGGAATTAAGAAGAGCGCAATATTTGTCGTTAAACAGTTTAATTTTTCTTAAAAGGCTGTTATGGTAAGTTATTGAGATTGAATCTCATTTACAGGTCACTAGTAACTTATTAGCAACTCCTTCTCACTGGCAGGAAATAAATAGATGTTGACCGATTTCTTTCTTCGGTTATTCTTTAAATACCAATATGTAAATTTTATAACTTTTTGTATTAGGGAGCATATTTACTGGCATATCAAAGCTAGACCCAAATAGGGTGTAATTCATATCTCTCTCTTTTTTTATTTTATTTTAACAACGCCATGGTACAGTAATATTCAAGGTACACTAAGCTACACAATACACAAGCAGACAAATTCTAACTGAAAAAACTGGAACTGCCAGTTTTTCGAAACTTTAAATTACTTGCAGGAGTATTAAATTTCGAAATTAGTTTTATTTATTTATATATTTATTTTTACTTAATATCCATGCAATATAATATTTCTTACGCAAAGGTAGGTTTTGATTGATATTAAAATGTTTATTTTGCGTCAAAATTAAATCTAACCAAATTTAGATCTTTTTCCGTTTTTTCAATATTTTATCGAATTTTCAACTTTTTTGTGGCAGTATTAAATTTTGAATTTATTACTTATTATTGTTTTTTACTTAACTTCCATACGATATAGCATCTTTTCCGAACTGTTGGATTAAAAAAAATATTAAAGTAATTAGTTTTTGACAAAAATAACCTAACCAAAATTCGGTCTTTTTTCAAATTTTTTCGAAATTTCAACCCTTTTGTGGCAGTATTAAATTTTAAAATTAATTTTTTTTATTATTTTTCCCTTAATCTCCATACAATAGAACATCTTTTCCGCATAGGTAGATTTTGATTAATGGTAATTTTTTTTTCGCCATAGACAATCGATCCACCCTAATGTATATGTGCCGAAAAAAGGCTTAACAATCCTTGTTTATTCCCACCGGTAAAATTATATTGTAAAATTTGCCTTATTCAATCGCAGCATTTTCTCGATTTAAAAAGGAACAAATTTCTGCTTTTTAAAACTGGTGACAAAACATTAAAAATATCGTAAAAAGCTCCCGTGGCGAAGGGGTTAAGGGGACTCATCACCCTTCACTTTATGAAAGAAGACGAAAACTTAAATTTCCAATATTCTCTTGCTTAAAATGTGTGATATAATTTCTCGGTTTACACTTCAAAGCCGAACTTAATAAAGGTTTAAGAAAAGCACAACAATTTATTTATAACAATAAAAAGAGAAATAAACAGTAGATTTGTAGATTTAAATTCATATTATCACAGGGTGGCCAGAGGTCAGACATTCAAAAAAAGTGTTAAATACCAATATTTTTTTTGAAAAGAAATTTGTCTTCTTTAGTCCTTTTATATTATTTGAATTATTTTCTGTAAAAAAATGCTGGGACTGTTTTCTTTATTTGATTGCTATTTCCCCTAACCACTCGCCACCCTGCATCAGGAAAAATCTCAATTTTATGAAAGACAGAGAGAAGAAAATATTTTTTAAAAAGACATTACATTCAAAACTCCTTACATCAAGTAAAAATACTTTCACTATTGGTTTTATAAGAAACTAAGAAAAATCCGACAATACCACTTTAAAATTGATCTCCATGGATTCTGATAATCGTTTACTGTAATGTGAAATTTTATTTATTACAACGCAGGCGAAACCTGTAGATTCACGAAAATATTTAATTGGGAATTCTTGTTTATATCGTGCGAAAAGGACGACATATTGACAAATATTGAAAAGGACGACAACAGAACCATGAATCACTTATCTGTTGTGTATATTTTGTTATATTAAATGAATGCTATTGAGTTTCACACAGGTCCTAGAATTTCTAGATCAGGAAATTCTTTGGTACCAGTATTTTTTTTTTTTTTTTTTTTTTAATATCTCCACTAAAATAAGGCGAAATTTTACCCATTTTAATTTGTTTCTTTAAAAAAATAATAATATGACTTTTTAGACTTGAAATCAGTCAGAATGAGCACATTGCATTTCTTTAAAATAGTTAAATATACATGTTTTTAGATTATGAAATAATTTGAGATTGCTAATGTTAACATTCATGAAAAACATTAATAATTCAAACATTAGAACTGTATAATACAGAAGCTTCTCGACTCGACAAATAATATGAAAACTAGCGAGCTACGCCCGCTAGCTGGGCCACTTTTTCCAAACGAACCTCGATATTAAGCAGTATATAATAAGCAAAAAAAAATAATTTAATAAGCAAGTCTTGGTGTTCGAATCCTCAAGCACAAAAAAAAAAATAAATTGAAGAGCTATGGTTGTTATGCGCCCATTATCCCGTTAAAAATATGTGATTTCGCACGGTGGGCGCTACGCGCACTTGAAAAAAAAAGATTGTGGATCGGAGCCATGGTCGCTTCGCGCCCATCGTCCCGTTAAAAATATTTGGTTTTGTACGGTTGGCGCTACGCGGTCATAAGACATTTTTTCGTATTTTTGGTTCATCAGAAGCAGACTTTTACGCAGATTCTGAATATGTAATCAGATTTTTTCTACTTTAAAAACTGTCTGCATGATGGTTTAAGAAAAAACGCGCAAAAAAAGTTCCGGTATATTTTCTCTGCGGCGGCCTGTTTTATTTCTAAGTTCAATATTTTAGCGAAAACTACAGTAAATAATCGACGGCAAGTCAAAAAATTGATGCGGAACAAAGCGCACTTAGCGCGGGGAGAAAAAGAGGTTTTCGGCTTGTTCTTCTTTTTGCGCTCTTAGCCAAAGGGGAAAAGTTCTAGTCATTCACCGCAAGGTGGCGCAGTGTAAGGCGAGCTTTTTTGGGGGAATGAGACGTTTTGCGTTCCGTTTCCCGAGGGGTTGTTAATTCATAACTTTGTTAATTTTGGTCCCACGGTCTCGAAAATGCCCGAAAGGTCTTTTCCGGAATTTTTCGAATCGAAAGACACCTCTCGTGACTTCCAACTCGCCCGCGTTGCGAACTGTAATCGGCTTCAAGCAGACAGACAGACACACAGAGGCGCACGGATTTTATTAGTATAGATAATATGAAAAGTACTGATTTATTTACCAAGAAAATATGTTTATTGAACAACATACATCTGATTTGTGTGCTCGACATGTTGACCTGTTTATAAATCATCGTCAAATACAAGGACGAGATATCACAAGGATATTTTAAGTAGGAGCCAGTAGGAATTGAAATCAAACAAGGCGTGGTGCCTTAACCACTCGGCCACGGAGGCCCCTACCAGGAAAATTTCGAGACCCGTACAAAACCTGGGTATTTTCTTATTGATAAGATATAATTTGAATACTTTTCAGTCATTTGGAGAAAACGATTATAACCCTTTATGCGTAGACCATTTACAATAAAATGACACCAAAGCAGTCATTAGACACGAAACATATTCTTCATTCGAACGGTGGATTCTAAAATGAGAGTTTTCTAAACATTAAAAATTGCACGAACATCTATTTTTCAAATGTTAAAACAAGCTTCTGACAATTTAAATCAGTCATAAAGAATATATTTTATATCTTTAGATTAAATGTGCATAGGTTTAGAGAATATGATAATTTGACATTGCTATGGTCAATTGGCGTGACGGGCAGATTCTACTTTATATATCCTCAAAAATTAATCTAAGTTAAGGTTTCTGATTAAATACATTAAATGATTACAAACTTATGCCATTTATTTTCTTGCTCTTAAGGGGACAAGGGATCTTTAAAATAATTGTTTTTTATATTTTAAAAATTGCACTTTAAATATTATTCAAGGGTACATTATATGCATTGTAACATACTATATTTATCACACAAAAATCTAAAAAAAAAAAATTTTTTTGGAGAAAAATAGGGAAATTTGTGTAATATTTTAGATTTAACGAGAACATTTCAAAATGTCCCATGCGCATTCCATATCAATGAAAATCTCCAATATTATTTATACGAGTTTGATTTACATATATAAATAAAACTGTGCATTGAATTTCATATATCTGAATATAAAAGTTAAAAAAAAAATCTAATTTTTTCTGAAATTTTGAACATTTTTTAGCTTATTTTTACAATTAATTACCGTAATTTCGTGTAGATAAGCCGCAGCTCAAACAATTCATTTTCGACCCAGAAAATCCATTCAGTAATTTAAGAAAAATATATACCGCGATACAAAATGTTACATTTTATTTTTGAAAATTTCTGGGTCGAAACAGAATTGTTTGAGCTGCGGCTTATCTACACGAAATTACGGTACCTATAACTTTTACAATTATTTTTATTTTTTAAAAAAATGCATATTTTTATGACATATATTGTGATGAATAACTATAAAAAAATTCAAAGCATTCAGAGAAAAAATAATGCGCATGGAGCATTTTGAAAAGTTCTCGTTAAATCTAAAATATTACAAAAATTTCAATATTTTTTTGAAAAAAAAATTTTTTTTTTTACATTTTTTTGTGATAAATATGTGCTAAAATGCGTATAATGTACCCTTCAATGATATTTAAAGTGCAATTTTAAAAATATAAAAAAGATATTTTAAAGGTCCCTTGTCCCCTTAACTATAGATATGATGCCTACTTTATTAATATCGGTGGTATCACCGAATTACTAGAAATATGATCTGATGAAAAAGAGTGATATCAGTCCATTGAATTTTTTTAAAATTTTACATTATAAAAAAGCTTTTTTTTTATGGTGTAAGTTTTTGATTTATAAGATTGTGTTTGAGTACTTCAGCTAGTTAATTAAAACGATATAGTAATTCTTCTTCACAGACCATTTAAGATCAAATCACCTTAGCTGTCTTTAGATATGGCACATAATACTCATTAGGACTACCGAAAAAAGAAAGTTTCTAAATATCAAAAGCAACATCAACTTCATTTTTTCGAATGTTAACTCAAACTTTTGACACTTGAAATCAGCCAGGAAAAGTACATTACATCTCTTTAAAATTGCTAAATGTGCATGTTGTTAGAGAATGCCATATTTTGAGATTACTAATGCATGGCTGCCAACTACTACGCCTATTTACAGTCAAATAAACATATTAGAAACAAAAAATTTTAGTAAATAATTAAGAATATGTATTATGATGCATAACATTGAATATATTTAGTATACAATTTACTAAAACATTTTTGTAGTTCCAGACATGTTTATAAGATTTAAATAGGCGTAATAGTTGGCAGCTCTGCTAATGTTAACATTCATGAAAAATATTAATAAAAAGAATGATGCCCAGTTAAACTGATGGCATAGAGCTCACAGGCTATGCAGACTAATTGTATATAACAGCCTTATATAATAATGCCTTTCGAAAAAAAAATAATAAGGAAGGAAATATCCCACCCCCCCGCATTTTCCTTTCTTTATACTTAATCATTGAAGACCCAAGATTATTCAGGGATACGCCTTATTATAAAATAAACTTGCATCCAAAATTCGAAGGAAGTCGAATAATTCTGCATAAAAACCCATTTATGTAATTTAAGAAACGTTGCCCCCCGTTCCCTCTTTTAAAATTAACCATTAAATCTCCAAAACGGTTCAGAAATTCAACTTATCTGAAAGAACCTACATCCAAAACATTTACCAAATCTCTGCATAACTCTGCATAAAACTCTATTTAGCTAACTTTACAAGGAGGTAATCGCCCGTACTCCCCTTTATAATTAACAAAAGAACACCACAAAAAATGAGCGAAGCTTCTTATTACTATGAACCTGTATCCAAAAATTGAAACGAATCGTTTAATTCTGCATGAAAAACCATTTACATAAATTATGAGGGGTATTTCCCCTATCCTCCCTTTATACTTATCCGGTGAATTCCAAAAACAAATCAGGGAAGCGCCTTTTTAGAATAAACCTACATACAAAAACTGAAGCAAATCGATAAATTTTGCGTGAAAGCCTAAAATAAGACGGGGGAATTACCCCCATTACCTCCCCTTAAACTTATCCAATGAACACCTAATACTAATCCCGGCACCTCGTTAAAATGGTCCTACATCTAAGATTTAAACGAAATGAACTAACTCTGCAGGAAAAACTCATTTATATAAATTAAGGGGAGGGGCAACAGCCCCCGTTCCCCTTCTTATCGAATGATCTCTCAAAACTAATCAGGGAAGCGTCTTATCATAATAAGCCTAAATCCAAAATTTCATGTAAATCGGATATTTTTATCATGAGTTATCGCATTACGTACGTACGTACGAACGTACGCACGTACATACATACGGAACCGCCGGGCACATAAGCTCTCAGGCTTTGATAGCCTGTGAGCTAAAAAAGAATGATGCTCAGTTAAACTGATTGCATAGAGCTCACAGGCTATGCAGACTAATTGTATATCACAGCCTTTGAAAAAATAAGGAAGGAACTACCCCCCCCCCCCAATTTTCTTTCTTTACACTTTTCGTTGAAGCCCCAAAACTAATCAGGGATGCGCTTTATCATATAATAAACCTGTATCAAAATCCGAAGGAAGTCGAATAATTCTGCATGAAAACCCATTTATGTAATTTAACCCTTTAACGTTCATTGGTTTCGCCACGAAACCACAACATTTTAATTCCGATATGCAACATTGACACCGGTATTTTTATCTAAAAATATCCCTTTTAATATGTATGTAAAAAATCACGTTTTCTTATTTAGAAATATATTTGTTCTTAATTACCGGTGTCACTCATTTATTTCGACATCTTAGCCATGAAAATGCTTTGATCGTTAAAGGGTTAAGAAACGTTGTCCTCCGTTCCCACCTTTAAAATTAACCATTAAACCTCCAAAACGGTTCAGATATTCAACTTATTTGAAAGAACTTACATCCAAAATTTAAAGCAAATCGGATAACTCTGCATAAAACTCTATTTAGCTAACTTAAGGAGGAGATAATCGGCCGTACCATCCTTCATAATTAACAAAAGAACACCGCAACAAATGACGAAGCTTCTTACTACTATGTACCAGTATACAAAAATTGAAACAAATCGGTTAAGTCTGTATGAAAAACCATTTACATAAATTATGAGGAGTAGTTTCCCCTATCTCCTCTTCATACTTATCCAGTGAATTCCAAAAACAAATCAGGGAAGCGCCTTTTCAGAATGAACCTTTATACAAAATTTGAAGTAAATAGATAAATTTCGCGTGAAAAACTTAAATTAAGATGGAGGGATTACCCCCCCCCCCTGTTTCCCCTCTTTAAACTTATTCAATGAACACCCAATACTAATCATAAAGGCACCTCATTAGTATAATCCTACATCTAAGATTTGGACGAAATCAACTAACTCTGCAGGAAAAACTCATTTATATAAATTATGGGGCAATAGCCCCTGTTCCCCTTCTTATACTTATCGAATGAACTCTCAAAACTAATCAGAGAAGCGTCTTATCATAATAAGCCTAAATCCAAAATTTCATGTAAATCGGATTTTTTTATCATGAGTTATTGCGTTACGTACGTACGTACATATATACAGAACAGGCGGCTACACATGCTCTCAGGCTTTGATAACCTGTGAGCTAAAAAGGTGTTTATTGCCGCTATCTTGGTAAGAGTAAACTCATCTTCTTCCATACCTTTATTTTATTTCAAGTATTTTCTGTAATAAAATACTGGTCCTTTTCTTTTTATTTGACTGTGTTTTTCCCTAACCACTCGCCAACGTAAATACGTAAATATTTATTTTTTCGGGTTATTTTATTTTATTTTTGTTATTATTTTTTTTCATTATTTTCTGATCCTTTTTTTTCTTTTTTTCTTCTGATTGCGGTTGTAATCGATCAGATTTATCAGATACATATTTTATTTTCCCAACCAGATTTTGCATCATGAATTATTCCCACCAAGCAGTGTTGCCAGTTTAGATT
The DNA here is from genome assembly GCA_964019185.1 of Maratus speculifer. Classification (NCBI taxonomy): domain Eukaryota; kingdom Metazoa; phylum Arthropoda; class Arachnida; order Araneae; family Salticidae; genus Maratus; species Maratus speculifer. The sequence continues at coordinate 140,037,929 of OZ025302.1, read as the reverse complement.
CCCTTTTTACTGCGTAATTTAAAATTGGCCCCATAACTTAACAGAACGAAATTTCATTTTATATATTCGTTAAATGTTTGTCAGTAAATATGATGCCAGAAATAAATTAATCAGGCAGCTTTTCATGACGCACATATGCACTACAAGTCCCGAAAGTACTAAAGAATTAAAATATATTTTAGTATAAAAAGATTACAATACCAATTTTATTCTATTGATTAATCGTTTCCCTGATGTGGACGTACCTCGTAAGAGCAATGTGTTTTTGCCAATCATGATTTGCCCATATCACGCACGGGCTCCACATTCCATTCATAATTTGTTATTATCACCAGTAAAATTTTCATTGTTTAATCATAACATTATTCTGATTCAGTTTCACAAAAATTTCTATTTTGAAATACTGATGATAAAAGATTATAAAGTCTGTAAAATACATGAGAAAAAAGGAAATATTTGAAAGCTTTTGCTAAAATATTGATCAGTAAAGTGGTTAAATTTATGAAAAACAATTTAAAATTTTAAAGAACATATTAATTTACTAAAAATTATGATGTATTTCTAAGAACTATTGAAACCTTTTCTGCCCTTCTTGTTATTTTGAAGTTGCAACAGTTAACCCATTAACGCCCCAATTATTTTCTTTGCTAAAATTTAAAGTTTGTATTTCCCACCACTTTTAAAAGCAAATTAACTTATATCTAAATTTATCCAGGATTCTGTCTCGTGAAATAAGGTATATATTTATCTTCCTATTTTCTGGTGGGAAAACCTCTTTCTTGCTGTTTTAGTAACCGTCCTCAAAAGAGGACGCTGGGCGTTAATGGGTTAATCAATCATGAAAACCTTTAACCTCACCCCCACTTGAAATTTAAAGTTTCGTACGTATCCTGAAATTTTTAGAACAGGAAAATTTTCTTATTATAAATCACTTGTTAAAAAAAGGAAAAAATACGAGTACCTGACGTAGCTTTATTTATTTCATAAAAAAAATACTGATATTTCATTTGGAAAATAACGGGACCTATAAGTACCCTGAATTTACGACACTCCTTCATTCGTTGCACAGTCAGCATAAAAAGATTTCATATGTTTATTTTTTAATATTTTGTCTTATATATTTCTATAAGTGATAATTAAAAAAATACACCGTAATCAGCCGTATTAGCAGTGGCGCAGCCAAGAAGGTGATTTTGGGGTTAACCCCCCCCCCCCCCCCCCAGAGCTAAGAATTGCCACTTATATGAATCAAAACCAAATTTAATGTCTAAACTTTTGGCGTATTCCTGAATCCGCCGCTAGGTTGAATCTGATTTTATTTGACAAAGGTATTCAATTAAATGGCAAAAATTCTATTTAAAATTATGAAAGTGCATATTACATGCATTAGCGAAGTGAAAATTGGTTATTTGAACTAAGTCACTTTTCGAAACGTCTTATGCTTAAAGAATGGTGATTTTCTGTTCAATTCGAAACCAGATGTTGTTAAAGAACTTTAACAGTAATAAAGAGCATTACTTAACGCCAAACTCGATGACCTGTGGTGGAAAACACCTGAAATACCGATTTTAATGGTTTACACGTAGGTACATTATTATCTTTTCCTGGCTTTTATGTTTTCTAACTCTAATATTATAAACGCTGTTTAAATGAAACATGACCAATGTAACGGCAAAAAAAAAAAAAAAAAAAAAAAAAAAAAATGTATTATGATATGATACAGTAAAAATAATGATTCTATTAACCGACAATTCAAATAAGCAGCAATTACCTTTATCAGAAACTCAACCCCCCCCCCCCCCTAGAACCGAATGCTGTCTGCGCCACTGCGTATAAGATGGTTTTTAAAAAAACAGCAGAATACATTGAAACGCGTAATATACACACATACCGCCCCCAAGTGATGAAGATTATCCTTTTTCAATTCAGGAGGGGAGGTGCTTATTTATACCTTAAAAATTCGAAATAAGCAAGTTTTTAGTTAGAAATGTTTATCAGGATAAAATAAAAATCGGAATTGAAAACTAATATAATATATTTCAATGGATTTTTGGAGAGAAAATCATATAAAAGACTATAGCACCATCGAAATAATCGTCACTGGCGGTTTTCGAGAAACTGTATTCCTGCAAAAGACTTGGTATTTGATATCAAAAATTCTCGCCAAACAGGTTCCAAGAAAGCGAAATACAGTTCGGAAAATCGAAATATGTACCCGTCGAATAAGCCCGATTACACCGTGATCAGGGAGGATGTGAAATAAACATTAAATACAAAAGTTACGTATTTTTGTCTGTAGATTCCGAATCGCAATTAAAAATAGGGGTTATAATTGAAGATTTCAAAGTTGGACCCCCTTTGACCCCCCAGAGATCGGTTGCGAAGTATCAAATTTAGTATCACTGAGTACCTTATTTAAAAATATTTAATACATACTTTTTTTTTCAATCTGATACATATTTCTCGAGTTATTGGACCGTTTCCAGACTTTTCGGACACCCTGTATATATGTGGGAGCGATTCTTTCTCCAACAGCCAAGTATCATGTCTTGTAAGGTTCTTCATATCGCAACTCTGATAGAAAAGGTCTTTAGAAAGCAGACGATTTTCTGAAAAAACTCCATTCAGACGAAAAGCCGAAGAAAAAAGAAATGAACGGAAGAGATCGTTGGATGGAATGTGGGGAGAGTTGGTGTTGACTCATGGAGGAAGAAGATAGGTGGAGGTGAACTAAGCCTTAAAAAAGGTTTGCAATGTGAATCCATTTATCGCTCAAATTTTAGTGTACCAAACAAAAGCACGTGGAAAATTGGAAAGCTTCGAAAAAAGGAAGGGATTTTGTATTAATAAGACGAATTGAAAGAAATGAATTACAGCTGGAGCATTTTTTAAGAAGAAAAGGGAAATTTTTAAAATGGTCTTTGTTCTATTATTATTTATTAAAAGAAATGTTTACTTTTAAAATAATTGAAATTAGGATATTATTATTATTATTATTATTAAATGTCATTATTATTATTAAATTTCAAATTAAAATTAAATAAGAAATTGAAAACGTTTGATACGAACTAAAAATAGTATTATTAAAAGTTTTCTTTTTACAGTAATTTTTATTAACACTTTTCAACAAAATTGAAAAATGTTTATGCATTCGTTTTGTCTGTCCGTCTGTCCGCGCTTTAACTCTCGTAAATATACTCGAAATGCAAAGAAATTTTACCATGTTATTGAAGTTTACACAAGCACAAACCCTATTAAAAATGAAGTTTCTACCACGATTAGTTCATTTACAGGGACAGTCAAAAGTTTTCGATTATATTAGGGCCGATCGGGAAAACTCGTTTCAAATTAATTTTAAAGATGTTGCGGCCGGACAGACGTATTCACGTTTATTTGCATCTACGAAAAGCACACTAAAATATGCAGCTAAAAGAATAGTTATTCATTTACAGGGCCACACAAAATAATTCTAATACATGATAATAAAGGAGGAAATTGTTTGCGACATATTTTAACGATGGTAAACGGTATCATGTGTAATCAAATTGATATACGACGCTGAGACTTAATATGAGTTATTTCACGCATAATACGAAGTGCATAGCATAGCATTTACAGGGACACACAAAAGACTTCAAAAAAGCATATTCTATTCGAAGTACTGTATATTACGCATGGTAACTGTTCCATGGATGAAAGGCATTTTTAATTATGATATGCGCTTTTAAGTGTCACTAAATGTATTCACATTATATGATATGCATAAATGCTAGTTACACAATTAAGATATACAGGGTTACTCAAAAGAACTCGGAAAAGTTTCTGAATGTGAGTGTAATTTACTTAAAGGTTTGTTTTTAAAAAAGTTTTGCATTTTTACGTCGATTCGCATTTAGTTTATCGTGAAATGTTTGTAGAATATAGATTAAATGATATACAGGGTCACGCAAAGAACTGGATACAGGTTTGTTTAAGGATGATAATTTCTGGAAATATGATTTAAATAGTTTAAAGAGTATTGTTGTTTGATTAACATTATTTATTTATTTTTTTATATAATTAATTTTAGCAAAATACTTTCGTGTAATAAAGGTACTAGGTAAACTGCAGGGCTGAACAAAAGTATTGAAGTATGTTTTACATCTATTCGTATAAACTGCCAAATGAAAAATTTCATACAGCTAGGCATTCTTTTGCTAAACTAAATTTCTCCATGATATAGTATATACACTATCTACCAAAAAGTATTTGTACACTTTCAGTTTTTGACATTTTGTCAAATATTTAAAAATATACTGGTCGGATTCTTCTGGAACTTCAGAAATATAAAGATTATGTTTCACTTTATATTTATTTACATTCATTTGTTGAGCGGGTAATTAGGGGGCCGGCAAAAAAACAAAGAATAATAGAAATATTTGGGATCGCCCTGTACATGAAAATGCACGAAACGACTTATCGCTTTAGAATACAAATATATGAATACAGTAGAATATGTACACTAATTTTTGTGAGAATAGCATGTATATTTATGGCGATAGAGCGATTTTTTTGAAAAATTCAAAAAATTCTGGTATGTTTTTTGTTTATATCATGCTGGGTTTTTGACCAAATTTAACGCAAATTTCAGAAAAATTGGCAAAATGCAGTAGAAAAAATGTAGCGCAATTGGAATATAAATATATTAAATATTTTATGAAATATGAGTAGTTGTATAAAATAATTTTTATCTGCGCATGCGCGAACTAGAAAAACATTTTTTTTACATCATTTAATAGTCAATTCTATGGAGTGACTTATAAAAAAAATCCAATCAAATATCGTGAAAATTCAAAAAGATATCATTATTTTAGTAAAATGTTTTTACTCTGCTCTCTAAAAACGGCTGAATCTTAAGGGATTCTCCACAAATTGACATTTTTTAATAACTGACTTTAAAAAAAAAACTAGTATTGAATTAATACAATATCTAATACAATATTTCTGCTAATAAGTACTTGACAATTGTGATAGAAAAGAAAAAGAGCTTTATTCACATTCAGGGCCAAAACTAAGAGAGTGTTGGGGGAAAAGGGCATGTGCCCCGGGCGCTAGGATGAAAGTGTCCCAAATGTACATTTTGTTTGGCGATTTTTTCCATGTCTATGTTTAGCATGATATCGTCAAAATCGTCCCATTCAAAGCATTTCTCCTATACCAAAGCATAGAAGAATCTAATGATGATGGCATAAAGATCCCGCATAAAGCAGATTTTTTTTTTCGTTTTGATTCGGTTTCACGATTTTAAGGTATCATTTTTTTTAAACAAAGCAGACTACTTTAATCAATATTACATATTTTAAGTTTTAAAATAAGTCGGCTATTAATAAATTAGAAAATTTTTCTTTGCAAATACTTTTGCAGATGCTTTGCAAAGAAGAAAAGGGAGGGGGGGGAGTTCACCAAAATTCATTGAAATATAAATATATTAAATATTTTCTAAAATGTTCTATGTTATGCAATATTTTCAACCAAATATAAAGCCACATTCAGAAAAATTCGCAAAATGTAGTAGAAAGAATAAGGTGCTATTGAAATATAAATATATTAAAAGTTTTCTAAAATATGAGTATTTGTATGAAATATTTTTTAATCAGCGTATGTGTGAACGATAAAATTTATCATTTTACATAATTTAATATTCAACTCTATGGAGCTACCCATAAAAAAATCCGATCGAATTTCGTGGAAATTCAGAAAGTTATTGTGGATAGGAGTGAACTGATTTTCAATTGGTCTCTGAAAGCAGTTGAATGACGTCAGATTTTACGCAAATTGCCAAATCTCCATTTACGTTTTCTACTGGTGATTTACTTCTTTTCTTAGATAATTACCAGAACGAACCTATTTCAGGATAAAAATATTTGTAAAAAATCGAAGCATTTGTGTGAAATCTACCCATTGATACATAATTGATAATGGCTCTTATGCAAATGCCGATATCTGCGATCCTGAAGTACGTCAAGTTCTCCACTGTTAAATGTAGTGTCGAAAACAACACTGACATCAATCGCATGCATGATGCCAAGAAGAACAGAGCTGCCTGATTTTGAGAAAGGTGTGATCATCGGGTACCACCGAAATGTCCGATCTTTAATCGACATATCTAGCGAGCTTAATTACCCCAAAACGACTGTGGCTTATGTGATTAGAAAATGGAAGCTGAATGGTGATTGTCAGAATGTGGCCAGTGTAGGAAGACCGACGAAACTAGGCGATAGAGACCGACGGGTTCTGTCTAGTGAAATTCGGAAGAACCGCAACCAACCAATGTTACACATACGCCAAGAATTTCAACAAGCTTCAGGATGTGTTGTTTCCATGAATACCATCCGTAAGGAAGCTCATCTGCTTAATTTTTATGGCCCTGCTGCCGCCCATAAGCCTTTAATCACCAAGTCCAACCGCGCAGCTCGGTTAAGTTGGTGCAAAACACGCCAGCAATGGACTGTACAGCAATGGAAAGAGGTTCTCTGGAGTGATGATTCAAGGTTCACCCTCTACCGTTCTGATGGTAGGGTCTGGGTCTGGCGTCTGCCTGGAGAACGCCTCCTACCAGAATGTATTGTGCCCACAGTTAAATTTGGCGGAGGGGGAATTATGTTCTGGGGTTGTTTTTCCTGGTTCGGACTAGGACCCTTGGTCCCAATTCATGGTAAGCTCAATGCCGATGCCTACTGTAATATCATGGACAACAGTGTACTTCCTACGTTGTGGCAATACTATGGATTGGACCCATGTTATTTCCAGGATGACAACGCAAGCTGCCATGTAGCGAGGTCCAGCATGGATTGGTATGCTGATAATGGAGTGCATGGACTCGAGTGGCCTGCCCAGAGCCCAGACCTGAACCCAATAGAGAACCTCTGGGACGAGTTGGATCGTCGAATTAAGGCGGGTGACACACGCCCAAAATCAGTAAAAGAGCTTACCTGCCTTGTGCAAACAGAGTGGAATAAAATACCATTAAATGTAATACAAGGACTAGTTGAGAGCATGCCCAGGAGAGTCGCAGCTGTAATTGCCTCTCGAGGAGGATCTACAAATTATTAAATGTGAACAGGGCCAAAACCAGTCTTTTTTTCCCGAGGCAAACGTGGATTTTGAAGGTACCCCTTTCCCCCTCCTTCGCAAAGCATATTTACAAAGAAAATTTCTCCAATTTATTAATAGCCGACTTATTTTAAAACTTAAAATATGTAATATAAAATAACGTATTCTGCTTTATTAAAATACTCCAATTTGATACTTTAAACCGAATCAAAAAAATTCTACTTTCAACAGGATCTTTAAGGCCCTTGTCCCTGCCCGCGAAGACACTGCTGAGCTAATGCTATTCCTGTGGGGAGGCATTTTTCTAATAACTCTTTCGCATTTTGAAATTTTCAATTTTTTTTTTTTTTTTTTTTTTTTTTTTTTTGCATTGGATAGCGGAAGTCCCTCTCAAAATCGCTCCTTGACTACTTTTTCGATTTGAGTCATAGATATTTTTTATAAAGTTAGTTTCACTTTCAGAACCGCTTTTGGAAGTGAAAGAAACATTATAAAAATATCTACGCCAAAATTGAAAAAGTAATCACGGAGCAATCTTGAAAAGGACTTCCGCTATCCAATGCAAAACATATTATTTAAAAATGTCCAAATGCAAAGGAGTTAGAAAAATGCATCCCCATAGGAATAGCATTATCTCGTGAGCATCTTCGCGGGTAGGGGCAGGGACCTTAAGCCATTATCATTAGATTTTTTTATGCTTTGGCATAGCCCAGATATAATAATTTTAACAATATTATGCTAAACATAGCCATGAAAAAAATCGCCAAACGAAAGATACATTTGGAACACTTCTATCCTAGCGCCCGGGGCACATGCCATTTTCCCCCAACCCTCTCTTAGTTTTGACCCTGAATGTGAATAAAGCTCTTTTTCTTTTCTATCACAATTGTCAAGTACTTATTAGCAGCAATATTGTATTAGATATTGTATTAATTCAATACTAGTTTTTTTTAAAAGTCAGTTATTAAAAAATGTCAATTTGTGGAGAATCCCTTAAGATTCAGCCGTTTTTAGAGAGCAGAGTAAAAACATCTCACTAAAATAATGATATCTTTTTGAATTTTCACGATATTTGATTGGATTTTTTTTATAAGTCACTCCATAGAATTGACTATTAAATGATGTAAAAAAAATGTTTTTCTAGTTCGCGCATGCGCAGATAAAAATTATTTTATACAACTACTCATATTTCATAAAATATTTAATATATTTATATTCCAATTGCGCTACATTTTTTCTACTGCATTTTGCCAATTTTTCTGAAATTTGTGTTAAATTTGGTCAAAAACCCAGCATGATATAAACAAAAAACATACCAGAATTTTTTGAATTTTTCAAAAAAAATCGCTCTATCGCCATAAATATACATGCTATTCTCACAAAAATTAGTGTACATATTCTACTGTATTCATATATTTGTATTCTAAAGCGATAAGTCGTTTCGTGCATTTTCATGTACAGGGCGATCCCAAATATTTCTATTATTCTTTGTTTTTTTGCCGGCCCCCTAATTACCCGCTTAACAAATGAATGTAAATAAATATAAAGTGAAACATAATCTTTATATTTCTGAAGTTCCAGAAGAATCCGACCAGTATATTTTAAAATATTTGACAAAATGTCAAAAACTGAAAGTGTACGAATACTTTTTGGTAGATAGTGTATATCAACCGACAAATCAAATACAGAGCCGTTCAGAAGAATTGGAATACATATTTGGTTATGGGCAGTAACACCTATTTCCCTGAATAACGAAGTTTTGTTAAAGAATTAAGGAAATTTGGATAGTGTTTTATAATATTTGTTTAACGCGGGATTTTTTTTTACTGGTTAATACTTTGTAACGTAGATGAAAAATGTTTATGACTTCGGTTTGTGTGGCCGAGTTCTAACTCTTTTAAATAAACTCTGATGCTCGTAGCATTTTTTATATGTTATTGACGTGTACTACACCGTGATCGCTATTGAAAAGGAAATGTGTAGAATTTATAGTTCATTTGCATAGACAGTCTAAAGTATTCTGTTACATTATGGTCAATGGGAAAAATCCTTTCAAGTTCATTTCAATGACGTTAGACCCTTTAAAACATAAAGAAATTGATATGCATTTATAAACGGCAGTATAACAAGCATTTTGTAGAATATGGGGTTTGTTAAACATTTATTATTTATTTAAAGAACCACACAAAAGAATTCCGTTTATGGGGATAATGATATATGGTTGGGAGCTTTTAGCGGCCAAAATATGTTACTAAATTATAGTGAAATAGACATAAATTATTCATTGATTCTCCTCAACGCTACATTCCCGCACCCACATTCCTTTACAAATCTGCTCATTAATGTTCCCGCTAATTGCATTTACATTTCTGATGCATAACTTTGAAACACCCTGTATAGGCATATTCAAAATGTGAAGAGTGTAGCTCAATATAGTTTAAAACCGGGCTTTTTCAATATTTTTCGTGATGCTATAAAATTTCACGCAAAGGAAAGTAAGAGTGTTTAAAATGATATAATGTGCCTTAAACTGTAATGTTGAAAAATTATAATATTGCAACATTATAAAAAAAGTGATATTATAATTTTGCTCAACGCTTAATTCTGCGCAAATAAAAATGTATGTTAAATTTGCAGCGAGACTAGATCCTTGAATGGGTCGGGTTGTGTATTTTACCTGAACACGAAAATTCTATTTAAATCGGAATCCAACATAAATGTTTTTTTATCGATCTGAACCGCTAATATTTGAATTCGAATCCGACACATAAACAGTATTCCGCCTGAAACAGAGCTAATTTTAATACTTACAACGTTATTAAAAAATTCCAAAACATGTTTTAAAACAAATATTGTTAGCATATAGTCATGCTTTACATTAATAAGAACAATTTTTGACAAATATAAAATTTTTACTTCTTCAAAATAACAGCATTATCAATAAAAAATTTTGAGAAACAATAAACAAGTTGGAAATTACACGTGAAGCGTAACAAATGAGGTGCGTGTGGTGGTTACTCCATACCCCCCCCATATATTTAATTTAATTCAATTTTATTAGCCATTTTATTTCATATCACCTTCCTTTTTATTAATGTTCTCAATTTAAATTTAATTTCGGTTTCACTTATTTTCATTTCGTCGCCTGTATTGTTTTCTTTCTTGCTTAGCTTTCGATTGTTCCAAGCCGGTAAAATTCTGTTTGAAATCATTCCTTCCGGTTTTAAATTTGTTCGAGAACTTTCTCGCTAGTTCTTTTGGGTGGAACTTCCGTTTATTCGGACACACCCCTAACCTATCAAATTAAATTTCACAGGTGACGTATTTCAAGCCGTTATGTACATGGCCACCAGCTTTGGCCTTCCTTCTTAAGATGGTTATCAATTTTATTCTTATTAGTTACATATCTTTTCATACTGTATATTGTAATTTGGCTTAGTTTTTCCTCACCCCCTCTGTTGCTAACTGCCAAATTGGCGTATTTTGCATTTACAATAACCCTTTCTCCTTTTCCCCTGGGCTCGCGGCCACCTGCGTCAGTTGCGCCGATAGACACCTGCTGTGATGGATGCAGTCGCATGAGTGAAAGTTCGGGGCAGAGGTGCTCCCCCGTTAACGATGGATGGAACGGTTTTTTTTTGTTATGTTGAGATTATTACGATGCTGATTTTTTTTAAGTGCGGCAAAGAAAAAGTGCTGCCCTCAAAATTCATCTAGGAAAGTGATGTTGATTTCTGTTAAGCCAAGTCCCTCTGTGCTGCGAGGAGCAATGAAGTGGTTTAATGCATTCCTGAATGTATTCGTTTGTGCCTTCTCTTTTTGGAAATGATGTTGAGTTTTCAAGGCGGCTAGTAGCAAGGCACTTCTCACTGCAATAGCATCCCGAAAATTGTTTTGTTTGTGCATTCTCTTCTTGGATTACGGAAATTATATAAGGTCTCATTATACGTCTTCAGTTTATGCTCTCGTGTTATCTTCACAAGTGTTGTAAAAATGTCGTCACGTATTTTATAAATATTCATTCATTTTCTCATCATCTCTTCATCAACGAGTTTTCTTCTACAAATCTAATGTGCCCAATTCTTCGATAATCTTTTTATTCTCCATCCTCTGAGAAGTAGGCAGAGGTGAAGAACTGTTTTGTTTTCAAGAAATAATATTATAGTTTACATGACGTCTTGGTGAAGATTTTTCTTTCGTCAGGTGAAGAAATTTTATTTACATAAGTCCTTTTTACTTCATTATCTGGCCCAATATATATATAATTTTTTTAATATTTACGGGGCGTTATAAAGAAAATATTGGCATGTATCTATACAATATGAAGTATGATGTATTTTGTTTTGAAAGTTCATATTATGAGAGGTGTTCTTTTTCAAAAAGAAATAATAATTTATTCTCCTTTTATGTCATGAAGAAAATTGTTTAATTACATGTTGTTGAGATATCTAGAATATGTTATGAAAAGAATTTTTATTGCTTGGAGATAGCAATAGTTGTGATTAACATATGTTATGAAATGGTTGTTTATCAAGTGAGAAATTAATATGTACGAGTCACCAAAAATATAAATTTGTGAAGAAATATTTATTCATGAAAAAAGCAACAAGTACTTCATGAAATAAAATATATTTTTTTTTTCTTCGAAAATTGTTCGTATATTAATTTCTTGTGCCTATTGTCTGGATTTATTTGTCATCAAAAGCCAAGGATTCAACAGGTAACTTTTTACCTTTTTAATTTTATATTTTTATAACTTTATACTTGATTTTTCTTCATCATTGGATAAAGAATATTTTTATTATTTTAAATGAAATAATGAAGAGAGTAATTAGGGTCGTTTGCAGGCCCCCATTCTCCGTGATGTGCTATCATTATCACGATCACTTTGGCCTAATTGTGGGTAGAGGCAAATAAAAAGTGCTTTCTCCACTTTCAAATAAACATAACATTATATTTTCTTTGATACCCTGACCAAAGCGTCAGCTCAAACACAACACTTAGATTTCTTTTGGAGCCGTGACCAACGCTTGAACATTCTTCATTATTTTTTTTCAAGTTATTTTTCTTCATATAGTGATTAATGTTTTATATAATTATATTTTGTTGGGTATGGTGCAGTAATCAAATACAATATTTATATTGATCTTGTATTGAAATATTATCTTTTTCTGGAGCAGTGCATTATATATACAACATAATTTATCAATATATTTCTTCTTGCATTATTATAATTTATAACTAATATATGCATTATTTAACGGTGGTACTGGTAAAAATTATTGTTCATGCTAAGATAAATTATTCTTCTTGTCATACATATAATAATTTATGTTTTGAGCCATATTATATATAAATATTTACATAAAATATTTGGGTCTTATATTCTTCATATGATACTAATATGTTAGTATACGTTTTTCTTCTTTTTTTTACATATAAAAATGATGTATGAAGTAAATGAAAGTCATCAATATTTTAAGTAACGGGTCAATTTATATATATTGTTCATCATAGGACCTGCCAAATAACCAAATTTATCATGTCATACATTGAGTTCTTATATTAATTATTTCATCATGCCTCCAAAAGCCAAACTAAATATTGCAATCCAACCTTTCGACGGTAACCCTCAGACTGTAGAATTTTTCTTCGATCAATTATCTGACTTACAGGAACTAAATAACTTTACAGACAAGGAACTTTTTGTTCTCTTTAAATCAAAACTTGAGGGCACCGCCTTACTCTTCTTTCTGGAAACTCAGTCACAGCTCAAGAACTCTAATTTTAGTGAAATTCGAAAGGCATTTATAGACTATTTCTTACCCACAAAAAAGTCTGTTTCTCTAAAATCTTTACAGAACTTGACCTTAGATTCACATGAATCAGTTAAAAATTTTGCTTTTCGGTTGGATAAACAACTTCGACTTGCTTATCCAAAATTGGATCTTTCTGCTCTTAATTCATTAAAGTTTACTCATTTTCTTGAGGCTTTACCTAAACAAATCAAACGTAAAATCTTAGAAGAAAATATTACGTCCTTCGAATTAGCTCTTGAACGAGCAACTTTTCTTCAAAATATTTATGACTCTCCCCCTAAAAAATCTTATGAAAATTTTAATCAAGCCTATTGTATCGATTCTGAAAATGTCCACGATAATTCTAGTTATACTCTTCATAAAACTCCTATAAAGCATACGAAGGATAAAATTTATCACGATCTCATTTTGGAAGAGAAATAAATGATATTTATTCCAATTATAAATCTCAAGTTTCATGGAAAATTCTCAACACTGCATATGAAATTCATAAATTGATGGATGTTATTGAAAAAATATACTATCAAGCTTACAGGAATAACGAATCATCCAGACAAAAGGTATACCAAAAATCCAGAGAAAAATTAAAGTTTTCCAACATCAATGTTAATGACATTGTTTATGCAAAATTTCCTACTGTGTTTAACAAAAAGATACAAGGCCCATACGTGGTCAAGAAAATAATTTCTCCTGTGCTCATTCAAATTCAAGATCCCAATAATAGTCATGCTTCACCAATGTTGATTCACACTAATCGAATCTTGAAGCTTCAAAAGAGAAATGAAGCACTGCAACATCCTTCAGTTTCTTCAAAAGGTGCATCACATGATCAACCAGCTGTTGATAATGCATCCTCCACTCCTGTGAGACAGCACTCTTCTATTCAAGTTTCAAATCATGATGCAGCTTGTAATACTTCTCCTCAAATTCTTTCTTCTTCTAAATGCCAGCAAACATCTTCATGTTCCAGTAAATCGGTACTGTCACAAGCTCCTCCTGATGGCACTCATACTGGTGCTAAAAGCAAATCCACTCAATATAGAAGTTATGATCTTCGTCCTCGCAATCATAAACTACATAAAAAATAGACTAACTCTCTTTTTCCTTTTACAGGATGACTTTTGCTTTGTAATATATTCAGTCGAAGCTAGCCGCACTGATAGTCCAGCAAGAAGAATCGCTATGTAATTTTTTTTTCTTTTCTCCAGGCTGCAGGCAGCTGTTATTTTTTTTTTCATTATGTAAGTCTTCTTCTCCCTGGTACAACTCAACGGTCATCCTCGGGATGTATGTATGAATTTTAATAGTTTTATTATTTACTGTAATTATCTATAAGTCATAATTTTTACAATATTTACACATAATCTCATGTATGCCATACTTTTAAATTTTATAAAGTCTTTATTACAATAGTTGATGCAAAAAATGGAGAAAGAATTTGTCTTTTTATATTCTTGTTATAATACTATAGCATTATTTAAAGTTATTTTTTGACAAATGTGCATTCTAATAAGAAAGGTGAAATTGTAATTGATATAAGGTAAACATAAAGATGAGTACTCATCAAATTATTTTCCCTATTGTGTCTGCTCTTTACAATGCATGCATGTTTTAACATTTAACCTCTTTTGATAAAAAAAAAAAAGAGAGAAAGTGCATGATAAACTTATTCATACTAATATTTTCTTCTCTTCTTGTTGAAATATAGAAAGTGAATGACTCACCATAAGTAGTATATAATATTTTTTTTTGTATACTTTTGAGTATTTATACTTTGGATCCAAAGATGTTGATTGAGGCATTATATATATATTTTTCCAAAGATGTTCATTCAGTCATTATATATATTTTTATCCAAAGATGGTGGTTAAGTCAATATATATATTTATCCAAAGATGTTTAATGAGTCATTATATATATTTATATAAAGCAAATTCTTGATTTATGACAAATGTAAAAGTGATCACTTACTTAATTTTTTTTAAAAATGTTTGAAAATTATAAGTAAATATGTTCTAGATATCTTCTATATAGAAATTTTGACACAATTGATTTTTCTTTGTAAGTTGACATTATCAAGTCATATATAAGATTGACATATTCATATAAATTTCTTCCTTTTTCGGAATATTAAACATCTTATGTTTTATGTTTATTTTGAATGAAGTATAGTATTAAAGGTATTTATGCAATTATTGACAATTTATATTGAAAATGTTTAAGAATATTCCTTTATGAGAGTGTAAAAATTCTCTCTTTGAAAATTATTATATTCATTTTGAAGATATTTTTGTTGAAAAATAATATCATGCTTTTGTTGACATTTTTTTTTGCAACTTATTAATTTTATTTTCTGCAAAAATGTGTTATTGAATAATACTAAAGTTATTCATTTAAGATTTATTGAAAGCTTAAAAGGCTATGTGGTGATATAAGTAAATATTTTTTTTTTATGAGAGCCTAACTAATCTCTCTGCACCATTTATATATATATTTTTTATTGTTCAATTTTCAACTTACAAATTCATTTAATTTATTATGTGTTATTTGAAACCATATATGTTATATATAATTATAACATGATTCATATACAGTTATAGTATATTTCATTTTTGTGCACAACTGAGAATATAAATATACATATTATTGTGTAATCAAATATTGTGACATATGCTAAAGCATTCTACTATTGTGATACATTGTGCACAGCCTAACAAGAGACTCTTCAAAGTTATGGACTGTTTGTCTGCACATAGACTTTAATTTTTTTTTTTATATGATAGATACCTCTGAAAGAAACTTTATATACCTTTCATGTTAACATTTACTACAGTTGGTATATTTTCATAAGGATTACTATCATAACAGTAATTATTTTTTTTATTGTTTAAATATCATGTACAACAATTATGTATATTCTTATAACTACTTCTGATATTTATTTTGTGTAATTATTTAGTATATTTGTACATGTGTTAGAAAATATTGTCTCGATGAAAAATTGTCATTTTTGTCATCTCACCAATATTTTCTTTTGGGGGACCCTGGGTAATATGTGGTGGTTACTCCATACCCCCCCCATATATTTAATTTAATTCAATTTTATTAGCCATTTTATTTCATATCACCTTCCTTTTTATTAATGTTCTCAATTTAAATTTAATTTCGGTTTCACTTATTTTCATTTCGTCGCCTGTATTGTTTTCTTTCTTGCTTAGCTTTCGATTGTTCCAAGCCGGTAAAATTCTGTTTGAAATCATTCCTTCCGGTTTTAAATTTGTTCGAGAACTTTCTCGCTAGTTCTTTTGGGTGGAACTTCCGTTTATTCGGACACACCCCTAACCTATCAAATTAAATTTCACAGGTGACGTATTTCAAGCCGTTATGTACATGGCCACCAGCTTTGGCCTTCCTTCTTAAGATGGTTATCAATTTTATTCTTATTAGTTACATATCTTTTCATACTGTATATTGTAATTTGGCTTAGTTTTTCCTCACCCCCTCTGTTGCTAACTGCCAAATTGGCGTATTTTGCATTTACAATAACCCTTTCTCCTTTTCCCCTGGGCTCGCGGCCACCTGCGTCAGTTGCGCCGATAGACACCTGCTGTGATGGATGCAGTCGCATGAGTGAAAGTTCGGGGCAGAGGTGCTCCCCCGTTAACGATGGATGGAACGGTTTTTTTTTGTTATGTTGAGATTATTACGATGCTGATTTTTTTTAAGTGCGGCAAAGAAAAAGTGCTGCCCTCAAAATTCATCTAGGAAAGTGATGTTGATTTCTGTTAAGCCAAGTCCCTCTGTGCTGCGAGGAGCAATGAAGTGGTTTAATGCATTCCTGAATGTATTCGTTTGTGCCTTCTCTTTTTGGAAATGATGTTGAGTTTTCAAGGCGGCTAGTAGCAAGGCACTTCTCACTGCAATAGCATCCCGAAAATTGTTTTGTTTGTGCATTCTCTTCTTGGATTACGGAAATTATATAAGGTCTCATTATACGTCTTCAGTTTATGCTCTCGTGTTATCTTCACAAGTGTTGTAAAAATGTCGTCACGTATTTTATAAATATTCATTCATTTTCTCATCATCTCTTCATCAACGAGTTTTCTTCTACAAATCTAATGTGCCCAATTCTTCGATAATCTTTTTATTCTCCATCCTCTGAGAAGTAGGCAGAGGTGAAGAACTGTTTTGTTTTCAAGAAATAATATTATAGTTTACATGACGTCTTGGTGAAGATTTTTCTTTCGTCAGGTGAAGAAATTTTATTTACATAAGTCCTTTTTACTTCATTATCTGGCCCAATATATATATAATTTTTTTAATATTTACGGGGCGTTATAAAGAAAATATTGGCATGTATCTATACAATATGAAGTATGATGTATTTTGTTTTGAAAGTTCATATTATGAGAGGTGTTCTTTTTCAAAAAGAAATAATAATTTATTCTCCTTTTATGTCATGAAGAAAATTGTTTAATTACATGTTGTTGAGATATCTAGAATATGTTATGAAAAGAATTTTTATTGCTTGGAGATAGCAATAGTTGTGATTAACATATGTTATGAAATGGTTGTTTATCAAGTGAGAAATTAATATGTACGAGTCACCAAAAATATAAATTTGTGAAGAAATATTTATTCATGAAAAAAGCAACAAGTACTTCATGAAATAAAATATATTTTTTTTTTCTTCGAAAATTGTTCGTATATTAATTTCTTGTGCCTATTGTCTGGATTTATTTGTCATCAAAAGCCAAGGATTCAACAGGTAACTTTTTACCTTTTTAATTTTATATTTTTATAACTTTATACTTGATTTTTCTTCATCATTGGATAAAGAATATTTTTATTATTTTAAATGAAATAATGAAGAGAGTAATTAGGGTCGTTTGCAGGCCCCCATTCTCCGTGATGTGCTATCATTATCACGATCACTTTGGCCTAATTGTGGGTAGAGGCAAATAAAAAGTGCTTTCTCCACTTTCAAATAAACATAACATTATATTTTCTTTGATACCCTGACCAAAGCGTCAGCTCAAACACAACAGTGCGTTCGTACGATAACGAAGTTTTTAAAATATTCAGATCTTGCTGATATAGTAGACAGTACTTCGGTTACATTATAGTAGTAGAAATCTTTGTGTTCCTGTAAATACACAGGAAGTAATTTTTATTACACCTCAGCAACGTATATCATAGTCATAAAATGCTAATTAGTTTAAAGTAATTAAAACACGCCCCACAAACAATGTTTCGCCGTATAGCTTTATGTAATGGAATATTTTAATGTGCTCCTGTAATTTAAAAACAAATATTCTTTGCATCACAGATTGTACAGAATATATATTTTAGTATATATATACTTCATAGGTTCATGTCAGTTTTATTATGTTTGAATTAGTTTAACACCATTAAAATGCATTTGAAACTTTTTTTCCCATTGACCGTAATGTCATGGAATATTTTTTATTGTTCCTGTAATTGATTTATGCATCCAATTTCTATAAAATTTAAAATGACACGACAAAATTATGCAATAATTATTTGTTTTAAATTTCAAATGATTAAAATGCATTTGAAACCCCCCTTGACCGTAATGTAACGGGATACTTTTGATTGTCCCTGTAATTCATCTCTGCATAATTTATCTATCTTAAATTTGAAATAACTTGACAAAATTATGTATTAATTATGTATTTTAAACTTCAAACGATTCAGTTGAGTAGTTTTTGCGTTGTTATATGCGAATGGACAGACAGACGGATGGACTGAACGACAACTATAGGTGCCACGTATTTACATAATTACGAAAGCACCTAAAACAACAGATATAAAGCATAATAAAATTTGAGAGCTGTAAAAGAAATGAGCTGATTTTCACGCAGTAAAAATTTCGATTCTTATCATGTTTTTAAAATTATTAGAAAATAAATTACACATATTTTAAGATTAATCGCATTTAAATGCGAAAAATGAAGCATAAATACAGGGTTTCGTTATTACAAATAGATTTATTCTAAATAAATAATTCAGGGATAAAAAAAATCAAGATGAATATATAAAAATAAATTTGTTTTTTACATATTAATAATTGCATTTAAATAATATTTAAAATATAATAATGAAAACATTCTTTTAAAATCATGTATGAAAACATAAGTAATAAATATTAATCTAAAATATAGATTTCTGATTGCAAACGATTTTCAGATATTAACAAAATAATGTTATCTTTTCAAGAAAAATGTTAAAAGATTTTCTATTTTGATATTTAAAACACATATAATTAAATAATCAAAGAAATTTTTACCTGTGAAGCGCTGTCTAATAAAAAATTCGACGATAAAAAACAAGAGCAATCAAATATGGGTTTTAACCGGTTTGAATTCATAGGCGAATCAAAGCACGTGGTTTTGTTTGGACTTAATGTGACTTAATGTAGGGTTATATTTTTGGCATCACCCAAATCATTATAGTTCACCTCCAGTATATTCTTCCTCCATGGTGTTGACTTTAGAAGAATGTTGATTAAGATGACGCGATTAAGATGTTTTAATTAAAGTTTCCTTTTGAATGTTCGAATTGTAAATATTAATATGTAAATATCTTTTTTGTAAATATTAACGATTAATATAAGTCATTTAAAAGTTTAAAAACGGTGTCAGAATTTGATTTACCTCCGAGTTTATTTACTTATGTGTTCGAAAGAACTTTTATAAGAAGAATTTCCATAAATTTTGGTGTCAGAACCGAGACAAACGAACGCCCACAGAAAAGAAATATATGTATACTTTAAATAATCTGGAAGCCGTTATTATTTAGAATTGTGATGGAATCCTTGCTGGAAATTATTATGAGGAAATCTTTTTTGTATGGTTGATATGTTTAATGATATGAAGCTGTTGGATACTGCGACAACAATGCTGTTTAAATGTGTGAAGCTGAGCATCTGATTATGAAGTGAGTTTATTATTTCATTTTTCTTTTCAATAATGGAAAAATTAGTTGATTTAAAGGAATTAGAGTTTTCTTTGAAAACTGAAAAATCAGCTAGTATTAAGATATTGCACAAATTAATTTTTGGAGAAATCGGTGACAGAAATAATCGACGTAGAATTCGGAATTTTACTGGGTTTACGTTTGAAGTAGATTCCGATGAATATCAAACTAAATTCAAAGAAATTAAAGATAATTTTTCTGTTAACGACTTAATTACCATTTGCAATGTTTTGTGTATAAATAATTCGGGAACTTTTGATGAAATTGCTGCCAGAATAATTTCTAGTTTATGTGATTTTAATATTTTAAAAATTAATATGATAGCCGATGTAGGTACTCTTAGTGATGACGAAAGTGTTGATGAATTTAATGATGATTTACAAGATAAAACTAAAAATATTTCAACTGTTTTTGAGAATAATATGAGAAATGATTCTGGTAGTTCTAATTGTGAAAGTAATGAAAATCAGAAAATTCTAATTCCTGATTATGTTATTAAACCAAGCATTTCTATTAATGATATTGAAAGTATGATTACAATGTTTGAAGGTACTCAAGTACAAAATATTAATAAATGGATTGCCGATTTTGAAGATATTGTTTCATTATTTAACGTTAGTGATTTGCACAAATTGATTTTGGCTAAACGCCGTATGACAGGCAAAGCAAAATTATTTCTTGAAAGTGAAACAAATATTAATTCGTGGTCTAAATTAAAAGCCCTACTCATATCTGAATTTGGTCAAACGTGCAATTCAGCTGAATTACACGAATTGCTGTCCAAAAGAAAAATTAGACCACATGAATCGTTAGATGAATATTTTTTAAATATGAAACAATTATGCTCAAAAGGCAATATTGAAGATTCTGCCCTTATTCAGTATGTAATAAATGGAATTAATGAACCCATTTCTAAAAAATCTTTTTTGTATGGTTGTCCCAATATTGCTGAATTTAAACAAAAATTAAAGATTTATGAAAAAATAAGATCGGAGTATGAAAATGCAAAATTTCATAAATATGAAGGAGCTAAGCCTAAAATTAAATCCGAAGTTGAAGTTAAGAACAAATTTAAGCCTGTAAAGCCAAATATGCGTTGTTTTAATTGTGGCGGGAATAATCATAAGAGTATTAACTGTGTAAATAACGATAAAGGGCCGCTTTGTTTTGCTTGTAACGCTTATGGTCATAAATCATTTCAATGTAATAAATCTAAAGATACAAGTGTTAAAAATGCTCAGTCACAAGTAAACATTATTACATCCCAAGATTTAATTCTGAAAGAAATAAAGCTTTATTCTTTGCGTTTAATCTCTTTAATAGATACTGGTAGCCAAAAGACTTTGTTAAAGAAAAGTATTTATGATAATTTGAAGAACTTTGTAGAATTAAAACCTACGAGTATCTCTTTGACCGGTCTAGGAAAAGCCTCAATTAAACCAGAAGGTTGTTTCAATTCAGAAATCGAAGTAGATGGTTCAAAATTTAAAGTTACTATTTTTGTCGTTAAGGACAGTTGCATTAATTTCGATTTAATTATTGGCAGTGATGTTATTCGTCAAGGTACATTAACTATTTCTGAGAATAAAGTGAAACTGTTTAAAGCTGAAGTTCAGTCTAATGACTTTTTAGTTAATATTGTAAATGTTTTGGATGAGCCTAAAATTGATTTAACTCACATTGCTGACAAAAAATTACGTTCAGAGTTATACTCTTTAATTGAAAATTATGTACCAATTAAAACTAAAACAGTAGATGTTAAAATGAAAATTAATTTAACTGACGAAATCCCAGTTTGTTCTTCTCCTCGAAGATTACCGCCATGCGAGAAAAAAATAGTCGAAAAACAAATTGAGGAGTGGCTAGCTCAGGGAATAATTCGAGATAGTTCTTCTAATTTTTCTTCGCCGGTTGTGTTAGTCAAGAAAAAAGATAACACAATGAGACTTTGTGTTGATTACAGATGTCTTAACAAAAAGACAGTACGTGAGCATTTCCCCTTGCCAGTTATTGATGATGTAATAGACCAATTACATTCTGCCGAAGTATTTACCACCATAGATTTGAAAAACGGTTTCTTTCATGTAGATGTTGAAGAAGACTCGCGGAAATACACCTCGTTTGTTACTCATGAAGGACAATACGAATTTTTGAAATGTCCATTCGGGTTGACCAATAGCCCTAGTGTTTTTCAAAAGTATATTTATAATGTATTTCGAAACCTATTAAAAGATCACATTGTTGTCATTTATATGGATGATTTAATAATACCTGCTAAAAACGAAGCTGAAGGTCTAGAAAAATTAAAACTTGTACTCGAAACTGCATCGGAATATGGATTAGAATTAAATCTTAAAAAATGCAATTTTTTGAAGCGTGAAATTGATTTCTTGGGGTATAAAATCATAAATGGTAAATTGTATCCCTCTCCACTGAAGACTAAAGCAGTAATCAATTTTCCCGAACCAAAGTGTACCAAAGATGTTCAAAGTTATTTAGGATTGACAGGATACTTTCGAAAATTTATAAGAAATCATTCGGTTATAGCTAAACCGTTAAGTGACCTGCTAAGAAAAGATTCAAAATTTAAATTCGATATAGAAGAACAAAGAGCTTTTAATGAACTCAAACGTATTTTGTCGTCAGAACCAGTACTTTTAATTTACAATCCCAAAAGTGCGACCGAAATCCATTGTGATGCCAGTATTGATGGCTATGGAGCTGTTTTAATGCAACAATCTCCAGTAGATAATCAATTTCATCCAGTTTATTTCGCAAGTAAAAAAACCACCGAAGCTGAACGGAAGCACACTAGTTACGAATTAGAAGTTTTAGCTGTAATTGAAGCCCTGAAAAAGTTTAGAGTATATGTGCTAGGTATCCCATTTAAAATTGTAACCGATTGTAATGCATTTAAAATGACTATGGATAAAAAAGAAATGAGTACAAAAATAGCTAGATGGGCAATAATGTTATCCGATTTTGATTATGTTATTGAACATAGACAGGGTAGCAGTATGAGACATGTCGATGCATTAAGTAGGTATCCTATTTGTATGGTAATCCAAGATAGCTTAACTTTAAAAATTATCCAAGCTCAAGAAACCGATGACCATATTAAAACAATAAAAGAAATCCTAAAGGTGAAATCTTATGATGATTATCTAGTTAAAAATGATGTTCTTTATAAATGTGTTAATGGTAATGATTTATTAGTTGTACCGGAAGACATGCAAATGAATATAATCAAGGCCGCTCACGAAAAAGGTCATTACGCAGTTGCAAGAACAGAGAAAAGTTTAGAAAATGATTTTTACATCCCTAAAGTTAAACAAAAAATTGAGAAATGTATAGCAAATTGTGTTCCCTGTATTTTAGTTAATAGAAAATGTGGTAAACAAGAAGGCTTACTTCACCCAATAGAAAAAGAAGAAACTCCATTACATACGTACCATGTTG
The DNA here is from genome assembly GCA_964019185.1 of Maratus speculifer. NCBI lineage: Eukaryota > Metazoa > Arthropoda > Arachnida > Araneae > Salticidae > Maratus > Maratus speculifer. The sequence continues at coordinate 140,014,560 of OZ025302.1, read as the reverse complement.
ATCACTTAGGTCCATTAGAAAGCACTAATAAAAATTACAAACATATCCTTTCGGTCATTGACGCATTCACAAAATATGTTTGGTTGTATCCCACAAAATCTACCGATGCTGCCGAAGTAATTTCTAAATTAGAAATCCAAAAATCTATCTTTGGAAATCCAGTTCGAATTATATCAGATAAAGGTCCTGCATTTACCTCTAACGCTTTTGAAGATTATTGCATCAATGAAAATATTAAACATATCCCGATTACCACTGGATTACCCAGGTCTAACGGCCAAGTTGAGCGTCTAAATTCTGTCATAATATCTGTTCTGTCTAAATTGTCTGTCGATAATCCTAAAAAATGGTATACACATGTAAGCAACGTCCAACAGGTGATAAATTCGACTTTTCAGAGAAGTATAAGCTAGGGATGCACCGGATATCCGGCTCCTGCCGGATATCCTGCTTATTCGGCATTCAAACCGGATATCCGTTCCGGCCGAATATTTTAATATCCGGTTGCCGGATAGTGAAATATTTTTTTAATTCTGCATTTTACATTTTTAAAAATATGTAAAATTAATTTGCTCCTTGCGAACCTTATCTTACTAAAAAGTAATGTTAACAAAAATAAATACTCGTATATTTTCACAATTATGAAAATATAATGGTTGATATGTAAATGAAGATATATTTAAAATATGACAATATTTTGTCATATAACCTATAACAGCAATTGTAAAACTAAAAGTAAAATATGTACTACAACTCCAAATTTTTTATTTTTCTTATTTGTTCTTAAATTTCAGTAATGAAGTAATTTTACATCTCTCAAAAGTTTTATTGTAATTTTCACCAGTAACAATTTAACTGCAGTGTTCAGTCATAACTGTAATTGTAAAATCAAAACTAGAAAATCAATTACAATTTCAACTTTGTTTTGCTTTCAGTTTTTTTTAATTGCAGCAATGAAGTAGTTGACTTTTATAGTTCTTCTCAAGTGTTTTGTTAATAACTTTATTATTAATTTGAGTTATGAATATCAACAAAAGAGGAAGGTATAAATATCTAATCTGAAAGTTCTATGAAGTTGCTGTTAATACATCAAAAATTCTGAGTCAGAAATGTGTACAACGGGGCCATCTTGTAAGTGCTAAAGTATTGAGGATTAAAAACAATGTAGAAATATAAAGTTTCCAGCAAACTAAGGAGTTTATTTATGAATGCTCATACACCAGATTGAAAGTGTGTTTGTTTAAAAAATCGAGAACAAAATGGTGCTGATATTAAAGAAACCATTCAAATTTTGCTGGAACATCAATTCACAAGTTAAGCTGTCAACAGTAGAAAAAATTGTGGTAAAAACAAAAGAAAAAAAATCATAAAATATACAAACTGCATTTTTTTTTTTAAACATATTTTAGTAAAATATTTCAAAGCAATTGAATTACACCATCCAATCATGTTAAAATTGCAAGTGACCATTCTGAGACTTGCTCTATAATGCAAAAAGAGCTTAATAGGAAAACTGTAATTCTCACTCAGAGTCAAGAGGAGTAACAAACATAACTATCCCATTTTTTGTTAATTATGTGTCAACAGGATAAAAAAATTTTTTTTCCCTGTTAGTTAATCAATACAATGCATCTAAAAAAAAAATCAAGACACCACCTACATCTGGTGATAGACTAAAGATAAGGTAGAAAAAAATATGCATGTAAAGGTAGAAGTTTTATAAGTAAAATTGAAAAGGACAAATATTAAATTTCAATATTTAATTATTACTATTCTTTTGTTTTTAAGTAACTTTGACTTAATAAGTGAATTAAAATCTATTAATACTTGCATAGTATAAAATTGCAATATTTTTTTTTCTTTAAACAAGCATAAAATTGAAATATTATTAAAATTAAAAATGAGAAATTATTCGGCCGGATACCGGATATTCGGTAAAATTTTGTACCGGATATCTGTTATCCGGTATCCGGCAAAACTCCACATCCGGTGCATCTCTAGTATAAGCACAACTCCTTTTGAATTGATGTTTGGTACTAAAATGAAACTAAAAAATAACATTGAAATTACTAGTCTTCTGAATGCTGAAATACAATCTGATTTTACAAATAATCGCGAAGATATGAGGAAAAATGCTAAAAAACAGATTTTAAAAGTCCAAGAAGAGAACCGTAAAACTTACAACCTCAGACGAAAGAAAGCTAACAAATTTAAGATTAATGATGTGGTTGCTATAAAACGCACACAACAAGGTCCAGGTTTGAAGTTAAAACCAAAATATTTAGGTCCGTACAAAGTCATAAAAGTAAAAAATAATGACACCTACGATGTAAAGAAACTTGGATTCAACGAAGGACCCATGGTCACCAGTACATGTGCAGAGTACATGAAGCCGTGGACGGACGAAGCTTGAAAAAAAAAAGAATTTCACCGATTGTGACACTATACCAACTATGACAAACCTCTGGACTGACAACTAATAGAATTTTAACTTTATTCTCGAAAAGACGAAAAGACGTAAGGTAAAAGAAGATGAAAAGACGTATGAAAGAAGACAAAAAGACGTAAGATAAAAGAAGACGGAAGACGTAAGAAAGAAAAGACGAAAAGACGTAAGGTAATAGAAGATGAAAAGACGTATGAAAGAAGAAGACGAAAAGACGTAAGATAAAAGAAGATGAAAGGACGTAAGAAAGAGAAGACGAAAAGACGCGAAAAAAAAAATATATGAATTTTTTCAAGAAATAATCTAAGCTTTGATAAAAAATTTGAATAATGACTTTTTTTTTTCAATTAAGACTTTGGATGCTGCTGTGTTTTTTTTTTCTTTATCTTTCCAGATGATCCAACTGCTGCTGCCTCCAAAGGGACGAGCATTCGAGGACGAAAGCCTAGTCAGGACGGCCGTTGTGGGAGCGATTCTTTCTCCAACAGCCAAGTATCATGTCTTGTAAGGTTCTTCATATCGCAACTCTGATAGAAAAGGTCTTTAGAAAGCAGACGATTTTCTGAAAAAACTCCATTCAGACGAAAAGCCGAAGAAAAAAGAAATGAACGGAAGAGATCGTTGGATGGAATGTGGGGAGAGTTGGTGTTGACTTTAGAAGAATGTTGATTAAGATGACGCGATTAAGATGTTTTAATTAAAGTTTCCTTTTGAATGTTCGAATTGTAAATATTAATATGTAAATATCTTTTTTGTAAATATTAACGTTTAATATAAGTCATTTAAAAGTTTAAAAACGGTGTCAGAATTTGATTTACCTCCGAGTTTATTTACTTATGTGTTCGAAAGAACTTTTATAAGAAGAATTTCCATATATATATATATATATATAAAAATAATGGCACTGCCTTCTTTATTTAACTCTGTTTTCCCCTGGCCACTCGCAACCCTGTGTCAGGGAAAATATCAGTTTCATGAATGACAATTAAGGGAAAATCTTTTCTTAACCCCTTGCGGCGCACTGGTTTCATAGATATACCATACTTAATTTTAATTCCCAAACGCCACATTGGCACCAGAATTTTGTTTAAAAAAATTACGGTTCATTGATTGCACGAAATATAGCGTTTTCATATTTACAAATAAAGTTGTTTTCCGATTCCGGTGTCAGTCATTAATTTCAGTATTTAAGAAATGAATTTGCCCTGCGCCGCAAAGGGTTAAAAGATATTACATTCAAAGTTCCTTGCGTCAAATAAAAATGCCTTCACTATTCATTTTAGAAGAAATTAAGAAAAATCAATCAATATCGCTTTAAAATTGAACTCCAGGGATTCTGATTATCGTTTACTGATAATGTGAAATTTAATTTATTACCACGTTGGCAAAACTCAAACCTGTAGACGCACGAATTTATTTAATTTGTAATTCTCGTTTATATCATATCGCCTGTTGAATTGAAAAGGACGACAACCGAACCATTAATCACTTATCTGTTTTCTATAATTTTTAATATTAAATGAGGGGTTTTTTTTTAATTTTATGCTATAGTTTCACACGGGTCCTAGAATTTCTAGATCAAGAATTTTTTTTTTTTTTAAGAATATTTTCATTGAAATAAGGCGAAATTTTACCCGTTATTATTTATTATTATTACTATTGTTTCTTAAAAATAATATGAAAAATGCTGATTTATTTACCAGGAAAATTTAGTTATTGAGCAACATATATCTGACTTGTGTGCTCGACATAAAGGCCTGCTTATAAATCAAAGTCAGTATACAAGGACGAGTTACCATGAGGATATTTTAAGTAGGAGCCAGTAGGAATTGAACCCAAGCCACCTCCTACGCTCGTAAGCATTCAGTGGCGGGGTGCCTTAAACACTGGGCCACGGAGGCCCCTACCAGGAAAGTTTCGTGACCCGTACAAAGCCTGGGTATGTTGTCATTGATAAGATATAATTTGAATACTTTTCAGTCATTTGAAGAGAACGATCATAACCCGATATGCGTAGACCATTTACAATAAAATGGCACTAAAGCTGTCATTAGATACGAAACATATTCTTAAATTCGGACGGTAGATTCTAAAAAAAAAAATTCTAAACATTAAAAACTACACGAACTTCGATTTCTCAAATGTTAAAACAAACTTCTGACAATTTAAATCAGTCATACAGAATCTATTTTATATCTTTAGAATAAAAGAACATAGATTTAGAGAATATGATAATTTGACATTGCTATGGTCAATTGGCTTGACAGACAGATTCTAATTTATATGTTCTCAAAAATTAATCTAAATTAAGGTTTCTGATTTAAATACATTAAATGATTACAAACTTACGCTAATTATTTTCATGCTCTTAATACATTCGCTGCCAATGGGAACTTCACGCGTTCCCATTCATTTAACGCAGAGGGCGGAGTTATCGGTAACGAACATGTTAACTATAGTTATGATGCTCACTTTATTTATAACGGTGGTATCACCGAATTACTCGAAATACGATTTGATGAATAAAGATGATGTTATATTTAAATTTTAAAAAAATTTACATTATTAAAATGCCTTTTATTATGGTGTGAGTTTTTGATTTATAAGATTGTGTTTCAGTAGTTTAGTAATTCTTATTCACAGACCATTTAAGATAAAATAACGCTTTCATGAGATATGGCACATAATACTCATTAGGACTACCGAAAAAAGAAAGTTTCTAAATATCAAAAGCAACATCAACTTCATTTTTTCGAACGTTAACTCAAACTTTTGACACTTGAAATCAGCCAGGAAGAGTACATCACATCTCTTTAAAATTGTTAAACGTGCATGTTGTTAGAGAATGCCATATTTTGCGATTACTAATGCATGGCTGCCAACTACTACGCCTATTTACAGTCAAAAAACATATTAGAAACAGAGATTTTAGTAAATAGTTAAGAATATGTATAATAATGCATAACATTGAATATATTTAGTATACAATTTACTAAAACATTTTTGTGGTTCCAAACATGTTTATAAGATTTAAATAGGCGTTGTACTTGGCAGCTCTGTTAATGTTAACATTCATGAAAAATATTAATAATTCAAACATTAGAACTGTACAACTCAGACTTCGCGACAAATCGGCATAAGAAAATTCTACATCGTTTGAATGTGTATTTAAAACATATGAATTTTGAGATAATTGAGCTATTATTTTTTGAGTTATGACAATTTTCCAAAAATACCACATCAAGGCAGGCATTGAGAGGCGAAGAAACAGATCGAAACATTGGCGAAAAATGTTTCAAACTTGTTTTATTACTTTCGTTGCAATTCATTTTCATTTGTCGCCTTCGTGTGCATCCTGACCCACATAGGGGCGAAATGAAGCATACAGCCAGTGGGAGGAGTAAACTAATACATTACTGTATTTTTTGTATTTATTGTGCGCTTACCACTTAAAGGGGCTAGCTAATCTGCTTCCGATTTCCCCTCCCTAATGTAAAATCTATGGGTCATAATGTTTCATAAATCACTTATTTAAATTGCAAAAGGTAGTTTAAATGAAAAACACGGAAATTCTATTGAAAAAAATAATTAAATCATTTTAATTAAATACGCTAGAATCAAATTATTATGTAGCGATTTAAAAATGTAAATGAAAGATACAAAACTATTTTTATAATAATAATAATTCAGATATAAACATTAATACTACTACATTATGCCGTGATTTAAAAAAATAAATGAAAAGCAAAAAAAATATTTTTAAAACATAGACGTATTGGTTGTAAATGTTATATGGGATTAAAAATTGAATCTAATAAAGTATTTTAATGAATTTTTCTACAACAATTCAATACAAAAATAACGAATTCTGTCTACAGATGTCTGCACACTATCCTAATTAAAAAGTGGACATTCCCGTTTTATGTTCTTCCATAGGGAGCGATCTAGGAATGAGACGATAGTATAAATTTACTTTGATATGGTTAATTAACGTGACGGAAAAATTCCAATTTATATGTTCTCAATAATTAATCTAAATTAAGATTTCTGTTATAAGTACGTTAAATAATTACACACATATGCTAGTCATTAGTTTACTCATAATTATAGATATGGTGCTAACTTAAACTTCATCAGTGTTTATATCGGCGGTATCACCGATTGACACGAAAGAAAAATTGAACAAACAAGGTGCCTATGGAAAAGTTTTTCGTTTATTTTATAATGTTAATGTTTCTTTTTTTATGGTGTCAGTTTTTGATTTATAAGATTGTGTTTGAGTATTTTAGTAAGTTTATAAAAACGATATAGTAATTCTTATGCACTGACCATTTAGAATAAAACCACCAATGCTGACATGTCACATAATACTCATTAGGACTATCGAAAAAAGAAAGTTTCTAAACATTCAAAGCAACAACTTCATTTTTTCAGATATTAACTCAAATTTTTTACACTTGAAATCAGCCAGGAAGAAAACATTTCATCTCTTTCAAATTGTGAAATATGCATGTTTTTAGAGAATGTCATAATTTGTGATTGCTAATGTTAACATTCATGAAAAACATTAATAATTCAAACATTAGAACTGTACAATTCAGACTTCTCGACAAATTGGCATAAAAAAACTCTACATCGTTTGAATGTGTATTTAAAACATATGAATTTTGAGATATTTGAGCTATAATTTTTTGATTTATGACAACTTTCCTAAAATACCGCATCACGGTAGGCATTGAGAGCAGAAGAAACAGATCGAAACATAGGATAAAGCTGTTTCAAACCTGTTTTATTACTTTAATCGCATTTCATTTTCCATTTGTAGCCTCAGCGTGCGTGCTGCCTTACATGGTAGCGAAATGAAGTATTCAGCAAAGAGAAGAGTACACAATTACATTAGCCTATTTTTTGTATTTATTGTGTGTAAACCACTTAAGGGTGTTCTCAACAGCTTCGCTCAACAAGCGCAAAATGTTTTGACACATTTACAAATTCATTTTTTAACAGAAAGATTTAAAATTGGAATGCTTGACTATAGAAGCGATTTCGAATTCGAATTGAACTTAGTTTTCCATTTTATGATCATTAAGTTATCTATCCAGTTCTAAGCTATTTCGATCACGTGATCATCCATTTTTGCCCTGCTTTTCGACCGGTTTTTCTGCTTTCGTCGGAAAATGTGCTCAAAAACGTCAACTTTGAAGGTTTGTTATGAAAGATTTTTCGCGTTTCTTAAAAAACAGAAAATTGAGTGCAATTAGACAGTTTCTGAATAACAACACCTGCTATTTTCATGCATTTCCGAACAAAAATAAGGAGGCTGGTCATTCTGCTTCCGATTTCCCTTCACTAATATAAAATCTATGGCACGAACTTCGATTTTTCAAATGTTAAAACAAATTTCTGACTGTTTAAATTAGCTCTAAAGTGTCTATTTTATTACTTTATATTATATGTGCATAGATTTAGATAATATATGATTTTGGTATGGTTAAGGCTCCTGTCCCTGGCCGAGGAAACGCTCGCGAGCTGATGTTATTCCTATGGGGAAGCATTTTTCTAATGACTCTTTCGTATTTTATTTTATTTTGTTTTATTTTATTTTTTTTATTTTATTTTATTTTATTTTATTTTATTTTTTTATTTTTAATTTAATTTTTTTTTTTTTTTTTTTTTTTTTTTTTGCATTGGATAGCTGAAGTGCATGCCGACAGCGCACCTTTTTTACTTTTTCGATTTCGGTTGGAGATATTTTTTACAAAGTTAGTTTCACTTTCAAAACCGGTTTCGAAACTGAAAGTGCTTTTTAAAAAAATTTGCAACCAAAATCGAAAAAGTAAAAAAACGTGCGCTGTCGGCATGCACCTCAGCTATCCAATGCAAAAAAAAAAAAAAATCAAAATGCGAAAGAGTTATTAGAAAAATGCATCCCCATAGGAATAGCATTAGCTCGCTATCGTTTCCTCGAGCGAGGACAGGGGCCTTAATTTGCCTGACGGACAAGTTCTAATTTATATGTTCTCAAAAGTTAATCTAATTTTTTTTGTTTTAAATACATTAAAGGGTTACAATCATACGCCTTTTACGCATTTGCTCATAATTATAATTATGGTGCTTACTTTATCAGTGTTTATATCGGCCGTATCACCGATTGACTAGAATGGAGCAGAAAATACTATGAACAATGAACAATATAATCGTAGAATTGGACCTCCTAGTTGAAGAATCAACTTTATATCCAGGGTAACAATATAAGCCGTGTTGCAAGGGCTTAGGGAGCCATTAAAAAAATAAGAATATTGTATAGTTGTGGCAAGCCACAATTAATATATTTCAGATTAGCTAACATAGTATAAAAAAGATAGAGTAATAATTTAAATTAAGGAAAAATAAAAATAAATAAATCGAAAAAAAAATTCAGGATAAAGTATTCATAAAGTTCAAATAAGCAAAAAAGAAAAAGCTACCGAAGGGGTGCCCCAACTAGTGAATATAAAAAAGCCTCTTTACAGAGACCATACATTTTTAAAGAAACAAAAATTGTAAAATTAATTAACATTAACAGTAGTAGCACATACAACAAGCTTTTTGTATATTTTTTTATATTAATTTGTCTTTTTTTATGGTGTCAGTTTTTGATTTATAAAATTGTGTTTGAATACTGCTCAGTTAGTTTATTAAAACGATATAGTAATTCTTATTCACAAACCATTTAGGATAAAATCACCATAGATGTCATTAGACATGGCACATAATACTCATTAAGACTAACGAAAAAAGAAAGTTTCTAAACATTAAAAGCAACATCAATTTCATCATTACATTCAAAACATCAATTCAAACTTTTGACACTTGAAATAAGCCAGGAAGAGTACATTACATCTCTTTAAAATTGATAAATATGCATGTTTTTACAGAGTGCAATAATTTGAGATTGCTAATGTTAACATTCATGAAAAACATTCATATTTCTAACATTGGAACTGCATAACTCAGATAATTCTCAACAAATCAGCATAAGAAAATTCTACACCATTTGAATATGTGTTTAAAACATAAGAATTCTGAGATAATTGAGATATTATTTTTTAAGTTATGAAAACTTTCCTAAAATACCACATCACGGTAGGCATCGATAGGAGAAGAAACAGATCAAAACATAGACGAAAACTGTTTCAAACCTGTTTTATTACTTCTGTCGCAATTCATTTTCCATTTGTTGCCTCAGTGTGCATCCTGCCTTACATGGTAGCGAAATGAAGAATGCAGCAGGGGGAAGAGTACACTAATACATTACTGCATTTTTTTTTTTTTTTTTTTTTTTTTTTTTTTTTTTTTTTTTTTGTATTTATTGTGCGTTAACCACATAAAGGGTCTGGCTAATCTGCCTTCGATTTCCCCTCACTAATGCGAAATTAATGGGCGTTTTGCTTGCGTATATTTAAAATATTTCATCTGGAAATTAATATTTTTAACTTCTATTTATTGTGCACACTTCTTAAAAGATACCTCTCTTTTTCGTAGTTCTCAAAATACTTCTAAAGCATAGGCTTGTTTTTATATGAAGTGTTAAAAACTTACTCACGGCACACCCTCTTTTAACACATAAAATTTAGAATTATTTTAAAAACTACGAAAACAAGTTGGTAAATGCATGTCAGATACAGCAAATGAGATGCGTTCGTACTATAAAAATTTTTTAAATATTCAGTACTTCCGGTACACTAAAATATCTAAAATATTTTGTGTGTCCCTCTAAATACTAAGTGCTTTCTATTAAATAGGAATTGACTTGTAGCAAACCTTAGTAGTATGTATCAATTTCATAAAATGTGAAATAGCTTAATATAATTAAAAGACACCAAAACAATAGTCCCCCTGCACTATTATGTAATGGAAATTTTTTGTAGCCCTGTATATTAATAAAAAATATTCTTTGCTCCACGAATTGTACAGAATTTATATTATTTTATATAATTTCATATGTGCATATGAATTGTATTATGTTCAAAAGAGTGTAACATCATTAAAATTCATTGGAGACAATTTTTTCCTATTGACAGTAATGTAACCGGATACTTTTGATTTTCCATGTAACTGAACTATACATATGATTTTTATAAAATTTCAAATGACACGACAAAATTGTAATCATTATATGTAATCATTATATATTTTAAATTTCAAACGGTTGGGTAGTTTTTGCGCTGTTATATGCGGACAGACAGACAGACTGATTGACAATTATTCACTTGAGGCGCGGTGGTATATCTATAAAACCATTTAACTCCATAAGACCACATTGCAGGGCTGCTACAGGCGACTACCGTAATTTCGGGTGTATAAGCCGCAGATCAAACAATTGTTTCTCGACCCAGAATTTTTTAAGAAACAAATATAACTAGTTACATAGCCGTAAATATTTGTCTGCAATCACTAAATAAGATTTCTGGGTCTAAAAAGAATTGCTTGATCCTCGGAGTGCGCCTCAAAAAATAGTCGCCTGTGGCAGCCCTGCATTGGCACCAGAATTTTGGTAAAAAAATTAGGCTTATAAGATGTGTAAATACAGCTTTTTCATAATTACAAATAAAACTGCTACGGAATTACGGTGTCAAATTATTAATCTTAACACTCAAGCAGTGAAAATGATCTGCGCCGCAAAGGGTTAAAGATGTTACGTAATTACATGATAACGAGCGCACATAAAATCAAACAAACGTTTAACCCTTTGCGGGGCAGGGCAAATTCATTTCTTAAGTATTGAAATTAAGGACTGACACCGGAATTTGAAAACAACTTTATTTGTAAATAAGAAAACGCAATATTCCACGCATTCAATAAACCTTAATTTTCGTAAACAAAATTCCAGTGCCAATGTGGCGTTTGGGAATTAAAATCAAGTGGTATATCTATGAAACCACCGTGCCGCAAGGGGTTAAGAAAAATACAGGAAATGATGTTAACAATATGAATTTCACGAGAAGATGTTTTAAATATGCGAATGCATCAAAAATCCATAGACTCAACGTTACGGCAGCGAATTCCAAAGCTGAGTGAAAAGCCCCCTTAATAACTCGCAGCCATTGATGAATCCGCTTACCACGAGGAAAAATTTTAGAAGACCCACAAACGTTACTTTTTTATTTAGTGACCTTATCGCTTTAAAATAGCAAATAAAGCCTTTGTGCACAAATGTTTAAAGATAGAAAACCAACGAATATAAATGCACAAATAAAGTATGAGAATGTAGCAAATAGTTATTTCGAATCTACTATCGAGATTCTTCATCAGTGTAAAACTCAGCGAGCTAAAAATAGCAAAACTGAGCAAAGAGACAGAGAGACGCAGGCTTACTTAACCCTTTGCGGGGCAAGGGAAATTCATTGCTTAAGTATTGAAATTAATGACTGACACCGGAATTTGGAAACAACTTTATTTGTAAATATGAAAGCGCTATACTTCACACATTCAATAAATCATAATTTTCTTTAACAAAATTCCAGGGCGAATGTGGCGTTTGGGAATTAAAATTAAGTGGTATATCTATGAAACCACCGCCCCTCAAGGGGTTAAGCCTGCGTCTCTCTGTCTCTTTGCTCAGTTTTGCTATTTGTAGCTCGCTGCGTTTTGCACTGATGAAGAATCTTGATAGTAGATTCGAAATAACTCTTTGCTACCTTCTCATACTTTATTTGTGCATTTATATTCGTTGATTTTCTATCTTTAAACCTTATCGCTTGTCTGCGTTGTATCGCCGATTGAATTGAAAAGGACAACAGAACTATCAATCACTTAATACCTTGAAGGCCAAGCAATAGTATCTTTGTATTACTGAATTTTCACCAAAAAATTTGATTTTTTTTTTTTTTTTTTTTTTTTTTTTTTATACAAAAGGCAAATTTTTAACAAATTCCTCCAAATATTAAAATATAAAATTTCGTTAAAAGTTTCTGTTGAGAATCTCTTTTAAATTAGGTGGTATAAATTCTGTCTTACTGCCCCTCAAGTGGTTAACAATTTTGTACGTTTTATTATGTTAAATGTTTGATTATTTTTTTAATAGCGTATAGTCATTGATAAGATTGTAATTAGAATACTGTTTAGTCGGTTGGCGAAAAAGATGAACCCTTGCTCGTAGATCATTTACATTTAAATGACATCAGAGTTGCCATTAGATACGGAATATAATCCACATTTGGACTATTGTTTCTGGAATAGGAATTTTCTAAGCATTAAAAATTGCACCAATTTCGAATTTTCAAATGTTAGTACAATTTTTTGACACTTGAAATGAGTCAGAAAGACCATATTTTATCTCTTTTGGTTAAATGCGCATATATTTAGAGGACATCATAATTTGAGCTTCGTAATGTTACATTTCGTGACGGTTAAACGGTAATTTATATGTCTTCAAAAAATAATCCAAAGTAAGATTTTGGTTTTAAATATATTAATAATTACAAGAATAAGATTTCCGCGTTTTTGCACACCAGTACTTTGTTAGAAAAAGTGGTATTCCATTTAATCGCAAAATTTTTTTACAAAAACATTTTATCTAACAAAATGCTGGTGCGCAAAAACGCGGAAATATCATCCTATGCTTACAAATATACGGTTATTTTATAGTTATTGTGCCCAGTTTAACCTCTTCGGGATGTGAGTTCATTTACAGATTTTTTAATCTTTCTTCACAAGTTTCTAAAACAGAAATTTTTGCGTAATTTATTCGTAAAAATACTCTTATTAAATAAGGCAAAATTTACAACAAAAATTATAGGGTGATAATAATAAAGAAATCTGAGAACCTTATGCGCCATGTATACCGGTCGCTCTTCCACAATTAATTCCTTCACGACAAGAACTTTTCGCTTAATTTTCAATCTTTTACCGCCGGTTTCTCAAAACAGAAAATTATCTGTTGTTAAAACGCGAAAATTCTCTGATTAAATAAGGTAAACATTACAATAAAATGTAACTGGTGAGAATAATGAACGATTCCGTGCACCTTCAGTGGAACATACATCGGTCGGTTGCCACCAATGGGCAAAACTGCATACAACTCAAGTATTCAAAGGTAATGCTGGAATCTGTCCTAAATTGATACAGCTACGCCAGCTGGTAGCCGGGGTGACAATATAAATACGTGGTTTCTGGTATGACGTCATAATAACTATTATCTGCGTACCTTTTCTGCATATTTTCTAAATTTTCGCTCATTCATGACAGATAAATCTTGTATACTAGATTGGTTACAAAATATCTTTGTTACAGTTTGTTTTGATAAAATTATGTACATTTAAAAAAAGAAATTGTCACAATATCATTTTAATTTCGGAAGAAAGAACACTAAGTCTGCGAGAACGTATTATCTTTTGCTCTGAAATCAAAATGACAATGCGACTTTAAAAAAAAAATATATATATATATGCATATTTTTTCAAAAAAGCTGTAACAAAAAATATTTTGTTACAATAATTATGATAAAACAAGATTCATCTTATGAGAGAGAATAACTTGAAATTTATGATTGAATTTTTAATTTGAATTCTTAAAAAACTCTTAAGTTATTCTGAATATATAATGAAATGAGTTTATATTAAAATAATAAAATGTTTGCAAGTTAAATAACATAAGTGCGATACCATCAAGAAAACTTTGGATCTTATCGTCTGCAATCGGTAAATGAAAAAATGGAGCTAAAATTGAATATTTTATTTAGTATTAAATTTTATACATATTCTAAACTTTTGTAAAGGTTGTATTCTCATATGATAAACAACGGTGTATATCATTCTGTGTAACTTAGCTCATCAAGAATTTAATAAAATATGAGACTAGTACAAAATTTTGTCTTTACATATTAACTACTTACTAATTTTTATGAGCCATCTTTCATTACATTAAAAAACATAATTAAAATCGAACATACTTATATCAGCGACATTTGTATTGCATAATTAAATATTGTTTCATATTAGTACATTTTATGTTAATATTTAATCGTACTACACTTATTTATTCTACATTTATTTACAATATTTCAAACCTAAACTTTATTCTATAGAACTTCTTAGGGGCCATCCATAAATGATGTCACGCTAGAGGGGGGAGGGGAGTTGGGTTCATGAAATTGTGGCAGATTGTGACAAGGGGGGGTGGGAGGGGGTGAGAAGAAATGTGACATCACACATTTTGGTTAAAATAAAAGCATTAAAATTCTACGGATTAAATTATGAAGTATGAAGTAATTTTAAAATAAAAATATTTTGTGTCCATAAAGATAGGATTTAAAGCCAAAAATGTCAAATTCTATTTCAAATTCCAAAATACTACTGTTTTCAATAATTCTTTCATATTAATATTTTATTACTATTCTATAATATTTTTTGTCGTTGTTGTTCTTATTGTAAATTTTTTGTTGTAAACCCTATTTCATACTATTTCGTGTGTTTATTACACACGAATCATTTTTATTGTTTATCTCACAAATGTCAATGAAGTACGTAGATAAAGTTAAAAAATAAAATTTTAAATATGATCTAAAACGTAGTGCTTTGTTTCTTAACTGCGAGTACATGTTAGCATATTATAGTGTGTCATGTGACAAGAAGGGGGGAGGCGGTAAAGTGACGTGTAACACTTTGTGACAAAGGGGAGGGAAGTCAAAAATCTGAAAAAAATGCGTGACATCATTTATGGATGACCCCTTAAAGTAACATTTTATAGAAACAAAGCAGTTTCGCTGCCATTCACACAAAGGAAACTGCAATCTACTGAATAATCCTCTTGTACTTTATCCCCTCCGCTAGGTGGTGTAAAACTTTGCTTGATATGACCTCGCTTTTTTAACTTGGACGCTCTACAACAGGATTAATAATGATTAGATTATATCGACGGTATCGCCGATTTACTTGATACAAGATCAAAAGAACATCATCAGTACGAAATTGCATATTTTAAATTTTCATAAAATATTTCTTTTGAATTTTATGGTGTAAGTTTTCCATTTATAAGATTGTAATTTGTGTAGTGTTTGGTTATATACAGTTAGCTCATTTAGTTCAATTACAGCAGTTTATATTCGCAGACCATTTAGGATACAATCCTATCAAAGCTCACATTAGACACAGAACATAATATTCATTAGAAATATGGTATTTAGATGACAAATTTTTAAAATTTTCAAAATAATACCAATTTCATTTTTTCAAATGTTAATACTAAAAAGTATATTTTAACTACTATTTTTAAATCTACATGGATTTAGACGATGTCAGAATGTCCTGACGGACAAACTGTTATTTATTTGTTGTATCCCCCCACCCCCCAAAAAAAGAAAAAAAAATCCAATTTAAGATTTTTATTTTAAGCACGTGAAATGAATTTCTGGATATTCGAGACATTTTTATGCTCAAAAGACATTATCTAGATGTGAAATAAATTAATAAATTTATCTTAAAAAATTGTG
The DNA here is from genome assembly GCA_964019185.1 of Maratus speculifer. Taxonomy (NCBI): domain Eukaryota; kingdom Metazoa; phylum Arthropoda; class Arachnida; order Araneae; family Salticidae; genus Maratus; species Maratus speculifer. Next base: position 139,998,643 of record OZ025302.1, on the reverse strand, counting down.
ATTTAGAAACTATATTAAAAATTAGATAGCATAAGAGAAACAGCATAAAAATATAAAGGTGCTTGAGTTTAGAATTCATCCAAATCATTACTTTTTTAATGATGTTTTTTTTTTTTTTTTTTTTTTTTTTTTCTATGTTACATTACTTTTTTGATACGGTGTGTTGTGTACTTTGCTTTACTTTCTGAGGTCCAAATAAAACAAAGTGTGGCAGCCAGAAAATAAACTTCCGTTGTATTGTATTAAACATTAGATTTTAAAGAGAACAAGCAAGGCATTTCATGTTGGCTGATTAGTTATATAAAAAAATCAACTATCTGATTTTTTTAAGGGAAGATTTACAGGAAATATCCTATAAAATGACAACATTAACAGTTTGCCGAAAATAAATATAGAATTACAGAAATGATGTATATTAAAGATGAAAGCAGAATATATTTATCCTGTTAAATTTTGTTTTTTAGGATGTAAAATTAACTAGAGATTACAAATTATAAATGTGCTTTCTCAACAGAGTTTTTCAAACTTTGAAAGCTTTATTTTTATAGTGTTTATTATTCTTTAAAACGTGACAAATACGTACTAATAAGCATTTTATTATTTTTTAATTTTTCATTTATATAAGTAGTATGAAATTCACCGAAAAATCACTATTTTCTTCAAACATTTTAAGTTTAAATATCATAATGTTATACCGGATCGATTAGGACAGTAAAATAAATATCTTAAAAGGTATCGATAAAAAAAAACACAGTGCTGGAAATTCATAAAAAAAAAAAACGTTAATAGTTCAAAAACTAAACCTGTGTCAAAGATGTGCTTCTCGAAAAATCAGCATATGTGTAGTCTACTTCGTTTGTATATATTTAAAACATAGTTTTAAAGTTTGAGGGTAACTGAACTACAGTCGAGTCTCTATATAACGAAATCCATCGCTCCGGTAACAAATGCGTTATATAAAGAAATTCGAAATATAAAGAATGATGTTAAAAATCGTATTTAATGTGTAAATTTTGAACAAATATTATTTTTGATCTTTTTAATTAAGAATTTGAAATGTTTAAAAGTAAATATTAACCTAACATTTTATTTCTTAATTTTTTAAGATGTTTCAAAAAAGAGAACAGACATTTATTTGAAAGCTTAATGAAAATCAAATAAGGAAGACTTGCATTCATTTCAGACGAAGGTATCTATAATTTTTTGTTATTTTGATTTTAAAATTGTCATACTCTCAAAAAAAAAAAAAAAAAAAAAAGCTTAAATGTTAACAGTTTTTTCCATTTGAACGCCTGCCTCTCTTATGTGCCTCTCATTGATTCCTCTCTTATATGTGTGACAATCCAATTGACTCTGTTTTGAGAAGGATGTGGAAAGGTGTATGGGAGGTGGGATGAATTCGTTGGATTTAAAGAACAAGGAGAAAAGTAATATATACCAAAAAAAACTCAGAACTGAGCAATAAATCAAAAAAAGTGATAGAAAATTGATTCCATATGATTTCGAAGCTTTTTTTAAAACTGAATTAAGACCAATTTATGAAAAAATTCGTTATATGGCGATAGTTATTTCGCTATATAAGGATTGTTTTTAAAGTAATCATGCGAAAAGAGGACCGTTCCTACTAAAAATTCGTTATATAGAGAAATTAGATGTATGGAGTTTCGTTATAGAGAGACTTGACTGTATTAATTATTACTTTTTTCTGGCGCGATGTCCCTGAAAAAGGACACATAATTTTAATTTCACATGCATCACAAATATTCAGTAAAATATTTTCTTTTACACCATTCTGCAAATAAGCACGTTAATATTTATGAATGAGTTCGTTTACTTATTCTGGTGTAAGTTAATTATTTCAAACAAATTTATTACGGTCTAGAAGAGGTTGTTTTGACAATTTTCCCACAAAATTTTACAAAAATGAATTTAGAGATGAAAAGGAAAACATTTTCAACCTAGTTCTTTTTTCAAATTTGTAAGAAATAGAAATATTTAAAAAGCCCCAGGATCATAAATTCACTGCCTATCTTTTTAAACTTTTTCTAGAGCAGCAATTTTTTTTATTGAAATTTTGATCGAAATTGGTGGAACACCCCCGGAACGTCACGTGCAGTCTATTTAATTTTTATCTATTGCATTTTATACTCACTTATTATATGTAACTAAATTTTATCCAAGCGTTTATGTAAACTTTAATTCATGCATTTGATAAAATTGTATAAAATCTCCACAGAAGTTAGAATTGTCAAAGTTTTCTAGCTTTCAGAAACATTGCAATTTTCAGAAAAAACCACCAGTAAATCTTAGAGTTCTCGAACGATTTTGATAAAAAAAATTGATAATAAAGTATAAATATAAAATTATGTGTGCAAGAAAATTTTATAAGTTTTTAGTTAGTTTCAGAAAAAACATTTCTGAAAATAAAAAAAATCTCAAAAATTTCCATTGCTCTAAAATAAAAAGTTTTATCGGGGAAAAACACTCTGCCATAAATCTTAAGAATAATCTAGTGAATATGGAATCCAAATTTTATTAAAATCGGTCTAGTAGTTTCGAAGGAAACAGGTTTTAAATTTCGTATATTTCAGTTTACGCATAGTCTTGTCTTTAATTAACCTCTTCAATCCCGAGACAAATATTATAAAGGACTATAAAAACTAGCTAAAAATTATTATGAAATATCGCCAAAGATGTAGACAGCGCCATGCGAAGTGAAAATTGCGCCCGGGCAAAGTTTCAACTCGCTCCTTCCCCCCCCCCTCCCCACACACACCCCATTTCATTTTGTGTCAGGTATCACAAAATTTAAAACTGCAAAAACACAAATAAATTCTATTGAATATATATTTCACGTTTATTTTGAAACTTAAAAAGTTTTGATTTTAACAACTAAATAATATAAAAGAGCATTTCATTTACAGATTGGAAAAGAGGATCTGGAAAACACATATAAAAAAAATGTATCTAACAAAGCAGTATAAATCCCTTTGGATTCCAGTAAAGAAGCAGCATGTTATTTTAAGAATGAATGCTTTATTCACAACCCCCCCCCCCAATATTTATGTATATATATTACAAAATTTAACTTGTCCGCCAAGATTAACCTTTTACTATTTTAATTTCCTTTTAATAATATTCCGTATTTATTCCGGCTTATTAAATTAAAAACTTATTATTAGATCTAATCTATTAATCTTTATAGAAACAATAAATTCGCCTAACAAAAATATTTTTTCCGATACGCTCAAATCTAAAAAATGGCTTTAAATTAATAATATTCTTAAATAAATATTATTTTTTAAAATTCCTAATAAAACTCACTTTTCCCTTGTTTTTATCAATCCTTTTATCAATTGGTTATTTACAGTTAGCTCCTTTCAGTTATAGCAGTTTATATTCGCAGATCATTTAAGATAAAATCTTATCAAGGCTGTCAATAGGCACGGAACATAATATTCATTAGGACTATAGCATTTAGATAACAATTTTTCTAAATAGTCAAAGTAACACCAAGTTCATTTTTTCAAATGTTTACACAAATATTTTATACTTCAGATAAGCAGTATTGAGACACTTCAAAACCGGTTACAGTTTAAACTTCACCATTTTGAGGATTTATTCTCTTTATCCGTAGTTCCATGGTTTATTTATGTATGTGTTTTTATTTTTATCATTTCATCTTCAGGGATATTGCTAGAACTTTAAAAAAAAAAAAAAAAAAAAAAAAAAAAGCTTTCTTATTTTATTAACCTTTTCCAGCGCGGTGTCCTTTACCCTTAAATGCATAGGATAGAACGCATTCCAAAAAATGCGCAATTCAAAGAATCAGAATTTATACCAGAAAAATCTAATAATACATTTTTCTTTAATTATTACGAATGGTTTGTCATTAAGTAAAGTGAAAATTGCTTTTTTAAATTTCTCGTGAGAATACGGAATATGTGAATAAAAACCCCCCAATAAATCGGGAACACTTATGCTATCGAAAATGATACAATATGCACTTAAGGGTTAAAAAAAGAATACCTAATTTTACAAGTACCAAGAATATTTAATTAAAATTTTCTTTAAAAAATATACCTGAAATAAAAAAGAGCAAGTTCGTATTTTCGAATAATTTCTTTTATAAATTTTTACGTTAAATATTATACAGATTTACTAAGCCCCGGAAAGATTTAATAGAGTGAAACTGAATACGAAACGAGAAGATAACATTCATTTGTTAACTTTAAAAGCCTAGCATTACCACAGGGTAACATCATAGCTGCCAATACGTTTGCTTTTCCATACAGATTCTTTTAAAGTAAAACATTTAGTTTATCTGATGTCAGAAACTACGAGATTAAATTAGACAAATATTTCTCGTCTGAAAAAGATGAGAAATAAAATATTTCAATTTCGAAGAAACAAAATTCCTTTCTTGGTGGTTAACTCTTACAGGCGAGGAGTAATTTTGTTTGAAAAAACATCAAATGGGTGGAAATGGATATAAAACACCAAATGTTGATGGAAAAACACCAAAATTTAAAAATGAATTTATTAGAAAATAGAAAACTTACAAATTTTCCAGTACTTTATTTATGTATATAAAAAATTAATTAAAGAAGTGGTTTTGGTGACAGTGCTCTAACATTAGGTGATAAAATAATAATAAAAAATAATCTAAATTGTCTGTTTTAAATACATTAATTATTACAATCATACGCCATTTATGTATTTCCTCTTAACCGTTTTAGTGCTAAGCAATTTTTGCAAGAATGCACGAAAATTGCGGTACATATTTTGATTTCTTTAAAGGAAAAAATAATGTTGTCATATAAAACACTGTTATTTAGACAAATATCAATCAATTTTAATAATTCTTTTTGTATTATAAAGAACTCGCAGCGCAAAAGCGCTGCGCCGCGGTTTTCGAGATAAACTATCGCAGCGCTTTTGCGCCGCGTAGCAGTCAAACGGTTAATTATAGCTGTGGTGCCTACATTACCCTTTTATACATAGGCGGTACCACCGATCGACTAGAGTGAAGCAGAAAAATGAAAATATTAGCGAGAAAGCTTTCTTTTCTTTTTGTTCATTTACTTATCTTAGCTTGCTTTTTTTTATGGTGTGAGTTTCGATTTAAAAGATTGTGTTTGAGTGTTGCTCAGTTAGTTTATTTAAACAATATAGTAGTTCTTATTCACAGACTATTTAGGATAAAACCACCAAAGCTGACATTAGACATGGTACATGATAATCATTAGGACTATCGAAAAAGAAAGTTTCTAAACATTAAAAGCAACATTAATTTCATTTTTTTTAAACGTTAACTCAAACTTTTGGCACTTCAAATCAGCCAGAGAGAGCACATTACATCTCTTTAAAATTGAGAAATATGCATGTTTTTAGAGAATGCCATAATTTCATATTTCTAATGTTAACATTCATGAAAAACATTAATAATATAAACATTAGAACTGTACGACTCAGATACTTTTCTACAAATCAGCATAAGAAAATTCTACACCATTAGAATGTGTATTTAAAACACAAGAATCCTCATATAACTGACCTATTTTATTTTTTAAGTAATGACAACTTTCCTAAAATACCACATCACTGTACGCATTGAGACGTGAAGAAACAGTTCGAACAGGTGAAAGCTATTTCATACCTGTTTTTTTACTTTTGTCGCAATTAATTTTCCATTTGTCGCCTCAGTGTGCATCCTGCCTTACATGGTTACGAAATGAAACATGCAACATGGGGAAAGAATACACTAATACATTACTCTACTTTTGCATATATTGTGCGTTAACCACTTAAAAAGGCTGGCTAATCTGCTTCCGTTTTCCCCTCCCTAATGAAATATCTATTGGCCTTTTTAATACATATATTTAAAATATCTCTTTTAGAAATTAATATTTTTAACTTCTATTTTTTGTTTCTCAGTTTTCCTTAGTTCTCAAAATATTTCTATAGGCTTAATTTTATTCGAAGTGTTAAAATTTTACTCTCAGTTCACCCATTTTTAACCCCGTGAGAGACAAGCAATAATGTCTTTGCAATATTGAATTTTCACCAGGAAAACCAAAGAATATTGTTTTAGAATAAGAAAAGGCAACCTTTTGATGCTTTTCTGCCAAAGCTAAAAATTTAAAATTATGTTAAAAGTTTCTGGTGAAAATCTCGTTTATATTTGGTGGGATAAAATAAAACCCAACACCCCTTAACACTAGAACCGCGGGAAATTTTACTCAAGTTTAATGAAAATATTTCACATCAGAATTTTTAACCAATTATTTAACCTATTTATTTATGTTATACATAAAATATTAAACTCAGCATAGATTTTAGAAATATTTTAAAACTTAGAAAACAAGTTGGAAATTGCACGTCAGATATAGAAACTGAGCATTCGTACTACAACGAAGTATTCAGTACTTTATGTGCAATACAGTATCTGAAATCTTTTGTGTGACCCTGTAAATACAAAATAATTTCTATTAAATAGGAATTGACTTTTAGTAAACCTTAGTAACATATATCAATTTCATAAAATGTGAAATATTTTAATATAATTAAAAGGCACCCCAAACAATGTTCCCCCTGTACTATTATGTAATGGAAAACTTTTTTGTGGCCTTGTATATTGATAAAAAAATATTCTTTGCACGAATTGTACAGAATTTATTTTATAATATATATTTCATAGGTGGATATGAATTGTATTATATTTAAAAAGTGTAACATCATTAAAATGCACTTGAAACTATTTTTTCCGATTGACCGTAGTGTAATGAAATACTTTTGACTGCCCTTGAGATTTTTATAAATTGAACTTGAGATTTTTATAAAATTTTAAGTGACGCGACAAAATTATCTAATAATTTTATATTTTTAATTTCAAACGATTCGGAGGGCAGATTTTGCGTTGTTATATGCGGACAGAACGATAGATTGATTGATGATTGTTCTATTGAAGTGCGGTAATATGTCGATAAAACCACTTAAATTTAATTAGCAAAGACCACATTGGATCAGAATTTTGGTATAAAAAATTATTTTTATAAGATGCTTGAAATATAACCTTTTTCATATTTACAAATAAAAATTCTACCGAATTCCGGCGTCATTCATTAATTTTAATGGTTAAGCAGTGAAAATGCTCTGCGCCGTAGAAAGTTAAATATGTTCCGTATTTACATAATAACGAAAACACATAAAATGAGACAAACCTTTAGGACTAGCGTCTCATTCCTAGATGATTCCCTACGAAAACTAGTCGTTGGGGGCCACCGTAATACTTACCCATCATGGATATGTATATGAAAATAAAACATGTGAAACTATTTATACAATGCATTGCAATTCATAAATAAAATTTAAATATTGTTAATATACATAGTAATGCTATATTAAAGAACTGCTGATGTACCAATTTCGACAAATTATATAAAACGCCAAACTACTCAAGTAGTACCGAACTGCATAAAAGAAACATCCTTATAACTCCAAAATAATAATTCTATTAACTAACAATTAACTGCGTCGGATTAAGCGTCTCATTTCCAATTAAAATATACCTCTGAATTAAAATTTGAATGAAATACAGGGTCATGAAAAATCGAAGAATGTGGAAAACATGATTACAAATATCTCGGCAACTAATAATCCGATTGATTTTGTTCTATATGCAAAATGCGTGTTATTTTATATCCTTTTACGTCCATTCCTTAGAACAAAAAAATTCGAAATTTTTTATATACCTTTCATCAGAACGAATTTTTCGAGAGTCCGAAAAAAATAGTTCCGGATAATCGAGGTTTCTGATATTAAATAGGGTTCGTCCCATTCTTACATACTAACTACATACAAAATTTCAAGTCTCTATCTCAATTTGTTCGGGAGATAGAGCGTTTACAGACAGACAGACAGACAGACAAACAGACGGACGGCAAAAAAATTTTTCTAAAAATATGTTTTTCGGAATCTCCACTATCTAAAACGTGTAAATCCGTCAAAAAAAATTTTTCGATTTTCAAAACGATTGCAAGACTTACCCTATACTACGTATGATGGGTAAGTAAAATGAAAAATGGGAATGTCTACATTTTAATAGGGGTAGTGTGCAGAAATGGAACGATGTATTTTGATAGAATTAAGATTTGTTTCAAATTTTGGTCTAAGCTATTTTGGTTTGGGGCCAGACTACCAATTTGTCGGTGATACGTTGTTTGTCTTAATTTCGGTAGATCGTAAGCTCAAAATGGCGAGGATTTGAAAATGTTAGACTTAAGTTTTCGATGTACTATTTGAAATATTTTGTGCGTCTCTGTAAATGCTATGTACTTTATATTAGGGAAGGCAGTGTGGTATAATTTATAAGGGTCGGTCATAAGTGAAGGTCTCCATACTGGGCATACTCAGAATTTTATGAAAAAATTACTAATTAAAGTACTTATGTATGTAATAAAGGATCAGTCAAAATTAGCGGCGGAATCACATTAGAAAATATGTAAAAAAATAAAATATTTTCGAATATTTGGCGTGAAAAGACGAAAGAGTCACTCGATTTGGCGAGCAGCCTTTTTTCTAGCCAAAAGCAAACGATTATAATGCAACTCAAAACTGTTGGTTGTTGGATATTTAAAATGCGCGTAAATGGTATTTAATGAATTTAAACATAAACAGTGAGAGACTTTAATATGTTATATACATATATATACATATTGTATTTCATATATATATTACTTGTTGAAGTAGTTATTTAATTAATCACTGGAAAAAAGGTTTTCATAGATAAAAAAAAATCATATTGAGAAAAATTATCTTCATACATTTAAGTGTATTCAAAAATAAAAATCAGTTGTTTCCATAGCAACAAAATCTAATAAACAATCCTCAATTGGACTTTGAGCTTGAAACAAATTTAATTAATTTAAATTATAATTTCGGTTTAAGTCTCAAATTATGATAATTAAATTTGAATATAAATGCATATAAATATCGATATAACAAAATACTTAAAACAAAGTAAAACTTATTAAACTAATTTAAATTAAATTTATCAAAACAAGTTCAACATGAAACTTCTTTTTTTTTCTTGAAGTGTATTTGACATAAAGTATTTTTTGAAATTACATAACGTCGCCAACCGGCGATAAATTGCCAAATAACGAAATTTTCATTTTTTTTTATGGATACTAAATGGAGCTTCCGCCATTTTTTTTTTTTTTTTTTAATAAACGTATATGTCTAAATGAGAAGAATATTTTGTAATTTTTTCAGATTTTTCGGGGTATGCCTTATGGAGACCTTCCTTGTAAGTCTCATTGACATACAGCAATTTTATTATACATGAAACAGTTTAATATATTTAAAATATGTCGCACACAATTTCCCCCATTTGCCATTACCTAATGGAATTATTTTGTGTGGCTCTGTAAATGAATAATAGCTACATTTTCACCTCATATTTTATAGAATGCATATTTTAATGCATCTCATAAAAGCATATAAATTTTAATATGTTTGACAGGATATAACATCTTTAAAATTCTTTTGAAACGATTTTTCCCCATAGACCGTAATGAAATGGGAAAATTTTGACTCTCCCTGTAGATAAACTAATCGTGATATAAACCTCATTATCAATAGGGTTCGTGCTAGGTTAAACGTCAAAAGCGTCCGAAAATTTCATGGCAACCTGAATATATTTACGGGAGTTAGAGCGCGGCCCCGGTCTGACAAATCGAATTCATAAGTACTTTCAAATTTGTTGGAAAGTGCTAAAGAGAAGATCCCTAGTGAAAGCTTTTAGTTTAGTTTATAACGTTAAAATGTCTTTTTTATGGTGTCAGTTTTTGAATTATAAGATTGTGCGACGAGCGACAATTACGGCAAAATTTACAACAAAGATTTATGGGTGGGAATAATAAACAATTCTGAGAACCTTGTGCGGCATGTATACCGGTCACTCGTCCCCAATTAAGTCATTCGCAACGAGAACCTTTCGCTTAATTTTTAATCTTTTACAACCGGTTTCTTAACACTAGAACCGCGGCGACGGGTCATTTTGACCTGTACCAAATAAATACATGCTGTTCCGAACCAGAAATTACTTTATAAAAATAGTTATGTATATGTTCCCTAAACATATTTAAAGTAATTAAGTTGCATATTCTTAAATAAATTTTCTGATGTGAAATATTTTTCTAAATCTACAGTAAAATTTTCCGCGGTTCTAGTGTTAAAACATTAAATTATCGCTAATTAAATCGCGAAAATTTTCCGATTAACTAAGGCAAACGTTAAAATAAAAAATAACTGGTGAGAATAATAAACGGTGCACCTTCAGTGGAACATATATCGGGCACTTTGCTTGCCACCAACGGGTTACCGACGAGGACGACGGTATCGCCGATTGACTTGACAGAAGACAACATACAATATAGTTACTCTACAATAGGGTGGAGCGAAAAAAATTATTTTTTAAAAATCAAAAACGGGTAGGTGCCAAAAGTTGCCTTTATACTAGTACATCAACTGCGTGAAATCTTACCGCTGAAAAAAAAATGGCTTGAGTCAGCGCTTTTGCTCCAAAACTCGAAATTTTGGGTAAAATTTGTCATTTTTTGACATTTTTTCAGAAAAATAAAAAAAAATCCTACAGAGCTGGTTATTATTTAAAAGTATTATTTAAACCTTTATATTTATCTGCGTAACATATATAAACTAGAAAATAATATCTGTAGTCTGTATAATTGGAGCAAATCTGACAACTTTTGGTAAAAAATCAGCGTTACCTCTCTATTGGAGCATACAACGAAATGTTGTTTTGAATGCATTTCTTACCTAGCTTCTTTCAAAACTACTTTGTATATAACTCGTAGAGGTGGCTGCATTTCATATCCCAACCGACCATCTAGACCCAGTTATTTATTTATGTATTGTTATTTTTGTCCCGAAGAAGGGCATAAGTTTTCTATGTATCAAAGTAGTTTTCCTCTTCTTTGTATTCACCGACTTTGGATGCTACTGGTGTGACCTGCTGCACGTATATTTTTATACCTTGTATAACAGAAGAGAAGCTGAGTAATGTATTGGGTATGTTGTTAATTGAACCTATTCAGCAGTCTATTATCTTCAATAAAATTTCATGCAATTAATATATTATGATTGGAAGTTTTGTTACCAAAGCATTTTTTCAATCAATTATATTTTATATATAATGATTTGCCTAAAAATTGATTGTATGAATTCAATTCCTAGTATGTCATCATTTACTGTGCATATTACATTGAATATATTTTGAGAAGCTAGCTGTTTAATATTACGACTATCGTCACAGAGGATTGCAAACAAAATTTGCATGTAAAGCAATAATATTTCTGGAGAAGTTTAGTATTTGTTTTATGTCGTTTCCTGTGTTGTTTCGTAGTCGAGTAATTTCTAATAAGTGTCTAACCTATTCTTTAGGTGTGTATTACATTTGGTATAAAACATCCTGCGGTATAAACTTGGATTATGTATTTTGTGAGTGAACCTATAGATTCTGATTGCCAATCTGTGCTTATATAAAGCGGAAAATTTTATTCGCTTTTATGAGCTGTCTTTTGTGTGAGGTGTTTTCTAAATTCCTATTCCCCACTTCTTTTGAGAAATATCTTTCCTTATGAATTAGTTATGAATTAGTAGTTTATGAAATAGACTAGACAATTTCTAGTCTGTTCTAAGTATTTTTTTTTTCTCAATTTGAGATAATAATTTTTCAAAATTATTCTCCACTTTATAAAAAATTGCAATAGGAAGTGTAAAGTACGTAGACAAAGATTTTCCTGTTGATCCAGTGAATCCATGTAGATTAGAACGTTTTATATCGACTTCTCTAATAATTGATGCAGAGGAATTTTCCTGGAAGTTCCCTGTAGCATATGATCCATTATTATACACAATTCTAAGCTTAATCCATGCAAAATGGTTTATAGCGACAAATAGAGCTCTCCTAATCATAAATGAGTACTTATAGTACTTATAGTCGATTAGAGACTGTACATTTCTTTAAAAAGTACTATGCATTATAAAATGCCCAGGACAGTTCACCATCAAATGTTGTCCACTTATAAAAAAGGGATCTAAAAGTTAATGTGGAATTACCTACCTACGAAAACACTTAGAAAACGGCATAAAACTACTGCAGAAAATGTTATTTACAACAACGGTTGCTCTGCACATGCAGAACAAATTGTCATTGCAATTCTCTCTAACGATCACCATCACATTACAGCTCACTTCTCAACATATAAAAATTGCAAAAGTAGAATAAATGATGGCATACTTATAGTTGAAATTCCTGAAATCATCTCTGAAGCAGATCATTGTGTAAAAAAATATAATTGACTGGAATAATGTAAGAGAACTTCCAATCACTTTCATCAACTGGATGTAAATTTGATAAAGATAATAGGTGGCCGAATAGATCCCTTTAATAATATTCCCATGCATTACTCTCCCTGTCATTTTTTTGTATAAGCTGTAAAAATATACATTAAGATAGTCACAGCAGCATGTGGATACAAAGAACAGATAAATTAGGTGGATGCATCGAAAACATGCCAAATTTTGATGAAGAAAATCACAAATCTATAAATAAAATACTGAACTAAGATGATCGAATAGTTGGACGGGTGGTATATGAAATATAGCCACTTCCATGACGTATGTCCAAGGTAGTTTTGAAAACAAGATCTGTATCAAAAACAACATTTCGTTGTAAGCTCCAATAGAGAGGTAACGCTGATTTTTTACCAAAAGTTGTCGGATTTGCTCCAATTATACAGACTACAGATATTGTTTTATAGTTTAAATATGTTAAGCAGATACATATAAAGGTTTAAGTAACACTTTTAAATACTAACCAACTCTGTAGGAATTTATTAATTTTTCTGAAAAAAATGTCAAAAAATGACAAATTTTACCCAAAATTTCGATTTTTGGAGCAAAAGCGCAGACTCAAGCCATTTTTTTTCAGCGGTAAAATTTCACGCAGTTGATGTACTAGTATAAAAACAACTTTTGGCACCTACCGGTTTTTGATTTTTAAAAAATAAATTTTTTTGCTCCACCCTACTCCACAATCATCAAATTTTAACAATTTTGAAGTATTTCTTTTAAATTGTTAAAATTTGATGATTGTAGAGTAGGGTGGAGCAAAAAAATTTATTTTTATTGGTATATGAAATATAGCCACTTCCATGACGTATGTCCAAGGTAGTTTTGAAAACAAGATCTGTATCAAAAACAACATTTCGTTGTAATCTCCAATAGAGAGGTAACGCTGATATTTTACCAAAAGTTGTCGGATTTGTTCCAATTATACAGACTACAGATATTGTTTTATAGTTTAAATATGTTAAGCAGATACATATAAAGGTTTAAGTAACACTTTTAAATACTAACCAACTCTGTAGGAATTTATTAATTTTTCTGAAAAAATGTCAAAAAAATGATAAATTTTACCCAAAATTTCGATTTTTGGAGCAAAAGCGCAGACTCAAGCCATTTTTTTTCAGCGGTAAAATTTCACGCAGTTGATGTACTAGTATAAAAACAACTTTTGGAACCTACCGGTTTTTGATTTTTAAAAAATAAATTTTTTTGCTGCACCCTACTCTACAATCATCAAATTTTAACAATTTTGAAGTATTTCTTTTAAAATTTTATGGTGTAAGGTTTTTATTTATAAGATTGTAATTTGAAGAATGTTTGGTTATTTACAGTTAGCTGATTTCAGTTATAGCAGTTTATATTCCAGATCATTTAGAATAAAATCATATCAAAGTTGTCATTAGACGCAAAACATAATATTCATTAGGATTATAGTATTTAGATAAGAAATTTTCTAAATATTCAAAATAACACCAACTTCATTTTTTCAATTGTTTACACAAATTTTTTATACTTCAGATAAGCGGTACTGAGACATTTCAAAACCGGTTACAGTTTACACTTCACCGTTTTGAGGATATAGTCTCCTTATCCGTAGTTCCATGGTTTAATTATCTATGTGTTTTTATTTATTTTTTTTTTCATCTTCAGGGATATTGCGAGGACTTATATATATATATATATATATATATATATATATATATAAACTTCCTCATCTCATTAACCCTTTCCGGCGCAGTGTCCTTAAAAAAAGAAACCTAAGAAACCTAATTTTACAAGTACCAGGAATATTTAATTTAAATTTTCTTTTAAAAATATACCTGGAAAAAAAAAGAGAGAGAGAAAGAGAAAGCAGGTTCTTATTTTCGATTAAATTCGTTTATAATTTCTGGTGTAAGTTAAGTTTTATACAGATTTACTCCACGCCGGAAAGGGTTAACCGAGTGAAATTGAATACGGCATGAGAAGATAACATTCAATTGTTAACTTTAACCTATTCAAATTTCACTCAATCTCGATAAAAGCATTTCACACCAGAATTGTTATTTAGAACATTTTAATATATTTAATTGACTTATTTCTCTCAATCTGTAATTTAAATTTCTTTATAAAAAAAGTTGTGGGTTGAATCGTATAAAAAAAATTCTAGCTATGGGTCGATTAGGCCCATTCAAGGTAGGAAGGTTAAAAGTCTTGAATTACCACGGAGTAACAGCATAGCTGCCCATACGTTTGCTTTTCCACACAGATTCTTTTGAAGTAAAACATTTAGTTTATTTGATATCAGAAACTCCGAGATAAAATTAGACAAAAATTTCTTGTCTGAAAAAAGATGTGAAATAAAATATTTTTATTTCGAAGAAAAAAAAAAATAATTCCTTTCTTGGTGGTTAACTCTTACAGGCGCGGAGTAATTTTGTTTAAAAAAAGATCAAAAGGTTGGAAATGGGTGGAAAACACCAAATTTTGATAGAAAAACACCAAAATTTACAAATGAATTTATTAGAAAATAGAAAACCTACAAATTTTCCAGTACTTTATGTATGTATACGGGGTGTATCTAAACTCTTGGTCAAAAGTTTAAGGGATGATAGTATTACATCAAGGCAAACAATGTTAAATAGGAAACTAACCGTCCCAAAGTTTTCCGAAGGAGATAGGCGCCATTAAAGTGTAGGGTCCAAAATTTCAAATAAATATAAAAAACGGAAAAATTGGTCGATTGGTTTGCGGTTTTCACTAAAACTATTCTTTATGTCAATATTTTCTTAAAAATAAATTATAAAGGTAAATTTTATTAAATACCGATAGAGGGAGCTTTAGACTTACGCGTAACAAACAATTATTTTTTGCCGTTATTTTTTGCATCTCATTAAATGGTTTCGCAAGCTTAGATTTAAATTTAAATTTTGAGCTCAAAATGTGAGTAGTTGGGAGTGGTTAAGTAGAACAAACTGAACTGTGAACAGAAGTTCAAATTTCAAATGATTAAAAAAACGGGAAAATTGGTCGATTCGTTTGCGGTTTTCGCTAAAACTACTTTTTAAATCAGTATTTTCTCAAAAATAAATTTTAAATATAAATTTCAAAAAATTTTGATAGTGGACGCTTTATATTTTGGAGTAACGTACAACTATATTTAACCGTTATTTTTTTTTTATGAATGCTGCTTTTTAAATGCTTTCAAAAGCTTAGACTTTAATTTTGAGATCAAAATCTGAATCGTGGGGAGCAATAAAGTAGGGCAAAACTGAACTGTGTTCGAGGGGGGGGGGGAGTTAAATTTCAATTCCTGAACACAGTTCAATTTGCGCTTCTTAACCCCTCCCAACGATTCATAATTTGAGCTCAAAATTTAAGTCTAATAGGGATGAGATTTCCGCTTTTTTTGACACCAGTAAAATCTTAAAGAAAATGTTGTTATTTGAAATTTCGAAAATGTTCCGATGTAATAATATAGCATTTTCTCTAAGATTTTACTGGTGTGCAAAAAAGCGGAAATCTCATCCCTGGTCTAAGCTTTTGCAAGCTTTTAAGTAATTGCAGAAAATAACGATTAAAAATAGTTGTTGGTTACTCTTAAGTTTAAAGTGTCCTCTAACGAAATTTTACGAAATTTATTTTTAAAATTTATTTTCAAGAAAATACTGATTTAAAGAATAGTTTTAGCGAAACCGCAAACGAATCGATCAATTTTTTCGATTTTTATAATCATTTGAAATTCAAAACTCCCTCCCCCCTTGAACACGGCACAGTTTGCGCTACTTAACCATTCCCAACGATTCAGGTTTTGAGTTCAAAATTCAAGTTTACCTCTAAGCTTCCAAAAATAAATTTAATAAGATTAAAAAAAAAAAAAAAAAAAAACGTAAAAAATAGTTGCTTGTTACTTTAAAGTCAAAAGCGCCTCTATCGGCATTTTTTGAAATTTATCTTTAAAATTTATTTTCAAGAAAATACTGATTTAAAGAATAGTTTTAGCGAAAACTGCAAACGAATCGACCAATTTTTCCATTTTTTATAATCATCTGAAATTTGAACCTGTGAACACAGTTCAGTTTGCGCTATTTAACCACGCCCAATTATTCAGATTTTGAGCTTAAAATTTAAGTCTACGATTCCGAAAACATTTAATGAGATGCAAAAAGTAACGGCAAATAATTCTTGTTCGTTACTTTAAAGTCTAAAGCGCCCCCTATATGCATTTTTTGAAATTTATCTTTATAATTTATTTTCAAGTAAATAATGACATAAAGAATAGTTTTAGTGAAAACCGCAAAACAATCGACCAATTTTTCCGTTTTATATATTTATTTGAAATTTTCGACACTAAATTCTAAGGCATCTATCTCTTTCGCAAAATATTTGGGACCCTTAGTTTCCTATTTAATATTGTTTGTCTTGATGTGTACTATCACCCCCTTAAAGTTTTGCTCAACAGTTTAGATACAACCTTTATCAAAAATTAACTAAAGAGGTGGTTTTGGTGACAGTACTCTTCATTAGGTGATAAAATAATAAAAAAATAATCTAAATTGTCTGTTTTAAATACATTAAACGATTACATTCATACGACATTTACGTATTTCCTCATAATTATTGTTATGGTGCTTACTTTACCATTTTTTATATCGGCGGTACCACCGATTGACTAAAGTGGAGCAGAAAAATGAAAACATTATTCAGAAAGCTTTTTTTTTTTTTGATTATCTCATTATCTTATCTTGTCGTTTTTATGATGTGGGTTTTTGATTTAAAAGATTGTGTTTGAGTATTGCTCAGTTAGTTTATTAAAACGATATAGTAATTCTTATTCACAGACCAGTTAGGATAAAACCACCAAAGCTTTCATTAGACATGACACATGATACTCATTAGGACTATCTAAAAAAGAAAGTTTCTAAGCATTAAAAGCAACATCAGCATCATTTTTTCAAATGTTAACTCAAACTTTTGACACTTGAAATCAGCCGGACAGAATACCTTACATCTTTTAAAAATTGTTAAATACGCATGTTTTTAGAGAATGCCATAATTTGAGATTATTAATTTTTACATTCATGGGAAACATTAATAATTGAATCTTTAGTACAGGTCAATTGAGGGACTTCTCGGGAAATCGGCATAAGGAAATTTTACACCATTTGAATGTGTATTTAAAACACATGAATTTTGTGATAATTGAGCTATTATTTTTTGAGTTATGACAGCATGAAGGCAAGGCATTGAGAGGAAATACAACAGATCGAAACGCAGGTGAAAGCTGTTTCAAACCTGCTTAATTACCTTTGTCGCAATTCATTTTCCATTTGTCACCTCAGTGTGAATCCAACCTTTCATGGTAGCAAAGTGAAGCATGCAGCCAGGGGGATGAGTACACTAATACATTACTTTATTTTTTTTAATTTATTGTGCGTTAACCACTTAAAGGGGCTGGCTAATCTGCTTCCGATTTCCCCTCCCTAATGCAAAATCTATGGATATTTTACATATGTATATTTAAAATATCTCTTCTGGAAATAAATATTTTTAACTTCAACTTTTCGTGTACACTTCTTAAAAGATGTCTCTGTTTTTCTTAGTTCGCCAAATATTTCTAAAGTATAGGCTTAATTTTATTCGAAGTGTTAAAATTTTACTCACAGTTCACCCTAGTAGCGGCTTGACCGGGAGTGCTGCATCAATTTATTCACACCTTTAAAATTGTATGGTAATTTAAGTTTTATTTAATCAACAAAATTTGTCGAATTAATAAAATGAAAGATTCTGTTAAATTTTAGTGGCATGAAAAGTCTGATGCAGCACTCCGTGACGAGCTGCTACGGGTTCACCCGTTTTTAACCCCGTGAAGGGTAAGCTATAATGTCTCTGTAATATTGAATTCTCAGCGGGAAAACCGAAAAATTTTGTTTAAAAAAAGAAAAGGCAACATTTTCATCATTTTACTGCCAAAAATAAAAATATAAAATTATGTTAAAAGTTTCTGTTGAGAATCTCGTTTAAATTAGGTGGATAAAATATATTCCCACCGCCCCTCAAGAAATTAAAACATAAAATATTAAACTCAGCATAGATTTTAGAAATATTTTGAAACTTAGAAAACAACTTGGAAATTTCACGTCAGATATAGAAAATGAAATGCATTCGTACTATAACGAAGTTTTTGATATATTCAGTACTTCGGATGCAATAAAGTATCTGAAATCTTTTGTGTATCCCTGTAAATGCAAAATACTTTCTATTAAATAGGAATTGACTTGTAGTAGACCTTAGTAACATATATCAATTTCATAAACTGTGAAATAGTTTAATATAATTAAAAGGCACCACAAAGATGTTCCCTCTATACTATTATGTAATGGAAAACATTTTTGTGACCCTGTATATTAATAAAAAAATATTATTTGCACGGATTGTACAGAATTTGTATTATAGTATATATTTCATAGGTGCATATGAATTGTATTATGTTCAAAAGAGTGTAACATCCTTAAAATACACTTGAAACTATTTATTTTCATTGACCGTAATGTAACGGAATATTTTTGATTATCCATGTAACTGAACTATGCGTCCGATTTGTATAAAACTTCAAATGACGCGAAAGAATGTAAATATGAATGTAATTTTCAAATGAATGTAATAATTATATATTTTAAATTTCAAACGATTCGATTGGTTAATTTTTGCGTTGTATTATATAGACAGACGGACAGATTGATTAACGATTATCCGCCTTAAGTGCGGTGGTATGGCTATGAAACCACTTAAATTTAATACCCAAAAACCACACTGGCACCAGAATTTTGGTTAAAAAAATTAGGTTTATAAGATGTTTGAAATATGGTTTTTTTCATAATTAAAATAAAATTGTTACTGAATTACTGTACCATTAATTTTACCACTTAAGCTGTGAAAATGCTCTGCGCCGCAAAGGGTTAAAGATGTTGCGTATTTACATAATAATGAACGCACATAAAATGAGATAAGTTTTTAATAAGAGTACACAGCAAATGATGTTAAAAATATGAATTTCCTGAGAAGATTTTTTAAGTATGCGAATGTATCAAAAGGCGATAGACTTAATATTACGGCAGCGAATTCCAAAGCTGAGTGACAAGCCCCCTTAATAACTCGATGCCATTGATGAATCCGCTTACCACGAGGAATTATTTTAGAAGACCCTCAAACGTTACTCTTTTATTTAGTGATCTCGTCGCTTGTCTGCTTGTATATTGTATAGCCGATTGGATTGAAAAGGACAATAGAACTATCAATCACTTAATACCTTGAAGACCAAGCAATAATATCCCTGTATTGCTGAATTTTCACCAAAAAATTCGATTTTTTTTTTTACAAGGAAAGGCAAGAGTTCAACAAATTCCTCCAAAATTAAAAATATAAAATTTCGTTAAAGGTTTCTGGTGACAATCTCTTTTAAATTAGGTGGTATAAAATCTATCTTACCGCCCCTCAAGGAGTTAATACATTCGTACATTTTATTATGTTAAATGTTTGATCACTTTTTTTTAAATGGCGTATAGTCATTCATAAGATTGTAATTAGAATACTGTTTAGTCGGTTGGAGAAAAGATAAATCCTTATTCGTAGATCACTTACATTCAACCCTTTCCGGCACACTGTGCCCGGTCTGGGATACCTAATTTTAATTAAACTTGCATGTGGCACCAGTAATATTTTACTAAACTTTTGTTTTACAATAATTGCTTATTAGGGATTTCAAAATATCTAAAAAATTCGTTTGTGAATTCCGGTGTCAGTCGATAATTTCTCATTTTGTAACA
This sequence comes from Maratus speculifer, assembly GCA_964019185.1. NCBI lineage: Eukaryota > Metazoa > Arthropoda > Arachnida > Araneae > Salticidae > Maratus > Maratus speculifer. Next base: position 139,978,403 of record OZ025302.1, on the reverse strand, counting down.
GATTTTGCCCGTGCCGGAAATGGTTAAAGGATATCAGAGTTGTCATTAGATATGGAATATAATCCACATTCGGACTATTGTTTCTAGAATAGGAATTTTCTAAGCATTAAAAATCGCACCAAGTTCGAATTTTCAAATATTAGCACAAATTTTTTACACTTGAAATGAGTCAGAAAGAGCATATTTTATCTCTTGTGGTTCAATGCGGATATATTTAGAGAACATCATAATTTGAGCTTCCTAATGTTGCATTTCGTGACGGTTAAACATTATGTCCTCAAAAAATAATCCAAATTAAGCTATTGGTTTTAAATACATAAATAATTACAGGAATAAGATTTCCGCGTTTTTGCACACCAGTACTTTGTTTGAAAAAATGGTAATTCATTTAATCGCAAAATTTTTTTACAAAAACATTTTATCTAACAAAATACTGGGGCACAAAAACGCGGAAATATCATCCTATGATGGCAAATATACGGTTATTTTATAGTTATTGTGCCCAGTTTAACCTCTTCGGGATGTGAGTTCATTTACAGAATTTGTAATCTTTCTTCACAAGTTTCTAAAACAGAAATTTTTGCGTAATTTATTCGTAAAAATACTCGGATTAAATAAGGCAAAATTTACAACAAAAATTATAGGGTGATAATAATAAAGAAATCCGAGAACCTTACGCGCCACGTATACCGGTCGCTCTTCCACAATTAATTCCTTCACGACAAGAACTTTTCACTTGATTTTTAATCTTTTACCACCGGTTTCTCAAAACAAGAATTTATCTGTTATTAAAACGCGAAAATTCTCTGATTAAATAAGGTAAACGTTACAATAAAATATAACTGTTGACAATAATTACCGATTCCGCACCTTCAGTGGAACATAGATCGGTCGGTTGCCACCAATGGGCAAAACTGCATACAACTCAAGTATTCAAAGATAATGCTGGAATTTGTCCTAACTGATACAACTACGCCAGCTGGTAGCCAGGGTGACAATATAAATACGTGGTTTTTGATATGAGGTCATAATAACTATTATCTGCGTACCTTTTCTGCATATTTTCTAAATTTTCGCTCATTCATGACAGACAAATCTTGTATACTAGATTGGTTACAAAATATCTTTGTTACAGTTTGTTTTGATAAAATTATGTACATTTAAAATAAAGAATACTGCCCAGTTAAACTGATGACATTGAGCTCACAGGCTACAAATACTAATTGTACATTAAAGCCTTATATTTTCAAGGGTTAATTCCGTTCGAAAAAAAAATTAAGAAGGGGAAACAGCTCTCCCCTTTCCTCTTTTTTTATACTTAATCATTGAACCTCCTATACTATCAAAGACATGCTTTATCATAAAAAAAATATATATCCAAAATTCAGAGCAAATGAGATAATTCTTAATAAAAACCCATTTAGCATTTATATAATTTAAAAGGAGTTATTCCCCTCTTTTATACATAACCATTAAACTTCCAAAACTATTCAGAGATTTGAACGAAATCTGAAAATTCTGCTTGAAAAACCCATTTATATAAATTAAGGGGGGGGGCATTAGAACCTCTGTTCCCCCTATTTATACTTATTCAATGAACACCTAATAACAGTCGCGGAATCGCCTCATCAGAATGATCCTAATCTAAATTTTGAACGAAAAGTTAATTCTGCATGAAAATCCCATTTATATCAACCAAGGGGAGGGGCATGATCCCCCCGTTCCCCCTCTTATACATATCGAATGAACTCCAAAAACTAATCAGGGAAGCGCCTTGTCAGGATATACCTACATACAAAATTTCAAGTGGATCCGATATTTTTATCATGACTTATCGCGTTACGCACGAACAAACATACAGAACGGACGGGCACATAAGCTCTCAGGCTATGATAGCCTGTGAGCTAAAAAGAAATTGTCACAATATCACTTTAATTTCGGAAGAAAGAGCACTAGTGCTGCGAGAACGTATTATCTTTTGCTCTGAAATCAAAATGACAATGCGACTTTTTTATAAAAAATATGCATATTTTTATCAAAAAAGCTGTAACAAAAATATTTTGTTACAATAATTATGATAAAACAAGATTCATCTTATGAGAGAGAATAACTTGAAATTTATGATTGAATTTTTAATATGAATTCTTAAAATAACTTTGTCTTAAAAAAAAAGTCTAATTTGCAATTTTAAAAAAATTATTGTCTAGAATAACAAAATATTTAAACAAATAAATGAAAAAAAATTTGTTGTTTTAATTAGACAACATTTAATACATGCATTTAAAATTAAAGTTATTCTGAATATATAATGAAATGAGTTTATATTAAAATAATGAAATGTTTGCAAGTTAAATAACATAAGTGCGATACCATCAAGAAAACTGGATATTATCGTCTGCAATCGGTAAATAAAAAAACGGAGCTAAAATTGAACATTTTATTTAATATTAAATTTTATACATACTCTAAAATTTTGTAAAGGTTGTATTCTCATATAATAAACAACGGTGTATATCATTCTGTGTAACTTAGCTCATCAAGAATTTAATAAAATATGAGACTAGTACAAAATTTTGTCTTTACATATTAACTACTTACTAATTTTTATGAGTCATCTTTCATTACATTAAAAAACATAATGAAAATCGAACATACTAACATCAGCGACATTTGCATTGCATAATTAAATATTATTTCATATTAGTACATTTTATGTTAATATTTAATCGTACTACACTTTTTTATTCTATATTTATTTACAATATTTCAAACCTAAACTTTATTCTATAGAACTTCTTAGGGGGCCATCCATAAATGATGTCACGCTTGAGGGGGGAGGGGAGTTGGGTTCATGAAATTGTGACAAGGGGGTGGGAGGGGGTAAGAAGAAATGTGACATCACACATTTTGGTTAAAATAAAAGCATTAAAATTCTACGGATTAAATTATGAAGTATGAAGTTATTTTAAAATTACAATATTTTGTGTCCATAAAGATAGGATTTAAAGCCAAAAATGTCAAATTCTTTTTCAAATTCCAAAATACTACTGTTTTCAATAATTCTTTCATATTAATATTTTATTACTATTCTATAATATTTTTTGTCGTTGTTGTTCTTATTGTAAATTTTTTGTTGTAAACCCTATTTCATACTATTTCGTGTGTTTATTACACACGAATCATTTTTATTGTTTATCTCACAAATGTCAATGAAGTACGTAGATAAAGTTAAAAAATAAAATTTTAAATATGATCTAAAACGTAGTGCTTTGTTTCTTAACTGCAAGTACATGTTAGCATATTATAGTGTGTCATGTGACAAGAAGGGGGGAGGCGGTAAAGTGACGTGTAACACTTTGTGACAAAGGGGAGGGAAGTCAAAAATCTGAAAAAAATGCGTGACATCATTTATGGATGACCCCTTAAAGTAACATTTTATAGAAACAAAGCAGTTTCGCTGCCATTCACACAAAGGAAACTGCAATCTACTGAATAATCCTCTTGTACTTTATCCCCTCCGCTAGGTGGTGTAAAACTTTGCTTGATATGACCTCGCTTTTTTAACTTGGACGCTCTACAACAGGATTAATAATGATTAGATTATATCGACGGTATCGCCGATTTACTTGATACAAGATCAAAAGAACATCATCAGTACGAAATTGCATATTTTAAATTTTCATAAAATATTTCTTTTGAATTTTATGGTGTAAGTTTTCCATTTATAAGATTGTAATTTGTGTAGTGTTTGGTTATATACAGTTAGCTCATTTAGTTCAATTACAGCAGTTTATATTCGCAGACCATTTAGGATACAATCCTATCAAAGCTCACATTAGACACAGAACATAATATTCATTAGAAATATGGTATTTAGATGACAAATTTTTAAAATTTTCAAAATAATACCAATTTCATTTTTTCAAATGTTAATACTAAAAAGTATATTTTAACTACTATTTTTAAATCTACATGGATTTAGACGATGTCAGAATGTCCTGACGGACAAACTGTTATTTATTTGTTGTATCCCCCCACCCCCCAAAAAAAGAAAAAAAAAATCCAATTTAAGATTTTTATTTTAAGCACGTGAAATGAATTTCTGGATATTCGAGACATTTTTATGCTCAAAAGACATTATCTAGATGTGAAATAAATTAATAAATTTATCTTAAAAAATTGTGATTTAGAAACTATATTAAAAATTAGATAGCATAAGAGAAACAGCATAAAAATATAAAGGTGCTTGAGTTTAGAATTCATCCAAATCATTACTTTTTTAATGCTGTTTTTTTTTTTTTTTTTTTTTTTTTTTTTTTTTTTTTTTTCTATGTTACATTACTTTTTTGATACGGTGTGTTGTGTACTTTGCTTTACTTTCTGAGGTCCAAATAAAACAAAGTGTGGCAGCCAGAAAATAAACTTCCGTTGTATTGTATTAAACATTAGATTTTAAAGAGAACAAGCAAGGCATTTCATGTTGGCTGATTAGTTATATAAAAAAATCAACTATCTGATTTTTTTAAGGGAAGATTTACAGGAAATATCCTATAAAATGACAACATTAACAGTTTGCCGAAAATAAATATAGAATTACAGAAATGATGTATATTAAAGATGAAAGCAGAATATATTTATCCTGTTAAATTTTGTTTTTTAGGATGTAAAATTAACTAGAGATTACAAATTATAAATGTGCTTTCTCAACAGAGTTTTTCAAACTTTGAAAGCTTTATTTTTATAGTGTTTATTATTCTTTAAAACGTGACAAATACGTACTAATAAGCATTTTATTATTTTTTAATTTTTCATTTATATAAGTAGTATGAAATTCACCGAAAAATCACTATTTTCTTCAAACATTTTAAGTTTAAATATCATAATGTTATACCGGATCGATTAGGACAGTAAAATAAATATCTTAAAAGGTATCGATAAAAAAAAACACAGTGCTGGAAATTCATAAAAAAAAACACAGTGCTGGAAATTCATAAAAAAAAACGTTAATAGTTCAAAAACTAAAACTGTGTCAAAGATGTGCTTCTCGAAAAATCAGCATATGTGTAGTCTACTTCGTTTGTATATATTTAAAACATAGTTTTAAAGTTTGAGGGTAACTGAACTACAGTCGAGTCTCTATATAACGAAATCCATCGTTCCGGTAACAAATGCGTTATATAAAGAAATTCGAAATATAAAGAATGATGTTAAAAATCGTATTTAATGTGTAAATTTTGAACAAATATTATTTTTGATCTTTTTAATTAAGAATTTGAAATGTTTAAAAGTAAATATTAACCTAACATTTTATTTCTTAATTTTTTAAGATGTTTCAAAAAAGAGAACAGACATTTATTTGAAAGCTTAATGAAAATCAAATAAGGAAGACTTGCATTCATTTCAGACGAAGGTATCTATAATTTTTTGTTATTTTGATTTTAAAATTGTCATACTCTCAAAAAAAAAAAAAAAAAAAAAAAAAAAGCTTAAATGTTAACAGTTTTTTTCATTTGAACGCCTGCCTCTCTTATGTGCCTCTCATTGATTCCTCTCTTATATGTGTGACAATCCAATTGACTCTGTTTTGAGAAGGATGTGGAAAGGTGTATGGGAGGTGGGATGAATTCGTTGGATTTAAAGAACAAGGAGAAAAGTAATATATACCAAAAAAAAACTCAGAACTGAGCAATAAATCAAAAAAAGTGATAGAAAATTGATTCCATATGATTTCGAAGCTTTTTTTAAAACTGAATTAAGACCAATTTATGAAAAAATTCGTTATATGGCGATAGTTATTTCGCTATATAAGGATTGTTTTTAAAGTAATCATGCGAAAAGAGGACCGTTCCTACTAAAAATTCGTTATATAGAGAAATTAGATGTATGGAGTTTCGTTATAGAGAGACTTGACTGTATTAATTATTACTTTTTTCTGGCGCGATGTCCCTGAAAAAGGACACATAATTTTAATTTCACATGCATCACAAATATTCAGTAAAATATTTTCTTTTACACCATTATGCAAATAAGCACGTTAATATTTATGAATGAGTTCGTTTACTTATTCTGGTGTAAGTTAATTATTTCAAACAAATTTATTACGGTCTAGAAGAGGTTGTTTTGACAATTTTCCCACAAAATTTTACAAAAATGAATTTAGAGATGAAAAGGAAAACATTTTCAACCTAGTTCTTTTTTCAAATTTGTAAGAAATAGAAATATTTAAAAAGCCCCAGGATCATAAATTCACTGCCTATCTTTTTAAACTTTTTCTAGAGCAGCAATTTTTTTTATTGAAATTTTGATCGAAATTGGTGGAACACCCCCGGAACGTCACGTGCAGTCTATTTAATTTTTATCTATTGCATTTTATACTCACTTATTATATGTAACTAAATTTTATCCAAGCGTTTATGTAAACTTTAATTCATGCATTTGATAAAATTGTATAAAATCTCCACAGAAGTTAGAATTGTCAAAGTTTTCTAGCTTTCAGAAACATTGCAATTTTCAGAAAAAACCACCAGTAAATCTTAGAGTTCTCGAACGATTTTGATAAAAAAATTGATAATAAAGTATAAATATAAAATTATGTGTGCAAGAAAATTTTATAAGTTTTTAGTTAGTTTCAGAAAAAACATTTCTGAAAATAAAAAAAATCTCAAAAATTTTCATTGCTCTAAAATAAAAAGTTTTATCGGGGAAAAAACACTCTGCCATAAATCTTAAGAATAATCTAGTGAATATGGAATCCAAATTTTATTAAAATCGGTCTAGTAGTTTCGAAGGAAACAGGTTTTAAATTTCGTATATTTCAGTTTACGCATAGTCTTGTCTTTAATTAACCTCTTCAATCCCGAGACAAATATTATAAAGGACTATAAAAACTAGCTAAAAATTATTATGAAATATCGCCAAAGATGTAGACAGCGCCATGCGAAGTGAAAATTGCGCCCGGGCAAAGTTTCAACTCGCTCCTTCCCCCCCCCCCCCTCCCCACACACACCCCATTTCATTTTGTGTCAGGTATCACAAAATTTAAAACTGCAAAAACACAAATAAATTCTATTGAATATATGTTTCACGTTTATTTTGAAACTTTAAAAGTTTTGATTTTAACAACTAAATAATATAAAAGAGCATTTCATTTACAGATTGGAAAAGAGGATCTGGAAAACACATATAAAAAAAATGTATCTAACAAAGCAGTATAAATCCCTTTGGATTCCAGTAAAGAAGCAGCATGTTATTTTAAGAATGAATGCTTTATTCACAACCCCCCCCCCCCCAATATTTATGTATATATATTACAAAATTTAACTTGTCCGCCAAGATTAACCTTTTACTATTTTAATTTCCTTTTAATAATATTCCGTATTTATTCCGGCTTATTAAATTAAAAACTTATTATTAGATCTAATCTATTAATCTTTATAGAAACAATAAATTCGCCTAACAAAAATATTTTTTCCGATACGCTCAAATCTAAAAAATGGCTCTAAATTAATAATATTCTTAAATAAATATTATTTTTTAAAATTCCTAATAAAACTCACTTTTCCCTTGTTTTTATCAATCCTTTTATCAATTGGTTATTTACAGTTAGCTCCTTTCAGTTATAGCAGTTTATATTCGCAGATCATTTAAGATAAAATCTTATCAAGGCTGTCAATAGGCACGGAACATAATATTCATTAGGACTATAGCATTTAGATAACAATTTTTCTAAATAGTCAAAGTAACACCAAGTTCATTTTTTCAAATGTTTACACAAATTTTTTATACTTCAGATAAGCAGTATTGAGACACTTCAAAACCGGTTACAGTTTAAACTTCACCATTTTGAGGATTTATTCTCTTTATCCGTAGTTCCATGGTTTATTTATGTATGTGTTTTTATTTTTATCATTTCATCTTCAGGAATATTGCTAGAACTTTAAAAAAAAAAAAAAAAAAAAAAAAAAAAAAAAAAAAAAAGCTTTCTTATTTTATTAACCTTTTCCAGCGCGGTGTCCTTTACCCTTAAATGCATAGGATAGAACGCATTCCAAAAAATGCGCAATTCAAAGAATCAGAATTTATACCAGAAAAATCTAATAATACATTTTTCTTTAATTATTACGAATGGTTTGTCATTAAGTAAAGTGAAAATTGCTTTTTTAAATTTCTCGTGAGAATACGGAATATGTGAATAAAAACCCCCCAATAAATCGGGAACACTTATGCTATCGAAAATGATACAATATGCATTTAAGGGTTAAAAAAAGAATACCTAATTTTACAAGTACCAAGAATATTTAATTAAAATTTTCTTTAAAAAATATACCTGAAATAAAAAAGAGCAAGTTCGTATTTTCGAATAATTTCTTTTATAAATTTTTACGTTAAATATTATACAGATTTACTAAGCCCCGGAAAGATTTAATAGAGTGAAACTGAATACGAAACGAGAAGATAACATTCATTTGTTAACTTTAAAAGCCTAGCATTACCACAGGGTAACATCATAGCTGCCAATACGTTTGCTTTTCCATACAGATTCTTTTAAAGTAAAACATTTAGTTTATCTGATGTCAGAAACTACGAGATTAAATTAGACAAATATTTCTCGTCTGAAAAAGATGAGAAATAAAATATTTCAATTTCGAAGAAACAAAATTCCTTTCTTGGTGGTTAACTCTTACAGGCGAGGAGTAATTTTGTTTGAAAAAACATCAAATGGGTGGAAATGGATATAAAACACCAAATGTTGATGGAAAAACACCAAAATTTAAAAATGAATTTATTAGAAAATAGAAAACTTACAAATTTTCCAGTACTTTATTTATCTAGTACTTTATTTATTGGATATTATCGTCTGCAATCGGTAAATAAAAAAACGGAGCTAAAATTGAACATTTTATTTAATATTAAATTTTATACATACTCTAAAATTTTGTAAAGGTTGTATTCTCATATAATAAACAACGGTGTATATCATTCTGTGTAACTTAGCTCATCAAGAATTTAATAAAATATGAGACTAGTACAAAATTTTGTCTTTACATATTAACTACTTACTAATTTTTATGAGTCATCTTTCATTACATTAAAAAACATAAAGAAAATCGAACATACTAACATCAGCGACATTTGCATTGCATAATTAAATATTATTTCATATTAGTACATTTTATGTTAATATTTAATCGTACTACACTTTTTTATTCTATATTTATTTACAATATTTCAAACCTAAACTTTATTCTATAGAACTTCTTAGGGGGCCATCCATAAATGATGTCACGCTTGAGGGGGGAGGGGAGTTGGGTTCATGAAATTGTGACAAGGGGGTGGGAGGGGGTAAGAAGAAATGTGACATCACACATTTTGGTTAAAATAAAAGCATTAAAATTCTACGGATTAAATTATGAAGTATGAAGTTATTTTAAAATTACAATATTTTGTGTCCATAAAGATAGGATTTAAAGCCAAAAATGTCAAATTCTTTTTCCAATTCCAAAATACTACTGTTTTCAATAATTCTTTCATATTAATATTTTATTACTATTCTATAATATTTTTTGTCGTTGTTGTTCTTATTGTAAATTTTTTGTTGTAAACCCTATTTTATACTATTTCGTGTGTTTATTACACACGAATCATTTTTATTGTTTATCTCACAAATGTCAATGAAGTACGTAGATAAAGTTAAAAAATAAAATTTTAAATATGATCTAAAACGTAGTGCTTTGTTTCTTAACTGCAAGTACATGTTAGCATATTATAGTGTGTCATGTGACAAGAAGGGGGGAGGCGGTAAAGTGACGTGTAACACTTTGTGACAAAGGGGAGGGAAGTCAAAAATCTGAAAAAAATGCGTGACATCATTTATGGATGACCCCTTAAAGTAACATTTTATAGAAACAAAGCAGTTTCGCTGCCATTCACACAAAGGAAACTGCAATCTACTGAATAATCCTCTTGTACTTTATCCCCTCCGCTAGGTGGTGTAAAACTTTGCTTGATATGACCTCGCTTTTTTAACTTGGACGCTCTACAACAGGATTAATAATGATTAGATTATATCGACGGTATCGCCGATTTACTTGATACAAGATCAAAAGAACATCATCAGTACGAAATTGCATATTTTAAATTTTCATAAAATATTTCTTTTGAATTTTATGGTGTAAGTTTTCCATTTATAAGATTGTAATTTGTGTAGTGTTTGGTTATATACAGTTAGCTCATTTAGTTCAATTACAGCAGTTTATATTCGCAGACCATTTAGGATACAATCCTATCAAAGCTCACATTAGACACAGAACATAATATTCATTAGAAATATGGTATTTAGATGACAAATTTTTAAAATTTTCAAAATAATACCAATTTCATTTTTTTCAAATGTTAATACTAAAAAGTATATTTTAACTACTATTTTTAAATCTACATTAGATTATATCGACGGTATCGCCGATTTACTTGATAGAAGATCAAAAGAACATCATCAGTACGAAATTGCATATTTTAAATTTTTAAAAATATTTCTTTTGAATTTTATGGTGTAAGTTTTCCATTTATAAGATTGTAATTTGTGTAGTGTTTGGCTATACAGGGTGATTCATAAAAGATGGGCAGAACTTTAAGGGGTTATAGTACACTTAAAGACAAATAATATTAAATAGGAGACTAAGGGTCCCAGACGTATTCCCAAGGAGATAGGGGGCATTAAAGTTTAGGGTCCGAAATTTCAAATGATTATAAAAAATGGAAAAATTGGTCGATTCGTTTGCGGTTTTTGCAAAAAATTTCCTTTATGCCAGTATTTTCTTGAAATAAAATTTTAAAGTTCAATTTCAAAAAATGCCGATAGCGGGCGCTTTAGACTTTGGAGTAACAAACCACTATTTTTTAACGTTATTTTTTGTATTTCTTTAAATGATTTCGAAAGCTTAGACTTAAATTTTGATCTAAAAATCTGAGTCCGAACGAGTAGTTAAGTAGCGTAAACTGAAATTTGAAATTTGAAACCCTTCTCCCCCCAGAACAAAAATCAGTTATTCCCGATCTTTGTGTCGTAGATTAGGCTCTAACTACTGCCGCGTTTTGCTAAAATTATTCTTTATGTCAGTATTTTCTTAAAAATAAATTTTAAAGAAAATTTTCAAAAAATTCCGATAGAGGGCGCTTTAGACTTTGGAGTAACGAACAACTATTTTATACCGTTATTTTTTGTGTCTCATTAAATGCTTTCTAAAGCTTAGACTTAAATTTTCAGCCCAAAATCTGAATCGTTAGACGTGGTTAAGTTTCTGGGGAGAGGGGTTTGAAATTTCTACTCCTGAGCACAGTTCAGTTTACCATGTCCACACATTGTGTGCTGTGATACGAGGTAAAAAGACACAAATTAGGATTATGTTACCAAAGCATATTTATTAACATGTAATTACAATAAATGTTCAAAATTGTGACCACCTGAGGTTATGCACGCAGAACAACGGCGAAGAATGGAACGGCGAACATTCGCGAAAACATCAGGCTTTTCGAGCACTTCCCCTACAGCGGCGGAAAGTCTGGCGACCAGTTCCTCGGGGGATTCAATGGGTGTCTCATACATAAGAGCCTTCAATTGTCCCCAAAAAAAGAAATCGAGGGGTGAAAGATCTGGCGAGCGAGCAGGCCAAGCAACAGGACCACCTCGACCAATCCATCTGTTCGGAAATGTGATGTCCAGATAGTTGCGGACGTCTCGTACGTAATGGGCTGGCGCTCCATCGTGCTGGAACCACATGACCCGCCGGATGCGTGGAGGAACAACGTTTAACAGGTCTGGCAGCACATGTTGCAGAAATGTGAAGTATGTTTTACCGTTGAGGCGTTCAGGAAGAAGGTACGGTCCGATTAGGTGGTCTCCGAGGATTCCTGCCCAAACATTGATGGAAAAGCGTCTCTGATGAGCATGTGGATACGTAGCATGTGGATTGACATCCGCCCATACATGTGCATTGTGTGTGTTAAATGTACCTTCACGTGTGAAGGTACATTCATCGGTGAAAAGCACAGTTCGTCCAAAATGTGGATTTAGCGCGTTCTGCTGCAGAAACCAGCGGGCGAATTCAATACGATTTGGATAATCCCCTGGAGATAGTTTCTGGACTCGTTGCACATGAAACGGGAGCAAATGTTCATCCTTCAGTACCCTCCAAGTCAGGGACTGTGAGGTATCCACCTGCCTAGCCACTGTTCGTGTACTTGTACTTGGCTGCGCCGCTACTACATCCAGAATGGCTTCTGCAACAACTACTGATTCGTCCTTTTTTGCACGACCTGCATTCGACCGGGAAGCGAGAAATGATCCCGTCTCACTCAACTGTCTGTGCAAGCGCTCGAAAGTTTTGCGGTTAGGCAACCGCCTGTTGGGAAATCGCTCTCCGTACATTCGTTGTGCCTCTGCACCATTTCCATCTGCCGCTCCGTAAATTAAATGCATCTCAGCCTTTTCCTTATTCGTGAAGGGCACCATCTTCCGATTCATTACTACAGCGACTTACACTTGACTCACCGTTCAGTGGTTTTTATGCCTGAATCGTGTCGAAATTTTGCATACGTGTTCTTCTTCTTCCCCATTTGACATTTGCATACTTTCTGTCTCCTTCTTCACCCGGTGACTAGCGTCAGGAATGGAGCTTTAACGTTTGCATGAGCGACGTTTCCAACTGTGCCAGTGCCTTTATGAGTGAATTCCGACTAACAGTCCTTGACGAAAGTTGTATTTTTGCCTCGTATCACAGCACAGAATCGTTGGGCATGGTTAAGTAGTGCAAACTGAACTATGTTCAGAAGTTGAAATTTGAACCCCCTCCCCTCGCTACTGAACCACGCTCAGCGATTCAGATTTTGAGCTGAAAATTTAAGTTTAAGTCTAAGCTTTAGAAAGCATTTAATGAGACACAAAAAATAACGGTATAAAATAGTTGTTCGTTACTCCAAAGTCTAAAGCGCCCTCTATCGGAATTTTTTAAACTTTTCTTTAAAATTTATTTTCAAGAAAATACTGACATAAAGAATAATTTTAGCAAAACGCGGCAATAGTTAGAGCCTAATCTACGACACAAAGATCGGGAATAACTGATTTTTGTTCTGGGGGGAAAAGGGTTTCAAATTTCAAATTTCAGTTTACGCTATTTAACTACTCGTTAGGACTCAGATTTTTAGATCAAAATTTAAGTTTAAGTCTAAGCTTTCGAAATCATTTAAAGAAATACAAAAAATAACGTTCAAAAATAGTTGTTTGTTACTCCAAAGTCTAAAGCGCCCCCTATTGGCATATTTTGAAATTGAACTTTAACATTTTATTTCAAGAAAATACTGGCATAAAGAAAATTTTTTGCAAAAACCGCAAACGAATCGACCAATTTTTCCATTTTTTATAATCATTTGAAATTTCGGACCCTAAACTTAAATGCCCCCTATCTCCTTGGGAATACGTCTGGGACCCTTAGTCTCCTATTTAATATTATTTGTCTTTAAGTATACTATAACCCCTTAAAGTTCTGCCCATCTTTTATGAATCACCCTGTATACAGTTAGCTCATTCAGTTCAATTACAGCAGTTTATATTCGCAGACCATTTAGGATATAATCATGTCAAAGCTGTCATTAGACACAGAACATAATATTCATTAGAAATATAGCATTTAGATGACAAATTTTTAAAATATTCAAAATAATACCAATTTCATTTTTTTCAAATGTTAACACTAAAAAGTATATTTTATCTACTATTTTTAAATCTACATGGATTTAAACGATGTCAGAATTTGATGTTGTAAATGTTAAATTGACGTGATGGACAAACTGTTATTTATTTGTTGTATCCCCCCCACACCCCCAAAAAAGAAAAAAAAATCCAATTTAATATTTTTATTTTAAGCACGTGAAATGAATTTCTGAATATTCGAGGCATTTTTATGCTCAAAAGACATTATCTAGATGTAAAATAAATTAATAAATTTATCTTAAAAAAATTGTGATTTAGAATCTATATTAAAAATTAGATAGCATAAGAGAAACAGCATAAAAATATGGGTGCTTGAGTTTAGAATTCCTCCAAATCATTACTTTTTTAATGCAGTGTTTTTTTTCTTTTCTTTTCTTTTTTTTTTTTTTTTTTTTCGTTACAATACTTTTTTGATAGGGTGTGTTGTGTACTTTGTTTTACTTTCTGAGGTCCAAATAAAACAAAGTGTTGCAGCCAGAAAATAAACTTCCGTTGTATTGTATCAAACATTAGATTTTAAAGAGAACAAGCTAGGCATTTCATGTTGGCTGATTAGTTATCTAAAAAAAATCAACTATCTATTTTTTTTTTTTTCTTTTTAAGAAAAGATTTACAGAAAATATCCTATAAAATGACAACATTAACAGTGTGCCGAAAATAGATATAGAATTACAGAAATGATGTATAGTAAAGATGAAAGCAGAATATATTTATCCTGTTAAATTTTGTTTTTTAGGATGTACAATTAATTAGAGATAATAAATTATAATTGTGCTTTCTGAACAGAGTTTTTCAAACTTTGAAAATTTTATTTTTATAGTGTTTATTATTCTTAAAAACATGACAAATACGTACTAATAAGCATTTTATTTTATTTTTTTAATTTTTCATCCATTAAAGTAGTATGAAATTCACGGAAAAATTACCATTTTCTTCAAACATTTTAACTTTAAATGTCATAATGTTATACTGGATCGATTAGGGCAGTAAAATAAATATTTTAAAAGGTGTAGAAAAAAAAAAGAAAGTGCTGGGAATTCATTAAAAAAAAACATTAATAGTTCAAAAACTAAAACTGTGTCAAAGATGTGCTTCTCGAAAAATCAGCATAAGTGTAGTCTACTTCGTTTGTATACATTTAAAACATAATTTTAAAGTTTCAGGGTAACTGAACGATGTCCCTAAAACAGGACTGTTAATTTTAATTCCACATGCATCACTAATATTCAATTAAATATTTTCTTTTACATCATTCTGCAAATCAGTGTTGCCAGATTGTGGAAAGCCAATTTCCCCAATATTTTTGAAAATTTCCCCAAATCAGGGTTTTTACAGAAAAAGTCCCCAACGCAATTTCTTCTCAAAAAGCCAAGTTCTCAATTTTTAATTTTCCATTATAAAATTTTTTTTAACAAATTTAAACTCAGATTTTTCCCCAAATCAAGCATTTTTTTTGAAAAAATTCCCCATTTACAAAAAATTAAATAAATAAATATTGCAGGTCTTCAATTGCAAATATCTCTACTCACATCCCATGAAACGAGAATTAACCATCATGAAACAATAGCAAAAATACATATAAAATTGTTTTTAATTTTGTTGTATAAATCTATACTATTAAATGAAATGTACTTCTGAGCTTGTGTTTCTGTCTGCTGTGACAAAAAAATAAGCTTCACGTACTTTTCTTAAAATTCAGGTGGGGTAAAATCCAAGGCAGATTGTAATGAATCTGTAGTACATGTAGACGGTGAGCGCGACCTTGATTTATACATGTTATTTGTGTATTTTATTTTCGTTTTCCAAATCAAAATCGAATTCGAGGCAGATCCAGCATTGGCAAACGCCTGAAAGTAAAAATTGAATTCGTGACAACAATTCCCCAGGTTTTTCTCCAAAAATTTTCATAGTCCCCAAACATGTCCCCAAAAAATTCCCCAGGAGGACCAAAATTCCCCAAAATGGGGACAAAATCCCCCAATCTGGAACACTGCTGCAAATAAGCACGTTAATATTTATGAATAAGTTCGTTTATTTATTCTGGTGTCAGTTAATTATTTCAAACAAATTTATTACGGTCTAGAAGAGTTTAAGTTATGACAATTTTCCCACAAAATTTTACAAAAATGAGTTTAGAGAGGAAAAGGGAAAAATTTTCAACCCAGTTCTTTTTTCAAATTTGTAAGAAATAGAAATATTTAAAAAGCCCCAGGATCATAAATTCACTGCCTATCTTTTTAAATTTTTTTCTAGAGCAGCAATTTTTTTTATTGAAATTTTGATCGAAATTGGTGGGACACCACTGGAACGTCACATGCAGTCTATTTAATTTTTATCTATTGCATTTTATACTCACTTATCATATGTAACTAAATTTTATCCAAGCGTTTATGTAAACTTTAATTCATGTGTTTGATAAAATTGTCCAAAAAGTCAACAGAATTTAGAATTGTCTAAGTTTTTTAGCTTTCAAAGCATTGTATTTTTCATCTCAAACCACTAATAAATCTTAAAGTATTCGAGCGATTTTGAAAATTTTTGATAGCAGAGTATAAGTATAAAATTATGTGTGGAAACCAGTTTAAAAATAATTATTAGTTTCAGGAAAACATTTCTGAAAATAGTGAATTTATGAAAAATTGCCATTGTTCTAAAATAAAAAGTTTTATCGCAGAAAAAAACAGTCTGCCATAAATCTCGAAAAAAAAAATCTAATGAACAGGAATTCGAAATTTCATTAAAATCGGTCAGGTAGCTTCCGAGGAAAAGAGGTCTAAAAGTTCCCATATTTCAATTTGCATTTAGTCTTGTCTTAACCACCTCAGTCTTGAGACAAATATTACGAAGGACCATAATAACTAGATTAAAATTATTATGAAACATCTCCAAAGGTGTACACAGCGCCAAGTGAAAAGAAAATTGCGCCTGGGCGAAGTTTGAATATTTGTGTGTCCCCCCCCCCCCCCCGACATACACTACCATTTTTTTTTTTTTTTTTTTTTTTTTTTTTTTTTTTTTTTTTTTTTTGTGTGTGAGTCAGGTATCAAAAAATTTAAAACTGCAAAAGCACAAATTAATTCTATTGAATATTATGTTTGATGTTTATTTTGAAACTTTAAAAGTTTTAATTTTAACAACAAAATAATATAAAAGAGCATTGCACTTACAGATTGGAAAAGGGAATCTGGAAAATACATATGGAAAAAATATATCTAACAATGCAGTATAATTACCTTTGGATTCCAAGAAAGAAGCAACATGCTGTTTTGAGAATCGTAAGGTCGCATACTCCTTATATTTTTAAGGACTCTGGCACCAGCATTAAAAATAAGAAAACTTACATTTAATTTTTAAAACACTGAATTTATCACCACCACCAGTGTTGCCAGATTGGGGATTTTGTCCCCATTTTGGAGAATTTTGGACCTCCAGGGGAATTTTTTGGGGACAAGTATTTCTTGGGGACATGTTTGGGGACTATGAACATTATTGGGGAAAAACTTAGGGAATTGTTATCACGAATTCAATTTCTACTTTAAGACATTTTCCAATACTGGATCTGTCTCGAACTCGATTTTGATTTGGGAAAATGAAAATAAAATACAGAAATAATAGGTATAAATCATTATTCTCGTGGTCGTGCTCACTGTTTACATATACTACAGATTCATCACAATCTGCCTTGGACCATATCCCACCTGAATGTTAAGAAAAGTAAGTGAAGCAGACTTTCCTGTCATAGAGGATAGAAACAAAGATCAAAAATACATGTTATTTGTATAGATTTATACAAAAAAAAAAAAAAAAAAAAAAAAAAAAAAATTGTATTTTTTTTGTTGTTGTTGTTGTTTACTGATGGTTAATTTGTGTTTCATGGAATGTGAGTAGAGATATTTGCAATTGCAAGACCTGCAATATTTATTTATTTATTTATTTTTATTTATTTATTTTTATTTATTTATTTATTTATTTTTATTTATTTATTTATTTATTTTTATTTATTTATTTATTATTATTATTATATATATATATATATTTTGTAAATGGGGAATTTTTTCAAAAAAATGCTTGATTTGGGGAAAAAATTAGATTTAAATTTGTTTAAAAAATTTTAAGCGGAAAATTGTAAATTGAGAATTTGGCTTTTTGAGTAGAAATTGCGTTGAGGACTTTTTCTGTAAAAAGTTCTGATTTGGGGAAAAATTCAGACATTTTGGGGAAATTGGCTTTCGACAATCTGGCAACACTGACCACCACCTTCATTCACAGATTTTACACTATTTTTTTGTGTTACATAGTTTAAAAATATTCTTAAAATTTAGTGGAAGAGCTGTGCAAACCCTGTATGTTTTTTTCACAAAAAAATCCCAATGTCTATATGTATAAATTACAAAATTTAATTTTCTTTCGCCAAAATTAACCTTATACTGCATTAATTTCCTTTTAACAATTTTCCCTTGTTTATTCCGGCTTATTAAATCAAAAACCTATTATTAGATCTAATCTATTAATCTTTAGAGAAACGATAATTTCACCTTAAGAAATATTTATTCTGATACGTGTAAACCTAAAAAATGGCTTCTTAAAATAAATTCTTAAATAAACATTATTTCTTCAAATTCCTAACAAAACTCACCTTTTGACTGTTTTTATCAGCCCTTTTAAAAGTCATTAAATTTATTCTGAAAAATCATGCTTATCTTTTTAACATCATCCCTTTTTTTCCGGGTTTTATATTTATTACGTATCAATAAATTCATTTTTTTCTTTTTTTAATGAGGTTATCGTCTGTGGAATACATTCGAATTTTAACTACCTTCTTACTAACTTATTAAATAAGTTAAATAATTGTCTTTTTATTAAAACTATCGTTTGTGGAGACATTCGATTTCGCTGCTTTAAACTCGGCTCCAGATGATGGTTACTGTTTACATGAAGGGATCGTGTTTAAGATTATCAAATGTTCTAGAATCTTTTTTTTTATTTTTATTTTTATTTTTATTTTTTTTTAGCCAAGAATTCTGGAGATGAAGGTGGTAATCGATTTGAAGCGAGTCGTCGATATGCTACGACAGATTGATACTCTTGAGAATAGAACGTTTATTATTTTCAATTGAAGTCATTTAGCCGGGAGATAGGAGCATTTCTCTGATGATATGGCTGCATAAATGAATTACTTTGAGGGTGATAATGTGTTTTTTCTTTGATAGCGCAACGACTCCTGTGCTGTAGAACGGGGCGACCACATTCTTTTATATAAATTTTTTGCGATAATCCATTGTCTCTCTATCTCAATATGTCACACACACACAAACATATATATATACCTACATATATATATATATATATTAGGGTGGATCGAAAAACCGAAATTCGGATAATCGAATCGGCGCCGGGTGCAAAAGTTGCCTTTTATGCATACTAATTCACATATATTTTTTTATTGAAATCCATTCATATCTTTCGGTGCCCAAACGCCTCAAAAATAGTTAAAAATTGAAATTTTTATAAATTTTATAATTCTTTTTCGCTTCTTAATATTTTTAAAATTATTTTTGGCGCAGGTTGCGAAAATTGCCTTATATATATATATTAATATATATATTAGTTAAATCTTTTTTTAAAAATTTAAATCCATCCATATCTTCCGGTGCCCCCAAACGCCCCCAAAATAGTAAAAAAATGGAAATTTTATAAAAATTTATATTTTTTGTTTTTTTAATTTATTTTAAATTACTTTATCAGCGGGATAAAAATGATGCAGTTTATAGTATATTAGCATGCATCCAAATAATTTTCGACTTTGATAAATTTCTTCCAATGTCCCAAAACTTTTAATTATTTGCCGAAAATCGAGTTTCATGCAAATTTTGAGCCAAAAAATACAAGTAAAATTAACAGTTAATAAATAATTTATCTAACGTAAAATGTAGATCGAGAGTATGAGAAATCGTTAATCGTATTTTATTAAATGTATAAAATAAACTTTTTATACTTTATTATTTGGAAGACAACACAGATAGAAGAGTTCTCAGCAATGACCAGCAATATTTATATGATATTTGCATAGCAATATCACGTGGTGAATGTGGTTCTGATCTGGCATTAATGAAACCTCGTCTAGTTTATCACTCAAGATGGCTAACAACTACGTGTAGAATTTTAAGGTTGTAAGTGGCTACAGAAAATCCTTCTGATAATCTCATGACTCTTACAACATATATTATGAAGGTATGTGCACCTGTATGGTTTCATATCAAAATAAAGCCATCCATAACTGAAGGAGCGCGTCATATTTGGAAACTTATCACATATTCTAGATATTTGGAACCCAATTTAAGAAAGATCGTAGATGCTGTTATTCAACAAAATAGTTTTTTTTTTTTTTTCCACCCTGTAAATTTGCTATTGTCAATGCTCACAGATAACACAGAGCATATCACATCTTTAGCAATGCGAAAGCTAATTTGTGCTAGAAATAAAGAGAGAAAATCACCAGAAGTGAGAATTTTCAAAGTACCCCAAATAAACTTCAAAGCGAAAGATTATTTTGAACTTATTGACTGGCAACGAGTTGGACGTTTTGAACCACCTCTTTTGATGAATGTAACTTGCGAAAAAATTCAGAATATGATAAAAGTTATAAAAACGAATGAATGGTCAAAATTTCCATGCCATACTCAAGCGGTTGAAAGATGCGTTCGACTAGTGTCTGAGGCATCAGAAACTGTATCTGGACAAGAAAAGAGACACGGTTTTATATTGAATAGAATAAAATCAAGAAGCCATATAAAACACTTTGATAAAAAAAAAGATTACAAACTTTAAAAATATGTAAATTTCCAAATTGAAGGATGTAAAACTTTTCTCTACGTAAGTTCGATTTTTGTAATTTTTATGATTTTATGCTTTGATTTTTAAATTTATATGTCCCTTATTATTCTAAAATTAATGTTATTTATAACCTTATACGTTATTAATTAAACTGTTTTCAAAATTTGTAAGTATTTTTCATAAATTATAATTCTTAATACATTTTTGTAAAAATTTCAATTTTTAATTATAATTGGTGCATGAAAAATGTGAATGGATTTTGATTAAAAAAATATATCGGAACTGCAGAGTTATGTAGTATTGTAATAACAACTTTCCAATCCAGTGCCAAATGAATTTCAAAAAGTAAAATAAAATAAAATAAAATAAAAATAAAATAAAACAAAAAAACTTTTTTTCAAGAAAATTTCAATTTTAAACTATTTTTGGGGTGTTTGGGGCACCGGAAGATATGAATGAATTTTATTTTTAAAAAATATGTAAGCTACGATAGATAAAAGATAGCATTTGCACCCCGCGCCAAAAGGAATTAAGAAAAAATAATAAAACAAAAAAATATATAAAAGAAATCATAAAAAACTCAATTTTTAATTTATTTTGGGGCGCTTGGGGCACCGGAAGATATTAATGGATTTTAATAAAAAAAAATCCTGTAAACTAGTATACATAAAAGGCAACTTTTGCACGTCGCGCCGATAGTGATTTCTAAAAAAAAAATTTTTCCTATACTTTTCGATCCACCCTAATATATATATATATATATATATATATATATATATATATATATATATATATATATATATATATATATATATATATATATATATATATATATATATATACCTATATACATATATATATATATATCACAAAAAAAGAAGAAAGAAACGACAATTGTTGTATAAATTTGGTTCCCCCTCAATTTTCACGTTCGGTGCGACCACCCCCCTTCGACACCCGCTTTGCACGGCGCTGGTTGTAGAAGTCTATACATCGATTCTTATGATATACATTTATTTATGAAATATAGAAGTAATTTTAAGAACTCTAGAAAGATTTAAATTAATTTAAATGATGTTCATTAGTGTCTTTTACAGGCGACATCGGGACTCAGAAGTTAAGACATTAACAGAGCTGTTACAAGCGACTATTTTTATATTCTGTTCGGACCAGTATTTTTTTAATAGAAAGTTTATAATATATTTTTCTTTAAAATTTTTAATATGAAATCGAAACTTTCTGAATTAAAAATAAAAATAGAAGGACAAATTTTCTGAAACAGAAATTGAATATTTGGTTTATTCCACTGGCGGTAGAGTGACTGGTCGTCTTTCAATACCATGCATTGAAATAGAAGAAATCGCCATTTTTAATTGTGCTATCGTTCGTCATAAAAACTTCATATATGCCTAAAAAGCCGACGTGAATTTTATGTATGGTCGTGGAAATGGCAACGCCAGAGCTGTCATACGAAAGTATCAGGAGCAGTTTCCTCGCAGAATAATGCCTGATTATAGAATGTTTCAGCACTTAACCATCAACTTTCTGAAACAGGTTTTTTCTACATCACCAGACAAGAAACAGGGCGAGAAAGTGCTGTACGCAGTGCAAGCATGGAAGAAATTATTTTGAATTTTGTGAGTGAAAGTCCCGAATCAAGTACAAGAGATGTTACAAAGAATTTAGGTGTGAGTCACCTGACCGTTTGGAGAGTATTAAATAAAAATAGATTTCGTAGCTTCCTTTTTAAAACTGTACAAACTTTGAATCCGTAAGACAATCTTCTGCGGTTGAACTTTTGCCAGTGGGATTTGCAGCAACAAGTATTGCAGCCAGACTTTACTCCTCATATTTTATTTAGAGATGAAACAGTATTTACTGCGCACAAATTTTGGGCAAGCAATAATCATCATGCAACATGCTTATCAACAACGGTTTTCTGTGAATTTGTAGGCGAGTATTGTTAAAAGTTATTTAATTAGCCCATACCTACTATCAAAGAGGCTGGATGATTGCTGTTACCTTTATTTATTTATTTTTATTTTATTTTATTTTATTTTTTTTTATTTTTTTTTTTTTTTTTTTTTGCAACAGGATTTACCAAAACTTCTGCAAGATGTTTCGATCGCCATTCGTAACCGGATTTGATTTCAATATGATAGAGCACCCACTCACTTCATCACTGATGTGCTCAATTACCTGAATGACACATTTCGAACGCGATGGGTTGGGCACGGTGGATCAATTCTTTGGCCACCGAGATCTACCGATTTATCGAGCATTGATCTCTTTTTAAGGGAACATCTAAAGAGTCTTGTTTATGAGACTCCGGTTGACTCAGACGAAAATCTAGTATCTCGCATATCCGAAGCTGCTGCACGTGTGCAGAAAATGCCTGACATCTTTAGAAGTGTAGGCCAATCATTCCACCGGCGCTGCGAAGCATGAATCACATTTGAAGGGCGCAATTTTGAACACTTATCGTAATATTATTGTATGCATTATTATTTACTTGTAAACTACATTGTAAGTAAGCATTTTTTCTATTTTATTCAGTAAATTTTGCACCTTTTTTAATTCAAAAATTTCGATTTCATACCAAAAATTTTCAAAGAAGAAATTTATTGATAAGTAATTATGAAATGTCAACAATATGATTACATAAAAATTTTCTGATATGGATGAGAAATTTTGAAAATTAAAAAAAGGGGCCCGATTGCCCCCTGGTGATTTTACCTTAATGCGTCACTTGGTCCCATACATTCCTATACAATAAATAATTGTTACTGTGTGCTGTACCTACCCATAAAGTTTGTACCATGAGTTTAGAAACACCATGCATATTATACTGGCGCCTTTCAAAAGGTTAAGCCGTTATATATAAATTAGTATTATAGTATTTATTTAAAAATGGAAAAACCTGGTCGTTTATAAAGTCTCTGCAAAAATCGAACATTGCAATGAAAATAATCATAAAGATAAAGATTTAACACCCGTCACGTCCAAAACACATAGACCAAGAGGCGGCAGCACAGACAAACAACGCATTGAGTTCTTGGATGAAAATCTAGGATTAGTTAAATTTCGATAAGCATAGCATATTAAAACGCAATCGGTCTGCCAAGGTATACCTTGGTGAAAAACACCTGAAACCTGATTTTAGTGGTTGTCTGATAGGTTTACCATTATGTTTTCCTACTCCTAATCCTCCATGTTTTCATGCTTTTGGGTGTTGGAAAGCACAATGGTAAACCTACGAGTCAATCTCTAAAATAGACATTGACGCGGTATTTTTCAGATATTTAGAGGATATCAAGTCTCAAACTTATATTTTTTATTTTAGTTACTATAAATCTATAGTTTCAATAATAAAAATTCCTGATAGAATGTGTATAGAAAAGAATCGTCTTAAGATAAAACAAGGTAGGATAATGTAGCTTTTGGTGATTGGAGACCCGCCCAATGGTGAGGATCGAAAAATTTAAAATGCTTATAACTCGCGATCTAATTTTCGTAGTGCGGCCAAATTTTGTTTGATAATTTATTATGAGACAGTGTTAATTTTTGGTGACAGGAAATCCCCCATGGTGAGGGTCGAAAAAGTTAAAATGCTTATAACTCGCGGTCTAATTTTCGTAGCGCGGCCAAGTTTGGTTTGATAATTTATTATGGGACAGTGTTAATTTTTGGTGACAGGAGACCCCCACGGTGAGGGTCGAAAAAATTAAAATGCTTATAACTCGCGATCTAATTTTCGTAGTGCGGCCAAATTTTGTTTGGTAATTTATTATCAGAGAGTGTTACTTTTGGTGACAGGAGACCCCCCACGGTGAGGGTCGAAAAATTTAAAAGCTTATAATTCGCGATCTAATTTTCGTAGCGCGGCCAAATTTTGTTTGGTAATTTATTATGAGACAGTGTTAATTTTTGTGACAGGAGACCCCACCCCCCAAATGGTGAGGGTCGAAAATTTTAAAATGCTTATAACTCGCGATCTAATTTTCGTAGTGCGGCCAAATTTTGTTTGGTAATTTAGTATGAGACTGTGTTACTTTTCGTGACAGGTGACCCCCACGTTGAGGGTAGAAAAATTTAAAATGCTTATAATTCGCGATCTAACTTTCGTATCGCGGCCAAATTTTGTTTGGTAATTTATTATGAGAGAGTGTTAATTTTTGGTGACAGGAGACCCCCCCCACCCCACGGTGAGGGTCGAAAAATTAAAAATGTTTATAACTCGCGATTAATTTTCGTAGCGCGGCGAAATTTTGTTTGGTAATTTATTATGAGACAGCGTTAATTTTTGGTGACAGGAGATCCCCCATGGTGAGGGTCGAAAAATTTAAAATGCTTATAACTCGCGATCTAATTTTCGTAGTGCGGCCAAATTTTGTTTGGTAATTTATTATGAGACAGTGTTAATTTTTGGTGACAAGAGATTCCCACGGTGTGGTTCGGAAAATTTAAAATGCTTATAACAAGCGATCTAATTTTCGTAGCGCGGCAAAATTTTGTTTGGTAATTTATTAAGGTATTGCATAGCTTTTATCGCGGGCTTTGAGTGCGGCTAAAGAATCTAGACATTTCGTAACGAGAAAAAAAAAAACGTAAAAAGCGGCTAACGTAGTTTCAGTTTGGCAGTCTTCGGCACGGTATCCTTCGGTAGACTTCGGCAGACATTGACGCGGTATTTTTTAGATATTTTGAGAATATCAAGTGTCAAACTTATGTTTTTTATTTCAGCTACCATAAACGTATAGTTTCAATGATAAAAATTCCTGATTAACCTACATGTATTGTAAGATAATAAAAATATTTTAAACGATTTTTCTTTTATTGAACTAATTCTCATTAGTTCAATAAAAGAAAAAAAATTGTTATCGGTCATCACGCTCAATAAGTGTAACTTGAATTATTATCAAAGACAAAAAAAAAAAAAAAAAAAAAAAAAAAAAAAAAAAAAAAAAAAAAACTGGATAATTAAAAAATAAATAATTAATTATAATTGCATAAGTTGATAAAAAATGCTATGCAATAGCTTTACAACGGCAGTCCCCGAGTACCACACGTATTTTTTTTTTTTTTTTTTTAAGCTATTGCATAGCTTTTATCGCGGGCTTTGAGCGCGGCGACCGAATCCAAAAATTCCGTAACGAGGAAAATCCTAACACATCCGTATCGAAAAAACCTAACACTAAGCTAACTTCGTTTCAGTTCAGCAGACTTCGGCATGGTATCATTCGGTAGACTTCGGCAGACATTGACGCGGTATTTTTCAGATATTTAGAGGATATCAAGTCTCAAACTTATATTTCTTATTTCAGTTACTATAAATCTATAGTTTCAATAATAAAAATTCCTGATAGAATGTGTATAGAAAAGAATCGTCTTAAGATAAAACAAGGTAGGATAATGTAGCTTTTGGTGATTGGAGACCCGCCCAATGGTGAGGATCGAAAAATTTAAAATGCTTATAACTCGCGATCTAATTTTCGTAGCGCTGCCAAATTTTGTTTCATAATTTATTATGAGACAGTGTTAACTTTTGGTGACAGGAAATCCCCACGATGAGGGTCGAAAAAGTTAAAATGCTTATAACTCGCGGACTAAATTTTCGTAGCGCGGCCAAATTTTGTTTGGTAATTTATTATGAGACAGTGATAATTTTTGTTGACAGGAAATCCCCCATGGTGAGGGTCGAAAAAATTAAAATGCTTATAACTCGCGATCTAATTTTCGTAGTGCGGCCAAATTTTGTTTGGTAATTTATTATCAGAGAGTGTTACTTTTGGTGACAGGAGACCCCCCACGGTGAGGGTCGAAAAATTTAAAAGCTTATAATTCGCGATCTAATTTTCGTAGCGCGGCCAAATTTTGTTTGGTAATTTATTATGAGACAGTGTTAATTTTTGTGACAGGAGACCCCACCCCCCAAATGGTGAGGGTCGAAAATTTTAAAATGCTTATAACTCGCGATCTAATTTTCGTAGTGCGGCCAAATTTTGTTTGGTAATTTAGTATGAGACTGTGTTACTTTTCGTGACAGGTGACCCCCACGTTGAGGGTAGAAAAATTTAAAATGCTTATAATTCGCGATCTAACTTTCGTATCGCGGCCAAATTTTGTTTGGTAATTTATTATGAGAGAGTGTTAATTTTTGGTGACAGGAGACCCCCCCCACCCCACGGTGAGGGTCGAAAAATTAAAAATGTTTATAACTCGCGATTAATTTTCGTAGCGCGGCGAAATTTTGTTTGGTAATTTATTATGAGACAGCGTTAATTTTTGGTGACAGGAGATCCCCCATGGTGAGGGTCGAAAAATTTAAAATGCTTATAACTCGCGATCTAATTTTCGTAGTGCGGCCAAATTTTGTTTGGTAATTTATTATGAGACAGTGTTAATTTTTGGTGACAAGAGATTCCCACGGTGTGGTTCGGAAAATTTAAAATGCTTATAACAAGCGATCTAATTTTCGTAGCGCGGCAAAATTTTGTTTGGTAATTTATTAAGGTATTGCATAGCTTTTATCGCGGGCTTTGAGTGCGGCTAAAGAATCTAGACATTTCGTAACGAGAAAAAAAAAAACGTAAAAAGCGGCTAACGTAGTTTCAGTTTGGCAGTCTTCGGCACGGTATCCTTCGGTAGACTTCGGCAGACATTGACGCGGTATTTTTTAGATATTTTGAGAATATCAAGTGTCAAACTTATGTTTTTTATTTCAGCTACCATAAACGTATAGTTTCAATGATAAAAATTCCTGATTAACCTACATGTATTGTAAGATAATAAAAATATTTTAAACGATTTTTCTTTTATTGAACTAATTCTCATTAGTTCAATAAAAGAAAAAAAATTGTTATCGGTCATCACGCTCAATAAGTGTAACTTGAATTATTATCAAAGACAAAAAAAAAAAAAAAAAAAAAAAAAAAAAAAAAAAAAAAAAAACTGGATAATTAAAAAATAAATAATTAATTATAATTGCATAAGTTGATAAAAAATGCTATGCAATAGCTTTACAACGGCAGTCCCCGAGTACCACACGTATTTTTTTTTTTTTTTTTTTAAGCTATTGCATAGCTTTTATCGCGGGCTTTGAGCGCGGCGACCGAATCCAAAAATTCCGTAACGAGGAAAATCCTAACACATCCGTATCGAAAAAACCTAACACTAAGCTAACTTCGTTTCAGTTCAGCAGACTTCGGCATGGTATCATTCGGTAGACTTCGGCAGACATTGACGCGGTATTTTTCAGATATTTAGAGGATATCAAGTCTCAAACTTATATTTCTTATTTCAGTTACTATAAATCTATAGTTTCAATAATAAAAATTCCTGATAGAATGTGTATAGAAAAGAATCGTCTTAAGATAAAACAAGGTAGGATAATGTAGCTTTTGGTGATTGGAGACCCGCCCAATGGTGAGGATCGAAAAATTTAAAATGCTTATAACTCGCGATCTAATTTTCGTAGCGCTGCCAAATTTTGTTTCATAATTTATTATGAGACAGTGTTAACTTTTGGTGACAGGAAATCCCCACGATGAGGGTCGAAAAAGTTAAAATGCTTATAACTCGCGGACTAAATTTTCGTAGCGCGGCCAAATTTTGTTTGGTAATTTATTATGAGACAGTGATAATTTTTGTTGACAGGAAATCCCCCATGGTGAGGGTCGAAAAATTTAAAGTGCTTATAATTCGCGATCTAATTTTCGTAGTGCGGCCAAGTTTGGTTTGATAATTTATTATGAGACAGTGTTAATTTTTGGTGACAGGAGACCCCCACGGTGAGGGTCGAAAAAGTTAAAATGCTTATAACTCGCGATCTAATTTTCGTAGTGCGGCCAAATTTTGTTTGGTAATTTATTATCAGACAGTGTTACTTTTGGTGACAGGAGACCCCACACGGTGAGGGTCGAAAAATTTAAAAGCTTATAATTCGCGATCTAATTTTCGTAGCGCGGCCAAATTTTGTTTGGTAATTTATTATGAAACAGTATTAATTTTTGGTGACAGGAGACCCCCACGGTGAGGGTCGAAAAAGTTAAAATGCTTATAACTCGCGATCTAATTTTCGTAGTGCGGCCAAATTTTGTTTGGTAATTTATTATCAGACAGTGTTACTTTTGGTGACAGGAGACCCCACACGGTGAGGGTCGAAAAATTTAAAAGCTTATAATTCGCGATCTAATTTTCGTAGCGCGGCCAAATTTTGTTTGGTAATTTATTATGAAACAGTATTAATTTTTGGTGACAGGAGACCCCTCCCCACGGTGAGGGTCGAAAAATTTAAAATGCTTATAACTCGCAATCGAATTTTCGTATCGCGGCCAAATTTTGTTTGGTAATTTATTATGAGAGAGTGTTAATTTTTGGTGACAGGAGACCCCCCCCCCCCCCCACGGTGAGGGTCGAAAAATTTAAAATGTTTATAACTCGCGATCAATTTTCGTAGCGCGGCGAAATTTTGTTTGGTAATTTATTATGAGACAATGTTAATTTTTGGTGACAGGAGATCCCCACACGGTGAGGGTCGAAAAATTTAAAAGCTTATAATTCGCGATCTAATTTTCGTAGCGCGGCCAAATTTTGTTTGGTAATTTATTATGAGACAGTGTTAATTTTTGTGACAGGAGACCCCACCCCCCCAAATGGTGAGGGTCGAAAATTTTAAAATGCTTATAACTCGCGATCTAATTTTCGTAGTGCGGCCAAATTTTGTTTGGTAATTTAGTATGAGACTGTGTTACTTTTCGTGACAGGTGACCCCCACGTTGAGGGTCGAAAAATATAAAATGCTTATAACTCGCGATCTAATTTTCGTGGCGCGGCCAAATTTTGTTTGGTGATTTATTATGAAACAGTGTTAATTTATGGTGACAGGAGACCCCTCCCCACGGTGAGGGTAGAAAAATTTAAAATGCTTATAACTCGCGATCTAACTTTCGTATCGCGGCCAAATTTTGTTTGGTAATTTATTATGAGAGAGTGTTAATTTTTGGTGACAGGAGACCCCCCCCACCACGGTGAGGGTCGAAAAATTAAAAATGTTTATAACTCGCGATCAATTTTCGTAGCGCGGCGAAATTTTGTTTGGTAATTTATTATGAGACAGCGTTAATTTTTGGTGACAGGAGATCCCCCATGGTGAGGGTCGAAAAATTTAAAATGCTTATAACTCGCGATCTAATTTTCGTAGTGCGGCCAAATTTTGTTTGGTAATTTATTATGAGACAGTGTTAATTTTTGGTGACAAGAGATTCCCACGGTGTGGTTCGGAAAATTTAAAATGCTTATAACAAGCGATCTAATTTTCGTAGCGCGGCAAAATTTTGTTTGGTAATTTATTAAGGTATTGCATAGCTTTTATTGCGGGCTTTGAGTGCGGCTAAAGAATCTAGACATTTCGTAACGAGAAAAAAAAAAAAAACGTAAAAAGCGGCTAACGTAGTTTCAGTTTGGCAGTCTTCGGCACGGTATCCTTCGGTAGACTTCGGCAGACATTGACGCGGTATTTTTTAGATATTTTGAGAATATCAAGTGTCAAACTTATGTTTTTTATTTCAGCTACCATAAACGTATAGTTTCAATGATAAAAATTCCTGATTAACCTACATGTATTGTAAGATAATAAAAATATTTTAAACGATTTTTCTTTTATTGAATTAATTCTCATTAGTTCAATAAAAGAAAAAAAAATTGTTATCGGTCATCACGCTCAAAAAGTGTAACTTGAATTATTATCAAAGACCAAAAAAAAAAAAAAAAAAAAAAAACTGCATAAATAAAAAATAAATAAATAATTATAATTGCATAAGTTGATAAAAAATGAAAAAAATGCTATGCAATAGCTTTACCGCGGCAGTCCCCGAGTGCCACACGTATTTTTTTTTTTTTTTTTTTTTGCCACACAAAACCCGGTTTCTTTTGCATCCGTTTGGTGCAAACCGTATCATTTTATCTTGATTCGTTTTCGAATTACTCATTTTTAAATTTCGTCCTGACTTTTGAATCAGACGGTATATGTATACTTAATTCACTCTCCCTTGTACTTCTGGAGCGGCGGCTGCGTGATTCTGTAGGGCAGGCGGAAAAAAATCATCATGAAAAACAAATGGTTACATTTACCAAGGTGGAAAGGGTCCAGTTTTTTACAGCCGTATGGGACGGGAGAGGGGTTCAGAGTTAACAGATTAGACTTGGCGCAGTAAAACACTATTTTAAAATTTCATAAAGGAAAGTTTAACGTATTTTATTTCTGCAAGGGAGAAGCTGGGGCTTTCTACGGTGTGTGGTTGTGTGTGTGTGTGTGGGGGGGGGGGTGAATATTAAGGAAATACAATTTATAGATTCTTTCAACTTGTTATATTGTTATTTTATATGTAAGCAAAGATGTTATATATATATTTTAAATATATATTTTTTAAAGAATGGCCTCTGAGTATGAGGAGGGAAAGGGGGGAGAAAGAATAACCAACAAAACTTGTAAAGAAAAAATTTCTAAAGGAACCTAAAGGAGAACCTTCGAATTTGTTAATTAACAAAGTCGAAGTGAAGAGGAATTTTCTTAAGGGGAATTTTTTCATTACCCTGTTTTTTTAGGTAAGGTTCAGATTTGAGGGGGTAATAATAATAAAAAATGTTGAGATTAGTCTACTAACATCAAAGTATGACATTTTACTCAGAGATGTTTTCAGGGTTTTATCTTACTTACCTATTGTTTTTAGGGGTGGGCGGGTATGGACAACGGGAGCAAACTTGGAGCTTTTGACATTTTGGTAACAAAAGGGCTTAGATTTGAATAACAAGAATGTAATCTTGAATTGCAATTTTGACAAGCTATATCACAGAAATAGAGAAGCCTTTAGAATAAAAATATGAACTTCAATCCTGTCTCTTTGTATTTAACAGAGGAAAGTGGTTTGTAATTTGTATCAAAATCCAGTGATGTATTTCTTTAATAAGTTTCAGTCGAAACTTATTGCGCCTTACAATGCAATAAATGTTGAAATACGCTGAAAACCTCCTGATTTGTCATACAAGTTTCAACTAAAGAATTTTACTTTTGTATTTTTCAGAGAACTTTATAACATATGATTATTCTTCTCTTCTATTACATTATTTGGGAAATAGTAATTTCTATAAAATTTCTTAATAGTAATTTCTTAAATGTTTTGATTGATTCTTAAGAAATTAGTTTAGCTATTAGATTTTTATATTAATCTTATGATATGGAAATAATTATTCCTAACAAAGGCAAGGAGAAATTGTTATTGGCAAGATACACTTACCTAAGTGCATAAAAGTGGAAAACAATGAATTAGTTGGAGATGCACGGAACAGAAATTTAGAAAATATAGACATTATATTCAATCGTAAAATAGAGATATGAAGTTAAACAACAAAAAATTACAATTTTAATAATAATAATAATAATAATATATACAGTGGCGCCAACTTTTGAAAAATATTGGGTGGGCTCAAAAAATTTTTGAACAAATACGTAAATATTGGGTGGACTCAATTAATAATGAGTGGATAAAGATATCAAATTATTGGGTGGTCTCGCGCACCATGGGCCCATATAAGCTGGCGCTACTGTACATATATAAATATACATATATATATATATATATATATATACGTAATTTACTCTAGTATAATCCCAACCTCATCATATGCACTAAAATATTCACCTTATTATTATTTTTTTTTAACAGATGGAAGAATCTCAATAAATGATTTCTTTATGGAAGAGATAAAAACAAGTTTCCAATAAACATTGTAAGTTGACAAGGAGTAAAAGTTCATATCTTTCCTGATATCAAAATTATTGCTGATGCCAATAATATACATAGTTCTGTTAAACATATGAACATATTTCATATGTGTTAGTTATACAATTAAAGAAGAATGATTTTTTGTACATAAAAAAATAAATAGAAATAAATATTTGTATACAGGAAGGCAGGGCTTCTTCATATCTGTATGAATAACCCTACAACACATTATGATGACGAGCTGATACTTTTTGATTAATAGAAACTAGGGATGGGACGAATATTCGGCCTCTATTCGGTATTCGGCCTATTCGGCCCTTTTTTCGAATATTCGGTTGGCCGAATATTGAAGGCTTGTTGACCGAATACTTCGGCCGAATACCTATAGCCGAATATTTAGAGATATCTCGCCGAATATTGCCAAAATCTTGCCGAATAAAGAAAGATATCTTGCCAAATAAATTTAGGATTTGAAGAATTTCATTTCTTGCAATTTTTTTCCCCTCTAATCCAAATTGGTTACTTCATTTATGAAGTCATTCTTATTCTTACTTGCAAAACATGCAGTTATTCAAATACTAAAAAATATACAGCCTTTCTGTATTTCCTATAAAGGTTGGTGATATTTTAGAAAATGCTGCCCAAGTTGGAGATCTAATTGTACAGGAAATGTCTTCATTAGAGAATGATATGTTACAATTCAGAATATAAAAACGCTTATCGAAAAAAAAAAAGGAAACACTACCTTATTTTAAAACACTCGAATATTTATTAATGTCTGCAAATTCTATGCACATGTAAAAAAGACTCTTATGAAATTCATAACTTATTTTCTATGATGTGAGAAATGAAAAAATTCATTCACTAGGTGTATTAACGAAGATTCATTTTCAAAATTAAATATCAAATATTACTATTCCAAATACAACAGTACATCTGAAAACAGAACTGGTGTCAAACTAGATACACATTAGATGACACAACTTGCTTTATGAAGATGGTTTTATAAATATTTAAACATAAATTCTAAATGCTGAACAAAATAATTTCTTTATTCTGTAGTTTTCACTTTTAAATAATTATTTGCATAATTACTGGCTTAAATATGTAACATTATTATGTATATATTTTTAATTTACATCTTCCTTCATTCATGTTATCAATTTATGTAGTGTTCATTCTAGCCCATTTTTGAAGGGTGTGCACCCTGCTCTTTTTCAAATTTACAAAATGTACCCTGCCCTTTTTAAAAATAGTAAAATGAACCACTGGTTTTACCCAGAGATTTTTAATAAATATTTTTTTATTCCGTAGTATTTTTAAATTTGTGTACCCAAAAATAGTTTTTTTCATTTCTTTAAGAAAAAGGACAAAAACTATTCAATCATGTTTTAATTTAAATGTATTTTTAATGTTTATATCATAAAATCGATCAAAATTAATGTTACTTGATTTATCATACTTAAAAATTACGTATTTTCCCGCTTTCTCTCCCCCCCCCCTTCTAAAAGCAATAACAAATTTTTTCTAGCAAAAGTGCCCTTTTCTGCTGCAGTAGTGCTCTGTTTACGTTTAGTGAATAGCACCATGCCCTTTTTATTTCTAGAATGAACACTAAATTTATGTTTATCCTTTTAATGCTTGTTGAATAAGTGGAATATTGTATGCGCCGATTCAAATGTCAAAGAATTTGTTAACATATGCATTCTACTTTAATCATAACCTTTTGCTTTAACGTAATTTGTAATTTAAAGATTGACAACTGATTTCCAAACAGTCTCATTCTTACGAATTTGCTTATTATTAGGGACACAGACTCTTAATGATCAAATTTACTTCATTAAAGGTTACTTCAGAAAATATTTCCTTGTGAATTCTGCGAGATAGAGATAAAGAATATTATTAATTTTGGATGCAAGAAAAGATAAAAGTATCATTTGAAAGTAAAAGTGAAATACATTGTTCATATTTTAATGGAAATATTTTACCATCCTGACTTACTGAAAATCAATTTGATGTACATTAAGATAAAAGAATATAATGCAATTTCATAATTTTTTTGTGTTAAAATAAGTGTTTCAAATTTAAGAATACATTTAAAAGCACATTTAAGAGTAATAATTATTAATGAGTGCCTATTTTTTAAATTATATATAATAATTTTTTTTTCTTTATTGGAAAAAAAAGTTAGTATTCGGCCTATATTCGGTATTCGGCCTAAAATTTGGCCGAATATTCGGTATTCGGCTATTTGGCCAAATCACTATTCGTCCCATCCCTAATAGAAACTTGAAGAAAAAAAATTACACAAAGTTTCTAAACAGTTGAATGTTATTGATAACTATGCAAATTTTCTATTAAAACATAACTTATTTTCAAAAAATAAAATAAAATAAAAAATTAAAGAAAACTTATTTTTGAAATAACAAAGCATGATGGACTAATTATGCTATACTTTCTGCATTCATATGATATAATTCGTTACTTTTCTGTTTGTCAATCAGTCGCAAATGCTTTTTAAATTTCGACTTTGCTTTTTAATGACATTTGTGAACATGACAATAAAAATGATTTTTATTTTTACTTATTTTGTATAAAATAAGATTAAGGTTTGCCATAAAAAACATAATTAATATACAATAATAATAAAACATTAACATGAGCAAGCAATTGAAAGCAGTAGTATTTTGGAACTTTAAAGGAATTTTAAATATATCGCGTTAAATCTGTATTTTAGTTAATGAACATAATATACTGTACTTTCTAAATAACTCCAAAATTTTATCTGGTGATTTTGAATGCTTTTATTTTAAGCAAAATGTGTGACGTCACATTTCTTCTTATCCCCTCCTATCTCGTTGTCAAAAGCTTTCACAACTTCACTAACCTCCCCCCCCCCTTTCAAACGTGACATTATTTATGGGCAGCCTTAAAAATGTAGAACAAAAATTAAAGTAAAGCTACATTCTTGCATATTTACTGATACAATACAATTAAATATCGCAAAAAAATAGCCATTTTTTTCTTTTTTTGTGCGTGCGTGTGTGAATGTGGGACATTTATATGCATATAAAAAATAATAAAAATTACTCATGTTTAGAATCGTAAGCTCAGACACAGACATAATCGAAATGTAGAGGTAACTTTAAAAATATGTTACATAAAAAAAAACTTTTTATTATTACATTGGAATTCTGTTTTTTTGGTATTATTGGTATAAGAAAAGTGAAAATTTAGCCATATAAATTAAATAAATGAAAATATCATATAGTACTATATTAAATTCTCACCTTAAATGTCTAACTGGCATCATGATAAAATATTACATATGGATTTTTATCTCTAGTAATAAAAATTAGCATTTCATCATGTCCCATTATTCTCAATTTCATAACATCACTTAGGTATAAAAGGTATCAAACTTTAATAAATAGTTCTCGACGTTTGCCAACTAGTTTAATAATTTTGCCAACTTACGACAACAGAAAGATGTAATATAATTCTTATTTATAAAAATTTTAATAACATTCCCAATTAAATTTGTAGCTTTTGTCAAATCTATCATTCATCATCAAAGTCTATCATCAGAAAATGCATTCTAGTTTTTATTGAGAGTTTTAAACAAATTTATCAACTTAAGCTTGCAAATTTCCCAAGTGTAAGAGCATTCGCGAATACATTAAAGTGAGAATTCTTACCCCAAGCGAGGCCCTGTGTATTTATTTTGATATCTAGGCTTCATTTTTTTTTTTTGTATGATTTATAAAATACTCTACCCCATTCTAAAAAAACAAATAAAATAAAAATAAAAATATATCCATGATAGTCAAGGGGGGGGGGGATAAGGTCGTCAAATTTTCAGATTACAGAAACGATCATTATTTATATATTGACATTTGGGAAATAAGTTCTTTTTTTGTACACAATTTTTCTAAGATCATTCTCACGACTTTCACAATGGAGTGACTGAAAGGAACACTTAAAATCACTGTCATTTACAATGTAATCTGCATTTAAGAAATTTACTTACTATCTGAAAAGATGTGTTGCCTATTGTACCTCTTTTGTACCTATTGTACCTCCTTACCTATTGTGTCTCCTGTGATATGCTAATCCCTTTTACCTGATCCCCCATTTATGGGACAAGATTTCAAGTTCCTTATCTATAATTTTAAACAATACTTATAATGTCCGTGGGGGATGCAAGAATAGTATATATAAATAGCCCAAGCGCAAGCAAATATTATCATTTTAAGTTGTTGGTTTTTCGAAGACACATCAGTCTAGTTTGTATCTGTGCGCCTACAATTTTCTTTTATCGTTCTCTGGACGCTAGGAGACGTTTTCGTGTTATTCAATATTTTGAACATTGTTACCAGAAGTGTGCGTCTGCATAGTTGTACATTTTGCAGAAATTATTCTTATAAAGATTTCTGATTTGTATTCGAACTCAACATGGAATTACTTAATGTCTACGACTTTGATGTGAGTGACACAAGTACATGTGTTTGTAGGGATATTACTCAAGATGTGTTTGACTTTGTCAAAAATTTATTACGTTTAGAAAATGAAATGGCCCAGTGGAAGCTGTTTAAAGAAACTAAAAATCAACACATATGGTACAGCAATATCATTGTGCAAGCTGATGCGCATTTGAAGCCCTGTTTGCCTTTTCGTGTTGGTCTACCAAGAACAGCAATGGAATATAGACGTCTTGGTA
This sequence comes from Maratus speculifer, assembly GCA_964019185.1. Taxonomy (NCBI): domain Eukaryota; kingdom Metazoa; phylum Arthropoda; class Arachnida; order Araneae; family Salticidae; genus Maratus; species Maratus speculifer. The sequence continues at coordinate 139,941,301 of OZ025302.1, read as the reverse complement.
TTCCACTCTCGACCCTGTTCATAAAATTACTGAGTGTTTTATATTTCAAGTACCGTGGTCAATTGTGCTGTTTTTTTCGTGATATTTTTGATAAAACAGCATCTTTTTCAAATGATGATTTTAAAGTAATCGGAGTAATAGGCGCTCTTGATGGAAAAGCAGAATTCATGCAAATGTTAGTGAATTATGGTTACCTACGGACTCTACCTGATGCATCTCCTCTCCTAAATCAAGAAATGGATGAGATCATGCTAAGTTTCATGTGAGTATTTTTTAGTTTTCCTTGCATGCAAATATTATTGCACATTTTTAGTAAAAAATTCATATTTTTATCAATATACCCTAATTTTGATTGTTAAATTATAGTACTCATTCTTTCATTTATATTTGGATGTTTAAACTTGTAGATTTTGGTAGTATTCAAAATTTCCACACTTCTGGCAAATATTTTTAAAAATATGATTATTTATCGTTTCTGTAGAGTTCTGCATTTACTTTTGGAAAAGACTAATCTTCTGTTAATTTGTAAAATTAAGTTAGAACTAGAAAGATAGTTATAGTACTTTGTAATACACTAAAATGATATATATATATTTTAAAAGCAAATTATATTTTGTCTGAAAACTCTATTTTCAAAAGTAAAAAAGACTGCTTTAAAAACTACAATTACTATCATTAATCATTTAATCCTTATTTTACACATTAAAATACTATGCAGAGATTTGTTAAATAATCGCTGAAAACGTCGGGCTATTATTAAGAGTTTTTTTTTCTTTATATTGGTAAGGCATTTTTTATGTAAAAATATTCTAAATTATGTTTTTATGTAAAAATATTCTAAATTATGTGTCGGTTTACACAATTTTTGAAAAGACTGTATTTTTGCTATTTTTCAAAAAGCAATTTCTTTTTTCGTTTTTATTTCCAAATATATTTTTATTCTATTTATTTATTGCTGCAAACTATCTTCTTAATGTTTTGGTCGATATAGGATAGTTGTTTTGTCTGTGTGTTTAAATAGTTCTGTCTAATATAATACGTTACATATCTACAATATTGTCTCTTTTATTTAAAACCATACCTGTGAATTTTCGCTAGCTCTTTGATTTCCCATTTCTTTAAATTTAAATCTAGTCATAATAATATTATTGTACTTGTAATAATGTAGGACGACTTTTCACGGAAACAAAATTACCTTTATTAGAAATACACTGCAAAAGGCCTTTCCTTCCCTACTTTTGGAAGGTAGGTCTAGAGATTTTGATAATAATCAATAATTTTTTATGCCGATTATTTTTTTATGAAGGTGTTCTTAAATTAAAAAGGGTAACTTTATGATATAAGCGAACGCAATAGATTTTTCAGAAAATGGTAAGAAAGTAGGTGTTTTGAACCGTCTTTCCAGGCAAAAGAAGAATGACCACGCAAAGAGAGGAAAAAAACGTGTCTGTCACATGATTAAAAACGCTTATAACTAAATAGGTAATTTATTGATTAAAAAAAAATGGAAAACACTGTTAGATTACAAATCGCTTCCATGGTCAGGCTTTCAAATTTTATATCTTCCCGTTAAAAAATAAATTTGTAAATATGTCAAAATGTTCTAATTTTTGAGTAATCTTTTGAACATGCTGTAGAAAATATTCTTAATTCTGGAAGATTTTTACTTGGAAATAATATCTGAAAATTTAATTTATTTTCCATTTTCATATTGTCTTTTCACCATGGGTGCAAGACCTTCAGTCTCAGAACTGATTTCAGTCTTGCAGAGATTTTTGACTAACTCAAAATTCTACTTTATATACTTAAATAATAGTAGTTTTACCATCAAGGATATTTAATCACTTTCTTTTACTGTAAGAGATCAATTTTTAGCCATAAAGCAAGACTTAGAAATCTTCTAACCCTTTTGCATTTAATTATTTCTAATGCTCAGAAAAGATTTCAATCTCGACTTGAATGGATTTCCTGCACCCATTCTTTTCACGTTCTCTTAATTTGGTTTAATTAATGTTGTTTTTTAAACGTTATTGATACCATAAAATGGGGTGAATCGGAACAATTTTCAACTTTAACGTTAAAAAAAGCAACAACTGATTTTTTAACTTTTTTATTTTTCTACTAGAAACTTCGGTCTTGTTTTGTTCTTTACTTTTTAGGCAAAAACGAAACATTTATACTGTTATATATATATATATATATATATATATATATATATATATATATATATATATATATATATTGTGTTCCGATTCACCCCGCAGATAGGGGTGAATCGGAACAGATGTTATAATCTTTATTTATTCCGATTCAAACTTTAATAGGGTTAATAAAAACAGGTAATAATGATAAGAGAGGAATAGGAACATGTAGTTATAGTGAAACCAAGCCTTTATTTTATATACAAGTAAAGATATGGCTTTTTAAAATCTAGAAAACAACTTTGAAATCATGAAAAATTAAAATTTATTTTGAGAAATTATATTCGAATTGCAGAAGAGAATTTAATACAAATTCAGTCCTGTTCTGTGTTATCCTTCACTATTAGTCATTAGGTAAGTGAATATATTGAGTATATCCAATCGCTGCATGTATTATACGATCTACTAATACGTCCTCATCACCAGCCCTTAGTCCTATTTGCATCCTTCTCTTTTTTAATTGGTTTTTCATTTTGAGATGTTTGTGTAATGTTGTGGATGTCAGAGAATAATTCTGTGCAGTTTTTCTAACTAATTTGCTATTTTTAAATTCTTTTATTGTGTGTTCCACGTCTGTTGGATTAGGCGTTGACTTTTTTGTCTAACCAAGTAATTTCTTGGCACCTTTAAACTCTTCAAGTAATTATTGTTACAATACATATTCATACATATGTTTTCATATATTACATGAAGCTATTACTGTATAGAAAAATAAACCATTGGAGAAAACGTGTTCCGATTCACCCCGTAAATCTTAAACCTCTGATGTTACAAGCCATTTTTCATTATGTGGTTTAGAAATAAGTAGAATTTAATACAGCATATCGTTCACAGGTATATCATTACTTAAAATTCCCCTCTCTTAGGTTTTACAAAGTTTTGAAGACGTTGAAAAAATGAGGTTTTTTATGATCCTCTTGAAGTTTTTTTATATACTCCAGTAGTGGTGCCAACATGTCAAAACTGAATTTCCCAACTGTTAATGTTTTTTCCTTCTTATAAAAAAAATTGGCAACTAAAAATATCATCACATATTTTTATAATGAATTTACTTATATGACTGGGAAGTTTCGTTCCTATTCACCCCGATGTTCCTATTCACCCTGCTGTTCCTATTCACCCCATTTTACGGTACTGTTTTCCTGCGCTATCACTTTTCATGAAAAAGAATATCCCTAATGTTTTTTCAATCCATTTTCTTCCTCTTTTTCCCTATTATTAAATTGGATATTACTAATAATTTTCAATCTATTTTCTATGACGAAATGTTAATCTGCATTTAATTTTCACAAGACTTCATTTTATTATTGAAAGGTTTGTAATCAGGGATGTAGTGGAGGATATACGGGAGTGTATGCCGTATACCTTTTGGAATTTTTAAGGGTGCACCGTATACCCTCTGTTTCTAAAGAAAGCTATAGTATATACACCCTAGGGTATACCCTCTATCTTGAGCGTATATCCACATTTATTTTATGACTATACCCCTGTTTGTATTGTTTTGTAGAAAAGTACATTTCAAATATGACAAATAATTTCTACAAATACAAATATCAGAAAATTTTTAGTACTTGTTCATTTTATTAAATAGTTCAATAACTTGACAAAGCAAAGAGAAAGCAATATTAAAAACAGCGATAATAATAATCAACACTGTTATTATTATTAAATCATTTTTATAAAAATGAATGACCCACTAATTCAATTTTCATTTGGGAGCGTTTTGCGTCATTAATTTATAAAGCTTTATGTTAACTCTTAAAGTGGATTTGGCGCTATCTATAAGCAATTAATATAATCAAAGAAAATTAAATATTGAAAAGTTTGTATTCAGGGATGTAGTGGAGGGTATACGGGGGTATACGTCGAATATCTTGTGGATTTTTAAAAGTGTACCGTATACCCCCTGTTTCTAAAGAGAGCTGTAGTATACATACTCTAGGATATACCCTCGACATTGAGAATATACCCTCTGCTTAGAGCATATATCCTCTTTTATTTTTATGATTACATAAAATCCTTATTTGTGTTGTTCTGCAGAAAAGTTCATTTTAAAAATGGCAAATAATCTCTACAAATACAAATATCAGAATATTTTGCAGCATGTGTTCATTTTATTAAATAGTTCAATAATTGGATAAAACAAAGAACAAGCAGTATTTAATGCAGCGATAATAATAACTAGTAATGTGAAACACAATTTCTGAGGATTTCACAAAATATTAAAATCAAATATTCAATGCGTTAAATTGTTTATTCATTTTTAAAAATATCATTTTTATAAAAATGAATGGATTTAAAAAATTACATGCCCACTAGAACCAATTTTCAATAGGGAGCGCTTTTTCTCATCGATTAATAATAATTTATATTAATTTTATAACAATATTTTATGTTAATAATTTATATTTCTTTAAAAATGTAAAGAATACATAATAACACGTTGTGCATACATTAATTATATCAATGCAAATAAAATTTCGATTTTATAACGCAGGGACATTTTAACAAATTTTTCGAGTGAAAATAAAATTATTTTTAATAAGGAAAAAGGAAAAAAAAAGAATATCCAGTCATTGAAATGCAATCTCATTACTAAATTACACCTGAAAAAATAAATAAATAAACTCTTTTTTTTCCAACTTATAATGCAAACAAAATGTAAAAAAAAAATAAGCAGATAAATGTTAAGCTCTTTAACATTAATAAAACTAAATTTAAATTCTAATACTCATTTTATTTATATTGAAAGAAATTCTAACAGTATTTAACTGAAGCTCCAGCTATATATTAACTTTAAAATTTCATCGGGTATAAATAAAATCAAAGTTATTATTTTTATTATTTCTTTCGTAAAATTTTTAATCAATTTTATCAATTACTAAGAGATTAGCTTACGTTCACTTGAAATTTAATTGCATTGTAAAATAATAATAATAATAATAATAATAATCATAATAATAATAATAATAATCATAATAATAATAATAATGATATTTCTTATAAAATGTATTTGAAATAGAAAGAATATATAATAGGTTGTACTACATATATTAATTATATCAATAAAAATAATATTTCAATTTTTAACATCGTAACTTTCGAACATAATTTTGGTGTGAAAATAAATTGTATTTTAATAAGAAAATTTGAAAAAATAATTTTATGTTATACAAATGCAATCTTATAATTAAATTTCATCTGGGAGGAAAAAATTCTTTTATTAATTACTATGAATATAAAAAAAAAATAAAAGAAAAAGCGGGCAAGTGTTAAACTCTTAAAAATTAATAAACTAAATTTAAATTATGATATTAATTTTATTTATATTGAGTAAAATTCTGAAATTGTATAAGAAAAGTGTTAAAAATAGATATCGAATTATATCATTACGCTTTGCATTTTTAAAAATCCTGTAAGCTTTGTTATTTATGTCGATTGCCAATAGATGTCACTGAAATAGTCTTGGTTAGTTTATTTATATCGGATTATCGATTGTTCTTGTTATTCGTTATTTTTAATTTAGAATTTAAAACATTATAATTGAATAGTTTTGAGGATTTCGGAGAAAAAAAAAAAAAAGGAGAATAAATGTGACACAATCTAGATAATGTGTATATTTTCATATGTCTAGAAGTCGGCATACTTATGGCATCTAAGCCTAACATGGCAGCCATAATTTGTTTTTGTGGAAGATGAGTGAAACCCGGAATCATTGCATTAGCATTATATTAATAGATAATTTTCAACCGATTTTCTTCCTCTTTCTCCTCCCGCCCCTCGTATTAAATAGAATATTTCCAATAATTTTCAATCTTGTTTCTTCCTCATTCCTCCCCCCCCCCATTAAATAGAATATTTCTAATAATTTTCAATGTTTTTTCTTCCTCCCCCTCCCCATTAAATAGGATATTTCTAATAATTTTCAATCTATTTTCTTCCTCTTTCTCAACACCCCATCTCAATAATACCTGCTTTATCTTAACACATCAATTAACAAATCTTGTTGTCTTTCGACGTATTGTATCAATAATATATATATATATACATATAAATACTTATAATAAGTATTTTCTAAAAAATGGCGGAAATCATTTTCATTTTAATTTGTATAATATATATTTTTTTTTTTTTTTTTTTTTTTTTATAAAATTTTTGAAAAAATATATTTATTCGTATTAATTAAAAAGTGATATATTTTCTTTAAAAATTGACACATAAATTTTCTGAGAAAAATGAATAATTCTCCTTTTTTGTACAAAACTGAAAAAAAGCATATAATACAAAATGGCTCTTTCAGAAGACATTTCGCGTTTTAATCAAAGCTAATCATTTTTTTTTTAGTTTTTTTTAATTTATTTTTATTTGATTAAAATTTTTGAAAAAAAGATTTTTGTAATAAAAACAAGATTGGTATTTTTGCCAGGACAGTGGCAAAAACTAGAAAAAACCAAGGCAAAAATGGAAAAAAATGGCAAATTCTTTTTTGTCTCTAATGTGTAATAAAATTTATAAGCTAATAAGGATAATAATGGTATAAACAATTAAACTTAATAATGTATTATTTAATATTTTCATTTCATTTGATAATTAATAAATATAATTAAATAACTTTACATATTTTAAATCTTTATAAAATAGGTGGGATTCAATCCAATACTTAGGAATTTAAGAACCAAATTAAAAATCTGATACCTATTTTTTTTCTTAAGTAAATTATTTTGTCAGACATTAATATATATATATATACACTGTTATAATGAAATGGTTTAATGCAACTTTGCTACTTTTGTTTCATGTAATGAGTCTTAAAAATGTGTAAATATTTAAGCCACCACTTTGGCAAAAACCTATTTTTGCCAGGCCAGTTTTAACCAGGTTTTTTCCACCTATGGCAAAAACTTAACTACCCTGATTTTTTTAGTGATAAAACAACTGGAGCAACAAGTAATATATATATTTAATACAATATGAATTGAAATCCCTCATTGTTTAAGTATAAATTCACTAAATACCATTTACACGCATTATAAAAATTCATTAACAAGCAAGTTTCAGTTACATTAAAATTCTTTTGCCTTTGGCGAAGAAAAGTTTTGATCGCCATATCCCTTGATACTTTCGTTTTTCCATTCCAAATATTCAAAAATATTTAATTTTTTCTCAGACTTTCTACTGTAATTCTGCCGCTAAATTTAACTAATCCTTTATTACACACATGAGTAGTTTAATTAGTATTTTTTTTTTTTCAAAATTTTCAAGTATGCCCAGTATGGAGATTTTCCTTGTAAGTATGTGGAGCATGGTGTTCACAAAACAAATTTTGCATTTCAGTGACATGTCTTGTACTTGTTTGTAAAGTTATATCTTCAACTAGAAGATTTAACCAATAACCAGGGCATCCATATGTTATAAGTTTATCAGTATCTCTTAGTTCTTGCTTCATGTAATTAAAATAAAATCCTTAAAAATCCTGTTTTAAAATACTAATTTTTGCCAGTGGCAAAAATTGCGGTAAAAAGTATTTTTGCCGGGTGGTTTTTTTCCACGGTTTTTAGCATGGTTTTTTCCACTTCGGCAAAAATTTTCCAACCCTGATAAAAAGTATTCCTAAATTTTGAAAAAAAAAGAGATTTTTGTAATGAAAAATATTCTAAACATTATATTTTTTCGACAAATACTCTCATAAATTTCCTTGTAAATCCTATAGAAAAATGGATAATTATTAGTTTCTGTACAAAATAATAATGATAAAAAAAGTTTGCTATAAAAGTTATTCTGTCAGGAGACATATTGAGTCTTAAACATAGCTACTTATTATATTCTTTTTAGTTTTAATTTGTAAAATATATATATTTTTTTCCTTTGAGTAAAAAAAAAAAAAAAAAAATCATAATGAAAGTATTCCTAGAAATGCCATAAAATATATATATATATAGATAGATAGATATGTATATAATAGTGTTTCCCCTAGAATAAAATAACGGCAGGGTGCTTCTGTAAAAAAGGGCACTTCAGTTGAACAAAAAGGGGCACATTTTTCAACCTTTTCTGGCATAGAAAAATCCCATTCAAAAAATGATAAAATAAATGATTGACTGACACGAGGATTTACAAGCGACTTTTTTAGAAATCAAAAACTTGTTACTTTAAATTTTCATTGTAAAAACAAAATTTTATTAAAATGTTTTTGGTGTCGTTTCTAAGTCTGGAAATAAAATTATGTGGTCTCGACTAGGGATGCACCGAATAGTGATTTTGGCCGAATAACGAATATTCGGCCGACAGCTAAACCGAATACCGCATATTTTTCGCCTGCCGAATAGTAACTATTCGGTCGAATACCGAATATTCGGCTTTCCAAATACTTTTTATATTTCAAAGTTTAAAGGTATAATGTTACTTTTAAAAACAATTTTACATAATATTTAATAAAAGAAACTTATATTTTGATAAACAAGAGCTATTTTTTTATAAGAACATTCAGTATTGAAAAATATCTGCCTTTTTTTTATTTAAGAAGTTAATTCTAAGATTTTTTCAATTAGTAAAATTTTAAATTTCATTTCTTCTACGAATTGAAACAAACATTTTGAAATCAAAAAGAAATAAGGAAAAAAATAGTTGAAGAAGGACTGTACAGTCTCATATTTATTCTTTTTAAATAACTCGAGGCAGATTTTTTTCAATATAAAGCATAAATACTTTCAACTTAATTTTGAATAAAGGAATGTCTAGCTCATAGTTCTTTTCTTATGAATAGTGTCATTTTCCATCCCTTCATATCATATTTTGCAGAAATCAAAGCATGCGAGTTGAAAATATAGTTATGGTATCTTATTTATTGTTAATGCAATAAACGAAAACACAAGTTTGACCTAGAGTGAGATGAAATACAATGCACTTATGATTCAATAAGTTGATTACGATTATGGTTTCATAAACAAAGAATTGTCTGCCTTGATAGCTATTACTAATCTTAAAAGTTTCCCTTTCTTGTTTAAGGACTTTTGAAAAAAGCAAGAAGAAACAGATTATTTACTAAATAGAAGTTAGGAACTTGTATCTGCATTCGCATCGTTTATTCCTAAGGAGAATCCTAATGAATCATAATTTTAATCTTTCTCATGGTTAATTTTGTTAAGTTAAATTTTACAAACAGCAAATGAATAATGTAAAAACATTCTATATTATTTAAATATGATTTTATTTCTAATTATTTTAAATATATTAATAAATTGGTAGTTAAAAGTAGAAATTGTGAAAAGTTTTTAAAAATGTTTTTTAAAAGGCTTTTTTAAGTATTGGATTCGGCCGAATACTTTAATATTCGGCCAACCCGAATATTCGACTTAACCGACTGGTTTGATATTCGGCCTAACCGAATATTCGGTAACATGGCCGAATACCGAATAGATACCGAATATTCGGTACATCCCTAGTCTCGACATAGGATCACTGCGTCAAAAACAGTTAACAGTAGTAGTTCGTTAAGGGCCACCGTAATACTTACCATCATGGATATGCATAACATATGAAAATAAAACACGTATAAACTATTTATAAAATGCATTGCGATTCCACAACAAAATTTAAATGTATATTTAAATATTTCTAATGTACATAGTAATGCTCTATTAATGAATTGCTGATGAACCAATTTCGAAAAATTATATAAAACGCCAGTCTACTATATACAGTCATTTTCCTTCTAAACGATTCGTTATTTTTTTTTTAAACAAAATAAAAAGTGATACTGTTTTTTCTTTCAGAATTAATTCAATTTCGTATATAGTTATATCTATCCTTATCTAATATTATAAAGGACAAACATATCTGCGCGTAACGCATTACGTGCTCTATGAAATTTCAGCTTTACAATTTTCGGTACTGCAAATTTTTAACTTCGAAACATTGCATATTTTTCATTTTTTTACACCACTGTGAAGAGAAAAAATGTACTTTCAAATGCAATTTGTTTGAAAGCCGTATCTCAATTTGTTTTTGAGTTATTAAATTTTTTGCAGTTTTTAATACTTTTTTTTTTTTTTTTTTTTTTTTTTTAAGCTATTGCATAGCTTTTATAGCGGGCTTTGAGCGCGGTGTCCGAATCCAAAAATTCCGTAACGCGGAAAATCCTAACACATCGGTAACGAAAAAACCTAACACTCGGCTAACGTCGTTTCCTTTCGGAAAACTTCGGAACGGTATCCTTCGGTAGACTTCGGCAGACATTGACGCGGTATTTTTCAGATATTAGAATATCAAGTCTCAAACTTATGTTTCTTATGATCTAATTTTCATAGCGCGGCCAAATTTTGTTTGGTAATTTATTATGAGACAGTGTTTATTTTGGTGGTCTTATTTATTTTGGTGACAAGAGACCCCCCCACCGTGAGGGTCGAAAAATTTAAAATGCTTATAACTCGCGATCTAAGTTTCGTAGCGCGGCCAAACTTTGTTTGGTAATTTATTATGAGACATTGTTAATTTCTGGTGACAGGATACACCCCACGGTGAGGGTCAAAAAATTTAAAATGCTTATAACTCGCGATCTAAGTTTCGTAGCGCGGCCAAACTTTGTTTGGTAATTTATTATGAGACATTGTTAATTTCTGGTGACAGGATACACCCCACAGTGAGGGTCGAAAAATTTAAAATGCTTATAACTCGCGATCTAATCTTCGTAGCGCGGCCAAACTTGTTTGGTAATTTATTAGGAGACAGTATTAATGTTTGGTGACAGGAGACCCCAGACGGTGAGGATCGAAAAATTTAAAATGCTCATAACTCGCGATCTAATTTTCGTAGCGCGGCCAAATTTTGTTTGGTTATTTATTATGGGACAGTGTTGATTGTTGGTGACAGAAGACACCCCGCGGTGAGGGTCGAAAAATTAAAAATGCTTATAACTCGCGATCTAATTTTGGTAGCTTGGCAAAATATTGTTTGGTAATTTATTATAAGACAGTGTTAATTTTTGGAGACAGGAGACCCCCCACAGTGAGGGTCGAAAAATTTAAAATGCTTATAACTCGCGATCTAATTTTCGTAGCGCGGCCAAATTTTGTTTGGTAATTTATTATGGGACAGTGTTGATTTTTGGTGACAGGAGATCCTCCAAGGTGAGGGTCGAAAAATTTAAAATGCTTATAACTCGCGATCTAATTTTTGTAGCGCGGCCAAATTTTGTTTGGTAATTTATTATGAGGCAGTGTTAATTTTTGGGGAAATTAGACCCCCCCACGATGAGGGTCGAAAAATTTTAAATGCTTATAACTCACGATCTAATTTTCGTAGCGCGGCCAAATTTTGTTTGGTAATTTATTATGAGACAGTGTTAATTTTTGGTGACAGGAGACCCCCCATGGTGAGGGTCGAAAAATTTAAAATGCTTATAACTCACGATCTAATTTTCGTAGCGCGGCCAAATTTTGTTTGGTAATTTAATATGAGACTGTTAATTTTTGGTGACAGGAGAGCCCCCACGGTGAGGGTCGAAAAATTTAAAATGCTTGTAACTCACGATCTAATTTTCGTAGCGCGGCCAAATTTTGTTTGGTAATTTATTATGAGACAGTGTTAATTTTTGGTGACAGGAGACCCCCCATGGTGAGGGTAGAAAAACTTAAAATGCTTATAACTCACGATCTAATTTTCGTAGCGCGGCCAAATTTTGTTTATTCATTTATTATGAGTCAGTGTTAAGTTTTGGTGACAGGAGACCCTCACGGTGAGGGTCGAAAAATTTAAAATGCTTATAACTCGCGATCTAATTTTCGTAGCGCGGGCAAATTTTGTTTGGTAATTTTTTATGAGACATTGTTAATTGTTGGTGACAGAAGACCCCCCCCCCCCATGGTGAGGGTCGAAAAATTTAAAATGCTTATAACTCGCGATCTAATTTTCGTAGCGCGGCCAAATTTTGTTTGGTAATTTATTATGAGACATTGTTAATTGTTGGTGACAGAAGACACCCTACGGTGAGGGTCGAAAAATTAAAAATGCTTATAACTCGCGATCTAATTTTGGTAGCTTGGCAAAATATTGTTTGGTAATTTATTATGAGTCAGTGTTAAGTTTTGGTGACAGGAGACCCTCACGGTGAGGGTCGAAAAATTTAAAATGCTTATAACTCGCGATCTAATTTTCGTAGCGCGGCCAAATTTTGTTTGGTAATTTATTTTGAGACTGTTAATTTTTGGTGACAGGAGAACCCCCACGGTGAGGGTCGAAAAATTTAAAATGCTTATAACTCACGATCTAATTTTCGTAGCGAGGCCAAATTTTGTTTATTCATTTATTATGAGTCAGTGTCAAGTTTTGGTGACAGGAGACCCTCACGGTGAGGGTCGAAAAATTTAAAATGCTTATAACTCGCGATCTAATTTTCGTAGCGCGGCCAAATTTTGTTTGGTAATTTATTTTGAGACTGTTAATTTTTGGTGACAGGAGACCCCCCACGGTGAGGGTAGAAAATTTTTAAATGCTTATAACTCACGATCTAATTTTCGTAGCGCGGCCAAATTTTGCTTATTCATTTATTATGAGTCAGTGTTAAGTTTTGGTGACAGGAGACCCTCACGGTGAGGGTTGAAAAATTTAAAATGCTTATAACTCACGATCTAATTTTCGTAGCGCGGCCAAATTTTGTTTGGTAATTTAATATGAGACTGTTAATTTTTGGTGACAGGAGACCCCCACGGTGAGGGTCGAAAAATTTGAAATGCGTTTAACTCGCGATCTAATTTTCGTATCGCGGCCAAATTTTGTTTGGTAATTTATTATGAGACATTGTTAATTTCTGGTGACAGGAGACACCCCACGGTGAGGATCGAAAAATTTAAAATGCTCATAACTCGCGATCTAATTTTCGTAGCGTGGCCAAATTTTGTTTGGTAATTTATTATGAGACATTGTTAATTATTGGTGACAGACGACACCCCACGGCGAGGGTCGAAAAATTAAAAATGCTTATAACTCGCGATCTAATTTTGGTAGCTTGGCAAAATATTGTTTGTTAATTTATTGTAAGACAGTGTTAATTTTTGGTGACAGGAGACCCCCACCACGGTGAGAGTCGAAAAATTTAAAATGCTTATAACTCGCGATCTAATTTTCGTAGCGCGGCCAAATTTTGTTTGGTAATTTATTATGAGATTTTGTTAATTTTTGGTGACAGGAGACCCCCACGGTGAGGGTCGAAAAATTTAAAATGTTTATAACTCGCGATCTAATTTTCGTAGCGCGGCCAAATTCTGTTTGGTAATTTTTTATGAGACAGTGTTAATTTTTGGTGACAGGAGACCCCCCACCGTGAGGGTCGAAAAATTTAAAATGCTTATAATTCGCGATCTAATTTTCGTAGCGCGACCAAATTTTGTTTGGTAGTTTATTAAGCTATTGCATAGCTTTTATCGCGGGCTTTGAGCGCGGCGACCGAATTTAAGAATTCCGCAACGAGAAAAATTCCTAACAATCCGGCTAACGAAGTTTCAGTTTTGCAGACTTCGGGAAGGTATCCTTCGATAGACTTCAGCAGACATTGACGCGGTATTTTTGCATAAGTTGATAAAAAATGCTATGCAATAGCTTTACCGCGGCAGTCCCCGAGTGGCACACATATTTTTTTTTTTTTTTTTTTTTTTTTTTTTTTTTTATAATTGTGGCATTAAAATTATTCCAAAAAAGCCGACACCACAATGATTTAGATGTATCTATTCTCGATCGAGAACAACTATTTTCTAAATGATTAATACGGTGATTAAAACCATATAAAAAAAGTTATAGTAATCAAACAATAAAGTGGCCGTAGTGACGGATTCAGGAGGAGGTCACGGGGTAATGCCCTCTCCGCCTGGAATAAAATTTCTGAAGAACATTTTACAATTGTAATATAAATTGAATTCTTTCAAATTAAAACCCTGCCCAGCAATGAGAATCTTTCTGATACTTTAACGCTATACTTAACAGTTATATGTTTAGGAAAATTAGGTGCTTTAAAAGACCCTTCGCAACATAATTTTCCTCAAAAAAAATTTTTTCCCCAAACAGGACCCTTCACAAAACATTTTATCTCAAAACATCACCCTTCACAAAATTATTTGTCTCTTATATAGGCCTTTTACAGAACTTTTTCTACTTTAAATAGAACTTTTCACAAATTTAATCATTTAATAATAAAACCTGACTTAAGCAGTTGAACTCACCACAGAGCACATTGCTTAGCTTTTTATATATGAAAAATTTGAACCTGAAGACATTGATAATTTACAATTCACAAAATTCTGACTAGAATTTTCACAAATAAAAGGAACACTGTAAAAAATAACGGACGATTTAACGGAAGTATTACTGGTAATCTAGACGCCAGTACTATTTACTGTTTTTTAACGGAAAAGTGTCCGTGAATATTCCGTTTTTTTCGACTTTTTCCCGGAATTTACGGAAATTTTTCCGTTAAAAAATAGTAAAGAGTACGGGCGTCTAGATTACCAGTAATACTTCTGTTAAATCGTCCGTTATTTTTTACAGTGAAAACTTCACAATTTCACAAAAACAGGACCCTGTGAAAAAAGTCTGGATACCCCCCTGAATGCCCTCATCACCTGAAAGAATATAATTTATCAAGAACATTTGAAAAATGTTACATAAATTAAATTCTTTCAAATTTAAACCCTGCTCAACAATAAAAATCTTTCTTTAAAGCTGTACTTACAGGGTGTCCAGCAAATAACACCCTGATTTCAAAATTAAATTTCTCAAAAACAAAGATCAATAGAATTATGCAGTAAACGGTTTGTTTATCAGGTAAGCTGTAAAAATCTTATACAAAAGTTTCGAACGGTAAATATTTTGAAAAGATTGTGTTCTGATTGCAAAGAATGCTTTGATTTGACATTTTTCTTGTTTTAGATTGCTGCCAGAGAATGTGTTTTTCGGCTTAAAATGCCATATTTCATATTTTTTTATTAAATTTTTGAAATTTTGAAATTCTAAAAATTTACTTCAAAAAATCTTTAAAATATTGCACTGTAAGCTGAAAAATTATTTCTCTGCAGGCAATCTAAAACAAGAAAAATGTCAAATCAAAGCATTCTATGCAATCAGAACGCAATTTTTTCAAAATATTCACTGTTTGAAATTTCTGTATAAGATTTTTACAGCTTACCTAATGAAAAAACCGTTTACCAAATATTACTATCGATCTTTGTTTTTGAAAAATTTAATTTTGAAATCAGGGTGTTATTTGCTGGACACCCTGCAAATCTAAAGTGTGTAATTTCTGACAAATCCTTGGAAGTCATTTTTAATCTCAGTTGCAAGTCCTCTGCTAGTACACTTACTCAGAATAAATGTGATTCGTTATAATTTTCTATTTTTCGATAAAGGATAAGAATCTTTCGGGAAATCTCCGCAAAAAGTAAGGTTTTAAATTGAAATTCCGGCCGCGACAATCAATTGTCTCCTTAGGAAGCCTATATGCGACTGTCAATTTTATAATAAATTTATGGATTTGGTATCTCGAGAACTGACGAAGTTATGAATTTTTTCTCCCAAAAACTCTACTTATTTTTCACTCTTTGCGCCCATCATTATTTTTATCAAAAATTTGTCATGCATAAACTTTTGGCCCATTTTTTAAAAATATATATAAACTTTAAACTGATTCGATTTATTTCTGACTCATCCATTAGAAGTCATTTTTAATCTCTGATGAAAGTCATCTGTAAGTGTACTTATTCAAAATAAATGTGATTGACTATCGTGTTCCATTTTTCGACAAAGGTAAAGAATTTTTTGGGAAATCTCCGACGACAGCGAATTGTTTTCTCAGGCGGCATTTTTGTAACTGTCAAGCCCCGAAAATCGGTTGAAATGCTCAATTTCTGAATGATTCTTTAACTTAAGAAAAGGGGAAATTTCTTGATATCTGAATAAAATGTGTAAATTTTATATTTTTAGGAATATTTGTGCAATTTGTTGCATTTATGAATGAAAAGGATTTCCTTTATATGAAAACTTTGACTTCCTTTATAAAAAAAAAAGGTGGTAGTGGGGGGGAGGAGAATTCTGCAATTTAATGATATCTGAATAATATATCAGTACAAAAAACCCTGAACGGGTTAAAAGCTTGTGACGCAGCATTTTATCTTATATGTCTAAGAATTTTAAATTTGGGACTTAAAACTAATGATATCAAAATTTATGTGACGCTATGCTATCAATTAATATATACATATATTAAAATTTATTCATTAAGATTTTATCAATTACATCTTTCATAAATTCAAAATATGAATCTTAAAAGATATGATATCAAAATTTAAGTGACGCCTTGACGAGGCTTTAAACAATGTTTTAAAATTCCATTTATTTATTTATTGTCTAAATACATTTTCATATCTAAACAATACTTTTCATTTTCCAATACACTGTTAAATACATCACTTTCACTGAATATATATAATGCACTGAAATGTATTTATTTGAATAAATAGATTTATCTTTTGGGCTACGCTATCCAAAATCAAAAATAACATTTGAATAAATATTTTTTGCGTCATTGTATCCAAAGTAAGTTAAATAGATGCAAATAGATACAATGACGCAAAAAATATGTATTCAAATGTTATTTTTGATTTTGGATAGCGTAGCCCAAAAGATAAATCTATTTATTCAAATAAATACATTTCAGTGCATTATATATATTCAGTGAAAGTGATGTATTTAACAGTGTATTGGAAAATGAAAAGTATTGTTTAGATATGAAAATGTATTTAGACAATAAATAAATAAATGGAATTTTAAAACATTGTTTAAAGCCTCGTCAAGGCGTCTCTTAAATTTTGATATCATATCTTTTAAGATTCATATTTTGAATTTATGAAAGATGTAATTGATAAAATCTTAATGAATAAATTTTAATATATGTATATATTAATTAATAGCATAGCGTCACATAAATTTTGATATCATTAGTTTTAAGTCCCAAATTTAAAATTCTTAGATATATAAGATAAAATGCTGCGTCACAAGCTTTTAACCCGTTCAGGGTTTTTTGTACTGATATCAGTGCTTTTTTTTAGGTTAATAATAAAAAGATAAAAACAAAAAATTAAAGACTAATGCAAAGAATTCATTTTCATGATTTCTGAGCACCTTTAATTACCCCTCCCCCACCCACTTAAAAAAAGATATTTTATATTTTATTATTAATATATGCTGTGCTACTTGATTTCGTTAAAAACAACTCTGTAGTAAAGTACGTTAGTATAAGATAAGAAAGTAATGTACATTCAGCACTGTATTTCTAAGAAAGGATTTCATAATCTATGCTGTATGTATCATTTCTCATTCTAGTTAACTATGTTTATTCTTTACACATGATGATACATATACTGCAGATGGATTAAAATGATCAGGAATACAATATTCAGAATGTGCTGGAAAGTATTTCATAATCTATGCTGCGTGCATGATTCTTGTTAATTATGTTTCAACCTTTGTATAGGTTGGTAATATTGCAGATTGATTAAGACTATATCCGTTACAATATTCAGAATATGCTGGAAAGTGTTTAATAATCTATGGTGCACACAGGTTTTTCTTTCTTGTTAATTATGATTTGTTCTTTATATAGAGTGGTAAAATTACTGCAAATGGATTAAAGTGATAGGCTTACAATAATGAAAATGTGTTGGAAAGTGTTTCATAATCTATACTGTATGTGTAACTTTTCATTCTTGTTAGTTTATTTATGTTTTGCTGTTTGCACAAAACATATATAAACTAACAGGGGGGGGGGGGGAGAGAGATTTGGATGGGAAGATTACTGTACAAAGATGAAACTGATAGGTTTAAAGCATTCAGAATAAAATGGAAAGTACAGTAGACTCCCTCAAATCCGCAAACCAGAAATCCGCAACTCTCTAAAATCCGCACATACTTTATGGATGTAAACAATGAAACTTTCAGATTGGATATTTGGACAAAATGTGATTTTTTTAATTTTGTATCAATTCCATATATTTTTTAATTTTTAATTTTCTCAATAATACTCTATTCATGTTTTTTTTTTTTTTTTTTTTCATGAAGGAAGAAAAATTTAAAAAAAAAAATCAAGATATTGCTGATATCACTGGTAATCACAATTTTCTTACCAAATATATTTATGCATTAATCAAGATTTTTTGGTTACTAAGCCTGGCTAAACTTTAAAAAAAAAAAATCTTATTTTATGATTTTGATGTGAATTAGTAATGTACTTTTATGAGGCAAGTTTTGTTGAATAATTTTGGAAAAATATATTTAATTTTTATAATGAATATTTAATCATACACTATTGATCATTAACTTGATCTTTGCTTTTAATATTTTAATCATTTTGAAAATTATCTAAATTTTTATTATTTTAATTTATTACTTATTTTAACATTTTATTATATTGTAAGTATTCATTATAGTCCTGAGTGCACTATTAATTGCATTCAAATTACTGTTTAAAAAACGTAAACAAAGCAATGACCAGAAATCCGCAAAATTCTAAAATCCGCACAACCTCTGGTCCCAAGCTGTGCGGATTTGAGGGAGTCTACTGTATATAAACATGTTAAAGGAAATTTTTTTTACTCTCGTTAATTATGCTTTGTTTTTTTGCACAGAATGGTAAAATTATTGTACATGAATGACAATAAGTTTACAATATTCAGAATGAGTCAGAAAATGCATCATAATCGATGCAGTATGCATGACTCTTCGTTCTTGTTAGTTATGTTTTGTGGGGTCATCAAGGCTTCTTGTTAGTTATGTAAGGGAGGGGGAGGAGTTTGTATCGGGTTTAAGATTTTATTAAAATTTCCATGCTCTAGTCTGTACGTATTTACATAATTTTTTTTTCTAAAAATCTTGATTTGGTTAAATAATTGTTTTTTTTTTTTTTCGGGTTTGAATCTCGATTCAGTTTGACTTGAATTGGAATTTTCAGGTTCTTACCGAGTTGCATTTCAAGTACTAGTTTTCAATTCTGGTCAGTGGATGGGGACAAAAATTACTTTGTCTTTCTTGAACAGATTTTTATTTCCTAATTTTTTTATTTTACTTTTTTTTGGGGGGAGGGGGGGATTAGATTGGGTTTCAGGTTATTCTGATCGGGTTTGAGATAGACTTCTATTGGAATTTCCATGATCTGGTCAATACATATCGACATAAATTGTTCTTTTTTTTCTAAAATCTCGATTTGATTAAATATTTTTTATTTTTTTTGGGGGGGGGGGGGGATTGAATCTGGTTTCGGATTGACTTCAAATGGAATTTTCAGGTTCTTGTTGAGTTGCATTTCAAGTATATTATTTTGTCGCAGATAAATTGGGTTACAATTGGATTTTTTTTTTTTTTTTTTTTTTGGGGGGGGGGGTAGTGTTTGAACTGGGTTTAGGATAGATTTCAATTGAAATTCTTGTCAGTGTATGTGGACAGAAATTATTTGGTCTTTCTTGGACAGACTTGTGTTTCCATTGTTTTTTCCTTTTCGGGTTTGGATTAGGTTTCATGTTAACTTTCAGACTCTTGTCAGTGTGTATCGGCAGAAATAATTTTCTCTTTTCCGGATTAGGTTAAGGTTCGATGGAAATTTTTTTCAGATTTCAATCAGGTTCAATTCAAATGGAATTTTCAAGTTCTGGTCAGGTTGCGCTTTAATGGAAAATATTTTGTCCTGTATAGATACTGGGCTCCGGTTGTATGGAATTTCCTTTTTCAGGTTCAGATTAGGTTTAAGATAGACTAATTGGAATTTCCAGATTTCTGATCACGCATATCTATGGAAATTAAGTTTTCTTTCCCAAATCGAGATATGGTTGGATAATTTTTTTTTTTTTTTTTTTTTTTTGGGGGGGGGGGGGGGTTGAATCTGCTTTCGGTTTGACTTCAAATGTAATTTTCAGGTTCTTGTTCAGTTGCATTTCAATGTATTTTATTTTGCAGCAGATAGATTGAGTTACTCTTGGAGGGATTTTTTTCTTTCTGGTTTTGGATTGTATAGGATAGATTTCAATAGGAATTTTTCGATTCTGGTCAATGTATGTCAATGGAAATTATTTTGTCTTTCTTGGACAAATTTATCTTTCCATTAAATTTTTGTTGGTTTAGAATGGGTTTCAGGATAACTTGTAGGTTCTTGTTGGCAGACTTGTATAAAACCAAAAACTTTCTGCAAATTAATTTAATGTTGGGTGTAATTCGTATTTTTTGCGCAATTCATGGTCATCATTCATGTTTTTTATGCGATTTATGAATTTAATTTGCATTTTTGAGCAATTTATGGACATAATTCGCAATTTTTATGCGATTAATGAATGTAATTTACATTTTACATGATTTATGGACGTAATTTGCTATTTTTATGCAATTCATAGACATAATTTGCGTTTTTTCAGCTTTCTGTTGACGAAATTTGTGTTTTTTAATCGATTTATTGATGTTATTTATGTTTTTATAGGATTTATGAATGTAATTTGCTTTTTTTTACCAATTCTTGGACATAATTTGCATTTTTTGTAATTTATGAACGTTATTAGTGTTTTTTTACACGATTCATGGAAGTGATTCGCATTTTTTGAGTGATTTATGAATGTAATTCACGTTTTTATGCATTTCATGGACGTAATTTGTGTTTTTTGAGCGATTCATGAATGTAATTTGCGTTTTTTATGCAATTCATGAATGCAAAACACTATTCGCTATTTTTATGCGATTTATAGACGTAATTTGCGTTTCAGCTTTCTGCTGCCAAAATTCGTGTTTTTTGAGCGATTTATGAACATAATTCCCGTTTTACTACACGATTCATAGACATAATTTGTGTTTCTCATACAATTTCTGCACTTAATTCTCACTTTTTTAAACAATTCATGGACGTAATTCATGTTTTGACGATTTGTGGACCCAATTCGCGTTTTTTAAACTATTCATGGGCATAATTCGCGATTTTTATGCGATTAATGAATGTAATTTATATTTTACATGATTCATGGATGTAATTTGCTATATTTATGCAATTCGTAGACATAATTTGCATTTTTTGAGCTTTCTGTCGACGAAATTTGTGTTTTTGATCAATTTATTGACGTTATTTGTGTTTTTATAGGATTTATGAATGTAATTCACTTTTTTTACCAATTGTTGGACTTAATTCGCATTTTTTGCAATTTATGAATGTTATTAGTATTTTTTTGCATGATTCATGGAAGTGATTCGCAATTTATGAGTGATTTATGAACATAATTTGTGTTTCAGCTTTCTGCTGCCAAAATTCGCGTTTTTTGAGCGATTTATGAACATAATTCCCGATTTACTACACGATTCATAGACATAATTTGTGTTTTTCATACAATTTCTGAACGTAATTCTCATTTTTTTAAACAATTCATGGATGCAATTCACGTTTTGAGCAATTTGTGGACCCAATTTACGTTTTTTATGCAATTCGCTTTTTTTGAGCGATTCATGGACATAATTCGCGATTTTTATGCAATTAATGAATGTAATTTACATTTTACATGATTTATGGACATAATTTGTTATACTTATGCGATTCATAGACATAATTTGCATCTTTTGAGCTTTCTATCGACGAAATTTGCTTTTTTTGATTGATTTATTGACGTTATTTGTGTTTTTATAGGATTTATGAATGTAATTTGCTTTTTTTCACCAATTCTTGGACGTAATTCGCATTTTTTGTAATTTATGAACGTCCTTAGTGTTTTTTTGCACGATTCATGGAAGTGATTCGCATTTTTTGAGTGATTTATGAATGTAATTCATGTTTTCATGGACGTAATGTGTTTTTTGAGCGATTCATGAATGTAATTCGCGTTTTTTATGCAATTCATGAATGCAAAACACTATTTGCTATTTTTATGCGATTTATAGACGTAATTTGCGTTTCAGCTTTCTGCTGCCAAAATTCGTGTTTTTTGAGCAATTTATGAACATAATTCCCATTTTACTACAGGATTCATAGACATAATTTGTGTTTTTCATACAATTTCTGAACGTAATTCTTACTTTTTTAAACAATTCATGGACGTAATTCACGTTTTGAGCAATTGTGGACCCAATTCATGTTTTTTAAGCAATTCGCTTTTTTGAGCGATTCATGGACATAATTCGCAATTTTTATGCGATTAATGAATGTAATTTACATTTTACATGATTTATGGATGTAATTTGCTATATTTATGCAATTCGTAGACATAATTTGCATTTTTTGAGCTTTCTGTCGACGAAATTTGCGTTCTTTGATCGATTTATTGACGTTATTTGTGTTTTTATAGGATTTATGAATGTAATTCGCTTTTTTTACCAATTGCTGGACCTACTTCGCATTTTTTGTAATTTATGAATGTTATTAGTATTTTTTTGCACGATTCATGTAAGTGATTCGCATTTTTTGAGTGATTTATGAACTTAATTTACGTTTCAGCTTTCTGCTGCCAAAATTTGTGTTTTTTGAGCAATTTATGAACATAATTCCCATTTTACTACCTGATTCATAGACATAATTTGTGTTTTTCATACAATTTCTGAACGTAATTCTCACTTTTTTAAACAATTCATGGACGTAATTCACGTTTTGAGCGATTTGTGGACCCAATTCATGTTTTTTATGCAATTTGCTTTTTTTGAGCGATTCATGGACATAATTCGCAATTTTTATGCGATTAATGAATGTATTTTACATTTTACATGATTTATGGACGTAATTTGCTATACTTATGTGATTCATAGGCATAATATGCATCTTTTGAGCTTTTTATCGACGAAATTTGCGTTTTTTGATCGATTTATTGACATTATTTGTGTTTTTATAGGATTTATGAATGTAATTCACTTTTTTTTTACCAATTCTTGGACGTAATTCGCATTTTTTGCAATTTCTGAACGTTATTCGTGTTTTTTTGCACAATTCATGGAAGTGATTCGCATTTTTTGAGTGATTTATGAACGTAATTCACGTTTTTATGCAATTCATGGATGTAATTTGCGTTTTTTGAGTGATTCATGAACGTAATTCACATTTTTTATCCAATTCATGAATGCAAGTCGCTATTTTTATGCGTTTTATATAGGTAATTTCCGTTTCAGCTTTTTGCTGCCAAAATTCGTGTTTTTTGAGCGATTTATGAACATAATTTATGTTTTACTACACAATTCATAGACGTAATTTGCATTTTTCATACAATTTATGAATATAATTCTCGCTTTTTTACATGATTCATGGACGTAATTCACATTAAGCAATTTGTGGACATAATTCCCATTTTTTATGCAATTTGCTTTTTTTTTTTTAGCGATTCATGGATGTAGTTCACAAAAACACCCCCTTGGCTGTGCCACTGACAAAAAAATCTTATGTTGGTGCAAGGAGTAATTTATTCATAGACATGAGAAAAAAGTTTTTGACAACAAACCAAAAAAAAGTACAATACAGGATTTTTACCTGGCATTCTCATAAAACTTTGAATATACCCTACCTCCCCCCTCTAATTCATAAGTTTTCATACATTCTATATTATATTCCATATTAAGAAGGCGCCACTTGTCTAGTTTTGTTTTGAATCAGAACGCATTATTAGCATTTTTCATTCAGGTAGAATTTATTTAGAATAGAATTGATAAAGAAAATGCACAAATTGAAAACCATCGAACAGACATGATAGAATCACTACGTAATTTTCATGGTTTTAATAATCCACATGGATGTTTCTTGTTATGCCAATTCAATCTTGCAATGTCTTAATATACAATGAATAAAGTCTGCAATAAAGTTAACCAGAGAATCTTGCAATGGATTTTTGCCGTCGCTTATTCAAATTTACTTAAGAGGAATCGAGTTAATGAAATGTTGTATAAATGTTACTTGTTAGCTTTATAGATTACTAGGTACTACTAGGTTATCCCGTCGACCAAAAAATTATCGCCAAACTATAAGATTAAATTCCAATAATGGATGATTGTGAATGTCACATTCAATGACATTAAATACAATTTGTATATTTAAAATGTCATTGATTTTTATTTCGACTTTTTATTAATATTTTACTAATTATTTGTTTTTTCATTATTTAAAATAAAAAAAATATGCGATTATGTATAATTTGGCGAAACTAGTCGACGGAATAACAGTAGTAGCGATTACTAAAATATTTCAAATTGAAATAATTTATGAAACTGAAAATGTTTTAGCCAACATTTCACTTAAGTTTAAAACAAGCAATATATAGAAATTGTAAAGTCCATCAAGTGTGTGTAACTTTGGACCAGACATTGCACAAATATAATGTGCTCATCTTTTGTTTACATTTTTAAAAAGAGTAATTTGAATGTAATAATGTACTAGAAATCATAATGAATGCTTATAATAGAGTACAATACAGTCAACTCTGTGAAATTCACAAAATGTATTATCTGCAAAACATGTTAAAATGCAAACATTGAAAAGTGTTTTAACACTTAAACTCAAAGATAAAAGATATGCAATAATTTTATTTTCATGAAATGACAAATCTTAATAAAATAAACTGGGATTTAAGAAAATTCATGTATTTTGTACCCTGTATTTAAAAACAATACTTTAAGTTTCCGTTTATTAATTATGATTAATGCAAACCTATTCTTTGCTCAAGCAGCAAAAAAATTAAAAAAATAAACAAAAAATATATAGAGGTAAAATTGTTTATCAAACAATACACATAAAAAGTTCCTTGGCGAAGGAGAGTAAACTGCATTTCACCCAAAATTACTGACAAAAAACAAAACAAAACAAAATGCAGTCCAGATTTTTAACTGGCATTCTCGTAAAATTTTGAATAAAACCTGCCTCCACACTGTAATCCATAAGTCTTCAAAAATACAAGCAAATAACTTTATTGCAAAGTTACACATTCTGTATTAATTAATAATCCATTGCAAGATTCTCCGGTTAACTTTATTGCAGAGCTTATTCGTTGTATATTGACATTGCGAGATTCAATTGGCGTAACAAGAAACAACATGTGGATTATTAAAACATGAAAATTACTTAATGATTCTATCTTGTCTGGTTTATATTTTTTAATTCGTGCATTTTCTATATCAATTTAATGGACATTATGTAAGAATATTACTACCTGAATGAAAAATGCTCCGTGTAACTTGCCGCGTTCGGGTTCGGATTAAAAACAAAACTAGACAAGTGGCGCCCCTAGGCGTATGAATACATGACTTTCCAACAACAAATAATTTAAAATAATTTTTGTTTGAAAACTTTAAAAAAAATCATAAGTCGAAAGTATATTGAATATGTATAATTAAAAAATATTTTCCTATTTTAAAAAAGGATTCAAAATATTTTTTCCACAAAATGCAA
This sequence comes from Maratus speculifer, assembly GCA_964019185.1. Taxonomy (NCBI): domain Eukaryota; kingdom Metazoa; phylum Arthropoda; class Arachnida; order Araneae; family Salticidae; genus Maratus; species Maratus speculifer. Next base: position 139,915,687 of record OZ025302.1, on the reverse strand, counting down.
AAATATTCAATGTAAGAAACGTAATATTTTATTCTCACGAAAAATAAAGGCAAAATAAATAGAAATTTGATTTAGTATATATTTATTGAATGTTTTAAAGCACATGATAAGATGTTTTTGTAGTTTAAAAAACATTTATTGCTTCGATGCGGGTGTTTTAATTGTGACCATTACTACATTTGCCTTTTTGCAGTGTCTTCGTCTGCTAACCCATAGAATAACATGTAATCCGCGAGCTAATATAGTCCAATTTTCCAAGACCAATATATAACAAACAAGAGTTTTCCTAGAAACAAGGCAAGTCTTATTCCCTCTATCTTAAAGAGATTCATATTATATATAAGTTTTAATAAAATCTCCCAGCCCGTTTTCTAGATCTCATTATCAGGAACAAACACCATCGTTTTCAGTTTAAAAATGGTTATCGAGATCTAAAAATATACGGCACGTAGAAATGTAAAAATTATAGGATAGGATTAGACTGGGAATATAAGACTATATTAAAAAAATTGGACCATTCTGACCAATATTTGCTGAGTTATTAGAAGGCGGCTTTTCCGATTTCTTTTGATGTTGAGTTAGCTGTATATATGAAGTTCCGCATCTACCCTTATGACGATGGTAGGTTTTGACGATGGTAGATTTAAAGCTGCGTCACTTGAAGGCTGCCGCCTTCTATGATGTAAATTTTACATTTAAAAGAATATTGGTGCAATTTCTTGTATTTATGAATGAAAATGATTTTCCAAAAGTATAAAAAAAAGTAGCCATTTTAGCTATGGGAGCAGTCTTAAATGTGAAATTACTTGAGATGTTATTCCCTCCCCGCTCTCCCCCTTCCAAAAAAAAAAAAAAAAAAAAAAAAACTGCCGTGATCCTTTTTAATTAGAGGGCAGATCTGCCCTTGAGTAAACTAGGCGGCTGGTAACATTGCTCTTTTGTCTATTGTTAGTCCTGTTACTTAACATCAGTTTTTCACACGTGTTATTTTTTAACAATGTAGATTTTAATGTATTAAGACTTGTTTTGATACATTATTCAAATATTTTTTTTTCTTTTACAGGGGAGCTATTAGTAATTCTCATGATATACATTTGCCACAATTATTTGAAGAGGTCATGAATTTGCTTATAACTACCTTATTTCGTGGTAAAACAACAGAAGCAATTTACAAAAGAGTATTTTTTGTAGGTTGCGCACTCCGTGCCGTTCAATATAGCCTGCTGGATAAACACGACTACGCAGAGAAGCTCATCCAATGCCTCAGATTATACTTGAGTGTCACCAGCGATCTGTACATCAGCATTTACGAGGTGAGATGTGTGTTATATTCATGTTTTATTCTTTTGGATAAATTAGACTTATTTGAACAATACGCTCAAGAATTTGATAAGCTGATGCCGGAATGTCCTGCTAGGCCCCAACCTCCCACGCTGATTCATCTCGCACGACGCCAAGTCAGGAAGAACCTAAAAATTTCCGAGCTAACTCTACCTTTAGCAGTAGACAAGTTAGTTCTGCCTAAAATTTTAAAGAGTTATATTGTAGGCGAAGAATTGCGCAGGAAGAGTGGATATACTTCTTTTGAGAAAGCTGTAACAAAATCAGAATTGGCCGCATTGCTTTTTAAAAGTCCCGTGTTCTAAAAGTACTGTTTTTTTTTTTCTTAATTTTCTGATGTGCAATGCCATTCTCGTCAAAAACTATTGTTCTGTTTTAACTTTTCCCTGTAGATAAAATTTAACGTGTTGTTCCTTTTGCCTACTAAAAGGTTGCTTCAGTGACGCGTAAATATCACTCGCTAATGTTAAACTTATGGGGGAAATTAAAAAAATATATTTCGTTTGCTTTTGAATATTTGTAATTGATTCTTTTTTTATTCAGGCAGCTGATATTGATCTGTACAAAGGCCGTTTCATACTTTTTCCATGATGTTAACAGTTTTTTGTTTTTTAATCAGGATATTTTAAATTTCGGAACCGGTTCCGAAAGGGGAAGTATCCCGATAGAAAAACCTATGGACAAAATAGAAAAAATAAAAATAAGTGAGTTTTGTACAGATGTGCTTTAACTATCTAATGCCTCCTCCATCTCTCCCCTCTCCCAAAGGTGGTAATAAGAAATCTCCCATACGGTTAACATTAGTGCGTGGGTGTTTTCGTGTGAGTAAGTTAACCACTTCAGTATGGATTACTGTGCTCTATACTGTCATATGTTATGTATATTGTGATATTTTGCTTGTTAATAAACTTTGATGTATACAAATTTTTATGTTGTATTTTTCTGCATCCCTTTTGTTTAAATTTTTTTTTCTACTTACTTTATTTCTTTTTTTAATTTAAATTCTTTATTTTGAAATTAGATAAATATTGTAGATGAAAGAAAAATTATATCCCCGCTTATTCGCCAACAAGGCGATAAAAAATATGATTGGGATCATAACAATTTTTGATAACCATCAAAGGGGCCGTCCACAAATGATGTCACGCTGGAAAGGAAAGTGATTCATCAAATTGTGACAGTTTGTGACAAGGGGGTGTGAGGGGGAAGAAATGTGACGTTACAGATTTAGGTTAAAACAAAAACAAACTTAAAAAAAATCAGCAGATAATTATATTTTGATATTAAAGTGTTTATAAAGTAAAGATAAGATTTGTAGAAAAATAATTTCCGTTTAAATTCCATTTCAAATTTTGCAATGCATCTATTTTCAGCTGCTCTTTCATATTAATATTTTATTACTATTGTATATTAATTACGTTTTTTGCTGTAAACCTCTATCTTACTTCATACAAAATAACTACAAGAATCATTTTTATTGTTATGCTCAGAAATGTCATTAAAACACATAATTAAAGTTTAAAACAGAAACTTTGAAATATGATCTACAACGTAGAGCTTTGTTTCTGAACTAGAAGTTTATGTTTATCTAAAATAGCGTGAGATGTGACAAGGAGGGGGGGGGGATATGGTGCAATGTGACCCTGTGAAAAAAAAGAAGGGTCAAAGGGAAAAAATATTGAAACAAGTTGGAAATTGCACGTGAAGCGTAGCAAATGAGGTGCGTTCATACGATAACGAAGTTTTAAAAATATTACTCTCATATATCAATTTCATAAAATTGTAAACAGTGAATTACAATTAAAATACTCATCAAACAATGTTCTTCCTATACCATTAAATAATGGAATTCGTGGCCTCGTGAATCAGTAACAAATGTTATTTGCACCACAAATTATGTAAAATGTATATTATAATATGTACTTTATAGTTGCATATTAATTTTATTAAGTTCGAATGAGTGTAACACTATTAAAATGCATTTGAAACATTTTTCCCCGTTGACCGTAATGTAACGGAATACTTTTGATTATCCCTGTAATTGATCTATGCATCCGATTTTCATAAAATTTGAAATAACTCGACAAAATTATGTAATAATTATGTACTTTAAATTTCAAACGTATAAAATACGTTTGAAGCTTTTTCCCCACTGACCATAATGTAATTGTATACTTTTGATTGCCCCTGTAATTGATCTATGCACCCGATTATCAAAAAATTTGAAATAACTCGACAAAATTATGTAATAATTATGTATTTTAAATTTAAAACGATTAAACTGCATTTGAAACTTTTTTCCTCATTGACCGTAATGTAACGGAATGCTTTTGATTGCCCCTGTAATTGATCTATGCATCCAATTTTCATAAAATTTGAAAAGACGCGGAAAAATTATGTAAGAATTATGTATTTTAAATTTCAAACGACTCGGTTGGGTAGTTTTTGCGTTATTATATGCGGACAGACAGACGGTCGGATTGAACGACCACTCTAGGTGCTACGTATTTACATAATTACGAACGCTCCTAAAAAGTGTGGTATCATTTATAGACATCCCAAAGGTGCTCTATAAAAAAGTGCAGTGGCGCCAACTTATATGGCCTCTTGGGACCCGAACCCACCCTATAATTTTGAATCATAGCATACAAAATTTTCACTGTTCTAGTTTTCATTATTATTTTATTATTCATTTTTCTCCTTAGAATAAAATTTATTTTCCAAATGATCCTTTGTCTTAATTCTCCGATAAATCGCAAATGACTAAGTGTTTTGCTTCCATGTTTAACTTTCTTCTAATGCAATTTATAGTCATGTACATGCTATCATGATATTACAATAAATGTGTCTTTATAAGGAAAAACACATAAAAATATAATTTAATAAAACTACAACTTTATTATAACATGATAGCTTTACTTAAAATTCTCATCTTTTACCATCTCTCACTCCTTCAAAAAAAAAAAAAAAAAAAAAAAAAAAAAAAAAAAAAAAAAAAAACTGGTTGTTCTATTTTACAAAAATATTTTTGAGCCAACCCAATACTTTTCAAAAGTTGGCGCCACTGAAGGACTGCATTATTAAACTCGGGCATGTCTCAATAAAAAGAACGCTAGAATTTAAAATATAGTGTGTGGTTTATTTAACTTCTTCAGTCCTTGAGTATCCAAATGGGTACATCAGTTTTGTCCCATTTTATTAATGATACTCAAATATAAATAAAATTTCGATACAAGAATAATATGTTTCGAATTCTAAGATTCGAGCTAATGAAAATAAAATAAAAATCTCGCTCAGAAGTAAAACGAGAGAAGAAATAATTCAGTAATAATTAAAAATACTGTAATAATCGCCAGTAGCGAAGAGGTTAATGAAAACAATCACCAAATAAGTTAAATTTATCACATAAAACTTTTTAAAATTGTCAATAACTTTTATCGAATATTTTGATAGGGTGAACTGTACTAATGATATTACTAAATTATTCTTAAGGGATGAAAAAAAAAAGTAGGTGTTGAAGAAAAAATTAGTGCATTAACGTGATTCTGATAAAGCCAACTCTTATGAAAAATAAAATTAAAAAACTCGCAGAAAACAGCCAGATATCTTAAGAATGAGTTTATCTCTTTTGATTTAGCTTTTGTTAGTGAAATTAGTACTTAACTTCCAAATCAATCTGTGTCTGTAAGTCGATCCGGCAAGAAATTTTTTAACGGGCTTATTTCATTAAGAGGCTACTTCACTCAAATGAAAAGACCCGTTCGCTAGTGCTAATCCTATGGGAGAAATTTATAAAAAAATCTCGGTTGCATTTCAATATTTTTAGATGATTCTTTTTGCATTGGATAACTCAGATTGATCTGAATGGAGGTCGTTTTTTAGTTTTTCGATTTTGGTTGCAGATATTTTTCATGGGGTTGCTTTCGCTTTCCAAACCGGTTCCGAAATTGAAAGCTTCCCTGTAAAAAATAACTGTAAACAAAATGAAAAAAGTAACTGACGGCATGCATACAGATCGATCTCAGATATCCAAAGCCAAAAAATCATTTAAAAATATTGAAATGCAACCGAGATATCTGTATAAATTTCTTCCATAGGATTAGCATTAGTGAATGGGTCTTTTCATTTGACTGAAGTAGTCCCTTAAGTGTTATTCGAGATTATGATCATGTAGTAATTTTTATAGATAAAATGAGGTATTCTATACCATAAATCGGGTCCCGACACAGAAATCTTCAAATTTTCATTAAAAAAAATATATCATTATTTTTATTATTATTATTTTGTGTGTTTGCGCGCGCTCGCGCGTGTCTGTGTGGGGGGGGGGGGGCTTCAAACAACGTTTAAATAATGTTTCTACACTGTAAAAAAAAATTCAAGAGGTTACTAAAAATTCTTTAGTAAATTTGTATTCCACAGAATTTTTTAGTAACCATTACAAACTTTTTTTTTGCAAGTGAAACAAGCATTTCTTTTGTAAACTGAACAAAAGAATTTTTTGTATAACTAACTTAAAAATTTTTAGTATGAGCCACCAAGAAAATTTTAGTAATAGCTCCAAAATTATTTTTAATAAACTTTACGTGCGCCCGAAGGACAGGAGCAGGGGCGGATTTATGAAGTGAGGGGCCCCTCTCACTGGAAATTTTTGGGGCCCTTCCATCTTGAAAAAATTATGCACATTTCTATTTTTTAAATAACAAACATTCAAAAGTTAATTACAATAATTACTTACAAATTAATTTAAATGCATTCAAATCGTTAAAGATTAGATGCACAAATTCATTTCATGTTCATATTACATCATAATTTTACACGAACTTATATACTGTGCTGGATAAATGTGCTAAAATTATATTATCGTATTACTTAATTATCTTACAGCCGATAATATTATCGTATCTTATTTTCCTTTCTATTTTTCAATAAAGTTGAAAAACGATTATGCATTCGGTTTGTCTGTCCATTTTGGCCGTCTGTCCCGCTGTAACTCCAGTACATATAATCGGATGTTCATGCAATTGATAGAGATTATTTAGGATCAACAAAGTATGTTTGGTATTGTATATGCAATATGTACAATTAATGGTTCATTTACAAGGACACTCAAAAGAATTCGATTACATTATGGCACATAAGGAAAAACCGTTTGCAGAGTATTTTAATGATATTAATCTGTTACAAATATACTAAAACTCATAAAAATTACAAAATTTCACTACAATCATGTTAAGACAGAGCATTCCTAGCATCTTTTTATTCATTTACAGGGACAAACAAAAGAAATCGATTACAGTACTACAATTAAATATAGCTATGAAATAATCATTAGAATAAAACTTTGAAGAAATGTGCATAAAATTTTAAAGTTTCACACTAAAAGTGCAAGAAAATTGGGAAGTTAAAAAGGTATGCCGCACAAAAAGTTGGAGAGGTCCTGGATCAGGCTTTATGTGGTAGGTGTTCAGGATTTTAACTGAAATGTAAAAACGGAAGAATAATTAACTGGAAAAGGATTCCAGAAATGAAGATAAAATTAAGAGGGAGCCATTTATCAACAATTTATGGTGTAAAATAATTCAAGGGTCAATACCGGGTTCCAAAGCGCCTGGGTTTTTTACTGGCATGTAGTTGCGTTATAAATATATTTTAGTACCACTTGGTTATCTTGTCGACCAATTTCGACAAATTACAGAAATCGCCAAACTAAGAGCTAAGTCATGCACATTGACAAAATCTTTATTTCAAATAATAATAAAAAAAAAATAAGTAGTAAAATATTAATAAAATACTAATAAAAACCGAAATAAAAATCACTTAATGACGTTTTAAACACATGTATCGTATTTAATGTCGTTGAATGTAATATTCACGATTATCCATTATTGGCATTTACACTTATAGTTTGGCGACATTATTTTGATCGACGAGATAACGTAATAGTACCGATATTTTTTAATATTTTTTAAAGCAATTGGAGGACGCTAGAACTGTGTTAAAGGCATCGCATGCTGTTTGGATCATTTAAAAAAAAGCTGTACTAAGGACCCCAAGAAAGAGATTAATATTTGAAACTGGTGGTAGCTAAAGTCTGGAAAATGTTAAGCGAAATGCTGTTAGTGAAAAAACTAGTGCATCTGCCCATTTTAAAGGGACCTATAAGAAAAAGCCAAAGGGGAATAACTGATCGTTATGAGCAGGTTTCCAACATGAAAACTTGTTAAATGGTCTTAGTTCTTCGCATTTTAGATCTTCAATTTGTCAAAATTAAGCACAGGCAAGAATTAATCATTAAAATGAAATTTTGAAGAAATGGGCAATAAAAGGGGGATGCTTAAATTAGGCCCCTAGGGTACCAATAAAAATATGAGGATGTTGGTCCAGAGAGAGGCGTTCAAGACTCAACTTTAAAAATTTGCAGTGAGAATGCGAGAAAATTTGGAGGTGAAAAATGCATGCCGCACAAAAAGTTCAAGGTTCTCTTTATGATTCTAAGGTACCCAGGATTTTAACTGGAATCGAGAAATGGGAGAATTGCTAGATGGTAAAGGATTCTATAAATGAAATTCCGGTTAAGCAGGAGTAATTTTTAACAATTTAGGAAGCAATAACTGCAACGGGCCCGGTACCGGCCCCAAGTTACCAGAGACTTAACTGCCATGTCGTTAGATATAAAAATATTGTTAATAGTCTTTAAATTAGTCGGATCATGCTAAAACTGTTAAAGGAAATTGCATGCAATTTGGATCAATTTTTTAAAAAGCTGCACCAAGGACCGCAAGAAGTCGATTTATATTCAAAATTGGTGTTAGCTAAAGTCTGAAAAATATTTTTGTCGTTGAAGTGGTTGGAGGACCTAATAAGTTGGTAAAAAAAAAATATATATATATATAATAATTTTTTTCATTTTTAAGTGAGCTATAATAAAGGGCACAAAGGGGGCCAGTAAATAATTAAAACCAGGGTCCTAACATGAAAACATATTAAAAAGTCTTGGTACTTAATGCTTTAAATCGACAATTAGTCAAAATTATATTGATCGGAAAACGCTAAAACTATGTTTTTTAAAAAAAAGCATGCAATTTGGATTATTTTTAATGAAGTTAGAGCAAGGACCCTAAGATAGCAATTAATATTCAAAATTGGTGAGAGCTAAAGTCTGAGAAATTTTTTTGTTGTTCATGTGGTAGCTGTAAGATTTAAGAAATTGTTAGGGAAATATATTAAATCGAATCATTTTAAAGGAAGTTATAATAATGAGCATAAAAGGGACCAACTGATAATTAAAAATTAGAGACCTAACATGAAAATATGTTAAACAGTCTTAATATTTCGCGCGTTAGATCTTCAATTAATCAAAGTTAATCCTGTGTATTAATCACAATGGCTTACACAATTTATTACTTTTGCCGAAATATGTAATTTTTCATAAATTCTAGTATACTGAGTACTGAAAAATTATTGTAAAAAGTCTGTGACATCTAGTTTAAATAAATGTTTATTAAATATCTAAAAGAATAATAACATGGATTATAAAAATAAAAAATGAGAAATGATAGATTTTATTCTTTTTTTTTTTTTTTTTTTTTTTTTTTTGTAATTTTTTTGATTTTTTTTCTCTTAAAATAAACCAGCAGTAGTCCTTAACATACTTTTGTACCAAAATCCTTTGTGTCTGTCTTCAAAAAGTTTTTTTAGGTGAAAATGCTCGCCCTGCTGGTAACTCGGGGTGCCCAAGTTTTCAGGAAAAAATCCTGATGTGAATGGAGAAAATGTATATTCAGAGACTTGTTTACACTTATTGCATGATAGTTATTTAATAATACAGCAATATATTTTCATAATTTTTATTTTCATGATTTTCTAAAAATCCATGGACGACCTTAGATATAATTAAACAAAGGCTTTGTCCCAATTTGCACCATATCCCAATGTGCTCCATTCTCCCCTTCCAAATTTTTGCTGTTTTTTTCTTTAATTTTAAAGTTTACGATTTACAAAAAAATCTTTACGTGTTAGTAAAAAATGAAAGTCAATTTCGGATTCAGTGGTACGTAATATATAAGAGTAAATTCTTAAAACTAAAACACGTCATAACCCAACTTTTTTCAGGCTAGTGTTATCAAGTAACATTTTAAAATATGTATTTTCTTGTGAAGAATTGAGTTTACTAATTTTCATAATTTTATTTAACAAAAATTCTTTTTCTCTTTTTTTCTTATACGTTTATTACAAATTGCATATTTTGAATTAATATGTCGAAATGATTAAAGATTTCAAATTTACATTGCAATATTTGTTTTACTCTCAAACATTTTTTGAATACATCTGACATTTTTTTTTCTACTAAATTTGTGAATGACCCCTAATTTGTAGCAAAAAATATGCTCCAACAATAAACAACTATTATTCGGTTAATTTAATCTATGAATAACGAGACTTTTTCTGTCTTACTTGTCAGTGTGACGGGAAAATTTTATTGAATAGAACTTATAGAAACGGGTGACAGTATAGTAAATTGAAATTTCGTAATTTTTTAATAAATGTTTTTAATTGAGCCAAATCACTTGTAAAATATTTCTTTACCACGTTAAAACATTTTTCTAACTGGAACTATATATGTCTATGACTAACAATTTAGGAATTAGCCATTGGACACTGTTAGGGGACAGACAACCTGTATAGAAGAAAGTAAAACATTTGACATTATAGATTTTACACCGCCTTAGTAAAAAGTAGTATAATAAGAAAATAGCTGTTTCATCAAAAGTGTTTAAAAATGTTTAAATTTGTATACTAGTGTTATTGCTGTTCAAATAATATTTTTAAGAAATGCACAAAAAATTGGTAAATGTTTAAAAAAGGGCCCTAGGGCAATATTTAAAATATGAAGGCGTTGATTTGAGAAGAAGATTCCAAAGAATCAACTTTAAAATTATATACTGAGAAGGTGAGGAAATTAAGGGCTAAAAAATGCTTGGAGTACAAAAATTTCAGAAAACCCTGAACCGGGCTCTACGGCACCCTATGGGGCCCCAGAATCTAAACTGGAATGTAAAAACGTGAGAATAATTAAATGGAAAAAGATCCCAAAAATTAATATAGGATTAAATGAAAAGTAATTTATTAACAATTTATTTGCAGAAAAACTTCAAGAGGCCCTATATCGGGCCCCAAGGTACCAGGATCTTAACTGGGGGTTAAAAGGTGAGAATAATTTAAAAAAGGACATTTTATTAACAATTTTGTGCATAAAATCTTATTGGGGCCCCAACCCTTAAAATATTAAAAATCTGAGCCTAGTGTGCGTTAGGACCTGTCTTCGATTATTCTCACCAAAATTTTCAGACTTCCATGTGTGGTACATCGCACATAGATAAAACGAAACTTTGTTCTATTAGTACAGATTTAGGACACAAAGACTTCATTGGCAGTGTACTGGGCCAAGATCTTAACTAAAATATACAAAGGTAAATAACGAAATGAAAAAAGAGCCCCAAAACGGAAGAAGATCAGATAGAAAGAGGGGAAGTTATTAAAAATTTAGGGTATAAGAACTTGAAAAGGTCCAGGGGTCCCGGGTCTAAAGAAATTAAAAATCTGATCCCCAAGTGCACCAGGAACTGGCTTAGACTATCCTCACCCAAATTTTTAGACTTCGACGTGCGGTGCATTTTGCTAGCCATCGCAAACAGACACACAGAACGAAAGTTTATTTTATTAGCATGGCATTTGTTATTGATAGTAACAAAATAAAAATGCATTTAAAATATCAGTTTTATGAAAACTGCATTCCAAGTGTGGGGCCCCTTAAAGTCAAGGGCCCCAAGTGATGACCCATTATTTAATCAGCCCTTCAATCTGTATGATTAAATCGTTACAGAAGGTCTCTAACAGGCTTCCTTTCGGATCAAATCCAAATTTCGTTTGAATCCCATCCCTTGCCTCCAATGTCCTAACAACCGTAATGAGGAGGAAAAGATAAGGGAGAGCTAAAACCTTCCCGATATAGTAGCAAATGATAGAAGAACAATATTTATTACATGAAAATGGTATAATGTTAACTGAAAAATTAAAAGTTAACATTAAAAAAATTCTTTTTTCAAAACGTCACATTTTTTTTAACTCAAAAGGAGATTTGGGGCCCTTGGGATGCGGGGCCCCTCGCGATTGCGACCATCGCGACCCCTTAAATCCGCCCCTGGACAGGAGCTTCCTTCGAGCTGCATCCAAACTTCTGAAGCGATAGATTTTCGGCAAAACCGCAATAGATGGCAGCACTAAAATTGCTACCTGCTCTGACAGGATTTTCATAATCCCTTTATTAACGAGTACTTACACTACATACATTCGGGACGTATTTGGCGGTATCGAACCCAGGACCTTTTAGCCTGGAGTCTGTTACTATAACCACTATGCTAACAAGGCCACACCAAGTGAGTTTTAGTAATAGCTATTAAAAATGTAAAACTATTAACTCTATCCATTGCTAACTTTTTTCTAGTAATTCTTACAGATTTTCTAGTAACTGACTGATTACTAAAAATTTTTTAGTAATTACAAGGATCACTAAAGTTTTTTTAGTAGATCGACCCTTTTTTTTTACAGTGTACCTTAATTAGAAGAGGAAATGTTAATTTTTTTGTTTTGGTTTATTTCCAAAATCTAGCTTTGAAGCAATGGTTGTCATGAAATGATTTCTTGTTCAACTATGTTTTTCTTCGTGACAGGTTTCCTCACAATTTCTCAGTTTTAAATTGTTATAACCCAAGAACCTTTAAACAAAAATGCTTTAATTTTGGAAAATGGCTTTTTTTCATTATTTTACTTTAATTTTGATTCAACAAATTTGAAATATATACATATATACTTACTTTAGAAAATATGTTTTTTTAAAAATAAAAGTTACATCTAGTTTTTTCAAATTTTTACTTTAAATATTTTAATTTTTTAAAAATATATTATTTAAAAAATGCTGAAACAAAATTAAATTTTAGATATTTTTGTTTATTTAAATGCAAAACAATTGAAATTCTACAAGTGATATTTTTAGTTATAACAATTTTAAACTATTTTTTTTAAAATTTTAAATATCTATATATATATTTTTTGTTTATAAAAATTCTGAGAAGTTTAATGATGTGATTTTATTTACAAATGATATGGTTAGCCATCACAAAAAAAATTCAAAATTTTAACTCAATAAATAAGAATTAATAAATAAAAATGTCCCGGACCCCCTTAAGATGTGTATTACGAATCTTCATTTGAAGTGTTATTTGTTAAACAATTCTGAATAAAATCATAAAAAATGGTAGAAGTAGCAGAAGACAAAGTAAATATATATATATATATATAAAAAAAAAAAGATTTTAAAATTGAAATAAGTTATTCTCGCTATTGAAACTATTTCTGTTTCAGAGCTTTTCGAAAAGTAAAAATCAGGTATTGATTGCTAACCATATCAATAATCATATCTGCAAGTATCATGCTTTTATGTTTTAGGCCATTCTCAAATTCCCTGCTCAACAAAGCGAAGCTTTCTAACCAAACGTGAACAAATGAGGTGCGTTCGTGAAACAGCTACTTTTATAAATATTGAGATCTTGATGCAATAGCTGTTGCGCTTTAATGTAAAAATGTATGGATACAACATTTATTACCAATTGATATATTAAATTCAGTAATATGGGAGTAACAAACCTTCGTCTTGCATAGGACGTAATCACCATGACAATCTATAATCATTGCTTATAATGAGATATCATTGAATGAATTACTCATGATAGGATTTATTACTAATCACTTCCACATTATTCGCAAAAATATTCTGCAGATATATAGAAGGGGGCATCCCTGAATGATGCTTGCCCCGGGGCCCCCACATAACTTAAATCGTGCCCTGATTTCTAACTCAAAAAAAAAAAAAAATAAAATAATAAAAAAAAAAAAAATGATGAAATGGAGCTTTGATAATTTCCCGCATTTATTCTTCTATACTTGTCATACTAATTAATGAAATTAATATTTCTGCAGTACATACTTTTCTCACACTCATAGTTCTCAAAAAAGCTATAATACATAAATTCTAGGGTACACCCTTTGCCTAGAGCGTATAGCCTCTGTTATTTTTGCGACTACACCACATTTCACATCGTTATTTCATACTCTCTGAAAATATAATAAAGGCAAATGCGCAACTCACAGCGCAAAATATATCAATTTTTTGCCTTTCAAAATATCTACTGTAATATTTCCGATGTCAAAAAATATTTTAAAAGAAATTTCTAATATATTAGAAAATTTCTTTTAAAATATTTTTTTTTAAATTCTAAAATAATAATACAAATACTTATTCATTACTTTTTTTCAAAAAAAAAAAAAAAAAAAAAAAGTCATCGTAATGATAGAACAAGTAAGAAAAATCACGTGTTAAGCATAGATTATGAAACACTTTCCAACACTTCCTGAAATCTATAACAAAACTTTGTTATTTTGGGAATTAATTCATGACTGTCCATAGCCAAATATGTATTCCAATTCTTTTGAACAGCCCTGTATTTGATCCGTCGGTTGATATATATATATATATATATATATATATATATTATATAATAGGAAAATTTAGCTTAACAAAAATATTTTCTTAAAATTTAGTTCAAACAAAAACACTGTTTAAACTACTTAAATCACATTTCCAGAAATTATCATTTATGGGTGACCATATAGCTAATTCTTTACGTGACCCTGTATATCTTTTATCTATATTCTACAAACATTTCTTAGTAAACTGAAAACAGTCCAACTTAAAAATACATAACTTAGTTAAAAACCACCTTCAAGTTAATTACCTTCACATTCAGTAACCTTTATGACTCTTTTGTGTAATCCTGTATATCAACTATAACATTTATACACACCATATAATTTGCAGACATTTAGTAAAACTTAAAAACGCATATCATAATGGAAAATGTATTTCATCCATCCATCAGCTATCATCGACAATATACAGTACTTCGGATAAGAATGTAAGATTTGAAATATTTTGTGTGTACCTGTAAATGCTACGCACTTCATATTATCCGTTAAATATTAAATCTCAACGGCGTATATCAATTTTATGATACTCGAAATTGTTTAACATAGTTAAAATATATGTCACACACAATTCTCCCTTTATTATTGTGTAATGGAATTCTTTTGAGTGACCCTGCAAATGAATAGTAACTATCATTTTCATTGCTTATTTTACAGTATGCATATTTTAGTGCACTTTGCGAATCCATGCAAATTTGAATATGTTTGACATGGTAAAATTCATGACACCTTTAAAATTCATTTGAAACGATTTTTTCCCATAGGCCGTAATGTATCGGTTAATTTTGTGTCGGCCGATTATTTACTGGAAGGATATAGGCCCAGGGAGGAAGTGTCCTTCGTAGGGATCTTTCTAAGTGAACCTAACCCGTATTTACGCAAGGCCGAATTCCGCGATATGTTTCGAACCCGGTAATGTATCGGAAAACTTTTGACTATCCCTGTAAATAAACTAATCATAGTACAAGCTTCATTTTCAATAGGGTTTGTGCTAGGGTAAACATGTATAACATTTAAAAATTTCATAGCAATCCGAGTATATTTACGGGAGTTAGAGCGCGGACAGACGGCCAAACGGCCAGACAAACCGAATGCATAAACACTTTTCAACTTCGTTAGAAAGTGTTAAAAATTCTTCTTTCAGAATTTCCGCTAAGAATACGAAGATTTTGAAAAAAGAAATGCAGTTTAAACTGGCAACCCTGAATGGAAACAGAGAAACAGGAAAAAAAGAGCAACTTTTTTGCAAGTCAATTGACTGAATATCGTCGCAGGACTCGCAAGGAGGGAAAAAAGGGAGGTAATGTGCACACATTCGAAATTTATTTCAGTATGTGATAATCAAATTTCTAGCTGTTTCATTTCAGAAATACATGTTTTAACAAAAAGGTTACATTTCTCAAATTCCTAATTCAAGATTTAGAAAAATCTGTAACAATTATATATATGACAATAATATGGCTAATGAACAGGAAAAATGCTCGGATTTTAAGTATGTGTTTAATCAAAGCAACCAGAGTTACTAATTGAGCGATTGAGCCTCCTTTATTTCTCAGAAATTACGAATACACACCAGAAAACATGAAAAATGACATATATTACGTAATAAATAAAATATTTTCTCTTTCATCCTTTCTGATATAAAATCTGAATTACCCATTTAACCTTCCTAGTACCACTGGGCTCTTATATGGACCAGGTATTTTCTGATTTTGAAATTTTTAATGTTTCAAACCAGAAAAAAAGGAATAATGTGTACCTAAAATCTGAAATTAATTAATTAAACTCCTCCTAGGGCAATGCTATGTATAATAAAATTAAATTTAAGATTCAAATCATGAAAACTAAGAGTCTTTTAAAAATATTAAAAGCCGGTACTAGGTTTGTTTTATTTAATGTCGGCCGATTATCAACACAATGGATATAGGCCCAAAAAAGGAGTGCCCTCCGTGGGGGCTTTCTAAAGGAACCGGTAGTAGGAAGATTGAGTTTGAGTTTGAGTTAACAATGCTTTGAGGTCTATAGCCACAATGGCTGTTACTTCGAATGATCCAGATTGCACAGAAACAAATACAGAACACTTTATTATTACAGGAAATACAGTACATACATTTTTAATACACATCACAGGGACAACACAGACACCCATGCCGCTAGCTGGACTCGAACCAGGGGCGGTGTGGGAGGAGCTGATGTTACCAACCACGCCACTGGGTCGGCTAGGAAGATTGAAAAAGTGTCTTAACAGCCGTTGTTGATGCATGTGGATGATTTTCTATACTAGCATTCGGTATTTTTACCAGCTTGTCTTGATAGCCATTTCCTCTTTATAAAAAAGGTAGTTAAATAAATTAAATACAATTTCTATTCAAAATTTTCTGGTGAGAATTCAATATTTCTAAATAAAAAATCTGGTAAATGGCGTAAAACTGTTCATAATTACCCCGTATTGTAAAACTTGATGATACGCTCATAACAGGTGTTCATTTATGAACGAGTATTATTGTTTTCAACAGCAACTTTCCGGCACTAGAGTGATGACATTTGTAGCACTATTACCAGGAAGTCTTTATAATAATAATAGTAATTTTGTTTTCATTCTTTTCAACCAATACAATTTCAATCCCTGTCCATCGATATCAGCTTATAGAAATCCACAAAATTCTAAGGATGGACGTATTATATTGCACTTATAAAGAATTTACAGAATAGATATTTTAAAATAAAATGTATAATGGAATAGGAAAACCTTAACACATCAAAATTTCGCTTCAATTCAATTGACGAGCATGATATTGTGTATACATTGAAAGTTTATTTCAGTATAAGAGATTCAATTTTGTGAAAAGGAGTTAAATTGAAAAAGGAAGTTACTTTGAGCTTAGAAAGTCCTCTTTTCCCTAAGCTGTTTATAAAGAGACTAAAAAGTTTATGGTTTATAAAAAAATTTCATGTCATTTTGGCCTTTTTTAGATGATGCATTGCATTTTTTAAAACTGCATGCTAATATTTTTTTTTTCAAAAATTTCATAAAAAATATTTTTAATTAATTTAATAAATGATTGGTTTATATTGAAGGAAATATGTTAATTAACAAGAGTCTAAAATCCTTCGTTAAGTATGGAGTATGATATACTTCACAACACATTCAAAATTCTGTAATACAATTTCACAGTTTAAAAAGGTGAAAAAAAGCTGTTTAAATGAGCTATATCTAAAGTGTATAATACACCACTTAAAAAAAAAAAAAAAAAAAAAAAAATATTTCAACAATTAAAAAAAAAAAAAAAAAAAAAAAAAAATGCATTTGTTGCGCAGTTTTGTGAATGAATACAGATTTAGCATATGTTAAAAGTTAGTTCAATTAGAAAAATAACACTGTTTTAAATTCCCTTTCAGCTTTATATTATTGGACAATTTTCTTGTATTAAATTACAGATACATTTTCACAAATTTCGGAGTTCGGGCTGCATGCAGGCAAAATATTTTTCCAGACTACTGGTCAGCATTTTTACTTTTTTTGTCTTATTTGGCATTACCTTTGAATAGAATTTCGGTATTCAGATTGGGTTCCACTGCCAAGAACGTTGACATTTAATTAGTAAACAGCCTTTCAAACATGATAATCACAGCAATTTTATATTATTTAAATAAAAGTAATGCACTATGATTAAAGCCAAAAACGAAAAACAAGTAAAAAAATTCTTCATAATAATCATAACCAAATTATTCGGTATTATATAAAAATATTTAACATAAAGAATATTTAATAGTTATATTATCATGATATGAAATATTATGAAAATATCTCGTAAAGATACCTTGGATATTCATGCTCTTTAATCTCTTCAAAGTACGTAAATAAAAATTAACTTTAATTAGAAAAAGACAAAAGGAAAAAATAAACGTCAACTAAAAGAAAAAATCCTTGTTTTTAAAAACAAAAGATATTCAAGTTTCAAGTAATAATCCTATTAGCTATTTAATCTCAAAAAATGAAAATAAATAAAACATTTTATCTGTGGTTCTTATTTGTGATTGATAAAATATTAAAAAAGAATATCTTTTGCTGCACATTTAATTTATCCATCGCTGCCAATTTTTTTTTTTTTTTTTTTTTTTTTTTTTTTTTTTTTTTTTTGATTTTTTGTTTTTGTTTTCCACGGCTTACAGCAATATGAATTCATAATTTTCATTTCTGATTTTAATATTTATTGTTATTTATGCTTAAATTTGTTTTTTGAAAATATAAGAAATATGTGTTCAGTTCATGCAAAATTCTCTTTGAAAATCGTGTATTTTATTAAAATTTTTACTATCACAATTTCCGGCGTATAAACCGTGATTAATGTAAATCCGTTTAAGAGAAGGTGTTGAGGGAAGGGGTGCGGTGTTTATTAGAAATGGAGGTACTCAGAAATGAAAATCCTAATAAAGGGGTATAGTACGGTCTGAAATGTCTTCCAGCTGGATTTTTATGCTAAGTTTGATATTTTGGTTTTATTTTGTAGCTTTTGACATGTAGATTCCAAATATCTTAGGTACCATTTTTTTCTTACACATTTTTGAAGTGATTTTCAAGATGGCGTCCAAGATGGCTGCCATTTACTAACTTTTTTAATATTTGTAGAATATTACTAACCAGTATGTCAAATTATATGTTTTTGTGATCAAGAAATACAAATCTACAGTCAAAATAGGCGTAAATTTTATTATTTATTTATAAATTCACTATAAAAATACTAGTATTGCTGCATACTTATAATTACTAGTATTGCTAGTATAATTACTAATATTTCGGCAGATGTGAAAAGTACATATTCCTTTGATGATACGTACTAAACACAATGACTGTGTTGTGAAAGCAACATGAAATATTTGATGCGCTTAAAATGTGGATAATTATGTCAAAAACCTGAAATAGATAGTTTCGAAAAATTGAAAAAATATGCTATAAAGCGAGCGAAATTTGGGATTCAAAGTTAACTCCACTCTGTCTTATCTATAAATTCATTTGTCTACACGCAATCAAAAGTGGCTGCTCCGAGTGGGAGAGCTTCCTGCTTGTTTTGCATCTCTTCACGCACTAGGAAAATACATTGAGTGTACTGGACTTGATTTGATATATATACTGAGATTGGTATATACTCTCCTGGAACAATTCATGAGATTTTTGAAGAAAAGAAATACACTAAAAACATAGAGTTTCACATGACTATCAATGTTGCATGCTACGACCTTCTCTTTGAAACACTGCCGCATTCTACCGAGATTATTTCTCTGCAAGAAAAATGTAACTCATTACCTGAGAAACCCCCCAATTGTGAAGTTGAAGCTACAACTATGTTTGAAGATATCAAAGTAGTAGTTGAAAAGATTGTCTTCTACATATCATAGAATTGAGTAATAACGTGACAAATTTCCTGCTACTGTATACGAACCATTCTGTATCTTTGGTACATTCCATCCGTGCTACTCGTCAAGGAGATTGGGCATTGCATTTTGCGTCATTAGAGAAACAAATAAAATATTATTTTGCTGATGACCTATTTCATTATGCTAGACACATTCTAGTCAGTACATAACTCATATGAAGGACCTTAAAACAACATATCCAGTTGCATGGAATGCTTTTAAATCTGGTTGTTTTGAAGTATCCGAATCCAATACGGTTTACGAAGCTATTTTTAGTCCAGAACTTAGAACAGAAAATCTAAGAACTGGAGAACTTTGGTGGAGTTATTGGTTTAACTCAGAAGGAAAGCGTCGTCGAAAGGTATTTCTTGTGTGAAACCAGAAGTATTACGCATTTTCTCAAGTTTCTTTGAAACACACAAATGAAATCTTTAAGCAGCTTAAGAGACACAATCAACTTCAGACCTCCATGCACTAAGAATTTTTCTCAAAGCAACTATCGTAAAGAAGAATATTCGGAATCGTTGTGGAGAATACACTTTCCAAGATAATGCAACTCTAATGAATGTTGTATCATCTATAAAAATTCCAGCATGTGAGAAGGATGATATTCTGAATCGTGACAAAAAAAGGCCTATTGGAATTCGAAGAATTTATAAGAGAAACAACTAAATGAACACGCTCAGTTATCACTTTAATATCGAATAAAAAAATGAAATTTAAAACATTCAGTACTTGTAACAAGAAGACTGCATTTAAGGTTGGTGGTCAATTGGTTTAATTTCGAGAAGAAAAGCAACTTCTTGCTCGTTTTCATGTTGTTATGGAATCCAGACTTCAAATGACTACAAACCTAAAATATGCAATTGGAAACTACGAGTTTAGCGTAATAATAAGATCATTATTTTTTCTGATGGATATTTTCATATTCTATCTGACAAAAGTTCTTTTATTGCAGAAATAGAGCAATATAATCGTTGTCCGATACTTCAATCATTAGAACCATCGATTTATTCGCAAGAAAAGGCTGGAAACAACAGAATCTCTTAGATTTACAAATAGTACTAATATAACAGTGATGTCATTAAAGACTTTTTTTTTCACATAAAGAACAAAATCACAGCTAACGATGTATCTCGGGAATAAATTACTACAGGTTTTTGCTGCTTGTAAAGAGAAAATTGTTATCGTTTTTGGCAATAACGCATATATCAACCACGCGAATATTTTCGATTCAGAATTATGCGATCATACACATGAAGAAGCAGACACCATTGTATCTCATCATGTACTTGATATAGTGAACCATCATAATAGTTATGAGATCGATGTATTTACGCAAGACACTGACAGCTTCATATTGTCGATTAGCTTAGTGACAAATCATCTAGTGAACAGTGAAATCAATTTTGTTATTGGCCGAAGGAACAAACACAGAAAAATTAAAATCAATGAAAATTTTCGAGCAATAAGTGCTTTAAAAGCAAAAGTTTACTTGTTTTACATTCATAGACTGGTCGAGGCAGGAGAGAAAAAATTATAGGCATTTCATAAAAGAAGTGGATAAAAGTGTATATAAATATTCAGCGTGATAATGGTATTAAAACAGTTTTTCAAGAAGTCGAGGAACATAATGTTTATCCATTTTTAGGTGCGTTCGTAATTATGTAAATACGTAGCACCTATTGTTGTCGTTCAGTCCGTCCGTCTGTCCGTCTGTCTGACCGTCCGCATATAACAACGCAAAAACTATCTAATTGAATCGTTTGAAATTTAAAATACATAATTATTACATAATTTTGTCGCGTCATTTCAAATTTTATGACAATCGGATGCATAGATCAATTACAGGGACAATCAAAAGGATTCCGTTACATTACGGTCAATGGGGAAAAAAGTTTCAAATGCATTTTAAACGTTTGAAATTTTAAATACATAATTATTTCATAATTTTGTCGAGTTATTTCAAATTTTATCAAAATCGGATGCATAGTTCAATTACATGGACCATCAAAATTATCCCGTTCCATTACGGTTAATGGGGAAAAATGTTTCAAATGCATTTTAATGGTGTTACACTCATTCGAACATAATAAAATTGATATGCATCTATGAAGTACATATTATAATATACATTTTGCATAATCTGTGGTGCAAAGAATATTTGTTATTGATTTACAACGCCACACAAAAGTATTCCATTGCATAATGGTATAGGGAGAACATTGTTTGATGCGCATTTTAATTGTAATTGTTTACAATTTTATGAGATTGATATATGAGAGTGATATTTTTTAAACTTCGTTATCGTACGAACGCACCTCATTTGCTACACTTTACGTGCAGTTTCCAACTTGTTCAATCTGTAGTTGTTTGAAAAATTCACCCACTTGACTTATTTAAAAAAAATTGTAATTTTTCAGTCATTTCAGTGTTACTATGACAGAATTAAAAATTTTGAGTGGAAGAAGTTACCATCAATCCTTGAAGCACTGAAGCTACATATTCTACTATCGAACTTAATTTGCACCGCTGGAAAGAGCTAGAAAAATCCTTGATCTATAATGCCTCTACTGAAATGCCTGGAGTTAACTGCGCCCAAATGAGTTATCGAACTTTTGAAATGTGAGTGTAAGAAAACGTGTATAGTTGGGAAATGTTCTTGTTTAAAGAATTCTCTGGTTTGTAATACCCTTTGCAAACGCAGTGACACAACAATACAGGACTACCGATACAATGACAGTAGTAGCGATTCAAGAGAGAATCCGTAACATCCCAGTACTCTCTATATATATAAATACTGTTAAATGTTTTCAATTATTTATGTTATTTCATTTAAATATTTTGGTTGTGTATAACTAGAAAAAATGCTAATATATCTGATGATTTTTTCATATTTTTGTGCTTTATTTGCCTCTTATTGTTTAAAATATTTGAAAAACTCAATTTACTCCTAATTTTATTGCAGATTTGTATTTTTTGTCCCCGAAAACATATAATTTGACATACTGGTCAATAATATGCCTCAAATATTAAAGAAGTAAGTGAATGGCGGCCATCTTGGACGCCATCTTGAAAATCACCTCAAAAATATGTAAGAAAAAAATGGCACCTAAGATATTTGGAATCTACATGTCAAAACCTACAGAATAAAACAAAAACATCAAACTTAGCACATCAATCCAGCTGGAGCCACATTTTACGACATTTCAAACCCTACTAGTACGTGAAACAAAAAACATTAGGAAAGGCTATTTTAGCATAATCCTTCCAAAACCATGGAGATATTAAGGAATAGTAATTGATATATACTTAAAACAGTGAAACATCAACTGTAACCGCTTTCGCAGCGTTTCATTACTACCGAGCGCGAAATTTTAAAATGGAGGGCCAAATTCACAGTCAAGTAAAATCCAGACACCT
This sequence comes from Maratus speculifer, assembly GCA_964019185.1. Classification (NCBI taxonomy): domain Eukaryota; kingdom Metazoa; phylum Arthropoda; class Arachnida; order Araneae; family Salticidae; genus Maratus; species Maratus speculifer. The sequence goes on along the minus strand of OZ025302.1, from coordinate 139,892,908 downwards.
CATTGGTCGTGTGGAAAGGGTGAAAATCACGAATTTGTTTCTCCATTTGAAAAAGAAGGAGGGGTAAAATAATTTCCAAGCGATTGTTACCGTCTGTTCTTATTTGCGATAAACCATCGAAATTAACTCAGTTAAGATATTTTGATGACATTTTATAGAACGAGAGTGAAAATTTTTGATTATAAATGAAAACAGATCAGATTTACTTCAAAATTGCCGCTACGATTTTTTCTCGGAAAAAGGAGTAAGGCGACATTTTCCATACCGCTAAGAGATTATTCTCTGAAAAGGACGCGGCTCAATGACCAATAATGCGCTTGGATTTCACAGGACTGTGTTTTTGGCCCTCCATTTTAAAATTTCGCTTACCGCGCCAAACTTCCAGAAGTAAATTTATTCAGAATTTTTCTCTTTGTTTAAAGCCCTATTATTGGAAAATTTCAATAAAAAACAATGACAAAAACTGATATTCATTTTTACTGGTAAGAGTTTATTTCGGCGGTAGTAGTCCGCCACACTGTGACAACCAAGACAACCGCCTGTCAGTGTTGGCGAGATTATTATTACACTTGATCGAACTGACCAGAGGTCTGCTAAGAGAAAACTGCGCCCGAGGCAAAGTTTCAATTTGCCGCCCCTCCCAACTCTTTCTTGTGACAAGCCTAAAATGCCGTTGTTAGTGTAAATTTTTGCACTCGGTGCGACCACCCCCTTCGCCCCCTTTTCGCACTGCACTAGAACTTGCACAAGTAAAAAGAAATCAAAATGTTTTATTAAATGTATGAGAGAAATTTTCCGTCAATAAGAGGCTAGAATAACATGAAATTTTCCATTCAAGTTTCTGGTGGAAGTTTCCACCGGCGGCAATCGGAAACTGTTGATCCGATTAACAAAAACAGCCGCCATCTTGTGACAATCTCCTCAGTTACTTCACTCGCAACTGATTGACAATAATTTAATATGTATCCTTCTCTTTATTGATACAGTCGACTCCCGTTAACTCGAACTCGTCGAGACCACAAGAAATGTTCGAATTGTGGAACGTATGAGAGAAAAACATTATTAAAGAGGTACTATTACAAAGAAATTAACGATATAGTATTTTTTAAGTATATTTCGGTTGTTAATATTAGAATATTATTTAATACTAAATTAAAATATATAAATGTGGAATATACTCTCGCATGAGGGCTACACTCTCTGTTGCACCTGAATTGGACTGTATTTCCCTCCGCCACTCATTTACCGGAACTCTGCGTCGAGATTAAATAAGAAACGGAAAATAGTGAAGATGTGTGACGAGGAATGGAAAGAGGAAAGTAAATAGAATGTTTTCGACGACGGCAAACGATGTTGACTAAAACTACGAGGTAGATTTCGACGATTTACAAATGACGATTCTTTTAAGAAACTATAAAATATTTACGACGAATTGATGTTCGATAAAGATTGTTGAGAAAAGTTACGAAGAATGAATCTATGTTTTATTTTTTATTTGTTTGTTTTTGTTCCGTTCGTTAGATAATAAATGTATGTGTCCATCAGAGACTACTTTTTATTTTGAGTAAGGACTCGTCCATCCTATATAAATGCATAAACTGATTAAGGAGTTATAGGAACAAGCAGTAACGAAGCTCAAGTGGAGTTGTCATTGGTGGACAAACGTCACACTAAAAAAATGAATTTCAAATGAATGGGACTATATGTATACTTGTTCAGAATAATTCTGACAAAAATGAAAGAAAGAAAGTTATTTCTAAGATCTGAAATCCGGGGAAAAGTAATAAAAATAAAAAAATTGGAAGCTCATTAGTTCGAATTAAACGAAGTCAAGAGAAAATGAGTCCGAATAAATGAAAAATTTTGATGTTATTCTACTATCGAAAATTTCAGGACTTCATGTTTAGTTCGAATTAACCCCTTGGGGACGAGCGACACGTATACTTGCCGCAAAAAGGCTTAAGAATACTTATTTATCCCAACCAGTAATATCTTACTGCAAAATTTGTCTTATTGAATCGGAGCATTTTCTGTATTTAATAAGGCACAAATTTCTGTTTTTAAAATCCGGTGACAAAACATTACAAATTTCGTATAAGGGTCCCGTCGCGAAGGGTTTAAGCGAAGTTTCGATTTATCCGATTTCGAATTAACGAGAGCCGACTGTATCTCCATTCGCAAAACAGGGCTACAAAATATGACTATTTTTGTTTTCTGTTTTCAACTATTATTTTTTCAAAATACATTTTGTGGTTCGTTTCCCTTGTAAATGTTCTCAAAACGTACTTAAGAAATTTCTGTTTTAAAAAAATGGTGGGAATTAGAATTAATAAATAGACGCCTGTGGCAGCTCAGTAAAAAGATTTCACGAAAGGTATTCGAAAAATCACATCCGAACGGTCCAAAATACATCCAAGCAAATCTCATAACCTACATAACTGAGAATAACATTCCATAAATCTAATTTTTGATATTTCATTACAAAAGCGTGTTCGTTTCTTTTCTTTTTTTTAAAAAAATGCATTTTCTGCAAAGATATTAAAATATTTAAGTGAAAATGCTCAGCTTTATTTCATTCTCTCGGAAAGGTGTATGTTTTAAAAATACTTAAGAGAAAGCCTTAACTAAATTGCAGTTTGCAAAGCGTGATACAATTAAGAATGTTTCTGTCCTTCATTACTCAGAAAAAGTATTAAAGTCTTTTTATTATCAAATGTGTTTTGATTTAGTTTCAAGAAAGTGAAATATATGAGAAGGGAAATATGTTTAACTGAATAACTTTGAGAATTTCAAGAAAAATATGTTTTTAAAAAAGTAAAAAAAAAAAAAACATGTAATCTGCCTTTTTGCAGATTTTATTTACGCTTAGGCAGGTGTGCCATAAATACTTAAGAGCGTACACTAGTCACGCGGTTAAAGCCGAGCGCTAATGTAAAGTCTATGGGGGCGTTCTTTTCGAATATCTCGCTGAAATTTTAATATTTTTACATGATTTTTTTGCACAAGATAGCTGAGGACGATCCACAACCGGCCTAGTTTTTACTTTTACAGTTTTCGTTTCAGATTTTCTTTAAACAATTACTTAAACTTTCGGAACCGGTTTAAACCGGTTCGGAAATTGAAACTATCGTAATATAAAAAATATATAAGCAAAATCGAAAAAGTAAAAACTAGGCCGGTTGTGGATCGCCCTCAGCTATCTTGTGCAAAAAAAATCATGCAAAAATATTAAAATTTGAGCGAGATATTTGAAAAGAACGCCCACGTAGACTTTACATTAGCGCTCGGCTTTTACCGCGTGACTAGTGTGTGCTCTTAAGGGGTCTCAGGACTCTTATAACTTCCAAACTTTCGAATGTTAAACTACTATCTTTTCTTAACATTTTAAGATAATTGTTTCCTTGAAATTCAAACTAGAACAGAAGTTATGGCTTTTAGAATTCTACTCTCTCAATAGCTGAAGAGGCATTTCCCAAACTTCGAAGTCATTTTTCTCCAAATGACATTTTTGGGCATAACGAGCACGATATATCAAAAACTTATTGTTATTATTTCATAAAATTTTCAAAACATATTTTTTGTGTTAATCTGCATAAACTGAACCTAATTTTTTTTTATTAATAAAAAAATATGTTTTTCAGATGGTTATGTTGTTGAAATTTTCAAAATTTTTCATTACTTAAATACAATTTTGTATCAAAAATAGATAAATGCTTTAAAGAAAAATTTATTTAAGTTAAAATAATTATGCCAATCTGGTGTATAAGTAGGTATCAAAATTTTCATTTTAGTTGCAATATTTATTTTGTAATCGTGCGCGTAAGCTATCATAAGAATTTTCGGCTTGTCAAATATCGGACAGTTTGGAGCCGTCTGTAAATGCTAATTCTGCATCTTGAAACTTTTTAAATGTATGAAACGAAAGAACATACTTATATCTTTCATCACAATAAAAGTTATATTTTAAAATCATATACATTTTAAGATATTAAAAGTTGAAAATAGTCTGTTATTTTCATTTTTTCCCATTTTAAGAGTCCTGAGACCCCTTAACCTCTTCAGACCTGAGGTACACAAATGTGTACCGCCATTCTTTTCTTCATAAAAACTAAACTGTTCGAATTTTTTGCATTTTTACTTTACTTCTATATAGCTGAATGTTTTTTTTTCTTTAAAACAAAACCAATAAATGTCAGCACTTATGAATATTACCACATAAAATAAATATTATTTCCATCCGAGTTTCGGAAATAGCTTCAATACATTGTGGCCGATAAAGTCAGAAATATTCATGGTTATTTAACTTAAATGCTTTACAATAAAAAATTTTGAGGATTTGTTGATCATTTACTTGTTTAAAGACCTTAATTTTGTAATTGCGTAAATTTATATTATTGATAGTTAAACTGATGTTTTAAGGGGATTAGTACTTTTATATCCATATTTGTAAACCTAATTTACCAGTCCCCTAAAGTACTGATTTCATAAAAATGACTCTTTCTGGCATCTATGGTTCCATTTCGATTATGCAAAAGCAATAAATATATATTTGTAGAGTTATTTTATGCTCAGGTCTGAAGAGGTTAATGATTTATCAGCTTTTCTGGGTTTAGTTCATCTGACGAAACTCTGTTCGTCTCTGTCTCTGTCTATCTGTCACAGAGTCCGTACACAAAAATTATACAAGTCAGAGAGTTCAAATTTTTTGTACTTACAGCTGAACATCTGTTGTCACACAGCAAATCATAAAACTTTGAAAAAGTAAAAGTGTATTATTTTAATTAAAATATTATTTTTACTATCATCATTTTATTTCTTTGTTGTTGTATTTTCTCTTCCAATTGTTTCGAAAAGTTTAAAAAGATATAAAAAATATTTTTCGTTTATCCTTTATTTTTAAAAGAAATGAAATACTTCTGCTGCCACAATTACAAAAATTGGTATTAAAAAACTACAAAAAAGTTAATGTGTCAAAAATAAATTGAGGTGCAGTTTTTAAATAAATTGCATTTAAAACTACATTTTTTTATACGATAGTGTTAAAATTGAAAATGTACAATATTTAGAAGTTAAAAAATTTGCAGTAGCGTAAATTTCATAATTGAAATTTCATTTCTTCCAATTATTGCACGCAAGTTTAAACAAAATTATTATGTGTGTAACATAAACTAATGGATTAAATAAATCATGCGAAAACGTGCTTATTTGTTTTTATTTCATGATATTAGATCATATTTATCATTTATTTTGATACGCGAAGTGAAATATTTTTTTATTTATTAAATTCTTATTCATTTATATTTCTTGCCGCCTCTGGTGACCAGTTTGATCTCTCTTAAATTAATGCTAAACTTTGCAATATTTTACTTTTATTCATAATTTTATTTACTTGCGTACCATCGCTAAATCTGCAGATTCGGATAGAAAAATGAAGAAATCTATGCAATCAAGGAAGCATGCATACGGGAAGAATTTAATATTCTATTTTGGTTGCCGCGATTGCCGAAGAAATCCTAAAATAGCGCCGAAAAATCAATTTTCATTGGTTAATTTAATACTAAAGTGTTTTCTAGGAGATATTAAACGAAAACCTCTATGCGATCTGCAATCACACTTTCCCACTCGTTTTATATTCATTATCAGGTTGGCGAGTGATCAGGGAAAAACACAGTCAAAAAAGTATTACAGTGCGTGTCAAAAGTTTAAGCACAATAGCAATTTTAAAATAAAACTTTAAATATTAACTTTATTTCAATATCTGTCTTGTGTATGTTAATAATATCTATTTTTACACCATATTCATTTAAATTAAATTTTAATTTTTTTTTCAAACCATGGAGTTTAAGAATAGAAGAAAAATGACCGTGTCAAAAGTTTAAGCACAAAATCGTTTTTATGCAAATTTTACAGTCTGACGTAAACGGTTGCGCACGCAAAGAATTTCTGGGTTTATAAGAAGCAGTTCGCTGTTGTTTTTGAGTTAGTACAAAATGCCCAAGTCGAAAGAATTTTCAGAGGAGGAGATGATAAAAATTTGGAGAATGAGAGCAAAATGTAATTCTGTTTCTGAAATTGCAAGTGCATCAAAAAGGTCAAAACAAGGTATTCATCAAATTTAGCTCGTGATAATGATTTTAAACGAAAATTTCGTTCAGGAAGGCCGCGAGTGACTAGTTTGAGCGAAGATAGTCGCATCAGAAATTTGGCTTCAACTGGTAATTACTCCCTTTCGGAAATAAAATATGCAGTTGGAGAACAAATATCGAAAAAAACTGTTTATAGAAGAGTTTTGGAATTCAGATACATCAAATATCGTAAAATGGCTCGATTACCGTGTCTCAAACGACACCATAAAGAAGCTAGATTACAATGCGCCAAAGAGCATATGTCATTTGGTGAAAAGTGGTTGAATATCATATTCAGTGATGAAAAAAAATGGAACCTCGATGGCCCTGATGGGTTTAAGTAATATTGGCATGATCTCCGCAAAGAACTTAGGAGTGTGTTTAGCCGCTAACATAATGGTAGTTCTGTAATGATATGGGGGGCTATTTCTTTCAATGGTCAGACATCTCTAGCATTCATCAGTGGTCGTGAAAACTTTGAAAACTACTAAGAGACACTTGCCAATCATTTGCTTCCTGTTGCCGAGGTTTTTAGGGGGAGAAAAATGGTTATTTCAACATGATAATGCTTCCATCCATACCTCAAACTCAACTTCATCGTGGCTTAAGTCGAAAACAGTGTCTGTTTTGAAATGGCCGGCAATTAGTCCTGATGTAAACCCTGTAAAAAAGTACGTGGGGTACTCTCACTCATGCAGTTTATCCAAATGGAAAGCAGTATTCTTCAGTTAAAGATTTGAAAGCTGCCATTGAGAACGCTTGGTTTAAAAATGAACCAGAAACAATACAGAACCTCATTTTAACGATCGAAGACCGTATATTTAAAGTACAGTCGACTCTCGTCAATTCGAAATGGGATAATTCGAATCTTCGCTTAATTCGAACTAAACATGAAGTCCCGAAATTTTCAAAGGCAGAATAACGTTAAAAATTTTCATTAATTCGATTTCATTTTCTCTTGACTTCGTTTAATTCGAACAAACGAGAATTCCGATTTTTCATTTTTCTTTTCTTTTTCACGAATTTCTGATCATTTGAATAACTTTCTTTCTTTGATTTTTGTGAAAATTGTTCCGAACGAGTATACGTAAAATACAATGCCTTTGATATCCACTTACTTAGAGCCCCGTGTGTCCATCAGTGAAGCTATAAATTTTTCTTCCTTCGTGCTTGTTTCTAATCTTTTAATTAGTTTATGTATTTATACATTCTAATTTAATATTAAGTCATATTCTAATGATAACAGACGAAATAAGTTTAAAAAACACTATAACATTAATTCCTTTGTAATAGTACCATATTAAGCATGTTTTCCATAATTCGAACTTCGGATAATTCGAACATTTCTTGTGGTCCCGACGAGTTCGAATTAACGAGAGTCGACTGTAATTCAGCAGAAAGGAGAAATAATTAAGTATTATTTTTTTTATTCTTGTTTTGCTAAAGACTAAAAAACTACTGTGCTTAAACTTTTGACACACTCATTTTTGTTGTTTAGATACTTTTTATTATTTAAGATAAATTTTATAGCATAAATCTGTTAACAATCTTTTTAAAACTACAATTTGTAGGCTATGTGAAAAGAGAGGTAACTTTCACCCATTAATAAAATTTTATTTTGAAATTTTCTGTTGTGCTTAAACTTTTGACACGCACTGTATGTAACAGTGTTTTTTAAACAGAAATTCATGTTTTTTAACCCCTTTATATTATTGCAAGTATTTTCTATAAGAAAATACTGGTAGTTTCCTCTTTTTTTTGACTGTGTTTTTCCCTGACCACTCGTCACACTGATTATCTCTTTATTTATATGTTTATGTACAATCATCTTACATGCTTTCATTTTTCTTACTTACTTACATAGTTCTGATATAGATAAATATACGTGTCTTACAGCGTATATACTGTTCTAGAAAAAAAAAACTTTATTTCTGCAAAATTGTCGGGATAACTGATCAGTGCCCATCAGCTACACATATCAAATGACTGCATTCAATTCTGCGCACTTCCGATTTGTTAGCTTTCGTTTCCGTAAAGCATGTATGTGCGTCATAGCATCGAAAAAAAATGGAACAATAAATGAACATTGTCGGACGTTCCTCTCAGCCCGCACAACTTTGAAGAAAGTCCGTGGTAGTTATAGCTGCCCCCACCGATATTATTAGGTGATATCGGTCACCCACTGTGAGGATTGTGTAAATGAACACTGACGCTGTCAATTAACTGAATCAACAGTTTATTTAGAATATGTGTACACACTAAATACGCTATTTACAATTATGTACAATTACAATTCGGATATAGGTGATCCGGTTCAACATTAAATTAAATACAGTAAAGGGTTGGCTGTGTACTGTTCAAATTACACCTTCTTCCTCACACTCAATGCACGTTATATTCACTTTACTGGAGATCAATTTCGAATCTCCCAACACAAGGATACTCGGCCTATGCTATCTGGCCCAGAGCACAACATTAGGACGTCTGTGTCCCTTGCTCTCCAGATACGAACTGCTTACGCTCTACAACACAGAGCACTTTCTACCAGGACCTCTGTCCTACACACTCTCTAGGTACGAACCCCAGATGCGAACTGCTCAAATCTCAGACAAGACTTGCTTTCTGCAAATCACTGTGTTTTCCCAATGTAAACCCCCTTTGGAGCTTATTCACTGGACACATTCCACATTCCTTTCTTGATAAGTGACATGTTGCTTGTTTGCTCATCATCCACATACATCTCTGACGGATGAACACGCCTATCAGCAATCTCCTCTTTCTCCCAACACCGCCTGTGCATGATTACCTATAAATTCTCCCTTCAACAAAGAAAGAATGTCACCTTGAAAATTCCAGTACACAGCCAGTACAATATACAAAAGATTAAGATAGAGAAATAACGGAAATTCCAATCTTCAGCAGAGGTGGTCTCAGAACCTGACAAACATCAAAGTTAAATTCGAAAAATTAGCCAAAGAAACGAACGAAATGGTAACATCTGTGTATGGAATGAGTCGTTCATGCGTATTTGAATGGTTTTCGAAGTTATTTGCTGGAAGAGAGTCAAAAGAAGACGATGAGAGATCAGTACATCATTCGTCAAAAATTACATTGTGAAGGTTCCACTGTGACTGGTACATTTTACAATGATGTCTTGTATCAGCTTTTGAAATAAATGTTAGACCCGATTTTCTGAGTATAAAAATAGTGCAAATTCGTTCCTCTTGAACAGCAACACAGCAAAATCGCATTTTTTCCGCGATTGTTTGACGAAAATCGCATTTTTAGCGATTTTTTGACGGTAGTCGAGGATTATTTTTGTAATCATTTGATAACTCTAGCTTTTCTTCTGTGATCTTTTAACAAAATTCGCGTTTTTTCTTAGAGATTAAGCCCTGGGGGCGACTGGAATATTTGGGTTTAGAAGTCACCCAGGTCCTTAAAAAAATTGTCATTCTGAACTTATACTGAGCGCTCAAACAAAAACGGTGGCTGTAACTATAGGGAATTTTTCCATCGACACTTGCTGGTAAATCCAAGTTCAAAAATCTAAATCAAAAAATTAATTTTCGTATTGGAAACACTTTTTTAGTTTCTCATTATTAGATATTCATGTTTTAATACCGCGTTTTTTTCTTTTGAAATTGCTTTATTTACAGATTTGTTGTTATTTTTGTATATTATGACATAGTCATTAATATTGAATTGGATTTTTTTTTTAATGAGCTGCGTACAGCTATTTTATCAAAAATGTAGTTAAATGAATTTGTAACTATTTTCTTTAAAAAAGTTCAATCACTTTTTGAAGTAATCGCTGTTTCGCTGATTTTAGATTTTGTTAAAAGGATTTAATATACACTTAAAATTGAGGATACGAATTAAAGGATAGAACAGAACAAAAAATCCTATTGTTATATTGCGTTTGTTACAAATGCGTCCTTGTACAGAAATTTTTGACTAGAATGCAGGTTGTGTGCATCAACCATTCACCTTACTCATCAGATCTGTCGAACACGGGCTACGTTCTATTTCCGAAGTTGAAATTGAAGATAGAATTCTATGAGTCTATAGACGACACTGGAGCAATTGTGGACGAACTGGTACGATATACTTGTTCCACGCATTGTATTGAATTGTTCGGAAAGTCCATGGAAACCCAACCCGTTCAAGGCCAATGGCTTTTACGCAAATTTTATTCAGTGGACACCACTTTAAAAATATCTTTACTTAAATAATCGTGAAAATGCTGTAATTAAAGAAAGCAAATGATACTTTTATTTTTTATTGGTACGTCTTTTTTAACTTTTTGAGGTACATACATACACCCATGGTTCCGAATGGGTTAACATCAAATGTAAGTATAAAATCTGCGTTACATTGCGGTGAGTCCTGGATTTTTTTTAATGACCTATGTACAGCTATTTTATCAAAACTGTAGTTAAATGCATTTGTAACTATTTTCTTTAAAAAAAAAAATTTAAATCACGTTTTCAAAGTAATCACCGTTTTGCATATTTTAGATTTTGTTAAAAGGATTCAATATACACTTAAAATTGATGACGCGAATTAATGAATAGGACAGAACACAAAATCCTATTGTTATATTGCGTTTGTCGGGATACTGCAAGAAAATGTATTTAAAACCGAGAGCATTGAAAAATTAAGACTGTTAACATGCTAGAAAACGTTTTGTGTTATTCTTTAAAAGTATTAGTTTAAGCATGTAATATACCATATGTCAAATGTATGTCTATGCTGTATGTAAGTATATAATGTTAATTATATGTTATATGCTGACTAGTGCAATTCAATATTAATGACTCTGTCATAATATAAAAAAATAACAACAAATCTATGAATAAAGAAGTTTCAAAAGAAAAAACTCAGTATTAAAACATGAATATTTAATAATGAGAAACTAAAAAAGTGTTCCCAATACGAAAATCAATTTCTTGATTTAGATTTTTGAACTTGGATTTATTAGCAAATGTCTATGAAAAAATTCATGGCGTTATAGCCATCGTTTTTGCGTGAGCGCTCAGTATAAGAACAGATTCCCAAAAGTTTTAAGGAGCTGGGTCGCACCTAAACCCAAATATTACAATCGCCACTAGAACTTAATTTCTAAGAAAAATTAAGAAAAAAAGCTAAATTTGTTAAAAGATCTCTGTGATCTTTGTGAGAAAAGCTAGATTTATCAAATGATTGCAAAAATAATCCTCTACTTCCATCAAAGAATCACTGGAAAAACGCGATTTTCTTCAAATAATCGCAGAAAAAACGCGATTTTGATTAGAGGATCGCGAAAAATTATAGGATTCTAGTCAGATGAAAGACAACGGAAAAAGTTTAACAGTATTTATTACTCTTCTTTTGCAGTTCAAACCAGCAAACAACTAATACAATATCTCATTCAGAGTAAAAAAAAATTTTATATGATTTTGTTTACAACAAAAGACGTTTTACTTTTGCCACGTTTTGAGGTTTTTTTAGATTAATTTAAAGAAAGCAATTTAACTTTTCAATTTTTTCTTTATATTTACATAAAATGCATGCCGCAAAATCTTATTCCATTCGTGACTAAGAATAAAATTTCGTGAATCTATATTTTTATGTTTCTCTGCAGTTTACGAAAGTGTGTTGTTTTACTGTCTATTTTTTTATATGATTTTCTCGGAGATAATCATATAAATGAACGTAAGTGAATATGATCACTTCTATTTCGTTCTCTTGGAAAGTGCACGTTTTTAATGTGCTTCGAAGTAAATCTTAAATTAATTGCAGATAGTAAAACATCATGCAATTAAATGTACTTCTTTTCTTTATTATTCAGGGAAAATATCAAAGTCCTTTTATTATCAAGAAGTATTTTGCTGCAATTTTAAGGAGAGGTAAAAAAGGGAAAGGAAATAAAAACAACGGAATGACTTTGGGAATTTGTTGAGAGTTCCATCCTTAATTAAAAACAAAATGGGGAAAAATTGTTAGGGAAAAATTTACTAATGTAACATATTATTCAATGTAATTATTTTTTAAATATGACAGAACCTTGATTAACCTTCGATAAAGCTTCGATTAATCGAGGTTTCTATTAACCGAACCGATAATGAAATCTCTTTTTTTTCTTTTATGAATGAGCTTTGAAAATGATCGTACTTTTTAGTTCACTGTTTGTGCAACAGGCTTATGACATCTGCATATGCTCGGGCTTGTTCTCTGGCCCCATAGAATAAGGACATTTTTTTCAACAGGCCGGGCTGGACCAACAAAAAATTAAATGGACCTACTGGCCCGATAAAAAATTTATAAGGTGATAAAATGTGCGCCATTTTCAAAGAATATGACTGTCTCGGAAATAAATATAAATGTGCGTCACAAGCCGATGCTTGTTCGACAACATGGTTACAGAAATGTAACATTTCCAGCATAGACATTGGCATCACTCCGTTACATGGGGTATGAACTCAGGCTGAATTTTTTCAGCAGATTTGAGTAGGGCTGAGATCGGGTTTTTATTTCTTTTTTTACATAGTCGGGTCGGAGCCGGAACTGGACTTAATTGTCCTCAGGATGTCTAGTTCCGGCATTATGTTTTGTAAAAATATTAATAGCTTTAAAATATTAATGAAATTCTGTTAACGGGATCATTGGAATTGCTTTTTATTTGTTGAGTTATGAAACATAACTTTATATGGTTTATTTTTATCATTTAGTAACGTTGTATTTTTTTTCTTCTAAGAGATGTTGAATTGGCGAGAACGGCAAGTTTTTATACACAATTTCTATTAACGGCAACCCTAGTGACACTCTTGCCTAGATTTAAATTTGTTAAATAAATATAACCAGTATGTTAAATAAATATAATATGCAATTATAATTTTTTCTCCAGCGTTTCTTTTTTATGCTGGTTATAAATTTCTTCTTTTTATTTCTAATTAATGCTGGAAATCTCAACAAATTCTCAAATCCATTCCGTTACCTTGATTTTCTTTCTCCTTTATTTGCCCTCCTGAAACTGCAACGAAATATTTCTTGACAACAAAGTGACTAATATTTTTCTTGAATAATGAACAAAAGAATCACATTTAATTGTATCACATTTTTCTACCTGTAATTAACTTAAAGCCTTCTCTGAAGAGCATAAAAACATACGAAAAGGAAATAAAATTAAACATATTCACTTACGTATCTCCGGTAAAATCATATAAAAAAATAAAGACTAAAATAACGCACTTTTTGCCAACTGCATAGAAATATAAAAAAATAGATTCACAACTTTTTATTCTTAGTCACGAATGGAATGATATTTTAAAACATGCGTTTTATGCAATTATCTAGAGAAAATTGAAAAGTTAAATTTCCTTTTCTTAAATCAATCTAAAAAATACACAAAATGTGCCAAATTAAACCGCATTTTGCAAAAGTTACAGTGCATCCTCGATTACCTAAATTAATTAGGACCGCTAAAAATACCCCGGATATTGGAAATCTCGATTAATAGAAATTGTGTATAAAAACTTGCCGTGCTCGCGAATTTAACATTTCTTAGAAAAAAAATTGCAACGTTGCTAAATGATAAAAATAAACCCATATAAAGTTACCGGGTTCCGGTGAGATAATAATGCGCGGTTTGCGGTATTGTTATTAGAAAATCAATAAATTTTTAAACATGTACTTTGTTAATATAGTTCAAATTTCGGAAAAAAATATCGCGCTGGCGGTAACAGGCTGTTTGAATACAGACATGACTCTAATTTTCTTAAATATGATATTTTCGGCTGAATCTGAATCTATATGTTGTCGAATCTGAATTTATATGTTGAATCGACTCTCGAATCAGCTTCAGAAATAAGGTACGTTGGTTGGAAAGTGATTTAAAATAATATTTGTAATTGAACCATCTGTATTATATTTCCCCTCCTCATTCTTGATACTGAGATATTATTTTAAATATTATTATATCACATTAACAAAGTGCATATTTTAAAATTTATTTATATTCTAATAACAATACAGCAAGCCGCGCATTTTTATCTAAAACAGTTTTTTTTTGTTATTTACATTCAAAATGGGTCAGTCATTTACTGGACACCCGGTATGTTTCATAGCTGAACAAACAGAAATCATTTCCAATGATCCGCTTTAATGGGGATTTTAATACTTTTTCTATTTCTTTGAGAGTTTCCTGTCAGAATATGGCAGGGCAGTTTACTGACCATCATTTATAATTCGTCATGAGAGTTAAATTCATTGCCTAAAAAAACACAAAGGGTTTTAAGTACTTAACCCCTTGAGGGACAAGCAATAATGTCTCTGTAATATTGAATTCTCACCGGAAAAATCGAAAATTTTTATTTTAAAATAAGAAAAAGTAATTTTTAAACATTTTACCTCCAAAGTTAAAGATAAAAAATTTCTTTAAGTTTTTCTGGTGAGAATCTTGTTCAAATTAAGTGGTATAAAATATATACCACCGCCCCTCAAAGGGTTAAACGTAACCAGAATATGAAAAAAAAATCCAAACTTAGTTTAGAAATTTGATGTATAATGCGCTCTCCGGAATTATTTTTCTAATAAAACCTTCTTCAAGCGATCAGGCAAAAAAATGGAATTTGTTTCCTTTGTTGGAACATTTTCCTATCTGTAATTAATTTAAAATGCGTGTTAGGAAATCCAATTCCTTTCTGGCTGAGAATAAGATTAAATAAATGCAATGTTTGATAATCCTTTGGAGGTTGTTAAAGTGTATTATTTTCAAGCGCTTCCCACAAAGATAATGAAACATGTAAGTGAATACGTTTACTTTTAATTTAATTCACTGGCGAGAAGTATATTTTGATGCACTTCATAAAAATTGTTAATAGCATTCTCTAGTCACGCTACAAAACACTTGCAATCCCAAAGCATTTTTTTTTTTCAAATTTCACATTAGCTTTTTAAACTTTCAAATGATGTTTTTTAATAAGATAGTTAAGATTGATCTCGAACAGGGTTATCTTTTACTTTTCCAATTTTAGTGCAAAATTTTTTATAGTAAAATTACTTTCAAGTCGGTTTTTTAGAAAAAAAAAAAAAAAAAAAAAAAGATAGTTTCAAAAATTTTCGACAAAAATTTTCGTTTTCATTTTAAATATTTTGAACATTTTTAAGAAAGAGGATATCCGATGTTGATTACTAACCGATTTTATTTTTAATTTTATGAGTTTCATTGTAGTGTTTTTTTTCTTGTGAGATTCGAGGGTTTGTCGAGAAAGTAATGGCATTGATTCCATAAAATTTGCTTATTTAAAGATAATTTAACAGCTATCTTTAAAATAGGCTACTCCTCCCTTTTAACGACTCTGCCACCCATTTAAAACTTTAAATGGAATGTTGAAGAACGCGCATTACGTTTTTCTGCAAGATCTCCATATCGTCCAAATGATGATTTTTTAAACTGGATTTTAACTGGGGAAATATAAAAAAGTCCTTCTGTAACAGATCGAGGTATTACTGTGGTTGGGACAACATTGTCCTTTTACAAACTTGTTTAAGGCCCCTGTCCTCGCTCGTGGAAACGTTCGCGAGCTAATGCTATTCCTATGGGGAAGCATTTTTCTAATAACTCTTTCGCATTTTGACATTTTTGAATAATTTTTTTTCCATTGGATAGCTGAGGTGTATGCCGACAGCGCACCTTTTTTACTTTTTCGATTTTGGTTGAAGATATTTTTAAAAAGTTAGTTTCAATTTCAAAACCGGTTTCGAAACTGAAAGTGCTTTAAAAAAAATATCTCCAACCAAAATCGAAAAAGTAAAAAAATTGCGCTGTCGGCATGCACCTCAGCTATCCAATGCCAAAAAAAAAAAAAAAAAAAAAAAAAAAAAAAAAAAAAAAATTCAAAAATGTCAAAATGCGAAAGAGTTATTAGAAAAATGCTTCCCCATAGGAATAGCATTAGCTCGCGAGCGTTTCCTCGAGCGAGGACAGAGGCCTTAAAGCAAGAGTCATATTAATTTCTTAACTTTTTTAATAAAAAAAATAATTTAAGAATAATTTTACAAAAGTGATTTTAAATTCATTTTTCTGTCTGTTACTAACTTAAAATGCGTGTTAAAAAATCTCATTCCTTTTCTGACTGAGAATAAGATTAAGTAAATGTAATTTTTGATATTAGTTTGCTGGTTGTTTATTTTCACACGCTTCCCACAAAGGTAACGAAACATGTAAGAGAATATGTTTACTCTTATTTCATTCACTGGCAAGAAGTATATTTTGATGCACTTCATAAAAATTGTTAATAGCATTAGCTGGTCACGCTACAAAGCACTTGCAAGCCTGATGTTAAATCCAAAGCATTTTTTTTTTTTTTTTTTTTTTGTATATAAATTTTTTTATTTTTTAAAAAAAATGTATTCAAGTCTGCCTTACTTTATACTATTCAATCTTTTAATAATTTTCAAAGATTTTAATGTAAACAAGGAAAAAGGAAAAATGAAAATAAATAAATAAACAAGTTAAAAATTGCACGTGAAGTGTTGCAAATGAGGTGCGTTCGTACGATAACGAAGTTTTAAACGGAATACTTTTGACGGAATGCTTTTGATTGTCCCTGTAATTGATCTATCCATCCGATTTTCATAACATTTGAAATGACTCGACAAAATATACGTTTTAAATTTCAAACGATTAAAGTGCGTTTGAACCTTTTTTCCCCATTGACCGTAATGTAACGGAATCCTTTTGATTGTCCCTGTAATTGATCTATCCATTCGATTTTCAAAAAATTTGAAATGACTCTACAAAATTATGTAATAAATATACGTTTTAAATTTTAAACGATTAAAATGCGTTTGAAACTTTTTTCCCCATTGACGTAATGTAACGGAATCCTTTTGAATGTCCTTGTAATTGATCTATCCATCTGATTTTCATAAAATTTGAAATGACTCGACAAAATTATGTAATAATTATGTATTTTAAATTTCACACGATTCGGTTGGGTAGTTTTTGCGTTGTTACATGCGGACGGACAGACAGACGGACAGACGGACAGACGGACGGACTGAGCGACAACAATAGGTGCTACGTATTTACATAATTACGAAAGCCCCTAATAAGAATTAAAAGAAAGTGAATACTCCGTATTGGAAATAAAATGGAATTTTTCAAGCATCTTTTAATAATAGAAGATAGAGGTAGATTGATTTTAGAGCATGAAAACAAGCGATTATGTCGTTAAATACCAAAAATAAACCAAATACGATTTGTAGTTCAAATTAAATGATCTTGGGGTATTATGATACATCATCCTTATTTATTTAAAGAAATTTATCGTCCGTATTTTAAAATTTATCGTTTGCGCGAAGTTAAAACAAAGATTTTTTTATATTTAAAATAATAATAATAAAACTGTTTTTAAGCAAGTAGTTAGACACAGTAAATGATGCCCCGCATAGATATCAATGTCATTAATTTGCATCGCATAGATATCGATGTCAAAATCACGTCATTATTAGCGGGAAATAATTATTTTCATGACCAGTGTTCTCGCGGTCGCTCGCCATTGCGACTAAATTTTTCATTTGGCGAGTAAACAAACGATTGAATACACCAAATTGCTAGTGCTCAATTTTTGCTTTTTCTTTCTTTTCTTTTTCATACAAATGCATACAAAAATATTTTTAATATATTTGTAGCGGATAGTTAAAATTAGATTTTAACAATCGTTGTCGCAGTTATAAAAACGTAGGTTATTTTAGAACATATGGACAAAAAAAGGTACCCCTTTAAAGTATTAAAGATTTTGTGTGTGTGTGTGTGTGTGTTAATCTGTGAATCTATTTGGGTAATACTTTTTTCGTTTGGCGAATGTTTTTTATTTTTAACTAGCTGACCCGCCCGGCGTTGCCCGGGTCCGTATTAGCAATATTAAACGAACTTGAAATTTGTATGATTTTATCAATAACTGGAAGCATGCAGAAATGCATTGTCTGAAATACGTCATTTTCATCGTTATAAAGTATTAAAAGGTTCTGAAAAAAAAAGAAAACTTTTAGTAATACAATTTTTAGTTTAAATCAAATGTTTTCAATATTTTATTTAATTTTATTCAAAATGAAAAAAGATTTTCTTAGCAGACGATTTTTTGTGATAAATACATTATCTGTTTTATATTTCTTCTGCTTTATTCCTTTTATTTATAGAGTTCAAAATGAAAAAAGATTTTCTTAGCAGACGATTTTCCTGTGCCTCAATTAATTATCCTCGGAATTCCTTTTATTTATAGAGATTAGCCAAATTAATAACGTTGGTCAAATGTCAGCGAGAACACTGTTCATGACTGTGAATAAGATTAAGTAAATGTATACTCTGCGAATCTATTTGTGTAATACTTTTTTCATTTGGCGAATGTTTTTTTATTTTTAATTAGCAAAATTACTAACGTTGGTCAAATGTCAGCGAGAACACTGTTCATGACTGTGAATAAGATTATGTAAATGTATACTCTGCGAATCTATTTGTGTAATACTTTTTTTCATTTGGCGAATGTTTTTTATTTTTAATTAGCCAAATTACTAACGTTGGTCAAATGTCAGAGAGAACACTATTCATGACTGTGAATAAGATTAAGTAAATGTATACTCTGCGAATTTATTTGGGTAATACTTTTTTCATTTGGCGAATGTTTTTTATTTTTAATTAGCCAAATTACTAACGTTGGTCAAATGTCAGCGAGAACACTGTTCATGACTGTGAATAAGATTAAGTAAATGTATACTCTGCGAATCTATTTGGGTAATACTTTTTTCATTTGGCGAATGTTTTTTATTTTTAATTAGCCAAATTACTAACGTTGGTAAAATGTCAGCGAGAACACTGTTCATGACTGTGAATAAGATTAAGTAAATGTAATTTTTTATATTAGTTTGCTGGTTGTAAAAGAGTGTTGTTTTCACGTGATTCCCACAAAGGTAATGAAACATGCAAAAGAATACGTTTACTTTTATTTAATTAATTGGCCAGAAGTATATTTCAATACACTTCATAAAAATTGTTAATAGTGTTCGCCAGTCACGCTACAAAATACTTTCAAGCCTAATGTTAAATAAATAGAAGCATTTTTTTTTTTTTTTCAAATTTCTCACGAGCATTTTAAATTTTCAACTGATTTTTTGAAATATAAGGTAACTAAAATTGATCTCTAATAGTGTGTTTTTTTTATTTTTCCGATGTTTATGCAACAATTATTTTAGTAAATTTATTTTCACGTCTGGATCTATTTTTTAAAGAAAAGAAAAAAAATAGCTTCAAAAATTTTCGAAAACAGTTTTTCGTGTTCATTTCAAATATTTTCAACATTTTTTTTTTTTTTTTAATTGGACATCTGATGTGTATTTCTAATGATTTTTTTTTTTTTTTTTTTTTTTTTTTTATCATGAGATTAGAGTGTTTGCCCAGAAAGTAATAAGACTGATTCCATAAAATTAATTTATTTGAAGGTAATTTTTACAGATATTTAATAATCTTCAAACTAGCACTTTCTACATTGCCAACGATTCTACCACTCGTTTACGCTCGCGTTGAATGTTAAAAAAAGCGTTGCGTTAAAAATCAGTTGTTACGTTTTTCTGCAAGATCTTTATATTGTCAAAACGCTGACTTTTTAAACTGGATTTTAACCGACGATGGGGAAAAAAGTCTTGTGATGATAGATTGGGATTCTACTGTGGTTGAGACAACATTGTAACGCTGTCTTTTTCCAGATAATGAGTTACTTTGAAGAATGTGTTGGAAGCAGCTTGGCACAATTTTTCCACGTTTGAGGTTCTTCCGTGACGATATGTTAGTCCCAACGTCTCCGCAATCGTTCGGACACTTATCCGAGATCAAAATCCAAAACACTTTAAGGGGTATTTCGATTCAAACTGCTTATTTTCCGATTTATTTTTAGATTCATTTTTGCTCTCATATGCACCAAACTGGCAAATTATTTTATCCAGAAAGTACTCTAGGTGCCGTAAGTGTCAATTCTTTGATAAATGCAGAAAATATTGCAAAAAAAGCAATCAAAAACGGCATTTTGAACTGATTTTTCCGCAGCGAGAGATCTGAAAACGGAAAAAGGATCGTGCTGAGAAGGTAATTGTTTATAAATCAAATTCTAATGAATTGAGAGTAAATTGACATCACACGGCACCTTATACGTCTCTTCAAAAATTCCCTCAGAAAGTTTCATGTTTCTACTTTTAAAAATGTGTCTGAAATTGTATCGGAAAATTTCGAGCTGTTGAAGGTGAAAAAGCATTTTTTCGAATACACCTTTAACCACTTAATTGTCGCGCCTGAAACATTCACGGGCTGCAAGCTTCAAGGCTTTTATTCAGAATTGTTTAATTCCCACCAGTTTTATAAAATAGTGTAATTGATTTTATTCTGATATCAGTTCCTTATCATTAAATAAGATGAATATTTTTTTCCCAAAAAAGTGGTGGCAATAATGAGTTTGAATTTTTAAACCTTAATTTAATGCGACCATTAAGGGGTTAACCGCTTCCCTGATTTGCCCGTATGTCATACGGGCAACGTGTTTCTGGCCAATCATGTTTTCAAATCATAACTTATTATTATCACCAGTAATTCTTTATAGTAAATTTTGCATTATTTAATCCGAGAATTTTTTTTTTCCATATTCAATTTGGCGAAAATTTTTGTTTTGAAAAAACGGTGGTAAAAGATTAAAAAGTCTGTAAAAGACGCAAAAATAGGCATTATTTGAAAGTGTTTTCCAAAAATATTGATCAGTTAAGTAATTAATTTTAGTTACATCATCTGAAGTTAGAGAACTTGATGGAAGCACAGCGCGTTGTTTGTCATTTACGTCCTTTTTTAGGTGCGTTCGTAATTATGTAAATACGCAGCATCTATTGTTGTCGTTCAGTCTGTCCGTCTGTCTATCTGTCTGTCCATCCGTCCATCCGCATATAACAAAGCAAAAACTATCCAACCGAATCGTTTGAAATTTAAAGTATATAATTATTACATAATTTTGTCGAGTCATTTCAAATTTTATGAAAATCGGATGGATCGATCAATTACAGGAACAATCAAAAGGATTCTGTTACATTACTTCAATGGGGAAAAAAGTTTCAAATGCATTTTAATCGTTTGAAATTTAAAACGTTTAATTATTACATAATTTTGTCGAGTCATTTCAAATGTTATGAAAATATTATGTTATGAAAATGTTATGAGAATATTTATTATTAAATTACAGGGCCACACAAATGTATTCCACTAAACAATGTTATACGGGGAAACATTTTTTGAGGGGTGTTTTAATTATATTAAACTACTTCACATTTTATGAATAAGATATACGTTAATGAAGTAGAATAAAAATTACTCCCTGCATATTTATAGGAACACAAAGATTTCGACCGCTATACTGTATCCAAAGTACGCTCTACTATATCAGCAAGATCTGAATATTTTAAAACTTTGTTATCGTACGAACGCACCTCATTTGCTATGCTTCACCTGCAATTTCCAATTTGTTTCCATCTTTGAAAGCTTTGTTTCATATAAACACTCGAGCATTGGAGAAATAATCCTTCCTGTAGGTATTTTTTGTAACATGGGAAGCTTCTCAGTAGTAATTTGTTTTAGTTTTAAACAAAATTTTGCAGCATTTCGCTGCCAGACACTCCGTTACATACTGAAAACTTAATGGGTCTTTCAAACACGTGTCTCCTTCACGAGCAATTTGTGCGCTGCAAAGACTCAAGGCCAACTAACTTTCAGCAGATTCTGTATTTTGACAACGTTTACTGCATGTACAAGTCGCCAACTCTGTCCGTTTGACATTTATGCTTGGCGCAGAAATTCAATCTCTTTACTTTCTGGAACTGACTACGTACCGGGTGTCCAGCAAATGACTGACACATTTTGAATGTAAATAACAAAAAAACTGTTTGATATAAAAATGCGCGGCTTGCTGTATTGTTATTAGAATATAAATAAATTTTAAAATATGCGCTTTGTTAATGTAATATAATAATATTTAAAATAATATCTCAGTCTCAAGACTGAGGAGGGGAAATATAATACAGATGGTTCAATCTCAAATATTATTTTAAATCACTTTCCAACCAACGTACCCTATTTCTGAAGCTGATTCGAGAGTCGATTCAACATATAGATTGAGATTCGACAACATATAGATTCAGATTCAGCCGAAAATCTCATATTTATGAAAATTAGAGTCATGTCTGTATTCAAACAGCCTATTACCGCCAGCGCGATATTTTTTTCCGAAATTTGAACTATAATAACAAAGTACATGTTTAAAAATTTATTGATTTTCTAATAACAATACCGCAAACCGCGCATTATTATCTCAAACTGTTTATTTGTTATTTAAGTTCAAAATGGGTCAGTTATTTACTGGACACCCGGTACATTCACTTTTGGAATCGACTCTAAAATATAAAATGGTCTCATAAAAACGAATCTTCAACCAAAACAGAAAAAAGTGAAAAAAAAGTACACATTTTTGAGATCGGCATTTGATATCCTGTGTAACAATATTCATCTAAAATATTGCAATTGAAAATGGAAATTTAGAAAATTACTTTGAAATTGGTTTAACATTAACATGCGAGCATCTATAGTTAACTAATGAATTTAATCTCTTGAAAGTAGATATGATTAACTTTAATAGAAAATCAATTTTTAAATTATGAAGCTTTTCTTATAAGTTTTAATGTGTTACTCACTAAACATGCATTGTAGAAATCAGGGAACAAGTCATAGCATACATTTTGCATATATTTTCTTTTTTGGGTAGTATAACCTGCGTTTAAAATTATACATATTCGCGATTTTCCAGTATTTCAGGATACATACGGGCACCGTTGTTTTACAGGTGAAGTAACGGTGTTTTTATAAAAAATAAATCTACTTCAAACAGGCAAAGTTTCGCTTGATTAAGTCTCAGATTTTCTATAAGAAAATACTAATGCCGAATAATTTTCTGGTCATAAAGTTCCAGGATCCATACGAACCCTGTATTTGTAGATAGTTTAAATGACTGATAAATTTTGAGTAATTTTAATACTTGTTAAATAATTGAAATTTGCAAAAAACAATTATCATATAACCTATAATAATTTTGCTAATCATTTAAGTCGATTTTCGCATCAGTGCCCAACACTCGGGGTTCATGGCCTTGGCGTAAATCAGGCTCTGCTATTCCTATTTCTTGTTTTATTTTTTTATTTTTTTATTTTTTACCGAAAACCGCTGTTGTTAACCCTTTATGTCCTATATTATGAATTCAAGCTAATTTCATCTGCTAAAACATTTTGCATGTTTTTTTTTGTTTTTTTTTAGGATTTGGCCAATTAAAATTAAATAATTAAATTTTAATTTATAGGAATTTTGTGCAATATTATAACTCCACTCGAATAGTTTATTTAGATTTTCTATAAATGTTTTGTAGAATTAGAAAATGTACAAATATAATACTCTTACAATAGAAGTACAGTCGAACCCCGTTATAGCGAACCCGGTTTATAACGAACTCCCGGATATAACGAACGAAAATTTTGGTCCCGCCGTTTTCCTATTGTATTTAATACAAATTTACCCTTTTATAACGAACTCCAAAATCTTAAAAATCGGTTATAACGAACATTTTTTTTATGTCGACCATGATTTTTTTCTCTTATTTTACTTTTTTACTGTTCCACCAGTCATTCTAAGCCTGCTTATAAAGTGTAAGCATTCTGGTATAGTCAGCATCATTCTGCTCATTTATCCGAACTAGAGTCAGTCTCGATTTGTTCGGATAATCGACGCTGTACTGTATTTCTATTCGTTTTCATTTTTAGTTAATTTATTCAGAATTGTTTCAGTTAAATGTAAACAATTTTTGTCAATTCAATTCATTAATGATCATATCTAATAGATTTTAAGTCTCTTTTTTTCTTAATACATCATTATTGAACATATAAGTACCATGTAATAAATAATATACATATTTTGTAAACTCTAATATTTTTTAACTTTTCAGATATAACGAACCACCGGATATAGCGAAAAAAAAACTTTGGTCCCTTAAAGTTCGTTGTACCGGGGTTCAACTGTATAGTAATATTCCCGAGAGAAAATTTCCTGAATCTACCCCTCCCCCCCCCCCTCCAATACTTCAACGTCAAGCTAAAAAGGTACAAAAAAAAAATTTCCTCCTTTTAAAAATATTTTTGTCTTGTGCAACCAATAATGCTTTGGGAACAAGAGAGAGTAAATATGTGTGATTCATTCTAAACTATATTACAACTCATCGATGAATTAAATAAAATTTATAACAAGTTATTTTGATAATAGTACTAAATCTCCTCCAGGTGTCGCATATAGGTAACGCTAAAAAAATATTTAAAATGATTTACAATGCTTTTAGAATTGTTAAAATTACTTTTAGACCTTTTTTAATAATTGCGTGTATAAACATTTATTTATAGACGGAGAACCTTTGGGACTGATTTACACTCATTTTAAACTGGTTTTTGTGATCTCACTTAATATTTGTTTCAGGACAGAGGAGGTAAAACGTACTGTTTGAGTATTTAGGTTTAAATTGTCTTATTCTAGCTCATAATAATTTTTTATTTATTTTCTTTTACCTTTAAATTTTGCTTAGATTCTTTAAACAAGTTTAAACCTTCAAAAATGTTGCATTTCGGAAGGAAAAAAAACTTAAATTTTATAGAAAAATGCGGATTTTTCTTATGTGCAAAGAAATTTCATTCCAAATTCCCAGAGTTATTTGAGCGAAAACAAATCACCATTTCTACTGCTCGTTTTCATAAATGTGCTCCCACTCTAAATTTTTACTGAGTGAAAATATAATAGGCATTTCTGATTTATCATTTTTTCATTCCTATGTAGTGTTGCCTTTTTCTGAACTATTTTCACTTTTTCCTTTAGAATAAATTTTTAAGAAATGTGCGAGATTATTTGAATAACATTGGCAAGTGCTAAAAAATTGTTATAAAGAATTTCAGAACGTCTGGATTAATTTCCGGTTTTTCTGCCCTTCAAGCAGCTAATCCATAAAAGTGTCTTATTTTAGCTAATATTTATGTATTTATTTATTCCTTACAGTGTAATTTTGCATTGAATTTTAAGCACGTTTAAAACTTCAAAAATATTGCATTCCGGGGTTAAAAGAGAATTTAAATTTCATAGTAAAATCGTGATTTTTTTCTATGTGCAAAATTTTCATTCCAAATTCCCAGAGAGTTATTTGAGCGAAAACAAATCACCATTTCTACCATTCGTTTTGAGAAATGTGTTCTCTCTAAATTTTAACAGAGTGAAAATGTAATACGCATTTGTGATTTATCTTTTTTCATTCCTATGTAAGTGTTGCTTTATTCTGAACTATTTTCACTTTTTCCTTTAGAATAAATTTTTAAGAAATGTGCGAGATTATTTGAATAACGTTGGCAAGTACTAAAAAAATGTTATAAATAATTTCAGAAGGCCTCGACCAATTTCCAGTTTTATTTCCTACAAGCTGCTAACATTTTAAAGTGTCTTATTTTAGCTAATACTTATGTATTTATTTATTCTTTACAATGTAATTTTGCCTACATTTTTAAGAACGTTTAACCCTGAAAAAAAATTGCATATTAGGGGAAGAAAAAAACTTAGATTTCATGAAAAAATACGGATTTTTGTTTTTCATTTTTATGTACAAAAAAATTAATTTCATTCCAAATTCCCAGAGAGTTATTTGAGCGAAAACAAATCACCATTTCTTTTCGTTCGTTTTGAGAAATGTGTTCTCTCTAAATTTTTACAGAGTGAAAATGTAATACGCATTTGTGATTTATCTTTTTTCATTCCTATGTAGTGTTGCTTTAATCTGAACTATTTTCACTTTTTCCTTAAGAAGAAATATTTAAGAAATGTGCTCGGTTATTTGAATAATGTTTTCAGGTGTTAACATAGTCTCGTAAAGATTTGTAAAACGATTCTGCTGATTTTCCATTTTATTTATTTAAGCAATTGTTAACCTTTTATGTCCTAAATTATGAATTCGAGATAAATTCACCTTCTAAAACCCTTTTTGCTGATTTTTGAAGGATTTGGTCAATTAAAATTAAATAAATAAATTTGAATTTATAGAAATTTTGTGCAATATTTATAAATGCTCTCAAATATATTATTTAATTCTTTTATGAAGTATTCCCTAATCCCCCCCCCCAATTTTAAACAGAAAGAAAGCTGAAAAGTTGCAAATAAAAAAAAATATTTTAAAAATATTTTTGTTTTGTTAGAGCTCCCAAATTGTCCCAACTTGTGCCCAACACGTATTTCCTTATAAAATTTTTCTTTTTGGATTTTTCTTCAAACTTGCCCAAAAGACAGCTCCGGAGGTTAATTTTATCGCAAATGTTATATAAAACCTACGATGAAAATTTTTGTTATACCAATGTTTTTGTTAAAAAATAATGGTGCTCAATTTGCGGATCATTTGAGAGCCTTGTTTTGTGCAATCAATAATATTTTTGGAACCAAGATAGAAGAAATATTCATTACTTATTCTAAACTATTACTACTAATCTATGTATTAAATGAATTTGATAAAAAAGTTATTTTAATATAGCTACTTTAAAAATACTGTTGGGGTATAAAGGTTTAAATGGTTTTATTTTAGCTCACAGTTATTAATTTTAATTTTTAATTTTTAATTTATTTTTTACTGTGAAATTTTGTTTCGATTTTTAAGCAAGTTTAAATTTTAAAAAATATTACATTTAGGAGGAATAAAAAGAACTTAGATTTCATAGAAAAATAAGGAATTTTATGTGTAATGAAGATGATTCTGGTAATGTTTCATTTTATTTTTTTTTAGGCGGCTAACCTATTAATCTTTTATTTCCTAAATTATGAATCCATGAAAATTTCATTTATTTAAAGCAATAAAAATGATTATATAAATACATTAAATATTTACACAATAATTAACAGATTTTTGAAAGATTCGACCAATTAAATTTAAATGTATAACGATTTTGTAAAATATTTAAAATTCCACTCAAATCTTTCATTTTAAATTTTTTTAGTATTTTTTAGAATTATGGAACATAAAAATATAATTCTACAATATTAATACAGAAATATTCCCGAACGGAAACTTTCTATCCCCCCCCCCCCACACACACACACACACACGCAATATTGCAACGTCATGCAAGCTGAAAAGACAAATCCTCCATTTAAGGTATCCGCCTACGTGCGGAGCATTTTTTTTTTAAAAAAGGACAGTTTTGAAAAAATATAATAATTGTTTGTTCTATTGTATTACAGAATGATAAGAAAACATAAAATCCTAGCAATATTTTTTTAATATTTTTAAAAAATTGGGGTTTTTTACTGTTTTTTAGCAAAATATTACGTTTACGCCAGACAGCGTACACTCAATTCAAATAAATATATTTCAATTTCCTTTATGCTGCACACTTCTATTATACTTATCTGTGCACTGAACTAGGATTTTTACAATATCTTCAAAAATAGCTGAAATTTTTCAAAATATGTAAAAAGTACATATTTTAGTAAAAAATACCATTTTTTCATATTCGAGTGCCTATGAAATAATTAAATTATTACATATAGCTTAGATCCTACTTCAGAGCAAAGTGAGTGACACTGAAAGCATACTTACAAAATTTTACTGAAATATCTTTAGAAATTTTTTATGTAATGAAGCTTATTGAACATAGAAACAACGAAAAAAATAATTTTCCAGAAATCGCATACATGTATTTTCATGTAAAAATCTAATATTTTTAATTTATATACTTAAAATGCACCACATTTATATTCAAACTAATTTTTAACTTCATATTTAACCATTTTTAACTTCTTAGTAGCTCTTTTGTTTTCCTGGTAAGTTTTGCAGAGGATAGCGAGTGACTTTTGAATTCTTTATTCGCTCATCATCAATTTTAAAATGGTTAGTGATCATATTTTGTTCAACTGATACTCCTAATTGTTAGAATACAGGTAAAAGTCCTAAATATCCTGAATTATAAATTAAAACTGATAAATTAAAGTGATTTAGAATTGTAATAGATTGTTCTTTCATAAAAAACTATTGAAAAAAATTGAAAATTTTCACAAAAATGGCATTTTGATGTTTATTAAAATTGCCATAACTCCTCTTCTAATAATAGTAGGAATAAAATTAAAACAGATTTGGAATCGTAAAAGATTGCTCTTTCACATAAAACAATAAAAAAACATTTCGAAAATTTTCACCAAAACAGCCAATTTGATGTAGGCAGATACCTTAAAAATATTTTTGTTTTATCAGGGCTCTCAAAAGCTTTGTTTTCATTCGCCAATTGAAAACAAATATTTTCTTAGAAAAATTTTCTGTTTAGATTTTTCTTCAAAATTGTACAGAAAGCAGCTTCGGTGGTTAATTCTAGCACTAATGTTGTAGAAACCTACGATGAAATTTTTTGTTATACCATTATTTTTTGTCAAAAAGATATTGGTGTTCAGTTTGGGAACCACTTGGGAGCCCTGTTTTGTGTAAACAATAATGTTTTTCGCACAAGATGAAGCAAAGTATCTATAACACAATCTAAACTATTTTATGGATATTTTGATCGATTTATATCGATTATTTTGAAGTACATTAAAAGATTTACGCAATAATTTAATAGATTTTTGAAGGATTCGACCAATTAAATTTGAATTTTTCACGATTTTGTGAAATATTTAAAATTCCACTCAAATCTTTCATTTTAATTTTTTTAGTATTTTTTAGAATTATGAAATATACAAATATAATGCTCCTACAATATAAATATAGAAATATACCTTTATAGAAACACACCTTTCAATTTTTCCTTTAATATATCGATATAAATCGATATATTAAATGATTTTTATAAGAAGTTATTTTAATAAAGGTACTTAAATGTACCGTTGGGGCATAAAAGTTTTAATTTTCTTATCTTAGCTCATATTCATTCATTTATTTATTTATTGCTGTGAAATTTTACTTAGATTGTTAAGCATATTTAAACCTTAAAAAATATCACATTCTGGGGAGAAAAAAAGAGATTAGATTTTACAGAAAAATAGATTTTTTTTATGTGTGACAAAATTTCATTCCAAATTCTCAGAGAGTTTTTTGAGTGAAAAAAACAAATCACAATTTCTTCCGTTCGTTTTCAGAAATGTGTTCTCTCTAAAATTTTTACAGTGTGAAAATGTATTACATTTTTCTGACTTTCGCTGTTTACTTTCTGACTGCTGCTGAGTTATTCTTAACTATTTTCACTTTTTCCTTTAGATTTGAAATAAATCTTTAAGATGAAATATTTTGTTATATCTTTATTTTTTGTCAAAGAAATATTTTTGTTCAGTTTCCGGACCACTTGGGAGTCCTGTTTTGTAAGGTACCCTGGGGTAATAACGCCACGTTAAGGTTCTACCAATTTTCACGGCTCAGTTTTAGATTGTATTTTTTAAACAAATATGATTTGATACAGCAACTCCTTGACTATCTATATAAAAAAAAATAATTTCACAGATATGCATTCATAAAATGTAATGGCTTGATTTCTTGACCACTGCTATTTGGCGTTATTAACCACCTATATGGGTAATAACGCCATGCAAACAAAACTATGAAATAAGATGAAATAGTTGCATGTAGATTGCCCAGTTCTAAAAATACAAACTCTACAAACTTAGAAATTGACAAATTGCATTCTAAGCTATTGAAAATGTTCAATTTTTTGTGAAAGTGTAAGAAAAATAAAGGTGTGGTGTGGAGGGAGGATGAGGCAAAAGAATATCAGACCGTGAGCGTCTTTTTGCTTAGAAAGGACCGCTTAAATTGAGAAACATTGCACAGTTTTAAATGTGTTTATTTGAATCAGTATTTAGGATGTAGCTCGGCCATTGTAGGGAATCAACCGGGGTATTAATGCCAAGGATTGGCGTTATTACCCCGTTATAGTTATTGCACTGTACATCTTAAATTACAAATTATCTCGAGAAGATATCCAAAATCTTCAACAACATTTTGAAAGTCCATGAAATGTACTACAAATTTATGTAATTAACAAAGTATTTCCGGATAAAAAAATAGTCTTCACATCACAAAACGTATCTCGCAAATTTTAGATCAAGCATTAATTTTACTTGCTTGTAAAAACAATAAGACCTAAAAATGAAACAAACTAACTTGAAGCTGATTTTTGCGATTTATATTACTCAAAACCATTCTGCGCAGAGCACATGGGTGTCATTTACTAGATTATTTCATAATTATGCATAATATTAGCACCTAGCGTTATTACCCCGCCTGACGTTATTACACCAGACCACCTTATAAACATTAATGCTTTTGGCACAAGATAAAGCAAAGTATCTGTAACACAATCTAAACTATTT
The DNA here is from genome assembly GCA_964019185.1 of Maratus speculifer. Lineage (NCBI taxonomy): Eukaryota > Metazoa > Arthropoda > Arachnida > Araneae > Salticidae > Maratus > Maratus speculifer. Next base: position 139,862,311 of record OZ025302.1, on the reverse strand, counting down.
TACTACTAATCGATGTATTAAATGAATTTTATATGAAGTTATTTTAATAAAGGTACTTAAATGTACCGTTGGGGAATAAAGGTTTTAATTTTCTTATTCAATGTAAAAAATATATTTATATGTAAAGTTACCAAAAGTTTTCTAGGAAACTGGGATTCCTAGAACTTTTTACGTAACGGCAACAACAAAAATTCCTGTAACAGATACAGATTTACACTGAAAGTCAAAAAATCTGTAAGATTACTAAGAATTTTTTAGGAAACTGGGATTCCAAGATTATTTCATGTAACTGCAACCCAAGCTACTGATAAAATTTTAATAAGATAACTGTGATTTTGGTAGTCTCATTTGTAAAGTATCAATTTCTGTAACTTTACAAAAATTCATTTTGTATATTTGCGTTTGTTTTGTACAGTGTACAGGTAAAATGTTAGTAATGATACAGATTTTGGCAACTTTAAATCTGTAAAATTACAGATTTTTTTTTACAATGTTTTAGCTCACATTTATTAATTTATTCATTTTTTGCTGTAAATTGTGTTTAGATTTTTAAGCATCTTTAACTCTTAAATGTATAGGATAGAACGCGTTCCAAAAAATGCGCAATTCAAAGAATCAGAATTCATACCAGAAAAATCTAAATAGTAAATTTTTCTTTATTTAATTACGAATGGTCTGTCATTAAGTAAAGTGAAAATTGCTCTTTTAAATTTCTGGTGAGAATACGAAATATGTGAATGAAACCCCCAATAAATCGGGAACACTTATGGTATCGAAAATGATACAATATGCATTTAAGGGTTAAACCTTAAAAAACATCACATTCTGGGGAGTAAAATAAAGCTTAGATTTTGTAGAAAAGTTCGGATTTTTTTTTTTGTGTAACAAAATTACATTCCAAATTCTCAGAGAGTTATTTGAGTGAAAAAACAAATCAACATTTCTTCCGTTCGTTTTCAGAAATGTGTTCTCTCAAAAATTTTTACAGAGTGAAATTGCATTACATTTCTCTGATTTTCGCTTTTTACTTTCTGACTGCTTCTGAGTTTATTCTTAACTATTTTCACTTTTGCCTCCAGAAGTGAAATAAATCCTTAAGAGCACACACTAGTCACACAGTAATAGCCGAACGCTAATGATAAGTCTATGGAAGCAATCTTTTCAAATATCTCGTTCAAATTTCAGTATTTTTGCATGTTTTTTTTTTTTTTTTTTTTTTTTTTTTTTTTTTTTTTTTTGCATAGGATAGCTGAGGACGATCCACAACCGGCCTAGTTTTTATTTTTTCAATTTTGGTTATAGATTTTTTTTAAATTAATTTTCAAAACCAGTTTAAACCGGTTCTGAAACTGAAACTGTCATATTATAAAAAATAAATAACCGAAATCTAAAAAGTAAAAAGTAGGCCGGTTGTGGATCGTCCTTAACTATCCTATGCAAAAAAAATCATGTAAAAATATTAAAATTTGAACGAGATATTTGAAAAGAACGCCCCCATAGACATTACATTAGCGTTCGGCTTTTACCGCGTAACTAGTATACGCTCTTAAGAAATGTGCGAGGTTATTTCAATAATGTTGGCAAGCCTTAAAAAAGTCATTATGTCGTAAAGACTTTAAAAATGGTTCTGCTAATTTTTCATTTCATTATTTCTTTTAAGCGGCTAAGCTATTAATCTTTTATATCTTAAATTATGAATTAATGAAAAATTCTCTTTCTAAAAAATTTAAATGATTTCTGAAGCTACATTAAAACCCTTTGCGGCACACGGTCTGGGATACCTAATTTTAATTCCAAACTTGCAATCGGCATCAATAATATTTTATTAAATTTTGCTTTTACAATAAAAGTTTAAACTAAGGAATTCAAAATATCTAAAGGATTCGTTTGTGAATTCTGGTGACAGTCGATAATTTCTCATTTTACTAACAGATTTTGCCCGTGCCGAAAAGGATTAAAAGATATACACAAAATCCCTGTTGGCTTGGCCTATAGGCGGAGGTAGATTTCGAAGAGTGCTCATTTCAGCAACAAAAAATAAAATATGATTTTAGAGATAAAACCAGTTTAACAATATTCTGTGGCCCCTTTTGAAAATTTTTTAATTTATTTTTATGTAAGAACTGGTTTTTATCAAAATAATCTTAAGCGAAATTCAGCTCAAATGCCCATTTTGACAACATATTTTGAAATATATTCTGACTTTATTATTGAAAAATCGACCAATACGCAAATTATATAGTTCCTAAATAATAAAAAACTGTCAATTAAATGCGTTTGAGAACAAAATTGAATTTAAAAATGAGTCATAAAATAACCAATTTGTTATTTGAATACATCCTCAATTCTTTTATCATAGCTTTGGGAAATTTTGTGCGAAGTGCCCATTTTGGCAGCCTTTTTTGAAATATATTCTGTCTTTATCAAAACACTGGCAAATCCATCACATTATATAGTTCCTATATAAAAGGACCTGTAAATTGGATGCGTTTGAGAACAAAAATGGATTTAAAAATAAGTCAGAAAAAATGCAATTTTTTATACTTCCTGATTTTTTTCAATCACCGTCACTTTGGGAAATTCTGTTCAAAATACCGTTTTTGGCAGTCTTTTTTGAAAAATATTCTGATTTTATCGAAAAACTGGCTAATATGTCACGTTTTACAGTTCCTAAATAGGAGGATCTGCCATTTTGATGCGTTTAAAATCAAAAGTGAATTTATTTGCTTATATTCTTGATTCAGAATATAAGCAGTTTGGATTTGAGTTTTTTTTTCTCCATCTCCTATTTTTGTTTAATTTATTTTTGCAATAAGAATTGGTCCTATGAAAAACTTGTTAATATAAAAGTCGTAGATATTATTGAGAAGATGTAAAATAAATTTAATTAGATTTGATTGCTTAAGAACTGAGTAAGTTATGGATTTTTTTCATTTTCCACCCCCCCCTTTTACTTACCCATCATACGTTGTATAGGGTAAGTCTTGCAATCGTTTTGAAAATCGAAAAAAATTTTTTGACGGATTTACACGTTTTAGGTAGTGGAGATTCCGAAAAACATATTTTTAGAAAAAAAATTTTGCCGTCCGTCTGTCTGTCTGTCTGTCTGTCTGTAAACGCTCTATCTCCCGAACAAATTGAGATAGAGACTTGAAATTTTGTATGTAGTTAGTATGTAAGAATGGAACGAACCCTATTTAATATCAGCAACCTCGATTATCCGGAACTATTTTTTTCGGACTCTCGAAAAATTCGTTCTGATGAAAGGTACATAAAAATTTTCGAATTTTTTTGTTCTAAGGAATGGACGTAAAAGACAATAAAATAACACACATTTTGCATATAGAACGAAGTCGACCGGATTATTAGTTGCCGAGATATTTGTAATCTTGTTTTCCACATTCTTCGATTTTTCATGACCCTATATTTCATTCAAATTTCAATTCAAAAGTATATTTTAATTGGAAATGAGACGCTTAATCCGACGCAGTTAATTGTTAGTTAATAGAATTATTATTTTTGGAGTTATAAGGATGTTTCTTTTACGCAGTTCGGAACGACTTGAGTAGTTTGGCGTTTTATATAATTTGTCGAAATTGGTACATCAGCAGTTCTTTAATATAGAATTACTATGTATGTTAACGATATTTAAATTTTGTCCATGAATTGCAATGCATTGTATAAATAGCTTCACATGTTTTATTTTCATATACATATCTATGATGGGTAAGTATTACGGTGGCCCCCAACGACTAGTTATTTTCGTTTTTAATTTTTTTCATCGGTAAAAATTGTTCCTATCAAAAACTTGTAAACACAAAAGTTTTAGATAATTTTAAGAACATTTATAAAAAATTTAGTTGGATTTGATATCTAATAAATTGAGGAAGTTATGATTTTTTTTCTTCCAAAAACCCTGTTTTTTTCGCCCCTTGAGCCCATTTTTAACTTTATCAAAAGTTTGTCATGCATAAACTTTTGGCCCATTCTTTAGAAGTAATATAAACTTTAAACTGATTACAAAACTCTCCTAACTTCCACCCCCTTGGTCCGATTTTGCCCATTAACGAACTTAACCGAGATTTTATGCCCCTTGATTTTATGCAAAAGTTTGAAGAAGATCTGAGCATAATTATGGAAGTTTTCTTTCCAGAAGAAAGTTATATACACCGATAGATAGATAGATAGATAGATAGATAGATAGATAGATAGATAAACTTTTTTACTTATGGTAGTTTTGGGGTCTAGGGGTCGTGATTGGTGTAGATCTGCAAAAATTTTTCAGAAATTCCAACATGGGAGCAATCGCAATAGGTAGTATTTCATACGAAATCTACCTAATAATTAAATAAATTTTGAAGGATAAGCCAATTGAAATAAAGTTCGATTTGAGGGTGTTCAGCAATGTGTACTTATCATCGCAGAGTATGAAAATATTGTTGAGAATCAATGTCTGAAAAAAAATTCGGTAATTTAGTCCGTTTTCTAATTACATCCCGTGTGCAATTTTATGATTAAGTATAGTGAGTGGTCTCATTTTGTTCCTTATGTCTTGCAGACTAAGAAAAGTGATGGTGGACATCTGGGACCCGCGACTGGGGAGGGGGAGGGGGAGGGGAAGGGTTGAAAAATGGAAGTGGAAAAAATTCCATTTCATAAATAATAAAGAAATTTATCAATAAATATTAATGTTTAAAACATTTATAGATTAGGAAAAATATTTGTGTACATCCAGAATCCGCGATTGGGGAGGAAGAGGGGGAGGGGAAGGGTTGAAAAGTGCAAGGGAAAAAAATTCCATTTCTTAAAATATAAAGACAATTATGTATAAATATTAATGTTTAAAACATTTATAGATTAGGAAAAACATTTGTGGACATCCAGGAGCCGCGACTGGGGAGGGGGATGGGGATAGGGAGGGGTGGGGGAGGGGAAGAGTTGCAAAGTACAAGGGAAAAAATTCCATTTCATAAAAAATAAAGAAAATTATGTATAAATATTAATTTTTAAAACATTTATAGATTAGGAAAAACATTTGTGGACATGCGGGACCCGCAACTGGGGAGGGGGAGGGAGAGGGGAAGGGTTGAAAAGTGCAAGGAAAAAAAATCCATTTCATAAAAATAAAGAAAATTATGCATAAATATTAATGTTTAAAACATTTATAGATTAGGAAAAATATTTGTGGACATCCAGGACACGCGACTGGGGAGGAGAATGGGAAGGGTTGAAAATTGCAAGGAAAAAAAATTCCATTTCATAAAAAATAAAGAAAATTATGAATAAATATTAATATTTAAAACATTTATAGATTAGGAAAAACATTTGTGGACATCCAGGAGCCGCGACTGAGGAGGGGGAGGGGGAAGGGAGGGGAAGAATTGCAAAGTGCATGGGGAAAAAATTCCATTTCATAAAAATTAAAGAAAATTATGTATAAATATTAATGTTTAAAACATGTATAGATTAAGAAAAACATTTGTGGACATCCGGGACCCGCGACTGGAGAGGGGAAGAGGGAGGGGAAGGGTTGAGAAGTGCAAGGGAAAAAGTAAGTAATAAAGGTAATTGAAAAGGAACTGAGTGATGATAAATACTAAATGATACAAATTTTGTAACGCTAAATATTACTTGTTATCTTTGTATTGTTATTCTATATTATACATCATATACCTAAATAGTAAAAACTTTCAAATTTTAAATTGCAAGTAAAAGTTTAACTTCAGAACAAAGTAGGATCATCGATATCACTGTCATCATAATTTACATCATCAAGGCCTCCAACATTATCACATTTATCAGTCTCACCCGAGCGTGAACACATTTCATTTACAAGGTAATCCATTTTGTGAACATTTACAGGATGCTACACATCTTGACTTGACACACGAACAACGCACCGATTAAACCAGTTCTTGAGGAGCACATGGCATGCTACACATGAGAGGTAGATATTATTTTTCCTTTATTATCCAACCAAAATCAGTTGGGGGTGGAATATTAGTTTTTTAAATGTGTGCTCTTTGTCATATTATTGCTTGGTAATGAACTCTTCTTATGGCTGGGTAAAGGGCGGCTTGAGTTGGAGGCATATTTGTTCCTTCAACTTGCTTTTTTGTAAATAACCACCATCTTAGCTCACTCAATGTTTTAATGTTTAATTTTGGCATGTACACTGAACATATGTATTCTTCAAGTGCAATATATGTTTAACTCGCAAGGATATCTGTTTGACCTTATGCGGCAAGTGCTTTCAGAATTCTGTCGTCAGCATTTATGAAGCTCTTCCAAAAACTGGTTTTTGATTTACCACTGAATGAACTAGTGGTGTCAGATCCAGAAAGAGAATGCAGTCCCACTAAAGCTTCAGATCTTTTTTCTTGCCCTTTTCAACCTTTTCCTCTTCCCTCCCCCTCCCCCTAGCCTAGTTGCGGATCCCGGATGCCCACTATTGCTTTTCTTATTCTATAAAAGATTTAAATACTAATATATATATATATAATTAAATGGCATTTTTTTTCTTGACTCTTTCAACACTTTCCACTCCCCTCCCCTCCCCTCCTCTTCTCTTACCTCCGTCTTCCTAATCACAAGTCCCGAGTATCCTTCAATGCAATTTTCATTCTATAAACGTTTTAAACTTTGATATTTATGCATATTTTTTTTAAACATAATTTTTTTATCGTCCCTTTCAAATTCCTCTCCCCCCTCTTCCTCCCCAGACTCGCGAGTCCCAGATGTCCACAAATGTTTTTTCCTAATTTATAAATGTTTTAAACATTGATATTTATACATAATTTTCTTTATTTTTTATGAAATGGAATTTTTGTCCCTTGCAATTTTCAACCCTTCCCCTTCCCTTCCCCTCCCCCGTCGCGTGTCTTCGATGTCCACAAATTTTTTTCCTAATCTATAAATGTTTTAAATATCAATATTTATGCATAATTTTCTTGATTTTTTATGAAATGGAATTTTGTTCCCCTGCATTTTTCAACCCTTCCTCTCCCCCTCCCCCTCTCCAGTCGCTTGTTCCGGATGTCCACAAATGTTTTTTTTAATCTATAATTGTTTCAAACATTAATATTTATACATAATTTTCTTTATTTTTTATGAAATGGAAATTTTTCATTTGTAATTCATAATTCAATTTTCATTCATAATTTTTTTTATCGCCCCTTTCAAATTCCTCTACCCCTCCCCCTCCCCAGTCGCGGCTCCTGGATGTCCACAAATGTTTTTCCTAATCTATAAATGTTTTAAACATTAATATTTTTTCATAATTTTCTTTATTTTTTTATGAAATGGAATTTTTTTTGCCTTGCACTTTTCAACCCCTCCCCTTCCCCTCCCCCTCCCCAGTCGCGGATCCCGGATGTCCACAAATGTTTTTCCTAATCTATAAATGTTTTAAACATTAATATTTATAGATAATTTTCTATATTTTTTATGAAATGGAATTTTTTTCCCTTGCACTTTTCAACCCTTCCCCTTCCCCTCCCCCTCCCCAGTCGCGGGTCCCAGATGTCCACCATCGCTTTTCTTAGTCTACAATACATAAGGAACAAAATGAGACCACTCACGATACTTAATCATAAAATTGCATACGGACCTATGAAAAGCTGTAATTAGAAAACGGACTAATTAGTCGAGATAGTAATCCTTAAAGTCATGGTCAACGTGCTCTATGCGCCATTGCCATTTAAAGAAAATATAACATCATTTAATAATGTATTTGTGTAATGTGATTCGCTGTTGCTAATTCATATTACAGTCAAACCTCCATGCGCGATTACCTCAATTATGCGAGCACCTCCCTGAACGACCGTTTTTTTACATAAAAGGAAATTTATTCGTATAGGCTGAAGACTAATTTTACCTACATTCAGAGGCCATCCCAGTTGAACTCCCTCCATGGGCGACCAATTATTTTGAAGAAGATGGAAAAAAATTAAGTTTTTTCCTGGTATATTAAAGAAGGTATTATTAGAAAAATTATTCCGGAGAGCGCATTATTCATCAAACTTCTTAACTAAGTTTAGAATCTAGATTGTTTAATCTAGATTGTTATTTAAATTATAAATTACTGATTTTCACCCGGAAAATAACGGTATCCATAGGAACGCTTTTTTAGCAATTAAAAGAAGTATAGTATTACAACATGTTATAATTTGTTGTATATTTCACAAAATACAAATTTACTACAAAATTTATTTTTTGAAATGCTTAGTGATTTATTTAAGTGTAAAAAAATCTTTGTTTTGTATCATTCCAGATTTTTGGCTTCTATATTTTCACAGTGTGATACAGTATTTCTATTTGTGATATTTGATTTTTTTTTTTTTTATTTCTTTTTTTTTCACGCAATGTTGATTTAATCTTATAAAGTTTTATTCTTTCCCCGTGGGGTAAAGTAAATCTTTATGGAATGTGTCAGGTTCTTTCGTTTGAAAAGAAAAAAAAACGAGGAAATTGAATTCCGTGAGATTTGCTGAAATCTAAAAAACTTATCAGCAAATTTCAGTAAATAAATCTCTGCGTTTTTATGGTTTCATTTTTATTATTAGTAGTAGGATTAATAATATTTGTATTATTCAATTTTGAATAAAATTTAAATTAAATGCTTGATTCTTATTGAAAAGGTTTAGAAAACTGTAATACTGTACCAACATTAAAGGTACAGAATAATAACATTAGCTTGCAAAATTTGAGTTGTGTTCTGTTTTTCAACTTTTGATAATTTATTCATTTATGCGTTTTGTAGCGCTGAATTATTTCAGTACTACTTGGTTATCCCGTCGACCAAAAAAATTATCGCCAAACTATAAGATTAAATGCCAATAATGGATGATCGTAAATGTCAAATTCAATTATATTAAATATAATACACATGTTTAAAACGTCATTAAGTGATTTTTATCTCGGCTTTTTTTTTTTTTTTTTTTTTGTATTTTTATTTATATCCTACTAATTATTAGTTTTTTCGCTATTTAAAATCAAAATTATGTCAATATATATATAATTTGGCTATTAGTTTTGCGATTTGTATAATTTGGCGAAATTGGTCGACGGGATAACCAAGTAGTACCATTATTTCAAACATCACATCACAGTTTTCTCAAATCGCAAATTTCAGAGATAAAAAGTCAAAGTTAGCTAAAATCAGATACTATAAAGTATATTTGGTGTAATGTTTTTCGGATTTCGATAACCGATGCTGATGTATTTTGTACTCCTGAATCTGGAAATGATGTTTACTTACCGTCACATAAGGATCTTTTGGTAACAGCAAATTTTTTAATTTTTAAAAAGTCGAAATGCTGCGAAAATTTCGTACAAGAAAATAGATACGATGTTTGTGTTTTTAAGATTTTGATAGCTGATTCTTGTGTATTTTGTAACTCTGAATCTGAAAATAATGGTTATTTTTTTTCCAGCACGGATATTTTGAAAATCGCAAATTTTTGCATTAAAAAAAATAAATATACCTACTTTTATTTAAATTAATGTGCAAATTTATATCAGTTACACAGTAAAAAAAAAAAAAATTGAATGTAGATTCTGCCATTGCAGAAGTCAATTTCGCCTCCGATAAAAAAAAAAAAAAAAAAAATCGATAGAGGTTTTTTAGAAGGGTGACCCCGTTTAGATTGCAATGAACTAACGTCATTTTTCTTGTGTTTATCAATGTAATAGCAAACAGAACGGCGTGAAATACCCAATTGAATAGCAATTTCTTTCTGAGACGTTGGAATTGTGGAATAATAAAAAGATACAATTTGACGTGCTACTTCTTCATTGACTAGATTCATCAAAAACGGATTTTTCCTTAGTTTAAACGCTTTTTTATAAACTCTGAGTAAAAGGAAATGCAATTTAACTATAAAACGACTGGAATCCCGTCGAATTCGACGAATGAAATGTTTAAAAGACCCGATCGATTTGGTTTTACAAAAAGCAAAAGTAATTACATTTTTGAATCAATATATAATAAATATATTTACAAACTAAATGTCAAGTTTGCCAGTTACAATTTTGCATGCAAATATTCGCACATCTTCAGTTAAAATTGGAATCTGAGTGCCGGCAAAATCCAGAAATTTTATTTTATATGCACTCACAGAAAATTAGTTTTATTAAAAAAAAAAAAAAAAAAAAAAAAAAAAAAAAAAAAAAACTAATTTCATTTTTACTGTGACATTATTTTCACTAACTGAAGTCATCTGAAAGTAAAATCTCAATCTCAGTGTCCATAATGAAAAGAAATATTGAAATATAATATCTAAATAACTAAATATAAATGTACTACCAGGTTACCCCGTCGACCAAAAAATTATTGCGAAACTATAAGATTAAATGCCAATAATGGATGATCGTGAATGTCACATTCAATGACATTAAATACGATTCAAGTGTTTAAAATGTCATTAAGTGATTTTTATTTCGAATTTTTATTAATATTTTTTTAATACTTTACTAATTATTTGTTTTTTTTTGCTATTTTAAATAAAAATTATGTCAATATGTATATTATGGCTATTAGTTTGGCGATTTGTATAATTTGGCGAAACTGGTCGACGGGATAACAGAGTAGTACCTAATATCGTTATGAGTAAAAATGCTATGTTTTAAATAGTGACGTCATTTTCTCTTCAAATGTTTTTTAAAAGTTACTGTTATTAGTAATATTAAAAGGTATCCATAATGATATTGTAATTCCCATTTACTGGTTGCTGAATGACATCATTTTCCTCATTTGAATTTTTTCTTATTTTGCTTTAGACATTAATTTTTATCAAAAATTATTTTCTGTTATTTTATTTACATTATTAATATTATTTCTCAGTAAATATATTTTTTTACCTCAATTAGTGCATAATTATACACAATCATTTTGGAAAATAAATTTTTATTAACGAAAATATCGCAAAAAGTATTTAAAATTAAAATATAAAAATGGAAATAAATTAAAAAATAACTAAAATGGGCACAACTACAAATAAATAGCTTTCATTTAAAAAGCAATTATCAAAATCGGTTGAGTAGAAAATTCAGGGCTGATGACACGACATTTTTTAGCTTGTCTGAAAAAATAGCATCGGAGGCAAAAAGAAAAAAAAAAAAAAAAAAAAAAAAAACGAAATATTGCGAAAATCGTGTCGTATGAAATAGACAAGATGGTTGTGTTTTTCAGATTTTGAAAACTTATTTTTGGGTATTTTGTAGCTTTGAATCCGAAAAGGACAATTCTTTTCAGATTCAGAGCTTATTTCTTTTACCATGATATAACACCAGGGCTCGCACCGTTCCTAAAACTTTCACCTTTTGCTACCAGTATTTTAAATCAAAACATTCGTGGAAGGTTACTTCAATATTTCCAATAAAATTATACAATAAACATTACCATTTTAAAACTGTGGCCATTTCATTATTAAATATATCATTAAGTTTTATTTTATTTAAAACTGGATTAGGGAAAGTGATAATTAAGTGTGAATTACTTTCATTTAAGCTCTTAGTTTTGTGATTAGTATATATACCGGGCGGTTATAAAATAAGTATCCCTATTTGGAGCTGCCTGTAGCTTGAAGGAATAATCCGAATGAAGCCAAACTTTGTATATATACTATTTGATAAGGGAGAAAAAGACTGGAACAATAAAAAAAAAAATAATTGCAATAATCGCCGACAGATGGCGCTTTTGTGTTTGAAATGTTTTGAATCTTTTAAGTCATTGAGGTTTGACCATGGGTTCTTGGGTTCGACCCTTGGCTGGGCACTTCACCTGCAGACCTTTTCCTTTACGCATTCCTTTCACACGTCTAAATTCACGTACAGCAGCTGCACTGTTTGAACTGTTAACGTAGAATAGTTTTTAAATTAAAGTGTGATCTGGTGAACTGAAAGCCATGCCGTACAACATTCATGGCAGAAATGACCACGTTTTGATTTTACTAATGATTACAACGGCGTTTGCACCGACAGGACCCGTAGCGCCATCTGTTGCCGATTATTGTTACTATCCTTTTTTTTATTGTTCCATTCTTCTCCCCCCTTCTTGAATAGTATGTGTACCGATTTTGGTTTCATTCGGGTTATTCTTTTAAGCTACAGACATCTCCAAATATGGATACTTATTTTATAACCACCCTGTATATCACAGCTGCCAACGTTTACGCATTTTTTCTACCACAAAAATTTTATAGTAAAAATGTATATATAGATATACACATTTCTTTTTTACTGTTTTTTAAATTTTTACTTTACACTTTTACAGAGATTCTGGAATTTTCAGAACAAGAAATCCTTCGACACCAATATTTTCTTACAAAAATTCTCTCTTATTAAACAGTGGAAATTTCCGGCATTTAATCTAGATTGTTTTTTTAATTTATAAATTACTGATTTTCACCCGGAAAATAACGATAAACGTAGGAACCCTTTCTTCAGCAATTAAAAGGAATATATTATTACAACGTGTTATAATTTGTAGTATATTTCACAAAATAAAAATTTTTTTATATAAATTATTTTTTGAAATGCTTAGTGATTTTTTAAGGGGGCTCAGGGGTTGATCGGTACGGAAAAACATGTAAACAGAGCTCTTGCTTCGAGTCCATATAAAAACTGAAGTATTCAATGTAATTAACTTTCTGATATTTTAAAGGTACGTTTGAAGTAGTTGAATATAATATAATAAGAAATGTAGCAAAATTTATGTAACACGATTTTCGAATGTGTTATATCACCAACACCAAGATATCTTAACGTTGAATTGACATAAGAACCTAATTTTGGCTTTAAAATGATCCGGAAACTTTACTCTATAGAATGAATTAAGGATATAACTATAACTCAAAAACAACATTATTAAAAAGACTCTCAAATTTGAAAATTGGAAAAACTCTTAAAAAATACAACTTTTTTTTTTCATTAAAAATACCCAAAATAATAAACTATCTAAATGATATTAATTCATTCTATAGATAATAATGTTATGCGCATGAAAAAAAAATGTAAGCCATTCCATCCAATAGTTTTTTTTAAATCTTGGTGTTAGTCGTCAAAAATCAAGTTTTGAGAAAACGCGACTTAAAGTTGAAATTATATGGGTGCGGCTATGAAAGTGTTGATACATAAATGCTTATAACTCCATTAAAAATGCAAATATTTTTATGTGGATTTTTGCATTGAGTTAAGAATTAATTGAATAATCAAACTAGATCATTAAAAAATCAATTTTTTTTGAAAAGTTTTCAACCCCTGAGCCCCCTTAAGGGTAAAAAAATTCTATGTTTTGTATCATTCCAGATTTCTGGCTTCCATATTTTCACAGTGCGAAAATGTATTTCTTATTTGTGATATTTGATTTTTTTATATTTCTTTTTTTCCCACGCACTGTTGAGTTAATCTTACTGAGTTTTATGCTTTCCCTGTGGGGTAAAGTAAATCTTTATGGAATGTGTCAGGTTCTTTCGTTTGAAAAGAAAAAAACGAGGAAATTGAATTCCGTGAGATTTGCTAAAATCTAAAAAACTTATCAGCAAATTTCACTAAATAAATCTCAGCGTTTTTTATGGTTTCAATTTTATTATTAGTTGTAGGAGTAGTAATGTTTGTATTACTGCATTTTGAATAAAATTTAAATTAAATGCTTGATCCTTATTGAAAAAGTTTAGAAAATTGTAATACTGTACCACTATGAAAGGTGCAGAATAATAACATTAGTTTGCAAAATTTCAGTTGTGTTCTGTTTTTTAACTTTTGATAATTTATTCTTATGCATTTTGTAGCGCAGATTTATTTAAAAAAATCACATCAGATTTTTCGCAGATCGTAATTTTCAGAGTTAATAAGTCAAAAATATATAAATTCTGACACTATAAAATATATTTGACGGTGATGTTTTTCAGATTTCGATGACTAATTCTTATAAATTTTGCATTTCTGAATCTGAAAGTGATGCCTATTTCTACCGTCATATGAGGATTTTTCGGAAATCGCAAATTTTTAAAAAGTCGAAATATTACGAAAATCTCATACTGGAAAATAGACGCAGTTTTTATGTTCTTCAGATTTTGATAATTGATTTTTGTGTATTTTATAGCTCTGAAGGCGAAAGTAATGTTTATTTTTTTAACATCACATAACAATATTTTAGAAATCGCAAAATTTAAAATTTTTAAAAATTCGAAAAATTGCAAAAATCTTGTACCATAGCATTGACAAGATGATTGTGTATTTCAGACTTTAATAATTGATTTTTTTTTTTTTTTTTTTTTTTTGTAGTTCCAGCTTATTTTTTACCATGCTATTTTTGACAGTTTTTTTTTACCATGATATAACACTGAAAAAAAATGGGTTTTCAAAATCGAATAAAAAGTACTCAATTTTAAGTACTTCACATACTGAAAGTAGCTCCGATCCAAACGTACTCAAAACTGAGAAATACAAGTACTAATTATTGATTTCAGTGTGTTCAAATATGAATCGCTATGATCTGTCCCCTGAGCTTACAAATTAAAGTAAAAATGCACTGGCATTTATTTCTGGCTCAACATTATTTACAATACACTTTTAGTTGATTATTTACTAAGAAAAAATAGCAAAATTATTAGCAAAATATTCAAATGGAATATTTTTATGACAGACTCAGCTAGGTGGGGAAGCCTACCAATTGACATGAGCTCAACAAATCCCACCTAACATTTATTTTTAAAAAATCACAATTATTTCACAGTTTTTACTCGATTTGTTATGGGCGAATCTAAAGTTAATACAATATTGAAGTAAATGTATTTTTAAAGTTTAAGTAAAAATATCACATAATTTTTTCATCAAGCTGTCATATTTTTATGACAAGAGAATTATTTACAAGCACTTTTAGATATTTTAAAATACTGCACTGTTAAAAATTTGCAATATTCTGTCCAGTCATTTGATCGTTTTTATCAAAAATGGCTACACAAACCGTAATTTAACAGTATTCTTATCATAAAATGGACAATAATAGGATCAACACAAACATATAACAACTCGTTTTCTGGAATTGTTTTAACTCTTCACGAGAAGCTACCTTTCAAATAGGAAGATGAGTGAATTTCGACTCAACTTGAGTTATTACCACGCTTTTATTAACTTCACCTGTATGTTTGTGAGTTTGTGAGTTTGTAACTCTCCTTATTTTATCTATGTTCACCGATTACTCCGAAACCATGCAACCGATTAACTTGGTTTTGGTGTTAAATGAAAGACGATGCTCTCGAATTGGTACCACTTCAGTTTCATCGAAATTGATTCAGTACTTTTTTAGTAATTAGGCAAAAACTAATAAAATTAGTGATTTTTCGCTAATCAAAAGTGTCGAATACGTTCACTGAATGGAGTGTAGGCAGCATGGCCGAGCGGTCTAAAGCGCCGGATTGAAGCTCTGTTTTTCGAAAGAGATTGTGGGTTCGAACCCCACTCCTGACATTATTTTTTGGCTGAGGTTTTAAGAGAGATAAAATGTTTCGTCGTCAGGAACTGCAGTGAATTTTAATTCTGCTTTACGTCAAATAAATATTTTTCTGCTTATTTTTGGGTGCTTTATGTTCCACTTGAATTTCCCTTAATTGGTTTTGCGATTTTGTCCCACTAAACGTGGTTTGCCACCTTATTCTCTATGGCAGTTTTTCATCCTGTTTGATGCTTACTGCCACCCTTCTAAATTTCAGAACCTCTCTGGTCAAATTCAACAACACCCTGTATTGTGTGTGGATGCGTTGAAACGCGTGTACGTAAGCGAAGGAATTGCGAAAAGTCCATTTATTAGAAGCTATTGTTTCTTTAGTTTATACAAAATATTAAATTTACTGAAAAAAACTCTAATACGATCTGTAACGATCATTTATCATACTCCTTTCATAAAATCTGGCACAATATGCTATAATTAATTAAGCAGTTTACGCACTCTCATCTCAACTCAATTATGCTCGAGGACGTATGTGTTTGCATTTTGAAACTTTAAATTACATTTAACATCTTTCTATTGTATCCTAACGACGTTCGTAGAAACGAATGAAACGTTGATAATTTTTAAGTGTGTTTTAAATATATTCTTTTTATAAGTGTACCATTTAGTAATGTGCATTTATCTTAGTACATACCGGGTCAGGGGCGTAGCTACCGTGGAGCGATTGGAGCAAATTGCTCCAGGCGCACGAATCCTAAGGGCGCAAAATTTGTAAGAGCAAAATATTTTTTTTAATTATTTACATGATTTTCCCTTGTTAATCAGATATCATAGATGAATTCTGTTACAATCAGAGTATTCAAAGATATTTTACCCTGTGTAAATTTTTTCGATTTAAAGCTTGTTTTTATACACAGTAGCAATTACTTCTATTCGCGAAGTTTTAAGGGAAGACAAAACTGGGTGTAATCCTATGGAAAATACGTCAGCTTTAAGACCTGTTTTCTCAGAAACTACCCGATCGATTTTGGAAAAATTTGATACCCATATTCACTGGATTATGCTCGAGATTTATGGTATATAGTTTTCTACTGTTATTTAAACCTTTTATTTTAGATGGCTGTTCCAAAACTATGGGTCGAGACCTATTCGTGGATTACGGAAACAATCGAGGTTTGTCACAAAAATATAATTTGTATTTCATTTGTTAAAAAATATAACAATTTCAACAGTAAAAAATATTTCAAGGGAAATTCTTTAATTTCCATATAAAGAAATATACGAGCAGAATATCCAGAAGCATCTAAGTGAGCTTTGAATTCTTGATGGAATTCAACACACCATACTCGTATTAACATGCTTTTTGTATTTGGCTGTTTTTGAAAAACAGAGATAGAAAAATTGTGTGTTGAAAGTGAATTAAGGTTGAAATTAACAAAATTTAACCCTAATATAGATGCTTCGATGGCGTAACCAGGGAAGAGTGCCTAAAACCAGTAATATTGTATGGTTTTCTTCTCTTTGATTCATAATAAATAAATTTCCGGATAGATAAATTGAATTGAACTTTCAAAAATTACCGATATTCAGAGCATTTCGGAACCCATCCTGGTTACCCCATCGTCCTTTCTTCAGCCTAATTATAAAGATATGTTTAAACAGTAATTAAATATATTTTCAATTAACTTTCTAGTTCGTGTGATGTGTTAATTATTATTCCACTTACACATATTGGTATACGAATTTGTTGTTGAAAAAAAAAGGCTATCTCTTACTCCCGGCACGGGCCGGAAGGACTTCATTTAATGTGTAACAAAAATGCCTTAGCTATTTAGTTTTTTTTTTACGAATTAAAAAAAAATAGTTTCACAAATTGAAAAAAAAATACATATTGGCATTTCACAAACAGAAAATTAAGGAAACAAAATTTTTGTTTTATTATTATTATTTATTTATTTTTGTTGTTGTTTTGTGGAAACTACAATACACCAATACAGATTAAAAAACAATAATAAGAGAGATATATTCCACATAATCCATGGCGACAAAATTTAGAGAGTGCTAAAGAGGAAGCAGAAAATTAAATTTTGTGCGTCTTGTGTTTTAAAAATATGGCAAATCTCAAATACAGAATTGATAAGCATTTTTCTTGAAAAAGTTAAGCATCAAATCCAGCATATTTTAGGATACGATTATCGTCTATGCAAATTTACACTACTTTTATCGAAAGTATTTTTTCCCGCAGTACATCCCATTTAATATCAGTTTTCTAATGAAATAATTTTCAACCAATTTTGATTCCGCCCGTGCTAACTGCAAATTTTCATTAGACCAATCTCGAACCGAACGAACGTGGAACAAGATTCCAACTGTCTATGGCACGATTTAGCAGTCATGTTAAGCACGCAATGAAAATTTTGCATAAGAATTTAATTTTGAATCGTTTAGATCCACTTACTACCATTAGGGAGCGAACTCTATTCTTAACAAAACTGTGTCTGAATGAAAGTCCGTTAAACAACCTATATTCGTAGAATATATAGTAGTATATACTCGTAGAGGTAAAAGGACGGATTTTAGTAAGAATTTAAGATATTTGCAGAAATTGCTATTCCAAAATAGAGGTAAGTAAACTTTTGAATTTTTTATAATAAATAGCAAAAATTATCTCAAGACTCTGTCAAAAAACCGCATCTAAGACTGTAGAAAACAGTACGATTTTAAATAGTATTTAATCGCGGCCAACTTCCCCCCTCACCCCCTTCACCCGAAAATCTGATGCCCTCTACTTATGAAATTTTTTATTATATGTTATAAACTATCAGAAAATTTCAAATTGATCGGTTCATCAGTTTTCTTAATTTCAACAAATTCGCGTTTCAACAAAGCATTTTATGTCTTCTTTAAAAAATGAAATTTTTTATTAAACAAAAATTTGCGGATCGATTTTTATGAAATATTATTTTATAAAAATTATTTAATAAGATATTATTTTACAGAAATTATTTTATAAAATATTATTTTATAAAAATTATTTAATAAAATATTATTATTTTATAAAAATTATTTTATAAAATATATTATTTTATAACCATTTTATATTATTAAGCAACGTCTAAAGATAGGGCTAGATGCATAACCTTAAAATCTCCAAATGGTGTATTTTTTAAAATTTTGATGGCGTTTCAAACAATACTAGCACAAAAATTGAGGTTTCGGGAAACTGGTTTTGAAAATGAGAATTTGAAAGGCATCATCCAATTCATGAAATAATAATTAATATCTAAAACTGTAATTGAGTGACCGTGAAGAAATTTTCATACCTGAAATAGTTTTTTATCTGAAATTTCTAGATCCGGATGCATAAAATATAAAATCTATAAATTTAATATTTTAATTTTTGTAAAGTCGCCAATAAACGTCACTATCCACCGTCGACAGCCTTGTGTTTGCATTTGAAACACCTGCTCTTACTATGAAAGATTTGTCAATAGTTTGTTTCTTTGAACGGAAATAAAAATAAATTTTACAAATGGATGTTTCAACTTTATATAAGAGTATAGGAATAATTTTTAGATTTTTTTGAAAATGAATTTTTTTTCTCGTTTGGCTGTTCAGTTTTTGGGTTTTTGGACCTAGTAGAGTTTAATTTACAGCCCTTTTTAAAAAGGCCCAGTGCATTTATCACACTAGCAACGCTGTAATTCTATTAAAACCTTCCACTCTCTTCGAGGTTTTGAAGAAATTTTCTGGTGTTTGATAAAAATCTAGGTTTTTCTTGAATTATGAATACTTTTCCATTCTTTTAATTTGGGATTTTAATTAATTTCGCATTTAATTATTAGAGATTTCAATTTCTGAAATTCAAGAGCGCTAGGAGAGATCTTCGACTATCCTCACAAAAAGTCTCGTATACACAAACGATTTTTCCGGACAGAACGGACGATATAACAGACGGATAGAACACATACATATGGAGCGAAACTTTCTTTTATTTGTATTTAATATGCTATCGAAATACTTTATGGGAGATTTTAAAATAAAAGTAAAATTTTAAATCGAATTAAGAATAGTATGTAAATTTAAACTTCAAACGAAAATTACGTACAAGTTTTTTGAGTGACAAAAGGGCGCACAAACTTGGCTTGCTCCAGGGCGCTGAATATGTAGCTACGCCACTGTACCGGGTGTCCCGAAAATGACTGATGGATTTTAAAATTCAATAACTTGCAAACGGTGACAGCTATTTAAATTTTTTTTGCAGGACGGTTATGTATAATGTCAGGAGTTTTTTACCGTAATTTTTTATTTTAGTTCGAATTTCAAACAATAGGTGGTGCTGACGGCGATTGAAGGCCAGGTGATCAGTGCTGAGTGAAGCGTCGACCTGGAATTCAATCGCCGTCAGCGCCACCTATTGTTTGAAATTCGAACTAAAATCAAAAGTTACGGTAAAAAAAAAAACTCCTGACATTATACCTAACCCTCCTGCAAAAATTTTTTAAATAGTTGTCACCGTTTGCAAGTTATTGAAATTTAAAATCTATCAGTCATTTGTGGGACACCCGGTATTTTTAGTAAAAAAACTCTATTTAAAATTCTCAGAGATTTATTTGAGGGAAAATAAAGCTACTTGCGCTTCGTTTTCAGAAAACTGTCCTCTCACTATTTCCCTGGTGAAATATTATATTCCGTATTTCTGATATTTGATTTTTTTTTACTTTATATGTTTTTGAGTTACTATCAACGATTTTCCTTTTTATCCTTAAAGACAAAATAAATCCTTAAGAAATGTGCCAGGTTTTAGCAATTGAAAATAAAAAACGAAAAATTGAGACTGAGAGATTTCTTGAGCTATGAAAAGATATTGATAAGATCTAGTGAATCCTCACTGAATTACATTTAACATTAGAATTTTTATAATGATACTATGAATATTTCAGGTTAAATTACGTTTTGGGACATTTTCACCATTCGCTTACATTTCAGAATTTTATTTTTATTTTTCAAAGTTAATTTCTTTTAAAAATTGAAACAGGTGTTAATGTAAATGTTTAAGACACATGAAAAAAAAAATTGGTTGTGCACTTTGCCCTATAATATAATATGTAAATGCTATTAAAAGTTGGCTTGTAAAGCAAATTATCAAGTCCGTTACCATACAAAATTATTGAAAATACTCAGCTTTAAATTTATTAATTTTCCTTAAATCAATTTACTTTGAAGTGACTTATGTCCCTAAATTACAAAGCATGATATTTATCAATAATACTTAAATTAAATTGAAATGAGAGACAGTTTTAGCCACAATATTTTGATCACATAGAAATTATACAAGAAATTTTTTCTAATAATTGCAGTATATATTCATGTAAGTTATTAAATTTTAACACTAGAACCGCCATTCGGGGTCATTATGACCCCCTGCCAAATTGAAAACGGCCCATTCGAACCGGAAATTTCTTCCTGAAATTTATTAAATATGTGAGACGCAAAACTAAGCTAATTAAATAAGTTAAATAATTTTCAATAAAAATTCTGGTGTCAAACATTTTTTATAAATTTTTTATAAAATAGCCGGCGGTTCTAGTGTTAAGGAAATTGCATATTTGTTTCTTAGTTGAATAAAAAATAAAAGTAGAATGGTTAAAAAATGATAATCATTAAAAAACCGTGCGGGATGAGACTTGACATTTGGTAACGGACTTGGCACTATGTTGAAAATGCCCGTTTTAATAGCAAAAGTTGTTTTTTGCATGTTTAATTTACAGTCTAACAAGAAAACCTTTTTTGGTGTTGCTCGCATCTAGCATTGAGACTTGGTGCATTTTAAAGCCCTATATTAGGAAGTTAAAGAATTGTAAATAAATTTCTTTTAACCCTTTCAGGCACGGGCAATATCTGTACTAAAATGAGAAATTATCGACTGACACCGGAATTCACAAACGAATTTTCTAAATATTTTGAATTCCTTAATTTAAGCTTTTAATTTAAAAGCAAAAATTTACCAAAATATTACTGGTGCCGTTTCGAAGTTTAGAATTAAAATTAGGTATCCCAGACCGGGCACAGTGTGCCGGAAAGGGTTAAAGTCATATTTTTTTATTCTGTAGCAGCATAACTTTCTGAAAATGCTATTTTCGAAGCCAATTATCGGACTATTAATGTAATTATTTTTTTAAGAAAAGCATTTAAAAATATAAATTAGTTAATAGTCAATATAAAATATAGAAAAAAGTTTAAAAATTCTTTCAAAAAATTGGTTTTGATAAATTACGACATTATAGTCACATTTTTGGCGGAGAAAAAGTTAGTGTATTTTCAAAAGTAGAGTTTCGGGCAACCCTAGCCAATTATCATAGCCCCAAAATAAGGAAGCGAAAGTTTCGTAGGACCATATTTGGCAACTTAACTCATTTTTGGCATGAAATAAGTAAATAAAAAATCCAATAATAAAATAATTAAAGTATAAAATATGTATAATATATGATTTTAACAGAATTTTTTTTACCGGTTTTCTAACTTTCATGTATAGGGCAACAAAATGCTCCAGGTCTCGAGGCTATGCATGAGCAACACCAAAAGTGGTTCCCTTTTGAGTTGCCAAAAGCATATTCACAGTATCAGCAAAGAAACGCTTCTAGAGGGTTGAATTCTGATAGGGATTGGCCGGCGCGTTTTCACATAACTTGGCGATAATTATACTTGGCGAGCGATAGATGCTTCCGTCGAGGAGTTTGATTTCCTTCCGAACCGAGTACAAAGTAACTTTCTCTTGCAGGATTGCATTGGATGGAACATGTCTTACTGAAAGCTGTGCTCTTTAAAAGTTTTTAAACACAAATTTTTACTTTGTACTCGCTTTACTTTGTACTCGGCTCTGAAGGAAATCAAACTCGACGGAAGCGTCTATCGCTACGCCAAGTATAATTATCGCCAAGTTACGTGAAAACGCGTCGGCCAATCCCTATCAGAATTCAACCCTCCCGAAGAGTTTCTTTGCGGATACTGTGAATATGCTTGTCAAAAATAAGATAGAGATTTTTCTTTTCTTTCAGAAACATGCTGTGCGAGTGGCAATGCGGCTAACATGCAGGGCTGCGGAGTCGGAGTCGGAGTCGGGCCCACTTTTGAGAAAAAGAGTCGGTGTCGGAGTGGTTGAAAAACAAGCCGAATCCGACTTCGACACTGGCTTTTTTTCTTAGTTTGAAGTGAAATTAAACCAGTAAAATGTAATTTTAAATCCATGAGAGGAATTATTATTGTTATTTTTTGAATAATATCTTACTAGCCAAGTTAAAGATTCCCCAAAAACTGCCCAGCGTACACAGGAGCTGAAAACCGTTTTTAATTAACTCCTTGGGGACGAGCGACACGAATACGTGCCGCCAATAGGCTTAAGAATCCGTGCTTATCGCCACCAGTAAAATTATACTGTAAATTCTGTGTTATTTAATCGGAGCATTTTCTCGATTTAAGAAGGCACAAATTTCTGAATTTTTAAACCGGTGACAAAACATTAAAAATTTCGTAAAATGATCCCGTCGCTATGGGGTTAAAAGATCCCAGATTATTTCCAAATTAGTAAAACTTTCATCTTCAATTTTGTTTTCCTCTATCTTTACAAGAATAGAGCATTGGATTCGTGAAAAATTTCCGACTTCCAGCATTCGATGGATTTATACGTTTTAGAAGATCCTGACCACGATTTGATAATTTTTCGAAAATGTCTGTCAGGAATCTCTCACTTCGGAGTCTGTATGGGTAAAAAAAATTAGAGAGCACTATCTCAAGAACTAATGGATGGAACTAATGGATGAAACTTTAGATTCTGTTAGATCTTGATAGAAACTGGAACTGATTAATTTTTGATGTATATCACTTGACAGGTGGCGTTGCTATGCTGCATTATTCACAATTTCAACAGTAGCTATATCTTGAGATTTAATGCTCGGATTTTTATAAAACTTTAGATTCAATAAGTCCTTCTATAATTAGGTGCTGTAAATGTTTTGGTACAAATCGCTCAACTGGTGGCTCTGCTAAGTCCCATAGTTCATGATATCGCAACAGCGCTATCTCAAAAACAAATGCTCGAATTTTCATCAAACTTTATATTTAATTAGTTTGTAATTTAGATTAGTATAGTTTAGTCTTTGGTGTAAATCGCCCTACAAGTTTTTTCACGATTTTGTAAGAGCTGTGCTCAAGCACTAGATGCATGGATGTTCATTAAACTTTATATTCAGTTAGTATCTGATAGAAATTGATCCTGATTCGTTTTTGATGTACATCACCCAACATGTAGCGCTGTTATGCAGAATTTTAAGATTTCCGTAATTAGACTATCTCAGAAATTTATGTACCGATTTTCCCAAACTTCAAATTACGTTAGAAGTTGATATAACTTGTTGACTAGAATTTGGTGTAAATCACCTAAGAGATGGCGCTGCTATGCTGCATTTTTCAGGAAGTATTAACATCTATGATATAGAAGAAAGTTTTAAGAGAAACACATCTGACCAATTTTTTTTCCCTTTCCATCGAAATTTCTCTGCTCTGGAGGACACTAATTAACATGGAAATTGTACAAATTTTCCCTTTTCGAGGCCACGAATCCGAAATAGTAAAATTTCCGTTTTGTTATCTCTTTTAGATTTTGGTAATTTGATTTTTCAGGTTTGTGGTGCGTGAAATTAAAGAATTTGTAAAACGGAAAATATTTTTTTCCAAAGCTCTAAGAACTGAATTAATACCGAAATAATGACATTTTTGCTTATTTTTCTTTCGTTCCCTCATAACTTTAACCAACAACAACACTAATATATTAACTAGCCAGGAGTCGGAGTCGGAGTAGTTAAAATTTCCGGAGTCGGAGTTGGAGTTGGAGTCGGCCATTTTCCCCACCGACTCCGCAGCTCTGCTAACATGTTCACAATACTTACTCGGTTCACATACAAAGGCCTTTTGATTGGCTCACCAGATTCAGATATCAAGACCATAATGACTTTGAATATCTTATGAAAGTTTTTAAAACACCAACTCTTCCATAAAGTCTTACCTTTAGTAAGCCGACTCATTTTAGTGATATTTTCATTTATAAATCGCGGGATATTGCAAAGTCATTTTTATGCGCATCACGAACAGCTTTTATCCAATATTTTTTTCTCGCTCAAACAGTCTTTTTCGAGGTTCGCCATAACTATAGCAAATTCCGAAGGCCATAGACAAATTTATATATTTTTAAAGCATCATTTACAGTAGATTTTCCTATTACTAACTTTGCCTCAATATCACGAGTGGATTTACCCTGTAGTGACAAACAAATCACTCAGCGAACAATAATTGTTGAACATTACATTTTTGAATTTCAACTATGATATTCACGATTATTAAATCACAAGCACGGGTCTTCAGTATCCAATCAAAGTGATCAATTATTCAGAGATTCATACTTTTCTATTAATTGCGCTTCTTCTTTACCAAAATCTTCTAGCAAATAAGGCAAAGAAAATAACTAGCCGGAGACTTTTGACAGTCACTGTAAATCATGTGACACGACTTCCGTCGTTGTACAAGAGTACGCGTAAATCATATATTAAAAGATCTTGTCCTAAGGGAAATTAAAAGTAAAGACTTTGGCCCAAAAAGAATAATAGTTCTCTCTCAAAGGTCGCCATTTTAATAATATATTTCTGTGAGTAGTGTAAGAAAAAAAGCTGAAAATTGAGTCAATGATAAAATGCGTGATCCGTAAAAAAGCAAAATGATTATTAAATTATGGGTTTTTAATATTTTCATCTTATTTATTTATTTATTTATTTTGACATTCGAAAACATTTTACAAACTACTAGAAAATTTTAGCATGTATATCATTATCTGCATCTAATTTAGAAATATTCAAAAACGCATAAGTTAAATTTTCAATCACAAATTTGTTTTTACAATCATTTCTAATTAATTCTCATACTTTTATAGTTTTACTTTTTATATCTTATAATAGAAGATACTATTATAATCAAAATTTATTTTGCTTTTCGGTTTTCGACTAATTTACATGTTTTAAAGAGCAGAGACCCCGAAAAACATGTTTATACAAAATGTCTGTCTATCACTGTCGGAGTTGCCTCATAACCCGCACAACTTTGAAGAAATTCCGTATTATTTATTGCTGCCACCACCGATATTATTAGGTGATATCGGTCACTCACTGAGAGGATTGTTTAAATGAAAACCAACGCTTTCAATTAACTAAACTAACATTTTATTTACACCCTATGTACACAATATAAAACACTATTTACACTTATAAATCGGATGTAGGTGATCCGAGTCAACATTAAACTAAATACAATAAATGCTGGCTGTGTACTGTTAAAATTACGTATTATCACTCTCACTCTATGCACGTTAACTTAACTTTACTGGAGATCAATTTCAAATCTCCCAACACATGGGTTCTAAGCCTACGCTGTCCGACCAGAGCTCTACACATATGGACAATCGTCCACTCTGCTCTCTCGGTCCCAACTCACTATTTCTCAGCAAAACATTGCCCCTTCTCACCTCCTGCTTCTCCCCAATGTAAACCCCCCTCCGGAGTTCCTACATTGCTCGCATTCCACGTTGTTTCCTTGATTTGTGAACTGCCCTTTATTTACCCATCTTCCACAGACATCTCTGAAGGTCGGACACACCCCTCTGCAATCTTCTTTTTTTCCTCACTACACCTGTACATGTTCACCTGCTCACTCCAGCTTTAGACAGGAAAAGAATGTCACCTTGAAACTTCAGTATACAGCCCATACAATACATAATATATTAAGACAAAAATAACATAGAACTCCAGTTCTAATAGTAGATGTTTCTCAGAACCTGACAATCACTCTGTAAGTCCAAGTTTTACCATTATACCACCAAAACATATATGAAGTTTATTATAAAATTGAATCAAAATATTTACGAATATTGTAAATTACATTATTTTAAATTTATATAGAAAGAAACTGACATTAAAATTTAATTACTTTAAAGAATTTAGGACTAAACCGGATTTATCGGTAATTTGAAGCAATCACTATGGCCAATCTGGTACAGTAGAACAATGATTATCCGGAATCCAATTATTCTAACCTATACAAACAATTTTATTTTCTCTTATTTTGTGTTAAAAATCCACTATAGTTTTCTTTATTAAAGAAAAAAAAATGAGACTAAAACTTGAAAATTCTAATAAATTGATATTAACAATTGCAATCCGATGAAAAAAGTATATTAAATTGTGTTTAAATTGATAATCGCGTTTAAACTTGATACTTTAAACTACAGGGTGTCCAGTAAACAAGACCCCGATTTCAAAATTAAATTTCTCAAAAACAAAGATCGTTAGAATTATGCGGTAAACGGTTCGTTTATTAGGAAGCTGTAAATATTTTATACAGAAGTTTCGAATGGAGAATATTCTGAAAAGATTGTGTTCTGATTGTAAAGAAGGGTTGATTTGACATTTTTCTTCTTTTAGATTTATCCTTTGCAGAGAACGGGTTTTTCAGCGTACAGTGCCATATTTTAACGATTTTTTGAACTAAATTATTGGAATTGCGAAATTTCAGAAATTAAAATTCCAAAAATCGTCAAAATATGGTACTGCACGCTAAGAAACTCATTCTCTGCAAGCAATCTAAAACAAGCAAAATGTCAAGTCAATGATTCTTTGCAATCAGAACATAATTTTTTCAAAATATTCACCGTTCGAAACTTCTGTGTAGGATTTTTACAGATTACCTTGTAAACAAACCGTTTACCGCATAATTCTATCCATTTTTGTTTTTGATAAATTTAATTTTGAAATCGGAATCTTATTTACTGGACACTCTGTATTAATACAAAAG